>CM039129.1:30043926-30643926 GCA_022036555.1 Microstegium vimineum | reverse complement strand
GATCTCTCTCGCACATTTGAACATCTTGAGACTCCCTTGAACTGAGCAAACTCCCTCCCACTCATCTCCATGCTTGGTTAGTGAATTTCCAAAAGAGATTGAGTGATCCAAGTGCATTTCGCATATAGCTTGCATCTAGTGGCACTTGGGAGGCGTTCTCGCTGTGGATTTCTTGTTGCTCTTGGTGATTGATATCACCTAGGCGGTTTGGAGCAGCGGTGGTAGATTGAGAAGCTTGGTGATTGTGCTTCGTTGACTACAAGTTGATTGTGAGGGATTCTTGTGTCTTCCCCGCGGGAGATCGCAAAGGTAACTCTAGTGGATTTCTCGTGGCGTTTCAATAGCCTCATCTTGTGTTGGTTGTGAGGCACCCGGTGAAGGGTTTGGCGTGTGATGCCAATTAGCGCGTGAACCTCCAAGTGAGTGTCTTGCCACAACGGGGCCTAGCTAGTTGGCAAACTGGTGAACCTCGGAAGAAAATTAAGTGTCAACCATTGTGTCTTGTGATTGTTTGATCTCATTGGTGTTCACTTGATTGGCTCATCCCCTACATCTCCACGGCGGTATATCTATCTCCTCTATCTCTCTAGTGTATCTTGTTGTTTTCCTTTTAGTAGAGTTAGTAGGTTGTGATAGTTCTTTTGCTTAGTAGCTTGTGTAGGTATTGTGTGGACTAGAGCTATTAGGATAGCACTTGTGGATAGGAGGCTTCGCAAACCCTTTTAGGCTAGTGCAAAATTCGCTTCGCTTCTTAGTTATCTAACATTGTTGTTGAGGTTTCCTTGTAGAAATTTAAATTAGGCTATTCACCCCCCTCTAGCCATCGCATAGGACCTTTCAGTCATCACTCTGCCCGAAAAAACATGATCTGAAGTAATCTAGCTTCTTTAGAATCCCTCTAGGTACTTCAAACAATGAAAACATGAGCATAGGGAGACTACTCAGAACTAAGTTAATCAAAACCAGCCTCCCACCCACTGACAACAATTTACTTCTCCAACAGTTCAACCTTTTTTGAAATCTTTCTTCCACATGTTTCCAATCTTTATTCTGTTCGGCCTAAAGATGGCAATGGGTTTATACCCGAGTGATATTGTCCAACCATACTCATTGTGACACCCTGTGTCAAGCTTGCATTAGGATCATCATTAGCCACTAAGCACATCATCTCATTGCATTCATGTTTGCATATGCTATCATCTCATGTGTGTGTTTATGTTTTGAAACTAGAATTGAATAGGCGTTTTGTGCTTAATCTTGTGTTTAACCTGTGTAGTTAAACCTTGCTTTGCTTAGAGTAAAAGTGTGGTTTGTTTATGTCTAGTTACCCTGCTTAGTTTTATCTAATAAAAGAAGATGGAAAAGGAAATCAGAATCGAGACAGGCCGAGTGCCACCCCTCGATCTCGACCCCACCGCTCGATAGGCTCGATGACGGACCGAGTCCGAGCGAACGACCCTAGGCCAGAGGCTCGACCGAACCCGAGGCTCGATCAACCAGTCAGTCTATCGACGCCCCACCCTCGAGTTCTAACCCTCGACGTCTACCCTCGATGACGGACTGAGGTTTGAACGAACGACCCCGCACGGAAGGCTCGACCGAGTCGGAGGCTCGATCCGCTGATCGACCCTACCCTCGATATCGACCCTCTCCCGCACGCTCGACCGCATGCACGTGTCGCGCACGCCCGCGCGCACTCACCCGACCGCGGCTGAGCCGTACATCGGAGTCATCCGCCGCGTGGCCGCCGATGCCTGACCACGGAAGTGGAACACGCCATCGCCACCGCTTCGGCTCTGCGCCGACATCGCTGTCGCCGCTCGCGCTGTCTCACTCAAATCCGAGTTAACGGCGCTAGGACCAAGTCGGCTTCGCTTTTCCGCCGCTGACGTTCTGCTTCGCCGCCGCAGACCTGCCAGCCGCGCGCCACGCCGTCGTTTCGCAATAACGTCGCCGCAGTGCCGCGTTCCGATCAGCGCCCCGCCTTGTCTCTTTCGCATTCAAGCGCGAATCCGAGCTAAAGGCGCGTCGACCAAGTCGTGATCCACTCTGCGCTGCCCACCGCAAGCACGCCAGCGCCGCTGCCACCACCGCACATCGCGTCATGTCCCCTCTATCAGCGTCGGTCGGCCATGACCAAGCAAGAGGAGCGCCTATACCTCCACCACCTTCCACACTCACCCGCACTCACGCAATCGCTCGCAGTTCTCTGTTCTCGCCAGCCGAGAGCTCCAAGCACCGCAAGCGCCTTCTTCTCAAATCCACCACCGCCCGAGTTCCTTTGCTCAATCCCTCTCGCAATAGCTTTCGCCTTTGCCCCGCACACACGCTGCTCGCCTCTTCTTCCCCAGTCGTGGACTCCAGTCACCGGAACGCCTTTCGCCGTTCTTCGACTCCGAGTCGCCACCGCACCGATCAACCCGCGTTCGCCGTTCACCGTCTCGCCTCCGACGCCTCCATCTTCGTGGAAGCTTCGCCAGAGTTAACCGAGGTAAGAATGTCGTTCCCCTAGCTTCAGTTCGACCCGTGTCGTCACAGCACCGTTGGCCGTGCGCCATTGCCGCCGCCGCGGAGCTTGCACGTGGACAGGTTTCCACAGAGCCTTTCTGGCTCAGTTAGCCCTCGAGCCGCGCTCGCCACATCACCACGATGCTCACGCACCTCAGCGCCAATGATCGCTTTGCCGATGATCGCTTTGCCGATGATCACTTTGCCGCGTCACACCACCGTGTTGCACCGCCACTGCACACCGTCGACCCCTCTTCACGGTCGCTGATGAATGTATGGGTGTCCCGATCTTTCGGTGGAGATAGATAACTACGATTTGACTGGAGAGACGTTCACGATCCGACTACAACCATCCAAGGACGCTGCGCCTTAGCGATCGATACACCAATTCCAGCGGTTGCTCACGATCTTGCGGATCACAACCAACCAAACCACTAGGGTTATTCCTGCAAGCAATCGAAGAACAAGCAAGAACAAGTAGAACAAGCACTCAATTGCAAATAAGAGATGAAGGATCAGATGTGATACACATGAAGGTGGGGTTCCAAATCAAGTAGAACGGATGGTCTAGTCGACACACGCGTCTACAAGGAAGTAGCAGCAGCTAAACTTTCATCTAAACAAAACCCAATCTGTTTTGTGCGGCTCTAGGGGGATATAAGGAGGAGGGAGGACGACCACAAGGGTCCTAGTGTCGTCCTACAACCCTAGGATGAGTCCCTAATGAACTCAACTTGATACACGGGCCATCGGCCCAAAATAGGGTGACGCAGCACCGTTGGCAGAAAAGATCTCGGTATTAAATTGTCTACTGCGCACGCATCTGATAGGATATAGGTATGAGTCCGGACCCATTGGAAAGTAGACTTGATAAGCTTTCCAAAAAGTCCTATAACGTCCCAATCGGAGTCCGTATGAAGTCGTGACAACCGTCGCAAGTTTGGACTCTTCTGCAGTCCGAATTGAACTTTCCAAAACGTGTTGGACTTGGACTCTTTATTTCCTTGGATCCAATATGACGTGGTGGCCTGGTGGAGAACGTTAGGAACACTTGGATTTGGTCCCCAATCAACTTCATTGACCATCCATGCTTTCCATATGCAATCTAACCCTTTCTTGATCCATGTAAGCAATTCTGAAAATGAAAACATACACACTTCATAGTGCAGCACCCATTCATCAAATGTAACAATGATAAACCTCATATAGAATGGTTTCACCTTTGGTATAGAAGTGGTTGGCATGGTCATATCTAAGCCGGTGATGTCCTCATCGCGCCAGTTCAACCAACAGTGGATGCGCGTAAGTCATCCCGAGCCTAGCACAGCCAATCCTACCGCCGAAGACTTCACCATCGGCGAGAAAACGTCGATCAGCACCGTTCTCTGTTCTGCTCGACGGTCGCTCAACCTCGAGTAATCGAGGGTCAACCTCGAGTAATCGAGGGTCACGCTTGTCTGTTGCCTCGACGTGCCTCGAGCCCGTCCCGAAATGATTTCCTACTCTGTTTTCAGTTGTATGCCTTGCTTGTTTGTTTTTATCTAGAGTTGGTAAAGTCTTGTTGCTAGTTTCTGTTAGAACAAGTGATAGCCTGTTTTGTCCTGCTAGCTAGTAGCTCGAGCCTTAGTAGCTTTGTGGTAGTTCTCTTGGGTGTATGCTTAGAATCTCTGTTAGTGTGTTAAATCCTGTTCAAGCATCATCCTTGCACCATTCAGTTATTTATTTATGCATTGCAATCATTTAGGATCCGTGGAGGAACATCAGGAGCCCGCAGAGACAGAAGTCCAGGAAGTACAGGAGCTGTACGAGGAGTACCAAGAGCTCGACACTAACCTTCCTGAGTGCCCTGACCACCAACCCTCCACCTTCTCTCAAGGCAAGCCCCGGAGCATTCTTAAGCCTCCCAGTTTTTACAATTAATCTACTTGAGTATTTTATACTGTGATGCATTAGGTGATAGGAGTTGCTTGAATCCCAAATTGATGCATTACCTTCCTTGATATTTGTTTTACCTACCTTGTTACCCTGTTAATAAGAAGTAAAAGCAACCGCTTAGCATACTTAGAAATAATGGTTACCTTTCTTTTTATGTTTTGTATTATCCCTTGTGGGTAATACTATCACGGTTGGCTATATTCGCTATCGTGGAAAGAACCTATGGTAGTAATGAAATACGGTCAACTAGAAGGCAAGTGCACCAAGTGGTCAAGACTTGGGGGCAGTCCATCCGTTGGATCGTGTAGGTTTGTACACGATGGTGGCCCTCTTACATCTTTGAATGCGCCCTTTCACATAGGGGCCGTCGGGAGTGTCGACCCCGAAGCCGAGTAAACACTGTCCGGGCCGGAGCTCGCTCTGCTATGAGCACCCCTCTAGACTGTAGGCATGATCTGCCCCGTGGTGGCCATCTATTTTCTACAATTGGGGTGGACCAATGCGAGCCCGTGTCGTTTACCACCTGGACTTTGTTGAGCGGTAACCTAATGCTGACCCGACGGGGTAAAGCATGGGCGTGTGTTAAAGGTAATCTTACCAGCTGGTGTATATCGATTCGAATTGCCGCCCCCCACTGGATATGGGAGATTATGCTGAGCTTCACCACGGTACAACTCTATGTGACATCTTAATGGTTCTACTAAAATGTTGATGAAGGAACTGGATATATGTTACTATATTGTTTGAGTAGTATCAAGTGTGTGCTCTAGTGTAGATGCAATAACCTAGAGATAATTAGTAGGATAAAAGATGACTGCTTATCGCATCATTAAAGTAAACTCCTTTAATTTTGAGCATTTCCGCAAAGTAAAGCTTACCCAACTCCAGATACAACCATGCATGCCCTTGGAGTCTTTATTTTCAGTTAGACGGGTAAGTCTAGCTGAGTACATTCTCGTACTCAGGGTTTATCCCGTTTTGTTGCAGATGGCCAAGTATACATCGGCTATTGTAAGCACTGTCTCTATCCTTTCTACGGAGAAGAGGAGTAGGCCTTGGGCAAGGTCTTCTACAAGCTCACCTTTTGCTATTGTCGGACCTGACGTTGTGGGCACCCCTGTCTTTTGAAAACTTCTAGTTCAGTTTCAAACAGTGTTTTATTTGGCTGCAAGTGTTGTGGCGTAAGTACTACTTTTATTTGGAACAAAGTGTTGTAATAACTTTATTTCGTATTTTAAGTATTTCCGTTTGATTTGTGGCTCGTTCGAATGTGTATCCCTGAATGTACGCGATCCTGAGTTGATGTAAGAAATCCTTCGAGATTTCCGGACTACCGGGATTATATGGGCTCAAGTGTCGTAAGTGGTAGCTAATCAGCTACATTAGCACTTGATCTCTTATAATCTGGGCGGTTCCGTCACACTCATACCCATTATTAGAATAAATCGTACCCATTAACAAACTCATGTCCATACATGGGTACAATTTTGTGCCCATATCCATGCCCGTGCGGGTTCGGGTACTCATGGGTTGCCCATATCCGAAAAAAATATAGGCAAGATTGCATGGTATTATCAATTCTTAGTCACAATTTTGTAGATATATAAGATAAGTAAACATATACAAAACATGTGAACATAGATTTGCAGAACATATGTAAATTTATTGATATATAAGAGATGTAAACATATGCATATCATAAATTTAGGAATACATGTATGCCTAAATCTCATATAAAAATCGGGTATATATATGTCCATTCGGATGATTGAATACCACGCTCATACCCACATACCCAATGGGCATTACTTTATGTCCATTATCATACCCATAGGTAAGAATTTTAATCCACACCCATGCCGAGCAACTCCAACAGTTTGGCAATTTTGCTTTGGCAAAACATGAAATTTGCCAACTCTGAAATAGATATACCAAAGCAAAAAAATATGCAATCTCCAACAGTTTCCCATAATGATTTGGCAAAAACGGAAATTATGGACCAGTGGACTCGCTGTCTAGTGTTCCGCCGTGAAAAAAAAGGAAGAAAAAAAAGGCTGACACCCACGGTTCTGTCGTGAAAAAAAAGAAGGAAAAAAAATTGTCTCCCCTTTTCACGGTCGCTAAATTGCCAAGTACGGGCTCCTATTTGCAACTTTGGCAAAAATGTCAAGCCCAAATGTTAAACTGTTGACCACCAGTTTTTTAGTTTTTTTGACAAAATTAGATATGCCAAGTCTAAATACCAAACTGTTGGAGTTGCTCAATAGGGTAAAACCCCATCGGATTTCGAGTCTCGGATACCCATTGCCATCTTTAGTTCGGCCTCTTGGTGTTGCTGCAGTTGATTGGTTCTTCGCAGTGGATGCTTTATCGCTGTCACTCTACTTGACGGATGTTTTGTCGTCGTTGCTGTTTGGGGGATGCATCGCCACCACCATCGCTTCAGGTTCCTTACATGCAGTGGCTGCTGAGTGTGTGTTTTTAAGGCAAAAACTGTGGGAGAGATCCCACAACACTTTAGTTTATAAATTATAACACGGAAATAATAGGATCAAAGAGATCTTATAGAGAGCCCCCTCTTTTTAACGAATGTGTTGCCGTTGTTGCTACTCGAGCGAATACTTGGCCTCTGATGTCGCTCCTATCCTCTGACGGTTGCTTCCCTTCAAGGATGCTTTGTCGCGTGAGCTCTAGCGGAAGCTTTGCGGCCGTGTTTTTTTTTGCCACCCGCAGCTTCATCTCTTGTGTTGACAGCCTTGTGTATGCATGTCCAATTGGTTAGGATTGTGCTAGAGAGCCCTCCCTATCACCTTCTTTCTGTTCTGTTGTTATTTAGGTTCTAACCACTTTCTCTGTGGTTCTATAACCGGCACTACGGGTTATCCTGTAGTTGTGTTATGCAAGCCATTCTTTCGGCTATCTACTTCCTTAAATGATATGTAATGTTATGTTGAAGAAAAAAGTAGTACTATAAAATAATATAGTTTTAAACTGGTGTGGTCTATACTCTGGCAGCGCCGACCGCCGGTGTACTGTTTAGCTGCGCATGTGGAAGTAACTAGGGCAATACTAATATAAGGTACCTACTTTAGCTAATATAAGAGCATCTCCAAGAGTTTGATAAATGGACTTAGCATCTATAAATTTTTAGTAAAACTAAAAAAAATGACCTCCAATCAACTTGACAAATTTTCCAACTTGGCAAATTCCTATCCCCAGCGCCAGGGGAGTTAGAAAATTCGATTTTTTTAATGTTAGGGGGTGGGGGGGGGGGGGGGCGCGGTAGTGGTAGATTTTTGAATTTTATTTAAATTTTAAAATTTTCAGTGTAAAATTGACTTGCATAGGGGGCCTCGCCCCTGCCCCCCTGTCTCCGCCCCTGCCCAGCGCGCATATTTGCGCGTGCGCATGCGAGTTGCCATCGACTTTTTCGGGCCGACGCGTCATTTCCGTGCGCACGAAGCGATCGCGTGACTCTTCTCGGGGCTTCACCAATGCAAGCCAAGAAACTTGTTAGCCTCACCCAAAAGCAGTAGATAAAAAGAACTACAGCACTCAAATATCACAACGGAGGCAACAAGTTTTCGTGTGACGCAGGAAACAACTTTTACCTCTGTCCTGACATAAGTATTCGGCTTTACTTCTAAGGACCAACGAAGGCAGCTCTCTATCCTGGGTGCAACGCGCGCAAGAGAGGATGCTTTGTCCTTTTGTCAGATGGAGCTATTGACTCCTCTACAAGAGTCTCTGTGTCACTGCGAAACTACTACTCATGATGATATGTACAGGGTGAGCAGATCTGGAGGTTGAGGCAGCACTCCACGCTGGTTCGTTGGGGAAGCCCTCACGCGCGCGAAGAGCCAGGACACGTGCAACGGTTTTAAGACAATGTTTGACAAATGGGATAGAGAAATAATATCTCACCCTTCATTTAATCCTAGCCATTCATTCTCACACCTCATTTAATCCTAGTCATTTATCCATTTCCCTTTCCCAATCCTTTCTCTCATAACCCATTTGTCAAACATCACCAGGAGAAAGCTGGTGTTGCTGGCCGACAGCACCTGGCCCTGGTAATGATGAATGCCGACGTACTGTTGATGTTGGTCAGCAGTTCCTGATCCATGTTACTGTACCTGTTGATTGAACCTGCTGATTGAACTGGCTTAGGATAGAGATTACCTGACAATTCCTAATATAAGGTACCTCAAACAATTCCTATGTCCCATATAATATACCCCTAATATAGGTTACTAATTACTAAAATATTTAAGCTAGTTATGCTATTTAAGATTTGATTTTTTTGTCTTCCCTCCGTATTAATCTCTAATATTGTTGAGAATTAGGTCTTCTAGTATTTTTTTCCACCTCTCTTGTTCTTTTTATTATTTCTTACAAACATTTAGGAATGCAAGGATTCCACGAACATGCAAATATGCTTAAATTTCTTACCAAGAATTAAATTGATCACCTAACGTTTAAAGACCTGGGGCTAATTATTTCTCTTCATTTTTGTTGGCAATATTCAGTGTTCTTTTTTTATTAAAAAAAAGCCTTTTTTGTATTGTAAATTTGTAACATGATGTTTATTTAGTTGTTATACATATAGTCTGGTTGTGTATGTTTTTCGCAGTGCTTGATTGTTGTCGTTTTGAAGGCTGTCTTTTGAGTTTTGTGCCTATCATCTTCAAGATTAAAAAATCAAGAATAACCAAGCATATGTAGTGCATGTTAAGTTTGTCGTGTAATTTTGGTTGCTCTCAGTGAGCACTTGCTGTCAAAACTGTTACCCCAACATGCACCATTTATCTATAAAACTATTCATTCTATTTCATCTGCAAAGATTAGAATCTAATATAGACATCATATGAGCATACACAATTTTACTAGTTCGAGACAAAGTTGAAGAGCACACTAGGCCATATGGTAATAAATAAAGGTTAGAGAGACAAACGTTTCCCTAGATGATATTGTAACAGAGGTCAACTTTTTTTTGTGGCTGGTAGCTATTCCACGACGAAGGAAAATATTGTAACAGGAACACCTACGTTGCATGATAATCTTCAATTCTTCTCAATATCTAGACCAAAGGGGCTGACAAGATTATACTAGTCCCAATAGCCAGAAGAACTTATAATTTACAATGGAGAGAGTACTAAACTAGGTAAATGAACACTATATTCCAAAATTAGTATTGTATATGCGGACAACGAGGAGCTAAATGAATATAGCACTTGGAGGCAAGTACAAAGAAATGCACAAAAAAGTCAATTTACAAGCATGGTCTCAAGAGACCAAAATATGAGAATTCATTGTACTCTCTCGCTTCCAAATTGTAAGTCATTCCAAAAATTTTGAAGTCAAAGCATCTCAAATTCGACCAAAACTATAGAGAAAATGCCAAAACTTTATGACATCAAATAGGTATACTATGAAAATATAATTAATGAAGAATCTAATGATACTTAGTTAATATCATAAATATTATCATATAAATTTGATCAAACTTGTATGCTTTGACTTTCCAAGATTTTTGGAATAACTTATAATTTGGAACGGAGGGAGTACATCACAATATGATGGATGAAATGAACACTGAGGATCTGAGATACCAGGTTAGATCCTCCAACTATAGGGTGATACAGGTCGATCTTCTTTCTCACAACTCAGGGGGCAATAGTTGTGGTCTAATTGGTTCCAACCATGAGTGTTCTATTTTGACCCTGGGTTTGAAGACTACAAATCTGCGACACAACAAGTTCAACTCATTACAACATATAAACATTTTCATATGCCAGTGACAAAACATGACACTGAATACCTGTGCCCCCATGACAAGTTGGCAGTAAAGTCTAGATAGTCCTAGTTTCTACCAAATTTATGTCCTCATCAATAAACAGCATCACAGCTGTCATCACAAGCCTGTTAAATTCATAGAAAATATGAGCAATTAGATTTATGCAACATATTGTTCTTTACTGGCAGGGAATCACATGCTAGAACAAATTCCAAAATAATGTAACAGTATATGGAAACAATTAATCTGCCAATACCAAAATTAGTAAGAAAGGTATATGTAAGGTCAAGCCTATATATAATGCTGATTTTTGCACATGATTGTTTGTATGCTTGATTTACCGAGTCATATTGTCACTAACTCCATCAATAATCTCTTCAAAACCACTAACAGGTGTAAACTTCAGAATATTTTCCAATGAGAAAATTAAATTAACTTGCACAAGAATTGGTGACTCGAATTGAATTGGCACCAATACCAAATCAGGCTAGTATTGGAAATGGACTAAATACCAAATCTGATGTTTGGATGTAGATAGAATTTGCTTGCTCGAATCGAATGAGACATCAAATACCATTTCCTGTTTGGATGTACACCTCGAGGAATTCATTGTCTTCTTCCCCAATCGGCCACAATCCCCCAATCGGCCACAATCCCTACCGCTTGCACGGCGACTCGGGCACAGGCGGGCGGCCTCGACCTCAAGCGCAGAGGCGACCGTATCTGGAGGTGGAGGCGGCCTTGGCCCCAGCCTCAGCTTCAACCACGCAAGGGTAGGCGGAGGCGGCCCCATCCCCAACTACGACGAGCTCGCGCATGGAGTGGGCAGGGGCGAAGGTGGCATCGGCCTCGACTACGACGAGCTCGAGCGTGGAGGAGTGGGCGGAGGCGGAGTCGGCCCCGACCTCTCCCGCGACAAGCTCTGGCGCGGAGGTGGTCCCGACCTTGGCCTCATCTTCGGGCGCCGACCATGGGGAAGAAGGGGAGGTGCAAGGCCGGACATGGGGAAGAAGAGGAGGTGCGAGGCCGACCATGGGGAAGAAGAAGGGGAGGGGCGCTGCCGGCCATGAGGAAGAAGACGGGGAGGTCCGCCGCCGACCATGGATGGGCTCGCGCCGCTGGGAGGAGAGGAGCAGCAGGCCGACCGAATTGGTGCAGTCTCGAGGATGAGTTAAGTCCAGACAATACAGAGGGGGAGAGCTTCGTATTGGAGATGAGAGAGTACAGGCTTGGTGAATACCGGTTGGCATTGAGGATGAATACCAATTCCCAATTCCAAACCATCCAAACAGCTGTATTCAGAGATAGTCAATGCCAATTCCAATTCCAAGCCCTGAATATCTACATCCAAACGGGCTGTAATATAAAGAACTTTCTGTTCTTATAACATGGAAGGGCCAGTATGGGGGTATGGCCATTTATAAGGGTTTGATAATGTCATCGATATTTTTGAATAACTGATATCAGAGTTAACACTAGCAAATTAAAGCATATTGTATTCCCGATTCCCCCAAAATATTAATTAAGATATAATCTAAGTCAAACCTGTAAATAGTTATAATAAATAGGCAGAAGTAGAAGGCAAGCTTGATCATCCTGTACTTCTTCTCGTTACTTAATTGTCGAAAAATTTCAGTGACATCTACAAGATGTTTCCGAGCCAAGTACCTGAATAAAAATATCATATGATTTTATTTGATTATCAATAATGAGCATGAAGGGAAAAGAAACAAAGAAACAGAACTTCAATTTACAAGTTAAAGTTCTTATATAGGACAGCATTAAAAGAATACAAGCATCTATGTTGCTTCAATTAACAACTAGCTTATTAACTAATCATAATCATTTGGATATTAAAGCCAGGCAAAATTTAATTTAGAAAAGCATCTAGGATATCCCACCAAAATAAGTTAATAAGTTATCGAGATCCAAACTAGTTCCAATGCCAAGGGGCATTATACTTAATCTATAACGAAGGAAAAAAAAACCTCTAAATGAACTGAAAACTCAAGCAGGTGCTGAGAAAACTATTGTTATGGCTGTTAAATTTCAAGAAGAGCATGACGGGAGATTTTGCTTCCACATGTAACAGTACAAAGTTGGGTTCTTGCTCATATCTGAGTGACTAAAAGTCAGTTACTACCCAGAGATGATTCCAGCTAAATTATAGCTATACCCTACCAGAACAAACTATGAACCAGTTTCGTTAATTATTGTTAAGCCAACTATATGGAATCAACTGTTCATGCTGATTACTAAATAATTACAATAAAAGTTTCTTTTCCAGCATATACTAGTAAAAAGGAAACTTTTTACCTTGGCAAATAAAGTACACATAACATGATTCAGAGTTGATTCAGAGTTGCTGTAGACATATTCTAGCAATAATGAAAGTTAACTAGCTAACAAATTTGGTAGTCAAGCCTATAAAATCTGGGAAGGCATAATACTAGAATAGGTGCACTACCTTCTCCCATTTGCTAATAGCCTGAGCCCTGACCAATATTCTCCCATTTTCAGAAGGGATTGCTACAGGACCAGACAAAAAAACACATGGCCCAGAACATGGGGAAAACTACAAATTATCACCCTAGAGTCACAACATCAGCATCGCTAAATTCTAAAATTCATATGTTCTTACTTAGCTGTTCCATTGATCCATTGAGGCATGTAGATCATTTCAAGTATTATTTCCATGTATATTCAAATAATCAGGGCATGTTTGGAACGCAGGAATTTCACAGGAATCAGTTCATTTTCATAGGAAAAAGTACAGGAACAGGAAAAAATCTCGTGTTCCAAACAAGCCCTCAAGATGTGAATAAAGCCAAAAGTATGAACAGCATAGTATCCAATGATGAATAACATGAGTATACTGCCAGAATTAACATCAACTGAAAGCAAGTAGCACGTACAGTTTCACATGGTAGTATGTTACTGGTGCCATGACTAAAAACGGGAACCAATGCAATGTCAAGAGGAAGGAAGCACACAGGGCCCCTTGGAGTAAGTATTCTATCAGCACCACAGCATTGATGCGAGATGATGAATCATATGGGTTGATATAGTCATACTCCAAATCTGACAGACAGATAAGCTGGTATAAAAGCAGAAGGCGAAATCAGTTAAATAAATCAACAAGAGTGGATCAACTAACAAGAAGCCAGGCAAATTGGTGCATAAATTACTTAATTTACTTCTAATAAAGACTACAGCTTGTGTATCAACACTAAACATGAGCTGTGTTATTGCCAACTGCCATCATGGTTACGCATATGCCTGATCTGGTCAGGCTGAAATCACTGATCAATCATGTTGAATTTGAGCTTTAGACACTATAAAGTGGTGACGACTCAACTGCCACAGATGACAAGCTGGTTTGACACCAAGTAAAGGACTACAGTCATGAGATATATGATGATTACATCCACCAAGTCCTAGCAGGTGGTACTAACATTCCCAACAGAACAATAGGAAGTAGCAGCATGTGTTGAACAAGATACCACCTCATAAAAAAAAGTCAAAACCACTACCATATCTAGGCTGATAAACAGAAATTGTTGTACCTAACCCAAGAAAATTGGAACATTCTAAACAAATATATTGGGCCTTTGTATAAAAAGATGATTTATTTTTGCGAACTTATACAAGAATCTAGGTGCTAGCACTAGCAATTAAAAGGAATTTTTTTCTCTGAAAAAAGGAAAATAATTTATCCGTCAGTTTATCTCGTCACCATCCTCCACGGAAAGAACAGCACGGTTGACCAAACTCTGCATCAAGTCCTCACAAAATCACGGCAGCGTTAGACCTAAAGCGGGCAGAGCTTCGCTGGTTGCGGGCAAGATTTGAAGCACACTCGCCGTCACAGGGTGAACTGTAAAGAGATGCAACCGGGGCCGTCGGGCTTGCCTGGTACGCGGTGAGGCCGATGAGGACCATGATGGAGGCGAACGAGAAGAGCCACAGGATGAGCTCCACGGACATGGCTGCCGCAAGCAAGGGTTGTAACGACTCCTCGCGAGCAGCTCGGCGAGCAATCGATCTCCCGCTCTGCTTCGCGCGGGCGGTCCGAATGGAAGGGCCCTACACCAGCCTGGTGACTCCGCGGTCACAATGGCGCTGTGGGCGCCGGGGACGGGAGAGGGCGAGAGGCGGCGGCGGCGGGCTGGGATGGGGAGACCGGGAGAGAGGGAGAGGGGATAGGGGAGCCGGTGGGTCGTGGACTCGTCGTGGTTTGCTACTTTGCGTTTAGTTGCGTGCGACGGGAGTCGGCCAGACGGTAAACACTGATATATAGCGCCTGCCATTCGAAGGCAGTGCAAATGACAGTCCCACTACTGCTGCTGGCCTGATAGACTCTTTTTTTTTTTTGAACATGAAGGCTGCTAGATGAAGGATGGAAAAATGGAAATGGCTGGTATCATTATCCATTAAAACTTACAATTAGAATATCTGTATTCGTATTTGTTTCCAATATGAATATTAAATAAATATTTATGTATTCGTGTTTTCGTGTTTTTCTCTATTCGATTTTAGATCCATATTCCATGGCTCCGTATTAGTAAAGAAAACAAGGTATCATAAACCTTAAGTGACTAATTATTTAATTTTATTATTACTAATAATGCTTTGAACCAATTTAATAGTACATCAATAATTAACCTTTAGTAATAATTTGAAATTATTAATGATACAAAAAGATTAATTAATTTTCGTATTTTCTGATTTATTAGTTCAATCATAATATATTTATCCATTTAAATTATTAAATATTCCAGTTTATTTATTTATTGATGCAAATTATTTAATATAAATTTATAATTTATTGATAAATATTCATATAAATATAATATTTAAATAATACAATTCTAAAGTTTCATGGTTTAGTATACCAAATTGGACTAATTATAAATTAAAACTACACAAATTCTTTAATATCCACTTGTGTAATAATTTTGTAATTCCAATACTATTGATAAAGTAAAATGGTTATTTGTTTTCTACCATTTTTATTTGAATTTCTTGAATTGATATATTATTTTATTCAATATTATTGGACACCAAGCATTTTTACCCCATTTGAATGCAAAGTCAAAGTATAGACAACTAAACAATGTTGTCATATATTTTTCTACCAAATTAGAGTGCACAGTCATTTTTCTATTTATGTTCCCAGAAATTCAGTTCATTAGGGAAAACCTAACATGTTGGTCATGGGTATGGGTATGCGCCATACCCCTCCTAATGGAGTACATCGGGTCAGGATTGGATAGCAAGAGTTGTCGGTAGCCGGCATTAGTTTACTTCAATATTGAAGATTGTTAGAAGTGTGCTTTCATTATTTTACTTTTGGTTAATGAAGTAATTAGTAGTAAAATTTTGCTTATGTATGTTAAATTTAACCATATGCGATTTGAGAATACTTGAACAAATATCTGTTAAAAATCCAAATCCGGGACATCTATTTTATATTCGTATTCAAAAATATCCAAATTCGTATTCATATTTGAATTAAAATATAGTAAAAGATGATATTCGAATCCGATCCGTTTCCATCCTTATGCAAGACTGATCGGATGCGCCTCAAGTGGCCGTGCTGAGCCTTCATCGCCTAGATTACTATCGGAATATGGACTTTGTTTCGGTGAAGAATTTTTAGCAGCTCCCATTTCCTTTCCTCCAGTGCACAAACATTTGCTAGAGGTAAAACTGATTTTTAAATTTGAAAGGAAGAGTTGTATTAATTTGGAGAACAGACCCATGCTGTTGCGTCCCATCTAAACCACTGTTTCTTGTAGTAAAGTAGTACTTTTCTTGTAATAAAGTAGTACTAGTAGCATGGTTACCGTAGATCAACATCTTTGATTCCAATCAAAAGAATGATATCAAAAATGTATTAGACTGTCTCCAAGAGCACAGGCACAAGGCGAACCATATCTAAAATGGAATGGGAACAATGTTTTGGGTGCCCAAAAATGGCTCCAACAGCGCGTCCGCGTGAACCGCAAGGTAAATATGTGGCTCGCTCGGTCTCTTTGTCTCGTCGGGCTCGCCACCACCAACGGCATCAAGGGGGTTTCGCCCTCACCGCACCAGATATGTCCCACACCCCACCGCCACCGTAGAAGATCTGCCTGCTGCTCCCCCACACCCCCCCCCCCCCGCGCTGCCGCCTGAAGTCGCGTCGAGGTGGGGGATAGCCACTGCCAGGGTGGTGAGGGCGTCGCATGGGTGTGGGAGAGAAGGGATCCACCATAGAAGAGCAGGACGCCGTTAGAGCTGGGGGTGGCGAGCTCGGTCCCAGATACGGGGCCTCCCATGCTCGCCATTGTGGTCGAGGCCGCTGGTGAGGAGTGGTGGGCTGGGCTGGGTGTGGATGCATGCCGCTTTTGCATTGGCTGTTGGAGACGTTAAGTTTTGGGTCTCCAACTCCTCTTTTCTGTGTGATTAAAATATTATGATGCCTCTCGCCTGTTGGAGATAGTCTTAGATCGTGCACGGACATATTTTTTATAGTAGTTGAAAAAACGACTTTTAAATTCAACTGAAGAATTATATTTATTTTGAAAACCGACTTATGCTACTCCCTCCATCTCAAAATAAATATGCATTTAAAGTCAACAAATTCTATGTTTATGATCTCAAACAAAAACTATTAGATAATTCAGATTATATATAGTTTTAAAGTAAACCTATTCAAAGATACAAATATTAATATAATTTTCTAAAAACCTGTTTAAATTTAATAATGTTTGACTATTTGAAGATCGAGATGTGCACTTCTCTGTTTGCCTATAAATTTTTTGCCCCTAGTAGAGTACAAAGGTGCCAACGAAGTCCATCAGTCGTAAAAAAAAAAAATGTCCTTCTGGTCAGCATCTCTCATCCCAATTCCCAACCAGTCGTCCTCCTCGCGAGGCAGAGCTAGTAGCCATGGAGAAGAGCCGGGTGCTGGTGGTCGGCGGCTCCGGGTACATCGGGCGGCGGATCGTGCGGGCGAGCCTGGCGCAGGGCCACCCGACGCTGGTGCTGATGCGGCCGGAGATCGGCCTGGACATCGACAAGCTCCAGATGCTGCTCTCCTTCAAGGCACAGGGCGCGCGCCTGGTGGAGGCGTCGCTGGAGGACCACGCGGCTCTGGTCGCCGCCGTGGCGCAGGCCGACGTGGTCATCTCGGCCTCCGCCATGGCCGGGGTGCGCCTCCGCAGCCACAACCTCTCCTCGCAACATAAGCTCGTCGAGGCTATCAAGGAGGCTGGGAACATCAAGGTCCGTCACTTGATTCACAAGCTCTTCCAGTTCAGAAGCTTATCCATTTTGTTAATTGAGTTGCATTCACTGAATCCGTCTTGTTATTTCCTGGGCGAGCTGCCCTGCATCGATCTCTACTCTAGTGTCCACTGTCCAGTACTCTGTCCTTCCGTTCCCAGCTACACATCACCTTTGCTTTGTGATGATGGGCGGCAACAGATTTCACTTGGGGAAAAAAGGATTGAAATTTCATCTGGTCAAACTTAGAATTTGCTGAAATTTCTGTGGACATTTCACACTTTCGAACCATAAGGATTGAAAGTTCGGCGGAAAAAAGGAGCTCAATTTGGAAGGGGAAGGAGGAGGCGCCGGAGTCGGAATCAGGCGCATCTGATCCCTGGTCCTAACCTGTTTCCAAGAATCCTACCTAGTCCTCACTTTTGTGTTAGCAGCAGTGGGAAGCCGAAGGGAGGAATGATAGAATTGGAGTTCAGACAGGAAGCAGATCAATTCGGTGAGAGAAACAGAGGAATCTCGATTCAATTTGGCAATAGTCCAATACATGGTTCATACTTGCAATGAGAGCTAGAATATGGGAGGGGAAGCACAGCAAGGGAATCGGATCAGAGAGAGACAAAGATTGAGGAAGATGTGCACTTATTTTAAGTCGGGCGAAGAATATGATACTTGTTCATAGATCGGAAATGGTTTTGAGTGTCTCGTCTTCAAACTACGTCTGCTTGTCTGATTCCTTCCCATCCCATATGATCAACAAAATAAATTAAATTGTACCAACAACACAGCATCAGAGGAATTTGTGGTTTTCTTGAGCCACCCCAACTTCACATTAACCAACAAAGAAAATAATGCAAACAACATATAAAAATGTACTTTAAGAGCAACTCCAACAGTTTGACATTTAAACTTGACATATCTA
Source organism: Microstegium vimineum (assembly GCA_022036555.1). NCBI lineage: Eukaryota > Viridiplantae > Streptophyta > Magnoliopsida > Poales > Poaceae > Microstegium > Microstegium vimineum. The sequence goes on along the minus strand of CM039129.1, from coordinate 30,625,495 downwards.
ATTTTGTCAAAAAAACTAAAAAACTGGTGGTCAACAGTTTTACATTTGGGCTTGACATTTGCCAAAGTTGCAAATAAGAGCCCGCACTTGGCAATTTGGAGACGTTGAAAAGGGGAAGATAATTTTTTTTCCTTCTTTTTTTCACGACTGAACACTGGACGGCGCCCTTTTTTTTCTTCCTTTTTTTCACGGTGGAACACTGGACGGCGGGTTTTTTTTTCTTCCTTTTTTTCCGTTTTTGCCAAGTCATTATGGGGAACTGTTGGAGATTGTATATTTTTTGTTTTAGCATATCTATTTCAGAGTTGGTAAATTTCATGTTTTGCCAAACCAAAATTGTCAAACTATTGGAGTTGCTCTAACATGTACGGACGGTCCTATATAGTTCAATATATAAAGCAACGATAGATGAAGACATATTGAGTCTAAATAAAATTATGTCATTGTTGATGTAGCGTTTTATATCATCGGAATTCGGCATGGATCCATCCAAGATGGGGCATGCTCTTGAACCAGGAAGAGTTACGTTTGATGAAAAGATGGATCTAAGACGGGCAATTGAAGAGGCCAACATTCCCCATACCTATGTTTCTGCCAATTGCTTTGCTGGTAAATTTTGCACAAACCTATGTCAAATGCGTACGCTTTTGCCACCCAAAGAGAAAGTTTATGTATATGGAGATGGCAATGTCAAAGGTAAAACATTTTACAGTACTTCCTCCGCTTATCATTCTTTTTTTATACTTAATTTGACATCAAGACCCATTTCCACTAACGTTTCTTTAATTCACCACAAATATATGTTAGCTTTTTCATAAGTGGAACGTACACATATATATATAACAGGTCTTCACTAAATTAATTATTTGAAATATAACTTTACAATACTATATGTACATGATTTTTCTTATTTTATGTGAGGCTCGGATCCTTAGAGTTGAATTCATTTTAATAATCATAATTAGACACATATTAATTATGCTAATATGATTGCATATGGATTATATTTGCATATTATTGTTCAGTACATAAGAGACATACTTATATATTATATTTTGTCGTAGGAGCGTGAGTTTGAATAGCGTGCTATAAGTTGTAAAGTAGAAATGTGCAATGATAATTTATAAAATCAATTTCCATCTTCCATCCTTTGAATTTGAGATTGACTTATATATGAATTTTAAAAAGTGGCGGAATACTAAATTCAAAGCCAAATAGTTTAACTTATTAAAGTAGATTTTAGTTCCTCCAATGAAAGGATCCAAATGGCCCCTCAATATAAATCAATATCATGCATGTCCCTTGTAAAGCATACCATTCCAAAATGGTCATATTTACTCGACAGTTATGACATATATGTACCATGCAATATATGTACCATGCAGTTATATTTTGTGATGAAGATGATGTTGCAACATATACAATCAAGTCTGTTGCTGATCCTCATGCATTGAACAAGACAATATACCTAAGACCACAAGAAAACATCCCAACTCAAAATGATGTTATCTTAAAATGGGAAAACCTTTCTAGAAATGTTCTGGAGAAAATCCATATTCCCGCAAATGAATTCTTGGCTTCAATGAAAGGTAAGTACAAAAATTGTTTGTTGAGCACAATGCATAGTTTCAAATAATTCAATGCTTCTTTCTTATTTGCGTAATTATTGGTTACACCATAATTGGTAGAGGGGTCAGGTCACATGATATTGTTTAGGGCGAACATGTGATTTTCACTTATAGTTGTACACATAAAAGTTCCCAAAATGATATCATCTTACTTTTGACATTGAAGGCCTATGTATGGAGTGTACTACACTATTGGATGTAAAAAAAAAATATCGTTAGTATTTCCTATAAACTTTAGTATCCATGAAAATTGTCATTAGACATCTCCCTATTGAATGCAAATTATGATTTTTCACTGATGTGCAGATACTGCCTTCGCCAATCAAGTCGGAGTGGGACACTTTTACCACATTTTCTATGAAGGTTGCTTGACAAATTTTGAAATCAGCGACCATGGAGCAGAGGCTACTCTGTTGTACCCAGAGGTTCAGTATACCCGCATGGACGAGTACATGAAAAGATATCTGTAATTGTTAAAGTAAACTTATTGTTGGCTTGTCTGAATTTGTTCAGTTGTTGTTGTATGTGGCAAATGCTTGCAAGGACAAGTACATGAAAAGAAATCTGTAACTGCTAAAGTAAACTTATTGTTGGCTTTCTAAAAATATTCATATTAATTTCTAAAAATATATTTAAACTTGATAATGTTCATTATGGCTTCACTTTCGCACCGCCATTACCAGACTCATGGGCTTTGCCAAGTGCCCCGAGAACTCGGCAAAGCCCTATATACACTCGGCAAAGGCCACTCGACAAAAAACTAGTCGGCAAAACCGTCCATCTCCGTCGATGTTGCAAGTCGTGACATTTTTCACGCAAATTTCGCGGCTAAATGGTCGGCGGGATTTGAATCGATGACCTCCCTGTCGCACGTTCCCTCCTCTAACCACTGCACCACACTATCACTTGTGTCAAGATTCCGTTTTGGTTCCTGTATATTATAATAATCGAGTGTAAATTACTTGTTTAAGCCCCTAAATGAATTCAAATAAAAAAGTTGTAAACTACAAAGTTTCATAACTTTTCAAGGTCTACACTTTTCGTTTAGTAAGTTTTCCATCCGAGGTTCATTTATAAAATTTGAATTTCAAAATTTTGAAATTCAAACGCAGTTTTGCATGATAAGATAATTTTAAATAAAAGGTAATCAACTATAATGTTTCATAACTTTTCATGATCTACAATGTTTATTTTGGTTATTTTTCCATCCGAGGTAGTTTGAAAAATTTGAATTTTAAAATTCAAACGTAGTTTTGCATGATGACAAGATGATTTCAAATAAAAAAGTTGACAAATACAAAGTTTCATAACTTTTCAAGATCTACAAATTTTATTTTGGTTGTTTGATTTTCTATTTATCTGACATGGTCGTTCTAACATTATTCACAAATCTTGTATATCTCTCTTGTAGTTAGTTTCATAAACTACAAGAGAGATACGTAAGATTTGTGAACAAATTTACTTTCACTGAGATATGAAGAAATGGCTAAAACAAACATTGTATATCTTGATGAGTTATATAACTTTATAGTTGATTTTTTTCATTTGAATTAATTTAATGATTGAAAATGTTATTTGAATTTTTCTTTGTCTAAAGTAAAAAAAAGGTCGGTAAAGAAGTTCTTTGCCGAGTGTAAAAAAATTACTCGTCAAAGAGCTCTTTACCAAGTGTAAAAAAACACTCGGCAAAGAAGTTTTTTTATTGAGTGCAAAAAAAACACTCAGCCAACTGTTTGCTCACTGTTTTTGGCACTTGGTAAAGAAGCTCTTTGCGGAGTGCCAAAAATAACACTCGGCAAACCCCTTGACACTCGGCAAAAAGCCGATTTCCGATAGTGCGCTGAGAAATTCACTTTTGCACTACTTTGAGAAATTTCTAATTATTTCTTGGGTCGACATATGACTAGTTGCCATGTGTGTTATTGGCATTTAGAAGAGAGACGCGTTGGGTTATGTCGGATATATGGGCAGTGGTACCCACACTGTCTGCATATTTGACTACGCCCAGCTATCAGGCCAGCGGACATAGTGGAGGCCCATGAAGCCCAGACGAGTCGACCAACTTGAAGGTCAAGGCACATCAAGAATATCTGAAGCCATCATATTTGGATGGTAGCATAGTATCAATCCAATACACCCACGTTCCATGTAATAAGGGGAACCAATATGTAGCCAATCGCTCTCGTTATGATCGTACATCCATGTGGAGGCAGCCAACTTCAGGCGCGAGAGAGATGAAACCCGCGGAGAACTGGAGAGGACCTCCAAGCAGTATGGCGTCGACCAACTCGAGTGGGAGGATCAGCGGAAGCAACTCTGCAACGCCATCACGGGTTAGCCGAAAGCAATACTGTTTTCCCTTTTCTTTTAATCCCGTTCGCTCATCCAATCTGTATCCTCGTTCAACGCTTTTGGCAGAAAACGAGCGCTTGAAGGCCGCGACGATCAAGATCGCTGACAAGGTGAACACCCAGGGAGATACCGCCGAGGCACGCCTTGACAATGTGGATGGCCGCATTGATCAAGTCGCCATTCACGGCGTGCACCACGGCGTGGCCCTAGGGTTGTCGGCAATGGCCACCCAGCGTGGCGAAGACTTCTCCGTCCAGCCAACCTGTTTTCGCGGTCAGATGCCCCCGGAGGATGTTGAAGGCATCGACGACCTCCTGGAAAGCTATGAAGATCACGCAACCGCCCTTGCTGGAATCACAGATGCTCAGGCTGTTCTCAACAGGCTCTTCTGGGAGTAGTTTGTATTTAGGAGTCTCATGTAAAACTTTTGCTGTGTAAAATATTTAGGATCTCTGCTGGTTTTCTTCTTGTGAATCTTTCTGAGAACAGCCAACCCGAAGGATGTTTGCACGCTATGTTTAATTTTTATTCTACAGGCGACACATATCGTGTCGGCTACTTTCTGAGTTGTTCCCAGAATTTTAGGCGATATCCCAATCTCTGCTATCTGGGCACACATCCTTTTAAATCCGTTTATGCACCAACCTCTACACTGGGATGAAATTTCTTAAGAAACCTTCCATTGATAGCTCTAGCAAATTCCTCTCCCAACAGAGTTTTCAAGATGTACGCATTGCCAGGCGCGCATCTTACCACTCGAAAAGGCCCTTCCCAATTTGGAGACCATTTGCCGAACGCTCTTTCCTTGGCTCCGATCGGCAATACAGTTTTCCAAACCAAATCTCCTTCTACAAATTGTTTTTCTTTAACCTTCTTGTTATAATACCTGGCAACTCGCGCTTTATTTTTCTCAATATTTTCCAATGCCTTGAGACGAACTAAATGCAAATCTTCTAACTCGTCTATCATCAGATTCTTGTAATCTTCTTTACTTAAATCGTTCTGCAATGTAACCCGCCTTGAATCTGACTGCAATTCCCATGGCAGCACAGCATGATGGCCATAAACCAACTCGTAAGGAGATGCCTGAGTAGATCCATGGCAAGCCATCCGGTAAGCCCACAAAGCCTCATTAAGAATCGAAGACCATTTTTCGGTTTTTCATCAATCTTCTTCTGAATAATTTTGATCATGATCTTGTTTGAAGCTTCAGCTTGGCCATTAGGCTGTGCATAATAAGGAGAAGAGTTGTACAATTTGATTCCCATCTCCTCGGCAAAATTACAAAACTCGGATGAAGTGAACTGAGTCCCTTGATCTGTTGTTATGGTCTGAGGAATCCCGAATCTGTGAATTATATGCTCTTTAACAAAGTTGACCATGTTTTCTGATATAATCTTCTTTAGGGGAATAGCTTCAACCCACTTTGTGAAGTAACCTGTGGCCAATAGTACAAACTTATGTCCTTTGCTAGGAGGATGGATTTGACCGATCAAATCTATGCCCCATCCTCTGAATGGCCAAGGCTTGACGATTGGGTTTAAGGCCGATGCTGGGGCTCTCTGAATATTACCAAACCTCTAACAGTCTCGACATCCCTTGTAATATTCAAAACAATCCTCAAGCATGGTTGACCAAAAATAACCAGCTCTCCTTATTATCCACTTCATTCGGTAAGCCGACTGATGTGCACCACATACTCCTTCATGCACTTCATACATCAGCTTTCTGGACTCCTCTTGATTCAAACATTTGAGGAGCACTCCATCTATGGACTTATGGTACAACTAGTTATCAAGGAGCACGAACTTGATAGCCTTATACCTGAGCTTTCGGGACACTTTTCGTGATGGATTTTTCAAATAATCGGCAATTTCGTTCCTCCGGTCATTAATTACCCGATCTTCATCCAAAGCATGAATTTCCTGATCCTCTCGGTACCCCGAAGCACTTTGAGCCAGCCTATTTGCTTCTTCATTCTGCCCCTAGGGATATGATGCAAGGTGGCTACTTGGAAACTTTTTAGAAGCTCTCGACACTCTTCATAATATCCCTTCAACATATCACTCTTGCATTCATACTGACCGATCAGTTGGTTAATTACCAGCTCAGAATCCCCGAAAACTTCAACAGCAACGGCCCTTACCTCGACAAGCATTCAGAGCCCTCTAAGCAATGCCTCGTATTCTGCTTGATTGTTAGTAACCAAAGAATCGATAGGGATGGCATACTCAAAGGTCAAACCTCTGGGAGAAATCAAAAGAACATCGGCCCCACCACCTTTGCCACAAGATGAACCATCAAAAAACAAAGTCCATGGTACAATGGTTACCATGTCAGCAGAGGGATCACGGTGTTGGGTAACGAAATCAGCAATAACCTGACCCTTTACTGCTTTTGCCGATTCATACCTTAAATCAAATTCTGACAGAGCTAAAATCCATTTACCGACTCTCCCATTCAAAATTGGCATCAATAACATGTGTTTTATCACATCGAACTCAGAAACTACCACACATTCGGCATTTAACAGATAATGCCGAAGCTTAGTACATGAATAAAACACACATAAGCAAAGCTTTTCTATAGCTGAATACCTTGTCTCTGGATCTAGCAATTTTCGGCTAAGGTAAGCTATTACCCTTTCCTTTCCTTTGAACTCTTGCATGAGGGCCGACCCTATCGTCAGGTTGTCGGCTGCCACATACAATTTAAATGGCTTGTCAAGCTGCGGAGGTACCAATACGGGTGGTGCCTTCATGTACTCTTTGATCTCATCGAAAGCCCTCTGTTTTACGTCACCCCACACGAACTCTTGATCCTTTTTAAGCTTCAACAGCGGAGAGAAAGGTAACACTCTTTCTGACAAGTTAGAGATGAATCTCCTCACAAAATTAATCTTGCCTAACAATGATTGCAACTCTGTGAGATTGGTTGGAGGTACCACCTTGTCTATTGCTTCCATACTCTTCTTGCCAACTTTGATCCCTCCTTTATGGACTATAAAACCTAAAAACTCACCAGCCGAGACCCCAAAGGCACATTTATTCGGGTTCATCCTCAAACCATGCTTTCTAGTGCACTCCAAGGTCTTCCTTAAATCGGCCAAATGTACCTCATGGTTTCTAGATTTAACCACCACATCATCAATGTAGATTTCCACAATCTTGCCAATCAACTCATGAAAAATGTAGTTCATACCTCTTTGATAGGTTGCACCGGCATTCTTCAAACCAAAAGTCATGACAATCCACTCAAACAAACCAACATGACCAGGGCACCTGAAGGCTGTCTTCGAAATATCCTCTATTGCCATGAAGATCTGGTTATAACCGGCATTACCATCCATAAAGCTGATGACCTCGTAACCAGCCGATGCATCGATGAGCAAATCGGCAACTGGCATTGGGTAACCATCCATGGGAGTAGCCTTGTTGAGATTTCTAAAATCAATGCAGACCCTCATCTTTCCATTCTTCTTGTATACTGGGACTATGTTTGAAACCCAATCTGCATATCTGCATGGCGGAATGAAGTTCGCTTCCAATAATCTTTCAACTTCCTTCTTCACATCGGCCAACACCTCCTCTTTGTAAATCTTCTAAGGAGGTTGCTTGAAAGGACGGTATCCCGGCTTGATTGACAATTTATGTTCGACAATGGAACGATCCAGTTCGGGCATCTCTGTATAATCCCAAGCAAAGCAATCTTTAAATTCTTTTAGCAGGTCTATCAATTTCAACCTATGCTCCTGGTCTAAATTTGCACTGATAAATATCGGCCTCGGTCTATCATCATCACCAACGTTTATCTCCTCCAGTTTATCGGCCGACATGAAGCCACGTCCCAGCTTCCTTCGTTGTCGCCGATCGTGTCCCCCATTAAAAATTACTCTCAGGGCTAATTACTTGAATTGGCTGTCGGCCCTTGCCGGAGATATTCAAAGGGCTCTCTCTCCAAAGTTGTCCCACCGAGCGTGCCAAAAAGTGTGTTGACACAAAATGTGACGTACTGCGTCCCACACACACCAAGCCGGAAAGCGTGACTTCAATCGGGTGCCCGAATGCGTCGAGAACCGAGAACGTGCCAGTCAATTTGACCTGAAACTAACAAGGGATGGAAGTCATTAGATATAAACTAGAACATGCTGGGTAATACCAGACAATTCCATATGTACGACCTTGAAGCCACTTACAATGACATACATCTATGAAAGCTATCTGCCAACAGGTTTTATAGAACATTCGGCAAAAATAAACATGTAACACGCAAATCACTGATTGTCGAACGCGTATGCATGACAAAAGGACGTACGAACGACTCGTAATTGATTATAAGTTAAAGCATGACCAATCTCGGCAATTAGCCGAATTGGGGTCCGTGATGAAAGAAACATGTAAGCAAACATGATTAAACTAATCTAAAGCCTGCATCTGCCGCACGACACCCAGCGTCATCAAAGCTTAAACATGGATAGCATGCATGAACCTGCAACACGCGACAATCTAGATTCAAACTAGTTCGGCTATTTATGGATATAAGATCTACTCATGGAAGCAACATGGAAGCAATTCATCATAACATAGATAGATCTATATAAACTAACAAAAACCAAACTGTATCAATCTAGATTGGGCAAAAGAGTGTTTGCAAATATGTAAAGATTATATAAAACATGCAACACGATAACTTAATGAATCCAGTAGATCTTGCCAAATCTATAGGAGCCGATAACTATCTTGCTTTTGCTAAGTATACAAGCAAATATCCGCCGCACGACATTTACTCATAAACAAAACACAAGCGAAGACCTCTTGATTATTGAACAAAGATCCGCCGCACGATCATTGATAATAAACAAGACTACTTGCATCAATATCTAAATCCACCGCATGATACTAGACAAGATAACAAGCTTTCCAAGACTTACGGAGGTCAACGGATCGATGATTCCTCTTGAAGAACTCGACGACACGACAAAGGACTCGAAGTTGGCACGGGGCCGGTTATATTGGTTTGGTTGTGAACCTTTTTTACAATGGCCAAGGGTTTATATTTATACCCCGGTCATGACACGAATCCTAAAAGGATACGATTACAAGACATTTAAGGAAAAGAATACGACACTTTTAATCCTAGCTTTCCTTCCGGAACCTTCATTCCCTTAATCGTTGCAATGTCGGTTGCTCGATTAGGCTCTTACTCACCGTTTTTGTCGCTTTCCTTAACGGAAGATCATCACTCTTAGAATAGCCGACCGCACGATCACTTTGTCGAATCCTTAGGAATTAACCGACCGCATAGATTTTGCTGAACACTTTTGAATACTTGTTCTTCGGCAGCCTTTTCTCACACTGGCCCACCCGTCATTCTGAGTACACCAAAATCCAGTGTTAACACGTTCCTAGGACAAACTCTTGCTTTTGGATATTTATTATAATTGAAAGGACATACCTTTTCTTCTTCCCAAGATTCTCCGCTCTCGTGCCTCGGGTAGTCATAGAGTGATCTTTCATTTCCTAACCTTGGAGCTGGTGGTGTGTTTGGCCCAGAGAGTGGAGTTGCATATATTGACTCTTCTTCTTCGGGGTATCTCTCTTCATATCTTGATACTTCTCCTTTATAGTCTGTCCATCCATCCTTGGCGTTATGCTTCTTCTGGTTGCGGTAGCGACGTCTTCTTCTCGTTCTATTCCCTTTAGATTCTTCAACAATGTAGTTAGCATTAAAGTAATGACATACCTACTCAGAGGGGAAGTATAGGTGCACTTCTCCTATCCCGATATAGATGATGGCTTTGGTGGTGCTTAGGAATGGTCTTTGAAGGATGATAGGTGGATCATAAGCATCTTCTCCCATATCAACGACTAGGAAGTCTATAGGGATGAAGTGGTCATCAATCTGGATGGGGACATCTTTTGTTATGGCTTCAATGATGCGGCATGTCTGATCTGCCATCTGGAGTTGGGTGTATGTTGGATGTAGAGGCATTGTGCCGTACAGAAACTCGTAGGTCAACTTGGCCATAATGTTGACGCCCGATCCGGTGTCGCAGATTTCTTTCTGGAAGGAGCATCTGTTGATTGTGCATTCAATGGTTGGGACACCTAGGTCGTCCTTCTTGATCAAATGAGGGGATCTAATTTGGTCATCTTGATTATTGTGGAGTACCGTGACCATCTTTGCTGATTCTGTGCGTACTTGCTTCTTGTTCTTGTTCTGCTTGTTCCTCCCATTGGTCATATTCTTTGGTTCATCTTGAGGTTGTTCAGGAGCTTGTATGGTTTTGTTCTTGAAGGTAAATGTCTCCTTCTTCCCTTTGATGAAGAAGCTGATCTTGGCGGTGCTAGCATAGATGACAGCTCCAACAGTGTTCAAGAGTGGCCTCCCTAGGATGATGGGTGACCTCTCATCAAGACCAGTCTCTATCACCATGAAGTCTGCTGGGACATATGAGGTACCAATTCAGACACGGATATCTTTTAATATTCCTTTTGGGTAGCATAGTGTCCGATCTACAAGCTGCAAACATAGAGTTGTATCTGATAAAGGATAATTAAAGAATTTCTCATATGTTACCCTGGGCATGATATTGATGCTTGCGCCAAAGTTGCAAAGTGCTTCAGGAAAGTCGGTGACACCAATGGAGATTGGGATGACAGGTCGTCCTAGATCTCCTTTCTTGGTTGGCATAGAGTCGCCACACCACTCTTATGTGGGGTTGTTCCAATAAGCACCTACATCAAATATGTCTACAAGATTTGCAGATTCTAATCCTTCCGGTTGTGATGGAATACCAGGGTTAGTGATAGGAACAGCAGCAGCTATTTGGGTTAGCTGAGATTCAATCATTTTATTAAAGCTAATTTGATTCTTGATGGCTACAGAAAAATTATCCATCCTATTATTTATAGTTTCTAGTATTTTATCATTGGATGCTAATTTCTTAGACAGTTTATCCATTAACTTTCCTTGATTAGATACTAACTCTCTCAAAGGTGGAAAACTAGGATTATTATAAGAATTATTACCTTGATAATTACCTGAGTAGTTACCTGAGTAGTTAGGCCTTTGTTGTTGTTGATTCCAACCTTGATTTTGCTGAGGACGGTAGTAGTAGTAGTTGTTGTTGTTGATGTAGTTCACGTCCTCTTGCAATTCTAGACAATGATTGCCTGAGTGTCCAGTATCTCCACACTCCTCACAGGTCATGTGAGAGTCGTAGATGTTCATAACTTCTTTCTTCTCTCCAACTTTTTCATCGAGTCTCTTCATGAGCAGGTCTAGCTTTGTTGACAACATGTCTACCTCTTTGAGCTGATGCATACCTCCACTTTTCTTGCGAGTTTGAGTTCTCTCTTCACTCCAACCTTGGTTGGATGCCATCTTCTCCATAAGAGATGTGGCTTGTGGTATTGTAAGTGATAGGAACGCTCCTCCGACAGTAGCATCCATGGTCTGACGAGTGATGTTGCTGAGCCCATGATAGAAGGTCTGCATAAGTAACCAATTCTCCATTCCATGATGGGGACATTTTAGGATGTAATCTTGGAAGCGCTCCCATGCTTCTAGAACGGACTCGTCATGTTGTTGCTGAAAACTTGAAATTTTCCCACGGAGAGCATTGGTCTTTCCCATGGGAAAGAACTTTGCTAGGAAATTGGTGGAACATAGTGCCCACATAGTATTCTTCTCCTTGGTTGCATATAGAACCAATACTTCGCTCTTACCAAGAGTGAGAATGGGAAGAGGCGAAGTAGTATGGCGTCTCTGGGAATATCCTTGATAGTGAATGTGCTGCAAATCTCCAGGAAGTGTTGGAGATGAGCACTAGAATCTTCATGTGCTTTCCCACAGAACTGGCTTGCTTGCACCATGTTGATGAGCGCAGGCTTGAGCTCAAATGACCAATCAATGTTCGCAGCAGGTCCAGTGCGGATGTTGTCCGTGGTGGGGGCTGAGAACTCACAGATTGACTTGTCTGCCATGGCTTCGAACTCTGGTGTCAAGTCTCGAACGATGTTTTGATTATCTTCTTGATTGGGTGAAGCTTCAAGCTGAGATGATGATGATTCTGTTACTCTCTTGAACTTGCCTTTTATTCTTCTGAATAATGCTTCAGGATTTTCAACAAAATTGTCTGGAAGATCAAATCTATTCATACATTACCCTACATAAAGATGATAGGAAAATAGACAAAGATCAAGGGTAAGGTTGTATGAGTAGAGAATTGATGTTTTCTCAATCACATTAGTGATGCAAGTGATAACTCATTTATTCCTTTTGATAGCTAATCAACCTTCCCCGGCAACGACGCCAAAAATGCTTGTTGATACTTCTTAACATCATTATCAAAAGTAGAAAGATTTCTATTTTTGATAACGGCGCCAAAAATGGTTATCCACCTCTCATGCCACTTAAGCCAGGTTGTCATCCCCAGCATGACAGAGAGATGCGGTATTGAAATATGCAATTGCTCTAAGTGAATATAAATGAATGTGTTTCTGCAAGCGCACAGATTATACTGAAGTAGCATTTTAACCAGGAGTATTCCAGGCATCGTTATTTATATTTTTACCACTAGGAAGGGATATTAAGGAATAAATGAGGAATGAGTAATGAGTATCACTGCATGTGTAATGGAGACTTTTCATCTATCTCTCTCAATACAGGATAAGTGTCACATAAGATATAGATAATGAATGAATAATGACAAAAGATAAATACTCATCAGAATATATGTAGCCACATAAGATAATGATAAGCACCTTAACAGATATTCTAGCAAGACATTAGCATGGAATTAGGACAAACTATAAGAATATTGCCTAAGTCATTCTTAACTATACAATCTAGGATATTATGATTAGTGCAATTATACTTGGAAATCATGGCGAGAAAAGAGATATTCATGTATAGTGAGTATTACTAAGGAAGATGAGAAACATAGCAATCACTTCCCCGTAATAGTACTGCTCTACCTGCCCTACAAACGGGATGAGGACTACAAAGGACTCACATGACTGTCACTCCCGCTAACTACCTCACGATCCGGAATGTAGGGTACAATCACAGATAAATATGGTCTAGGCACCATACCTACACAATATCTAGATTTACCCACAACGCTGATGGATAAACGTTATACGATCCTAAACATGTATATGATTCAGATCTAACTACGCCAAGCATATAATCATAATAAACTAAGAACAATATAATTGCGAACATAAACGAATAGACTAAAGTCATAAATAATATAATGAAGTAGAGCAAACTCATATCCATAATATTGAAGAACAAATGATGAACAAGGAAGAACTACAGAGATAATTACCAATAATCCTCTTGACAGATCCGGAAACCAATCGAAGATTGACTCCTTCTAGCTCTAATCCTATATAGCTATGCTAAACTAGAGATCTAGTTGATGTGGTGGCTCTAGGGCTTGATCAGGGGCTCCTCCTCTTGAGATGGATGATGAATAATGAATTAGGTCAGAGGGGCTCTTCTCCTCAGGGTCAGGGGGCCTTCCTTATATAGCCTCCTCAAATGAACGTCAACCATCGGATCAAACCGACCTTAATGGAGGGTGTAGATGTTACCTCAAAGGCGGTGGAGAGAGGGTCCACAAGGCAGAGCCTTGTTGGGCTCTGCCCTAGGGCGGCCACCCCAGGGGGTAGGGCGGGCGCCCTGCCCCTGGGCCCGCTCGGCCTCTCGCTCCTTCACACACCTTTCTGACTCTTCTAGAATATTCTTGTTTCTACGGATGATGATTATCTCTATGTAATGCTAACATGTAGGCCTTTCCTCCATATTTCCTGATATCCCCCTGGAGAAATAGACATTCACCAAAACTCGTGGAATTCTGTCAGTATAAACCCTATTTCTAGGTGTTGGTTTCATATAGATCCTTTTCCTTGGTTTGTTGACGTTTGGATTTGGTACTTAAGGACCGTCAACAATGGCCCCCCACATTCGTGCCTCGTAGGGTAGGTGCAAAATCATATGTTGCATTGCCACAAAGTAGTCGGGTGGGAAGATTTTCTCCAGCTTGCAGAGCAACACAGGTGCCACTTTCTCCAAGTCAGCGATGACATCCCAAGACAACTCCTTAGCACAAAGCTGGCGGAAGAAATAGCTCAACTCTGCCAGCACGTGCCACACATGCTCGGGCACGTATCCCTAGGTCATCGCAAGAAGGAGCCACTCAATCCATATGTGGTAGTCATGACTCTTCATCCCTATGACCCGCATAGTGGACAAGTTCACTCCCCGACTCAAATTCGCCGCATACCTGTCTGGGAACATTAACGTCTGCATCCACATCAAGACCTCCTTCCGTTGGTCCCTTTTCAAGACGAAATCGACCGGAGTCCTTCTCCATTTCTTACCGGGCCCAGGAGGCTTCATCACTTGCTTTGGCCTATCGCAAATTGTTTCAAGGTCCAATCTAGCCTTCACGTTGTCCTTTGACTTCTCTGTGTCCATGAGTGTTGCAAAAAGCGACTCGGCGATATTCTTTTCTGTGTGCATTACATCAATGTTGTGTGGAAGAAGAATGTCATCGAAATAAGGGATCCTAGTCAAGCCTGATTTATGAGTCCACTGATGTTCCAAACCATATCAAATAAAACCACCTATAGTTTTATCATCTTTGAGAGCCTCTATCTCAGCACGGACCTCGGCACCAGTCATCATCTAAGGTGGAGGGTCGGTGACTTGAACCCCTATCCTGAAGTTCTGTCACACCCGTTTTCAAGAATAAAAACAAGTGCATAAATGGCTCATGTGCACCCCAGGAATAGTCGCACACATGAGTTGACAAATTATAAAGAGTACCATCACAGTGCTTATTACATATCGAATAAATATTCATTACATAGTCTGAAACAAATAACTTCAACTAAACGACGATAACTGCGGAAGCTCCGAGGGACTGGTTGACTGGTTGACTCCAAGTCTAGTACTCATTGCGGTAGTCATCAACCCAATCTTCATATGTGGTGTTTGAATGCAAGGGTGAGCACATACGTAGTCAACAAATATAACACGGGGTTTATGAAGCTCAAAAAGGGTATGCAGGGTTCATAGCGATAAGCATTTTAAGTAGATCATATTCATGTTATTATCAACAATTGCCAAGGTAAATTGCATAAGCTCAAATATCCATGATCATAAAGTAAATGACAGAAATATACAACAATTAAATAACACATGCGTAAGCCACAAAGAAGTAAGAACCAAATAATTCTGTGAGTTTTCCGAGCCGCTCGTGTCCGTGAGCACGGCTATCATGATAGTTTATTAACTCTGATCAGAGGTGTACACTTTACCCACGAGTCCTGTTGCCCAGATGCCCGGGTTAATTACTCCCAAAACACTCCCAAGGTGAGCGGGCAGGGTACACTATGAAGCCTTCCAAGGGTTCGTCTAACAAGTCAGGGCCGCAAGGCTCGTGGCAGGGGGATGTAGAGCCAACCTGTCTATGGTCCACTCCTTCGCGGCTGGCCCGTAGATTAGGAACCACACTATACCCGTCTTGGCATGCTCCTACTTGCGCCAATAAGGTAACCACTGACAAGCTAGAAAAGGGTCCCCATACTTAGCTAAAGCGAGAGCCATAATAGCCCTCGTGGTTGTACTGTATGTCCCAGCTTTTGCCGACAGATAAGCTCCTATAATCCATGTTGCTAAAAAGCAAGTTTTACCATTATTGCATATAGTCATTAACAATTAAGATCATGTACATCTGATATGAGCGCTAGCAATACTAATTATATGTGGTGGATCAAGTCATAGGTGACAAGGTATCAGGGTAACAAACTCTAGGATCAACTATGGCAAACAAGGAATATCATGCATATGAGTTATATTATGTGTGAATAGGACATCAAGGATAATCCCATGTTATACTTGCCTTCTTCGAAGAACTCTTGTTGATTCTGCGGGTCTTGATCAAAGAGAAACTCTGACTCTTCAACGGATTGCTCAATGTCTATTCCAATCAACAAACAACGGCATACAATCAACGAGCAATCATACACGAAGCAAACAAAACTATGATTAGAACAGTACACCAACAGTAATAAAATAAAATAAAAGGTTTACAAAACTAATCTACGTAACACTACGATCACATAGACGCTTGAATCACGAAAAACGGAGCTATAACGGAAAAGTTAAGAATTAAACGGAATTTTGAATAGAACAAGATTAACGCACTACGGAAATAAATTTTCTTTGATTTTTAAAAGTAATTAACATAGATGAAAACTATACTACTGGATAGAGCAAGAAAATACGGATCTAACGCAACTTGAACGGAGCGATTTGGATTTAAAATGAGTGAAATAGAAGCATTTGAATAGGAGTGGCAATTTTGTAAATAAGGATTTTCCTTTTTAAATCAAATTAGAATACTGCCGAGAGAAAATACGTTTTCAAAAAGGGAAGACGTATTCGGGGAAGGCGCTAAGGACGGCGGGTTGAGACTTGAAAACAGTCAGGGGCTCTTTAACAAGTTTCTCCCGCGAAGGGGTACCTTCTAATCTGGATCGTCGATCTCAGATTGGAGTGCCTAGATTAGATCAGAAGATCGAAGGGGTATCGGGCAATTTAGATCGCCCGATCTGAAGGGAACGGCCCGGATTAGAGCTGAGGGGGAAAGAGGCGGCGCCGGCCGGGAACAGAGCAGTCGCGGCGGTTTGCCATGGCCGCCGGCGAGGAGATCGGCGGCGCAATCGGAGCAGGGGCTACCGGGCACCAAACAGTGAACCGATTGGTCCGGGAGAACGAGGAAGAAAGGGCGAATCTACCTGAGGGCTTGACGCGGCCGATTACGGAGCAGGGACGTCTGACGACGTGGCAAGGCGGATGCGGACTCCCTGCACCCGACGGCGAGACAGTGAGGGCAAGCTGAGATGAAATTTGAGAACGGGGAGGCGTTGCGGAAGGCTCCCAACCTTGCTTCGAGGAAGATGGAGAGCTAGCGGCGGCCCGAGGAGCTCTGGCGGCTTCAATGGCGACGGCGGCGGTGTTCGAGCTCGAGAACGCGCTGCACAGCTAGGGCAAGGCCAAAACAGCTCGTAGATGGGAAGAACCGGTTCGGGGGAAGGAGGCGGAGCTACTTATAGGACCCCGAACCGCTATGGCAAGCAATCCCGGAGATTGAGGGATTTGATTTCATGCGATCCGAGCTCTGCTCGTCGCGTACTGCTCGGATACGGAAGGAAAAGGAGGGGGAACGTTGACGCGTGGACCAGAGGGGTCAGCAGCACAGCGAGGAAGGAAAGGAAGGGGCCCCCGCGCGCTTCACGGCCGGGCTGGGAAGTTGGCCTCGCGGCCGTCCTCTGCGTCGACGCGGAGAAGAAAGGGAATGGGGAGGAAGGGGACTGACGTGTGGGCCAAGCCGGGCAGTGACACAGAGAGAGGAAAGGAAAGGAGGGGGAGGGCTGACCGGTGGACCCCTGTTGTCAGCAGTGCAGAGGGGAGGAGGAGTGCGGCATCCCGCTTTGGGCCTTAGGCTGTCGGCCCAGAGAGGAAGGGGGAGAGGGAGAAGGCCACAACGGGCTGGGCTACGATCAAAGGAGAGGGGGGGGGGGGGGGGGGGGAAGTGGCCTTGGGCCAGATGGGCAGCAGCAGGGAGAGAGAAAAAGGAATACCTTTTCAATTTTCCAAATTTGATTTTGCAAAAGAATTTCCAAATAAATTTCCAAAGGATTTTCAAATATAGTTTTGGATACTTTTCAAAACCCACTCAAACAAGAATAGAATGCACCAGCATGCAATGCATATCATGTCACTATATGCCAGTTTTAATATACCAAAACATTTATCGTTTCAATTAAATTGAATGCAAAAACAAAAGAAGCATAATTAAATCAATTTAACATTTCCAAAAATATGCAAATTTTGGAGTGTTACAAGTTCTTGACATCTCGTCTGAATGGATGGTCAAGAGGGAGGAATTGACAATGTAGGTCAAATGAAGAAAACTTGTCACCCTTCTTCAGATGATAGAACTTTACAGCTGCCTTGCATAATGGGCATGGGAATTTCCCGTGAACACACCTCGCGCAGAATATGCCATACGCCAGGATGTCGTGGAGGGAGTACTGGTACCACACATGCATCGTGAAGTTTTTCTTTGTAGCTTGGTCGTATGTTAGTACCCCATTTTCCCAAGCAAGCATCAATTCATCAATGAGAGGCTCCATAAACACACCCATCTTGTTCCCCGGGTGTCCAGGAATTATCAGCGACATGAATACATTCTTGGGTTGAAACGAGATGTCGGGGGGGGGGGGGGGGAGATTGAGGGGGATCACGAACACAGGCCAACAAGTATACAGGGCCGCCATCAATCCATAGAGATTGAAACCATCTGTTGCAAGCGCGACACGTACATTTCTAGCCTCCTCAGCTTTACCACGATGCATGTCATCGAAATGTTTCCATGCATCGCCATCCTATGGGTGTACCATCTTGTCCAGGTTGTATCTTTTGCCATGTTTGTGCCATGTCATCTATTTTGCCGACTCCTCTGTCATGAACAGTCGTTGGATCCTCGGTACAAAAGGAAGGTACCGTAGGACCTTCACGGGTATACCAAGCTGTGACTTCTTGCCATCACTAGGGTTGACCAGATACCTAGAGGATTTGCACTTTGGACAGTGTGTTGCTTTCTCGTGTAGTTTCCTAAATAGGACGCACCCCTTAGGAGAAGCATGGATTTGCTCATACAACATCTTAAGTGCACGAAGAAGTTTATGTGACTCGTACAAGTTCTTCGGCAGAATGTGACCGTTCGGAAGCAGAGATCCAACAATTGCCAGCATAGCATCGAAGTTGTCTCGACTCATGCTACACTACGACTTGAACGCCATCAGGCGTCCCATGGCATCTAGTTATGAAACTCGTGTCTGTTCGTGAAGGGGTTTTTGTGCCGAAGACAACATCTCATAGTATGCCTTTGCGGATTCCTCTGGCTTGTCCTCAAATCCTTCACCGAACCGTGCCTCTTGAAAGTCATCCATCCAGTCCGCGACCCCGGCATCTCCATCAAAAGCCTCGAGACGTTGTCTCACCACCTCCTCTCTAATACGATTGGCTTCACCATGGTAGATCCAGCAGGTATAGTTTGGCGTGAATCCATACAACCCTAGATCTTGCCCAAAGCCTTCTTTGTCTTTCTTACACGGTTGTCACATTTGACGCAGGGACATGGCATCCGAATGGACCCTTTAGCAGCCTCGCCAAATGAATGCTCCAAGAAAGCATTAGTCCTAGTCATCCACTCTGGGGTCATACTAGCGTGGCCCATGTACATCCAATCATGGTTCTCCATCCTCTAGCATATACATATGTAAGCGAGCAATATAACCAACAAATGCATCTGCACAGCGTGCCTACTGTCTAATAGGTGAGGATAGGTCCTAATCCCACCCGCAGATGCGTATGTAATGTCAGTTTCCATGCTCCGCTCTGATCCGAGACAGAATTTTGGCAGAACCTCCCCACTGTTCTCCCGATACACATCCCGAAAGGGAGAGTGTGCATCCGTAGAACAACATGGAGGTGATGCCGAAAGTCTATCTTAGACTAGAGCGAACCATGGAAACTAACCTCATCTACGCATCAACGGGCTGTCCAAAATACGTGGACAATCCGAAACAGATACGTTCACAGATATGCAAAGATTTTACATACCTCTGACTGTATCTCTTTCGAATGGGAGCCGCCTAACTTGGTTACGTGATCATATAAAACATGCATGCAAAGGAGGAGGGGGCTATACCTAAGGTGTCGGTGAAGAAAGGCTAGCGAGGCGGTGCGATGGCGAGGCGACGCGGTGTAGGCAGACCAGCAATGCCGACAAAGTCGATCGGGGTTGCCCAGTCCCTCCTCTACTACAGAACATCAAAATAGTACCGGTTCAAAACCCCCCTTCATTGGCGGTTTTTGAACCAGCACAACCACTTCGGTAGTGATGAGCCCATGCCATCACTGCCAGTTATGCCAAACCAATAGTGATGCCTCCAGCATCACTGTTGGTTTGTGTTACCAACTGACAGTGATGCGTGAGGCATCACTGTTGTTTTGTGCCACCAACTGACAGTGAAGGTATGCATATCACTACCGGTTTTAATTGTACCGATAGTGATATTATTTTTTAAATTTCCATTTTATTAATTTTTTTATTTTCATTTGGGGTTTAGGGTTTAGGGTTTATGGTCGAGGTGGTGGGGTGGAGGTTGTGAAGGTGTTTCTATCAAACCATTTGAATATTGATGTGAATTGAAGGTGGTTGTGGACCAGCGACAATACAAACCCATCACACATTTGTAATAATTATTACAAAACATCCAAACAAAACTTAAAGTATCAAATTAAATGTCACATTACAATAGCCTTTCGAGGCGGTCTTTTCTGTAGTTCTTCTTGAAGTTCTCACTCTTCACAATGGATAGAGATCCTTTTCTATACACTATCTCGTCTAGAATAAGACATGCTATCTCCTCTTGAAATCCTCTTATCTCAAAGTCTAGTGTTGGCACAAAATATGATCCACTTTTACATAGCAAAAATGATGCCACCAACCTCAGGATCAAGGATAAACAAACACATCATGAGAATATTTTATCAAATAACCAGTTCCACATGTCCATGATTGTTTGAGTGCAGGAATGAAGCAAAGGAGAGCCAGTGGGACCCACATAGGGGGTCGGACGTCCACCCTATGGGCCCACCTGGCTCCCGTCTCGGCCATGATCCAAGAGAAACATCCCAGAGTGATTTCCAACCCTTGGATCACTCTGTGCTTTCTCTCAACGGCTCACATGCATTGCACATGGATCCATAGGCCCACACCAAGGAGATAAACATGACAACCATCTTAGAATCAACACCCAACATCCATGACAGGTGGGGCAAGCAGCTGGGATACCGAGGTGGGCCAGACACCCCAAAGGGGGGTCGGCCGACCCCCTATCTAGGCCCACCAGGCTGCACTTGGTCCCTGACCAGTGGGACCAACACCAGGAGGACAGAGGAGGGCCCACCTGCCATAGGGACACATGGTCCCTCCAATCGCCATATGCAAGGACACATGGTGGAAATCCACACGATCCACCCCTTGGTCGGTTCTAAGGCGGTCTGATCCAAGGGTGGAGAATGGAAGGCCCTGGATCGCTGACGTGGCAATGGAGTAGCCCCTACTCCATCCCCCCACTATAAAAAAAGGGCCCCCCTATCTACACATGGTGAAGAAGCCTACAAGCTCTATTCCTTAGATTGTTCTAGGAGTTAGTCTAGAGTGGGAGTTAGAGTTGAGTCGAGCTGCGCTTGGGATTTCCGGAGTTGTCTTCTGGAAAGTCTGGTATAGCTCTTATATCTTTTCTTCTTTGTAAGACTTTATCTTATTCAATATATATCTTTCTCTTTACTTTACTTAGTATTCACTTTGAGCATTTCTATACTAGATATAGTCTTCCTATATGCTTTTGCCCTTTAATAGCCTTTATACCCATAGTCTGTGATCCTTGTGACCTTTCCCGTATGTGATCATTGCCTGTCATAGGGTGCTTTGATTATTGATCATAGTCATAGTAGTAAGTTGTGTGTAAGCGTGGTACTTATACATCATTTTATCCTTGGTTATCGCTTGCTGCATGGATTTTTTTGGTAGCTAGCAAGAGGTGACAACCTTATCTAGTCGTTGTATTCCACCATGTGTTTATAGGCAAGTTCTTAAAAGGTAAGGCCCCCGTAAGAAGAGGGCGCGGTCCGGTAGGAGTTTTGTCCTCCTGCTGATCTATCCCCTCGCCTAGCAAACTTATATTGAGGAGACAAACTATATTGTTTAGACTAGTTGTTGACACAAAAAGTGTCGGATCTGCGAACACCTCGGGCTTATACCCGAATTCGATATCCAAGGTGTGCCAGTCGATTTGACCAGTTAATCGACAAGGACGATAACTAGAACAACGATGAACGAGACGACGGTGATGCGCCCGAACGTCAAGGCTCAGATTGCTCAAAACGCCGAACTCACGAGGATGACGGAGATCGTATAGATGCAGCCCGTCGAGCCTTTGTAAGAACTCGTAGGTGAACTAAAGCTAATGCGGTAAAAGTAGATTTGCTGGAAAAACTAGACAAAAGTAATTGATTTATTTGATTGATTGATCTCTCTTTTCACGCAGGCCCTAGGTACATATTTATACCCCGGTAAGAGGAGTTGTAAACAGACACGACTCATACCTAAACAAAACTCCTATTTTTAAGGAAATAACCGACCCGTGCAAGTGTCAGACTCAAACTATAAAAACAAATACTGGCATAAAATCACCGGTTTCCATATCCGTCTTCATTACGATGACACCTTCCATCGGCAGTTTTCCTTCAATCCACAACCTTCCCCTAATGCCATCGGTAGCTTTTGCTGACATCAGTCATGTCATCCTGCATCCACCGGCATACCTCCCTATCGGCAGCACCTTCATCGGCAACCTTCCCATCGGCAAGCAGCCTTCCTCTTTCTCTGACGCCCCTTCAATCAAACTTGTCATCAGCAACCTCCTTCGTTTCCATTGGTAATTTAACTGGCAGTATTTGAAGCCAACAAAGAACAATGACCAACTCTTTGCCGATCAGCATACTCAGCTCATATTGACACGTTCCAAAAAATGGTGTCAACACATGCCCCCCAATTTCGGGGTATAGAATATTTTATGCGCCGAAATTTCCTCTACTGTAATCTTTCCCTCCAAAATACCTATGCCATCGTTTCGATTACCGCACGTCATCATTGTAAATTACCAACAACTCCCGCAACTATAGCGCCAACAGTTACAATTCCTCGATTACCGCAAAAATTCATCATGATATCTTTCCATATCTCTACTCAGTCAAAAAGGAAAACTCGAAAACGCCATTTGACCTAGGCCTATAAAGACCACTATCTGTTCTCCTTTTCACCCTGAGTTCATACTTTCATCCCCCATTCTACTGGTATTCCTGAAGAGAATCCAGCATCATCCCAACGGCGGCTTCTTCTTCCATCAGAAGATGGGACTCCTGCAAGAACTCTCTCGTCTCGATGGCAATCAACTTCAATGTCCCTGTGGTAATTTCTTCTTTCCTCGCTCCACATTTTGCAATTTCTCCTTGTCCTGTTTCGTGATCTCCTTTCTCCTTTCTTCTTTTGCTTTCTGAATTTAGGAAATGCACAACAGAATAGTTATCCCTATCGACCAAACACATCTTTGCTGTTTGGGTCCAATGGGGAACACCGATCCAATCGAACTCATCAATGCAGAAACCAACCGTATCCCTTTTAGAGCTGAAAATTTCAATCTAGGGTTATGGACAGATACCTTCCGTTCTTGGCCCAAACCCACCAAAGGGTGGAAAAACTGGTACCTCAGGATGGCTAGGTCACGACAAGTCTATTGGTTAGAACGCAACATAGATCAATGCATCAGATTGTCTCTTGTCGATATGGCCATGAACATAAACATGATGATTGCCGCCTCTTATTTCTGGTCCGATACAATGAATGCCTTCCTATTCAGACACGAACCAGCCACCCCCACACTTGCCGATGTGCACATGCTTACCGGCCTTGACGTTTCTTCCGCTGATAATGCCATCCTCTTCCACAAGAAGTCCGAACATCGGGTGAGCACTCGTAACATCGGTGGTTGGACTGGATATATCCAAGAATACCAAAAGACTGGATCGGTAGGCCAGAGGGAGCATGCCACCTTCCTAAATATGTGGTTAGAAAAGTTCATTTTCTGTGGCTGGACAGTTGGACCCACCAACATGTATCTTCCTGTAGCAGAATCTTGGCCGGCGGAGGACTTCCTCTTGGTCGAAACCTCCTTAGTTCAGTCTATCACCTCCTACACCAGGTATCCGAAAAATTACTGCTAGGCGAGCCCATCGGCAACCTTGGAGGCCCTTGGTGGTTCATCAACTTGTGGCTAAACACCCATATGCATAAGTGTCTTCAATTTGATTTGTTTAGCCAGCAATTCCCAAGAGGTTTGACTGAGGACTATGTACTTGCTGATGATGAATCGGCAACCCGTTCCCCACTCAATTTTGGGGAAGCTATAATAGTGCTACCAGGAACCGATGCCAACAAGGATCAATTCGACATGTTCTTTCAGAGACTCTACTGTGGAATTCCTGCTGCGGAACGGGTATGGTGGCCCTATATTGATGAGGATAACCGATTTCCACTCTCTTTCAATCTTACCGATGGAGATATGCCACAGAATGAAGGAATCATGAAGGCTACCCTTACTCCCGGGCCATTCCAGTCAACATCTTCGGGACCAGAAAGAACACTTATCCAACCTATGAATTCTACTGCCGATCAAACTCAGCTACACCGATGTGATAAAACCAAGAGAAGTCATCTCCAGCGCTATGGACTAGAATAAGATCGTCACTCTCCCTTCTCAGGCCGATGTAACCAACATTGATTTATCCTCTTGGGCGCCGACATCCTTCATTACTGAGTCATACAAATCCTGGTGGCAAGAGTGGAAAGATCAACTGTTTGTTGCATCATCACACTACTATCGGCACTTGATTGATGCTGATCACATTGTTCCTGATGACGCGGTGAGTTTATTTCTGACACTATTTTTCTGTTATTTCTTTTCAAATGCATTGGTAACTGATTTTCTGCCAACAGGTTAACGATTTGATCCTCAAAAAGAGTAGAACCGACAAACATTTCAACTTGCGACCGATTAACCCTACATCGGTAATCGGCAGTAAGGCTCCTTCATTGGCCTCCCTCATACATCGAAAGGCAGCCCCTAAGGTCACCATCAGGTCCAAACCACTGCCAGTCGATGTTGCTGCCACCGCTGCTGATGTCTTGGCGCAAGCTTTCACGGTAACAAATCTTCACTTATCCGTGCTGATCACAACATTTTTAATCGGCAATTTTTATTTAATTCTCAATCTGCACCAAATGCTTTTCTCTGCAGCAGACAAGTTCATCGGCGGCCGTCCCAAACGTACAAACTTTTTCAGCTCAGCCTGTCGATGCCCCCCCAAGTGCAACAATCGAAACGCCAAGGCTCATCAAGTACTGCTCCCCGACCAAAACGTACAAAACCATCAGATCCAGTCACGTCACCGGCCGCGTCTCCTCAATCTTCTACCGACACACCAACACCAGAGCTAGCATCGGCATCCATGCCTGATCAATCACCGATTGAGATCCCTAACCAAGGGACAGCACCATCACCGCAGGGGTTAGCCACAATAGCAGAAACAACACCCGCATCAGTATCAGCATCAGCACCAACTATTCCCCCCACAGAGGCAAGTTCATCGGCAACTATTGCCGATCCTCAAGACACAACCATGCCAACTGCCCTACCAAGTCTGAGGCGAGAAACTGCTCTAAAGCAGGTAAACCAACTATCTGTCATAAATTCGCAAGATACAAGCTTTCAATCTGACAAACTTTAATTCTTTTCTTTTCAGGCCCAAGACTCCCCAACAGCTTATTCTCCTTTGCTATCAACATTCCAGATGATGATGAAGAAGAAGAAAGCTCTGTCCAAGCTTCAACTGTCATATCGGCGGAAGTAAAATCCAAACTTGAAGCACTGCTACTTATACTGCAACAAAGTACATCCCAACTAGTCCAAGATTCTAGTGCAGTAAGGGTAGCTTTTAGGGAAATTCAAGACCAACTGCCTACCGACATTGAAGAGCTACTCTTCCAAGCGGCATTCCTTGAGAGTCGGCAGCTACAATACCAAAAGGCCTCACGTGGCATCGCCGATAGAGCCGCTCAAGCAAAACTTGAAGAAGAAATACTCAAGTTCAAGCAAACTGCGGACGAAAAGCACAAAGACATCGGTCGTCTGGAAGCCTCCAGCATTGAGCTTGAACAAGAGATCGCCCATCTACCGGCACAAAAGGAAGATCTGCTAGCCGAGTTGAAGAAAGTAGATGAAGATTTAAACTCAGCCAACCAAAAGAAGATTCAACTCTCTGATGCCACTAAATTTTTGCAACAAGAAAGGGATGCCGACGCTCACCAGACCATTCTGCTGAAAAGAAAGATCAAGCCAATCGAGGGCGTTGCCGATGACGACGCCAGGGAGATAGAAGAAGCAGATCAAATTCGCCTCCGTGCGATCTCATCCATTCAAAATTTGTTGTAATTTGTTGTATCAACACCCGTGAACTTGATGACCGACCTTCTGTACTATAACGCTAATGCTTTCTTCACCGATGTTTCGCACAACGATTGTCATCGGTACTTATATTCATACTGCTTTATGCATCCATCCAGATACTAGGATAATATTTCTTTAAATATTTACCATTTATTGCTCTGGAAAACGCAACCCCTTCGAGGGTTTCCAAAATATAAGCATTGCCAGGAACACATCGATTTATCCGAAAGGGACCACCCCAATTAAGAGAGCATTTTCCAAACTTCGAACTCTTAGTCCCAATCGGTAAAATCAGTTTCCATACCAGATCACCATCGGAAAACTCTTTTACTTTCACTTTCTTGTTATACCATCTGGCGACCCTTTTCTTGTTCTCTTCAATGCTGATTAGAGCTCTTAGCCGATGACTCGCTAAATCTTCCAACTTGTCCTTCATAAGGATACCATACTCATCGGTTGCTAATTGGTCCTGGGAAAACAACCGCCTAGAACCAGACTTAATCTCCCAATGTAGGACAGCATCGTGTCCATAAACTAACTGGTACGACGATACTTTAGTTGCACCATGACACACCATCCGATACGACCATAAAGCTTCATTCAGTACTATATGCCACCTTCTAGGGTTTTCTTCGATTTTGCGCTTGATAAGCTTGATAACCCCTTTATTAGTTGATTCGGCCTGACCATTAGCTTGAACATAATAAGGAGACGAGTTCAAAACCTTAAATCCCATACCGGTAGCAGATTCATCAAACTCCCCCGACGTGAACATGGTTCCTTGATCAATTGTAATAGTTTGAGGAATACCAAATCGGTAAACAATATGCTCTTTCACAAAATCTATCATATTTGCTGACGTCACCTTCTTCAAAGGGATGGCTTCAACGCACTTCGTGAAATAATCGGTAGCAACAAGTATGAACTTATGACCTTTTCTTAGCGATGGATAAATCTAGCCGATGAGATCAATAGCCCATCCTCTAAACGGCCAAGGCTTGATTATAGGGTTCATTGCCGACGCAGGTGCTCTCTGAACATTACCGAATCTCTGACAATCTCGACACCCTTTGAAGTACCCAAAACAATCCTCAAGAATCTTCGGCTAATAATATCCATTCCGCCTGATCATCCACTTCATTTTAAATGTCGATTGATGTGCTCCACATACTCCTTCATGAATTTCACCCATCAATTCTTTCGATTCTTCTTTACTAAGGCATTTGAGCAACACTCCGTCAATCGTCCGATAATATAACTCGTCATCAAGGAGCACGTACTTGGTAGCCTGAAACCTCAAACGCCTTTCGACCTTCTTAGATGGATCCCTCAAATAATCGGCGATTTCTTTTCTCTAGTTATCGGCAACCATTACCGATGTCATTATTTCTTGAACAGATTGATACCCTGAAGCGTGCTAAGCTAGCCGATTGGCCTCTTCATTATGCAACCTGGGAACGTGCTCAAGACGGTATTCTTTAAATTCTTTTAATAACTGCAAACACTTCTCATGATATGCAATTAAAATATCACTTCAACATTCATATATTCCGATCAATTGATTGATCACTAACATAGAATCGCCAAAGATTTCAACGGCATTGGCGTGCACTTCCCTGAGTAACTCCAACCCCTTCAGCAAAGCCTGGTATTCAGCCTGATTGTTTGTCGAAGTAGCAACAATCGGCAATGAGATTTCATACTTTTGTCCTCAGGGTGAAACTAAGATAACACCAATACCTGCTCCTTACACGTAGAGTCGTCAAAGAACAAGGTCCAAGGAGCAATCTCTACGGGACTCACTGTGCTACAATGCTGAGTAACAAAATCAGCCATCACCTGCCCTTTAACTGCCTTAGTTGATTCATACCTGAGATCAAACTCTGATAGCGCCAAAATCCATTTGCCGATTCTTCCGCTCAATATCGGCATTGACAACATGTACTTGACCACATCATCTCTTCATATAATAGTGCATTCGGCCGATAACAAATAATGCCTCAACTTAATGCAAGAGAAGTATAGACACAAACACAATTTCTCAATGGCCGAATATCTGGTTTCAGCATCCACCAACCTTCTACTCAAATAATAAATTATGCGTTCCTTTCCCTCAAATTCTTGGATTAAGGCTGATCCGATAACACTATCATCGGCAAACAAATACAACCTGAAAGGCTTCCCATGTTGAGGTGCAACCAAAACTGGAGGATTCACCAAATATATCTTAATCTCCTCCAAGGCTTATTGTTGTTCTTCTTTCCATACAAATTCTTGATTGGCCTTTAGCTTCAGCAATGAGATAAAAGACTTAATCTTCCCAGATAAATTAGATATAAATCTTCTAATAAAATTAACCTTGCTGATCAAGGACTGCAATTCAGTCTTGATTATAGGAGCAACCACTTTATTAATCGCATCAATGGACCTTCTGCCGATCTCGATACCTCTTTGATGCACCATAAAACCCAGACACTGGCCTGCCGATACACCAAACACACACTTATTTGGATTCATTTTTAATCCATGTTCCCTTGTGCACTCTAGAATTTTTCGTAAATTGGCAAGATGTTTCTCAAAATCTCTGGATTTGACTACCACATCGTCAATATAGATTTCGACTAACGTGCCGATGTACTTGTGAAAAATGAAATTCATTGCTCTCTGATAAGTAGCACCGGCGTTCTTCAAACCAAATGTCATTACGATCCACTCAAATAAACCAACATGACCTGAACATCTGAAAATCGTCTTGGATATATCTTCTTCAGCCATAAATATTTGATTGATCCAGCATTACCACCCATAAAACTAATGACTTGATGTCCAGCAGCAGCATCAATCAGTAGATCGGCAACGGGCATCGGGTAACCATCCATCGGTGTAGCCTTATTGAGATTCCTGAAATCAATACAAACACGAAGTTTTCCATTCTTCTTATATACAGGAACCACATTATAAATCCATTCGGCATATCGACATTGCCAAATAAATCCAGCTTCAATTAATTTCGTTATTTCAGCTTTAATGTCGGGTAATACAATAGGATTGCATCGGCGTGCTGGCTGCCGATGTGGTTGGAAACCAGATTTAATAGGCAACCGATGTTCAACTATTGATCGGTCTAAACCAGGCATCTCTGTATAATACCAAGCAAATCAATCTTTATATTCTTTTAATAAATCGCTCAACTGTTGTTTACATTGCGAATCTAACTTAGCACTAATAAAAGTTGGCCTAGGCTTGCTATCATTGCCGATATCTATTTCTAGTAAATCATCGGCTGATGTGAACCTCTGCCCAAGTTTTCCATCATTGGCGAACTGATCCATTAAAACTCTTCTTCAGAACCGACTGCTTGGATCGGTGTGATTCGGTAATCGGCCATTTTAAGAAATTCTGTATCCCAAGCTTCACATGATATGCATTTGGTCTGTTCATAAGTTTTCGATTCTGCCGATGCAACAATTGACGGGGCTTCACTTCGGACAACTTCAATCTTGTCTCCAACCCACTGCACAAGGCTTTGGTGCATCGTAGAAGGGATACAACAATTAGCGTGGATCCAATCCCTTCCCAGGAGCAAGTTGTAAGTTCCTTTGCCACTGATCAAAAAAAACGTTGTCAGCAAAGTTTTACTGCCGATGGTCAACTCAACACATACTGCTCTTTAAGCTTTAAAATCTTTAAGCTTCATGTCTGTCTTGACTAAATCTTGGTCACCTTTCCCAAGCTTCCTGAACATGACGTATGACATTATGTTGATCGACGCCCCGCCATCTACCAAGATTTTTTACACCGGCTGCCCATCAACTTTTCCCTTGAAAAACAAGGCTCTTAAATGTTGCCTTTCATCATTGGCAGGCTTTTCAAATACAACTGCCATCGGATCTAGTACTAACTGTGCCATCTCAGCAACTTCTTCCTCAGCATCTGCAGGCGCCAAGAATTCCATCGGCAATATAACAATCATATTAATTTTTGCCGATGGATCCCCATCCTTTCGTTTCAGCCTCCATCGCTTGACTGGAGATTCCTCTCTTGAAGAATTTTCACTGTGGCACAGATAGGTTTGGCACTCGCATTGAACCCTCCTCTTCTGAGTTTTCGTCAAACCCTTGGGGCACCACTGAGGAAGCCTAGTTTTCCAAACAGGCTGGTACTGCCTCTCACTGCTCGTGTTTGCACCACTCCTTTTGTTTGGATCCCTAGAGAATATTTCTTCATCGGGCACTCTTGCATCGGCCATTTCTTTAAGTCTTTCTTGACGATTACGCTTGCCAAGCCTGTCATGTACACTGAGTTTGCCCCCAAGCCGATCTTGTATCGATCTTATTTCTCTGACCGGCTTGCCATAGCTCGATGTCCGATCGTCAAAACAAGGCTTCTTTTCTGACCGATCGACAAGATAATATCCATTGCATTCAGGGCAATTATCGACAGTGGGTAGCTTGATGCCTTCTTCCCAACAATGAACGAAGAAAGGGCATCTCCAATGATCTTTATGTCGATACCACTCTTGGCACCTTTCTTCCTCCTGCCGTTGATGTTTCTCTTCTTGCAAACGCCGATACTCTTGCCGTGGCTGCCTGTGCGTGATCACAATGCCATATGATGCATGTCTATGAGGCCTCCTAGCGTTGCTACTCTCACCGATGACTCCTTTGCCTCTTCTATCATCTGTAAATTCCTTTCTCTTCACATCACACATAGTTATTTGATGTTCAGGATCCACCGATGCACTTTTCTTAGCAGCTTCCGATGTTAACACTTTAGTCTTCCCACTAATCTCCACCATATTACTTGGAAATGGGTGTTGATCGATCTTCATTGGGTTCTGGGTTTTAGAACTTTCGAACTTAATTCGCCCAGACTTAATTTCTGACTGCAACTGCTACCTAAAGACTTTGCAATCATTGGTACTGTGCGAAGTTGCATTGTGCCACTTACAATACCTGATCCTTCTAAGCTCTTCAGCCGATGGAATCACTTAATTAGACGCCAGCTTTATCCGCCCTTCTTGAAGCAATAGATCAAACATCCTATCGCCCTTGGTAATATCAAAGGTAAATCTTTCAGCCATTTTTTGGCCAAATGGACAGGATACCGACTTCTTATCGTTTACTCATTCAGCAACGCTGATACTTGGCTATTCATCCAATTCGGAATCTTCTTCTTATTCAGCGAAGGACACTTTCTTATTCCAAGTCTTTGTAGGTTCAAAAGATTTAATTTCTTGATCGGCAACTCTCTGCACGAGATGGCTCAAACTTTCAAACTCTTGAGACGCATATTTGTCCTTGATGTGCGGCAGTAACCCCTGGAAGGCCAAATCTGCTAATTGCCGATCATCAAGTACCAGGCTGTAGCACTTGTTCTTCACGTCCCGCAGCCTTTGGATGAAGCTTTTGACTGATTCATCATTATGCTGCCTCAACTTGACCAAATCGGTAATCCTTTTCTTGTGTACGCCAGCGAAGAGGTACTTGTGAAACTGCCTCTCTAGATCGGCCCAAGTGATCACAGAATTTGGAGGTAATGAAATGAACCACATAAATGCCGATCCAGATAACGATGATGAGAATAACCTTACCCTTAGCTAATCTCTATTGCCTGCTTCTCCACATTGGATAATGAAGCGGTTAATGTGCTCCATCGTTGACGTATCATCCTGGCCAGAGAACTTTGTGAAATCCGGCACCTTATACCGATTTGGGAGAGGAACCAAATCTATGTCGGAGGGTACAGCGTACGATAAGAATACGTATTGACCTTGGGCTTAATGTCGAATTGTTCCTTCATTACTTCGGCGATCTTATCGGTCCAGTATGCATCCGGATCTTGCCAGTGCATTGGCTGGATGTTGATTGGCTGAGCTGGTTGATATGCTTCTTCATATCTCTATGGAAAATAAGCCGGAGCAACTAGTGTAGGCGTAGCATTAGCCCGCTGGATATTGTGCATCGGCTGATTTGCCGATGGGCCATTTTGAACACCCACTGGGAGGTACTGCGGCAGCATCGGGATTATAAGTCGTCGGCATATAATTTGTCGATAGCTGATAACTGACCGGTGCCTGTCGCTCCTGAACCCTGGAGTAGTCTACCAAATGGCCACCTTGGTGTGCTAGTACTCTAGTTTGAGGATTCAATGCCGCCATAGGCTGGCTTAAAGTCGCTACATCCTGTTGCATCGGCAGAGAGCTCGCCGATGGTTGCGTATAAGGCATCTTAGGTATCACCATCTAAAGATTCCTTGGCGGCAACTGCACAGTTGGAGAAGACGTAGAATAATGTGTCATTAGGATCATCTGTTGTGCAGGCATTGTCGATGCCATAGGGGCCTTCCATACTGCATTGTTGTCCTGGATCGATCCCGAGTCATCAGATTGATTCAGAGGCATACCGTATCCCCACCAGCTGGCGGGAGTTGGTTGATTCCTCGTCACAAGTCCTGACATTGCTGATGCCATCGTATTTGTACTTAATCGAGTGACGCTTGCAGGGTTTGGTCTCAGTGGTGTAGCCTCATCGGCAGACGGATTCACAGGTTGGGAAGACGTGACTGGAACCACCAATGGGGTTGTAGTAGATGCCGATCCAGGTTGATGATACGCTAGACCAACATATTGGGGTGTCTGTCCTTCTTTGAAAGATTGCATAACAGCATTGTATACAGTGTTGGACAACACATTGGAGTGGCTAATTAAGGCTTGATTCAATGCAGAATTAACCATCTCTTGTAATTTACCAGGATTGGCATCGAAAGTGACCTGCCGTGGCAAGGGTAGATCCTCCTTCTGGATAGCTTCACCGCTCCTGTTCAGGCTAAAGGATTTCATATACAACTGCTTGTACTTCTCCATAGCCCGCTCTATAGCCTGCTTCTGATGATCCTTCAGATCTGCTTCGGAGACTTCAATGACATTGCCCTGATGGATATCAGCAGAATCACCCATGAGCTTGCAATGGGTAAAACTGTGATCAATAGATGTGTAACTTGTCCCACTGGGTGTGCCAATAGAGGTGTTGAAACAAAAAGCATCGGATCTGCGAACACCTCGGGCTTATCCAAGGTGTGCCAGTCGATTTGACCAGTTAATCGACAAGGACGATAACTAGACCAACGATGAACGAGACGACGACGATGTGCCCGGACGTCAAGGCTCAGATTGCTCAAAATGCAGAACTCGCGAGGATTACAGAGATCGTATAGATGCAGCCTGTCGAGCCTTCGTAAGAACTCGTAGGTGAACTAAAGCTAATGCGGTAAAAGTAGATTTGCTGGAAAAAGTAGACAAAAGTAATTGATTTATTTGATTGATTGATCTCTCTTTTCACGCAGGCCCTAGGTACATGTTTATACCCTGGTAGGAGGAGTTGTAAACAGACACGACTCATACCTAAACAAAACTCCTATTTTTAAGGAAATAACCGACCCGTGCAAGTGTCGGACTCAAACTATAAAAACAAATACTGGCATAAAATCACCAGTTTCCATATCCGTCTTCATTACGATGACACCTTCCATCGGCAGTTTTCCTTCAATCCACAACCTTCCCCTAATGCCATCGACAGCTTTTGCTGACATCAGCCATGTCATCCTGCATCCACCGGCATACCTCCCTATCGGCAGCACCTTCATCGGCAACCTTCCCATCGTCAAGCAGCCTTCCTCTTTCTCTGACACCCCTTCAATCAAACTTGTCATCGGCAATCTCCTTCGTTTCCATTGGTAATTTAACTGGGAGTATTTGAAGCCAACAAAGAACAATTACCAACTCTTTGCCGATCAGCATACTCAGCTCATATTGACACGTTCCAAAAAACAGTGTCAACACTAGTTAATTGGCTAAGTATATTGAAGTAGAGTGAAATACTTAGGAGTCCCTATACTCTCTCGTTGTCCTCCCACCTAGCTATTCTATCTAGTCCATTCTAAGTACCATTTACCGCAGCTTCTCCATTCATCAACCCCTTCCTATCACATATATTGTTTACCCCTCTATACTAGTTGGTACTAAGTTAAGGTGCTCTCTAGGATCTGTCTCTGATTATCATTTCTAGCCCAGCTTTCCCTTGGGAAAATATAAATTACGAAACCTTGGAATACTCCTAGGTGAAGTGTTATAATGGTATAATCTGCGCGCTTACAGATTTATCCAATAGTCATAAGAAATACCAACAAGCATTTCTGATGTCGTTGCCGGGGAAACCTGGGTGGACCCATAATCATCGGCTCAATCTGTACGGACGCGCGACTCCTGTAGACGTCCGTATACACGGCTTCCAACTTGTGCTTGACGTACGTAGATTAGATGGCCGCATAATATAACATAATTTGTAGCCCATCTCTAGCAGCACATCTTGCTCATAATAGCAACACACATGGCCCTGATGTAGCAGACAATTGGCATATTGCATACAAGGTTCACCATCGATTGTTTTAGCATTAATTCAACGTCGATGTCCACAAAGCTTTTAGGAGTCGATATCTTTGATGATTTGGACTGTAATTATGATCAGCTATATCTGGAGATCACAAACATTGGCAGATATTGAGTTCTGACAAGTTTCCATGTGCATTGCGGTCAGCAAGATTTAGCCGATCATGACTGTATCGGCTGTTTAGAGCACCCGCGTCTCTCAGTATTTCCGTGTCGCAAGCTGTTGAGGTACCACTGCCGATGGCTGCATCCTCCTGAGCCGGTTACGTCTGATTGGTCAATCTTGGATTCAAAACACCTCCATAAGATGACGTGTCCAGCACAGAAGCCGAGAGGATCCCAATTTAATATTGCACTCCCTTCCAAATATTAACTGCCGATGAAACCTTTATTTCATTAGCCGATTGTCTCACCCATGGTTTATCGACTATTGATCCCTCCGGTTACCTTGCATCAACTTTCTTCTGTATTCAATCCGGACAAACATTTCTAGGATCTTTATGGATTGAGCAACAGGCCCCAGGCGTAGCTACAGCGACGCCGACAATAAGATAGTCGACTATTGTCTGTTCCATACTTTATTTTTACGCTCATGGCCGGCTGATCGGTTGCTAGCTTGATCATCTAAGCAGACGGACCGAAGGTGTTGACCATAATTGAGCGAAAGGTATTCAGGAAAGCGGTATGATGGTTCCTTATAGTATCACTTATAGCTTTGTGAACCACTTCAGCCACTTTCTGTGCGTCCTCTTCTTCAGTGTAGTCAGTCTGATGCGGGAGGAGAATTCTCGGAAGCGACTGTTTCTGAAAAACCTTACCGCTTTTATTCTTTGAGAAGGACAACAAGCACTTGTCATGAAACTCATTGCACGCCTATTGAACCATAGCCCTCAGGTCTTTAGGCAACTCCTCCATAGTCACATTCAGAACCTCGGTATTGTCGATGTCAGAC
Source organism: Microstegium vimineum (assembly GCA_022036555.1). Taxonomy (NCBI): domain Eukaryota; kingdom Viridiplantae; phylum Streptophyta; class Magnoliopsida; order Poales; family Poaceae; genus Microstegium; species Microstegium vimineum. The sequence continues at coordinate 30,589,894 of CM039129.1, read as the reverse complement.
ATCTTGAAAATATGGTGTGTCCCACCGAGCGTGCCAAAAATTGTGTTGACACAAAAAATGATGTACTACGTCTAACACACAGCAAGCCGGAAAGCGTGACTTCAATCAGGTGCCCGGATGCTTCGAGAACCGAAAACGTGCCAGTCAGTTTGACCTGAAACTAACAAGGGATGAAAGTCATTAGATATAAACTGGAACATGTCGGGTAATACCAGACAGTTCCATATGTACGGCCCTGAAGCCACTTACAACGACATACAGCTATGAAAGCTATCTGCCAACAGGTTTTATAGAACATTCGGCTAAAATAAACATGTAATGCACAACTCATTGATTGCCGAACGCGCATACACAAAAAGAGGACATACGAACGACTCATAATTGATTATAAGTTAAAGCATGACCAATCTCGGCAGTCAGCCGAATTGGGGTCCATGATGAAGGAAACACGTAAGCAAACATGATTAAACTAATCTAAAGCTTGCATCTGCCGCACGACACCCAGCGTCATCAAAGCTTAAACATGGATAGCATGCATGAACCCGCAACACGTGACAATCTAGATTCAAACTAATTCGGCTATTTATATATACAAGATCTACTCATTGAAACAACATGAAAGCAATTCATCATAACATAGATAGATCTATATCAACTAATAAGAGTCGAACCGTATCAATCTAGATTGGGAAAAAGAGTGTTTGCAAATTGTAAAGATTATATAAAACATGCAACACGATAACTTAATGAACCCAGTAGATCTTGCCAGATCTATAGGAGCCAATAACTATCTTGCTTTTGCTAAGCATACAAGCAAATATCCGCCGCACAACATTTACTCATAAACAAAACACAAGCAAAGACCTCTTGATTATTGAACAAAGATCCGCCGCACGATCATTGATAATAAACAAGACTACTTGCATAAATATCTAAATCCACCGCATGATACTAGCCGGATCTTGAGTTGTTGATGTTTGATGAGCTACATGTGTCAACAAGGGGGAGAGATGTGCATTTCATTATTGCAAACACATGGTGGATAAGTACCCATGTATGTTCAGCTTTGATGATGAGTGATCGTCCAACACGTGAGTGTTTCAGTTTGAGTGGCTTACCCTAAACTCTACGAAAGCAGAACTGTGTGCTTGTCTATCGGCTTGTGGTGTGTAGGTGCTATGCCTAGTGACAGTGGTCAATGGCGTGGAGAAGGTCGAGTAGAGGCTTGCCGTGCCGATGTACTGAGAGCGGTGAAGGGCGGAAGCGGGGCTCGGACTGAGGGACCATGGGCGCCGGCGGACTAGCTGTGGTGGCTAGTACTTGGCACCGACGAGTGCGAGAAGACATGAAGGTAGACCGACTTGACCACATCAAGACGGTGGACACGTGAGTCGAGAGGAGGCTCAGGGGACTCGGAGTCTGACTAGGCGAAGACAAGGTGGCTCGCGTCGAGTGGTTTGGTGGTTTGGGCCTCAAAACCATCCGCTTCGGTTTCCGAGTTTGGGCCGCAAAACTCGGGGTTCGGTAGTTGAGCCCAAAGCTACCGGTGGCGGGTTTCCTGGGTTTGGGCCTCAAAACCTAGGCGGAGCTTCCGAAGAAGCGGGGATGACACGTGGCGGAATCCTAGAGGTTGCGTCGAGGCGACGGCAACTCCCGGCAGGAAGCGGGGCCGTCCATTCAAAATGCGGGAGATATTTCTAGGAGCTTGGACTGCAATGCTTAGGCTAGGTAGTTCACTCAATGTATCTAGGGGGTCTTTGGGAAATAGCCAAAGCTCGTCAAGTAGGGGGTGAAGGGGTATCCCTCATCCTATCTCTTGAACCCTAATCATTTGCCCCAACTCTCTCTCTCTAGTTCATGAGATCCCTAGGTTGCTTCCACCAACCTTTGTAAGAACTTGAGTTTGTCGCGAGGAATCGGAGGTCGTAACCTCTGTAAGCCATGGTGGCTTCGATTTCTTGATTGTGTCCCCGTTTTGCTTGTGTTCTTCATGTTTTGCTTTTGCTCCCTATTTTCCCGAGATGATTTCTCTTTGTAGGGAGTAGCTCTTGCAATTCCGTTTGAACCAAGTTGTGCGTAATCGTGAGGAGCTTCTTTGCACCGAAGGAATTCTCCTCAAACCTCACGAGTGCGTAGATCGGGTGTTTTCTTTGTTGCATTCTTCGTTTTCCTCTTTCTCCCCCAAATCTGAGTGTTTCTCGTTTATTTTCTCCAAATTGAGCGATGATTTCTTCGGGATAGCTCCCTAACTGCACTAGGATCATGCCTACAAAGTTTGGTTGCAGTTGGTGGTCATTTGGTTGAGTTTTAGGAAGATTTGGCGGAGTGAAGTTCATTTTCGCGGGCTTCAATTTTTCTGTTCGTGAGCTCCGGACTAGGCGTCGGACGACTTTGATTAGGCTCTGGACCATTGCAAGTGGTCCGGTGGTCAAGTCCCGGGAAGCTGTCTGACTGCTCAAAGCGTCGGACCAGAGCCACTGGTCCGACGGTGAGCACCGGACGAGTGGTCCGAAGCTAGGGTGCTTGCTGTGGTTTTTGCTCTGTGTGCACCGGACCACTTCCTATAGTCCTATGGTGAGCGTCGGACTAGTTGTCCAGAGCCTAGGCACTTACTGCATGTCTTTAGGGTGAGCTCCGGACTTTCCAAAGTAGGCGTCGGACTAGTCCGGTGGTGTCTTGGTGTGCACCGGACCAAGGCACCGGACCACTTCCATTGGTCCGGTGGTCTTGACCAAGGTTGTCCGGAGCCCCCTGTGCTTTGCTGTTTTCTCCTATTTTTCCTAGGTTCTTGCCTCTTTTCCCTAGGGGTTGAGAACCCAGTGTTTTTCCTCCACTGCGGGTGAGCAACTGGGTTTGGTTTTTGGGAAGAGTGGCCCGAACATTTCGAGAGAAATTTGAGGCTCCCATTCAACCCCCCTCTAGTCGCCGTTCTCGATCCTTCAATTGGTATCAGAGCCGGTTAAGGATCAATCCACCTTACACGGTTCTTGATCCGCGAAGGCGACATGGAGCGAGGTGCTGGTAAACCTCCCTACTTCGATGGAACCAACTTTGCCTATTGGAAGGTGCGCATGTCGGCTTACCTCCAAGGCCTTGACACAAAGTTTTGGGAGATTTGTGAGAATGAGAACTACGTGGTTCTTGAAGCTTGGATCACCGATGCCCAGGTTACGCAGCATGCATCTAATGCAAGAGCCCGTAGCATTCTCTTCTCTTGTCTGTCTCTTCCGGAGTTTGAGCGGGTTTCGAGTCTCACTACGGCACGGGAGATCTCGCAAACACTCTTGAGATATCATGAGGGCAACCCTCAGATCAAGTCCAGACTCTTTGACGCTTACCGTAGAGAGTACGAGAACTTTGCTTAGTTGGCCGGCGAATCTGTTGACGGGATGTTCACTCGCTTCCAATCTATCGTCAACAAGATGCGTGCCAATCGAGCCAACTTGCCTTATGATGATCATGAGATGGCTATCAAGCTTTTGCTTGCTCTTGATCGGAAGGTGTTGGAGATGAAGGTGGCTGCCATTCAGGAGTCACCGGGCTATGATGCCCTGTTCGTGGACGAGCTGTTCAGCAAGCTCAAGTCCTCGGAGAGTGACTACCAGACTCGGGCCAAGCTTGAGAACCCGGAACCCGTCGAAACCTTCTATGGCGTTGGTTTCTGGCCCCGATGGTACGTCTTCTTCCTCCTCCGACCCTTCACACTCCTTGTTTGCTTTGTCTTTGATTTCTCTGACAGAGGATCCAGTGGAGGCTCTTGGAGATGATGAGCTGGCTTTGGTCATCACCAAGTTCTCATGGTTTCACAACAACTGTTTGAACCGTCGGCGTGGTGGCTCAGCCAAGGGGTGCTACCGTTGCGGTGATGAGGATCACTTCATCGCAAACTACCCCAAGAAAGCTGCGGGCGACTTCACCAAGCACAAGGGCAAGCGCGAGCACCACTTCGAGGACAAGCACAAGCCCAAGGGTGGCTACCACCGAAGGTCCTCCAAGAAGGTGATCGATAAGGTGAAGGCCAAGCACCGAGCCTTCCTCGCCTCCCTCAGCGACATCGATGCATCCTCTGACGAAGGTGCTTCTTCAAGCGATGATGAGTCCAAGGGAAAGGTTGAGGACAAGTTCAACGGCCTATGCTTCTATGCCGACGCCAAGCACGGTGGCTTTTGCACCATGGCGATTGAAGAAGGCAAAGTCGGGAAGCGCAAGGATGGCCCCGACTACGACTACGACTCCGACACACCCGAGGTACCACCCACCATCGCATCCCTCTCTCTCAAGATTGAGTCTTTGAACGACACCTTGATGAGTCAGGATGCTTTGCTCAAGCGTGTCGCGTGCAAGAGGAACGATTTCAAGGCTAAGTATCTTAGCACGCTGCATGAGCTAGAGTTTGCTAAGGCATCAGTGGTGGTTACCGAGGAGGTAGAGTGTGATGCTTGTGCTATTCACATGTCTAGTCTTGTCACTCTCTAGGACAAGTATAGCACTCTACTTGAGGAGGTCAGTGAGTTGAAGACCAGGCCTAGCTTACTTGGTGCGTGCAAGTCTTGCTTAGGCTTGCGTTCTGAGCTGGCACAAAGAGATGCTAGGATTGTTGTGCTAGAGAAGGTCAGCTCAGATATCACTAGAGAGTCGGAACGCTTTGAGTCTTTAGAGCTTGAGATCGCGTCGTGCAGACACGACAAGATGCGTACCGAGGAAGAAAACACATACCTTCGGTCCATCTTGAGCTGGGTGTCTTGCCGAGAGCCACAGTTGGGGATTATGCTCAGCCAATGCAAAAGGGCTGGCAGCACGGAGTAGGCTTTGCTATAGGTGGGAAGGACGATAGCATGTTCGGTAAGATCGGTGAGTGCAGTGGTTTGAGCGAGAATGAGAAACCCACCACAACTCCCAACCTTACCAAGATCACTACACCTAAGCCTACCAACACATGGTGGATAAGTACCCATGTATGTTCAGCTTTGATGATGAGTGATCGTCCAACACGTGAGTGTTTCAGTTTGAGTGGCTTACCCTAACCTCTGCGAAAGAAGAAATGTGTGCTTGTCTATCGGCTTGTGGTGTGCGGGTGTTATGCCTACTGACAGTGGTCAATGGCGTGGAGAAGGTCGAGTAGAGGCTTGCCGTGCCGATGGACTGAGAGCGGTGAAGGGCGGAAGCGGGGCTTGGACTGAGGGACCATGGGCGCCGGCGGACTAGCTGTGTTGGCTAGTACTTGGCACCGACGAGTGCGAGAAGACATGGAGGTAGACCGAGTTGACCAAGTCAAGACGGTGGACACGCGAGTCGAGAGGAGGCTCAGGGGACTCGGAGTCCGACCGGGTGAAGGCAAGGTGGCTCGCGTCGAGTGGTTTGGTGGTTTGGGCCTCAAAACCATCCGCTTCGGTTTCCGAGTTTGGGCCGCAAAACTCGGGGTTCGGTAGTTGAGCCCAAAGCTACCGGTGGCGGGTTTCCTGGGTTTGGGCCTCAAAACCTAGGCGGAGCTTCCGAAGAAGCGGGGATGGCATGTGGCGGAATCCTGGAGGTTGCGTCGAGTGCGTAGATCGGGTGTTTTCTTTGTTGCATTCTTCGTTTTCCTCTTTCTCCCCCAAATCTGAGTGTTTCTCGTTTATTTTCTCCAAATTGAGCGATGATTTCTTCGGGATAGCTCCCCAACTGCACTAGGATCATGCCTACAAAGTTTGGTTGCAGTTGGTGGTCATTTGGTTGAGTTTTAGGAAGATTTGGCGGAGTGAAGTTCATTTTCGCGGGCTTCAGTTTTTCTGTTCGTGAGCTCCGGACTAGGCGTCGGACGACTTTGATTAGGCTCCGGACCATTGCAAGTGGTCCAGTGGTCAAGTCCTGGGAAGCTGTCTGACTGCTCAGAGCGTCGGACCAGAGCCACTGGTCCGACGGTGAGCACCGGAGGAGTGGTCCGAAGCCAGGGTGCTTGCTGTGGTTTTTGCTCTGTGTGCACCGGACCACTTCCTATAGTCCTATGGTGAGCGTCGGACTAGTTGTCCGGAGCCTAGGCACTTACTGCATGTCTTAAGGGTGAGCTCCGGACTTTCCAAAGCAGGCGTCAGACTAGTCCGGTGGTGTCCTGGTGTGCACCGGACCAAGGCACCGGACCACTTCCATTGGTCCGGTGGTCTTGACCAAGGTTGTCCGGAGCCTCCTGCGCTTTGCTGTTTTCTCCTGTTTTGCCTAGGTTCTTGCCTCTTTTCCCTAGGGGTTGAGAACCTGTGTTTTGGGGTTTCCGGTGTTTTTCCTCCACTGCGGGTGAGCAACTGGGTTTGGTTTTTGGGAAGAGTGGCCCAAACATTTCGAGAGAAATTTGAGGCTCCCATTCACCCCCCTGGTCGCCGTTCTTGGTTCTTCACATGATAACAAGGTTGCCAAGACTTACGGAGGTCGACGGATCGATGATTCCTCTCGAAGAACTCGACGACACGACAAAGGACTCGAAGTTGGCACGAGGCCGGTTGTATTGGTTTGGTTGTGAACAATCTGTTACAATGGCCGGGGGTTTATATTTATACCCGTGGGCTGATGACTCCTGGCTAACCGACGTACGAGACCTGCCTAACAAAACATCTACATAAAAGGAAACATTAAGATACATGAAACTTATCTCCTTTCAAGTAGAGCCCGCGATAGCCTGATATACGCATATACAACATCCTTGGCAACATGAGCTGGCCAATCGCGTAGATACTTGCCTCTTCCATCGTCAATGTGCATCTGGACAACTCTCTTATCTTGAATAAAATAATATTCCTTTCCTTCCCTTGCAAATACGTGATGCACCATTAACTTAGGCAGGTAACGTGGTATATACCAAGTCTGGCTGGCTTCGCACATACAAGTTAATTTTGGATTGGCTAGCTTCCTTTTTTATGCACGCGCACCATCGAGATCCAGGAAAGCAATGTGATATGCCTCGAGCTTTAGAGATACATTCCATTTAACTCCACAGCTTGGTTGTCATGCATGAATAAAATAATTCGTCCATGATACTAATCTTGTTGGATAATGAACGTCTCCGTCAACCCGGACTTTGAAACTGTATGTGGCCGAATATAATAATTGCGCTCGTGAAGCAGTCCTAGAGGTAAGGCTTATCTCAATATATCGAAGAAAACTCTCGTGTCATTCTTTGTCAATGATATTCCTAGCTAGTCAAATTCTGGTGTCAACACTTGTGAAGCCAGACAGTGTATGAGCAGTTTCCAACTGCTGGGAAATTAACTTGAAGATCCCGAACAGCTATTGAGGAGGACTAGACATCGTCAAGTTCCCCCTCAGAGGTTTCTCTTGAACCAGAACCCGTTCAAGGAAGGAGGCTCTACACCACCACTCAAGGAAGCTATGTCCCAGAAGGAGATCTCTGACTTCTCGGCTCCGTCAGCTACCCACGTAGCTAAGTGTCCCGAGGTCAACTTCGGAGATGCCACCTTCGAGCTGAAGCCAGCCTTGATCCACATGGTGCAGGCCAATCCATTTTCGGGAAGCCCCATGAGGATGCAAATGCTCATCTCCAGCACCTAATGGAGTTATGCGGCACATTTATCATCAACGGAGTGGCGTCTGACGCCATTCGCCTTCGTCTTTTCCCATTCTCGTTATTGGGGAAGGCGAAGCAATGGTTCTACGCCCACAAAGAAGAAGCCACTACATGGGAGAGGTGTGCCAATGCATTCCTCAAGAAGTTCTTCCCGACGGGCAAAACCAATGCTCTTCGTGGAAAGATATCAATCTTCCAACAACAAGCTGATGAGACGATTCCCGAAGCATGGGAGTGTCTCCAGGAGTACATTCGTGCATGTCCTCATCATGGGATAGACGACTGGCTGCTGATTCAAGGATTCTACCACGAGCTCTCCAGTTTAGCCTGTAGTCTCCTTGATGGTGCTGCTGGAGAGGTGTTCCTCCAACACACAGTGAGGAATGCAAAAGACCTCATCGAAAAGATGGTAATTAACCAAGGATGGGGTGAGGAACGTCTCCAGCCAAAGAAGAGAGGTATGCACACCGTTAGTGAGGTGGACATACTCTCTGCCAAGATGGACCTCTTCATGAAGAAGATAGAAGAAGGTTCCAAGAAGGAACGAGAGGCCATCTACCCAGTCGCCGCCGCACAAGCTATTAAAGCCGATCCATGGTGCGAGGTGTGTGGAGGCAATGATCACTCGGGCAACAATTGCCCCGAGATATCAAAGGAGGACGTGAACTTCATGAGCAACAACAACAACAACAACAACAGGTATCGACCCCAACAACAAGGAAGCTGGAATTCACGCCCTTTCTACCAAGGTAATGGAGGTAATACTAATTACAATAATTATAATTCTTACAATAACCAATCTTCATTAAAAGATCTTGTTCTTGGGCAATCAAAGATTAATGATGGTATAAATAAAAAGATGATTGCCACTTATAAAGTTCTTGAAAATTTTGGTGAGAAAATGGATAGCTTCACAACTGCCATGAAAAATCAATTGAGCTTTAATAAAATACTAGAAACACAATTAGCTCAATTAGCAGCAGCTATGCCATCCATGGAACAAGGTAAGATTCCTGGGAAACCAGAAGATTCAATTGAGCATGTGAATATGGTCACCACGAGGTTCGGTAAGCCTCCACTTCGCTCCTATTAGGGCTATCTTCTCGATCCTCCCTTCATCATGAAGAAGGAAGATCCAGGCCTCCCGGCAATCAAGTGTTCAATTGGACAACAAACGTTCCACACCGCCTTTTGCGATCTTGGATCGGGCGTCAACATCATGTCTAAGGTAACATATGATAATTAACTTGTTAGGAGGACCTTTGGTCCCTACATGTGTTCGCCTGCAGATGGCAAATCAAACCATAAGGTTTCCCGAGGGACTCGCGAGGGATATCTTGGTAAACATCCAACACGAGTACATCCCCACCGATTTCATCATCCTAGACATGGGAGCTAACGTGGAAGTCTATTGGCACAAATTATGACCATCTTTTACATAGCTAAAATGTTGCCACCAACCCAAGGATCAAGGATAAACAAACACATCATGAGCATATTTTATCAAATAACCAGTTCCACATGTCCATGAGTGTTTGAGTGCAAGAATGAACAAATGAAGCAAAGGAGAGCCAGTGGGACCCACATAGGGGGTCGGCCGACCACCCTATGGGCCCACTTGGCTCCCCTCTCGGCCATGATCCAAGAGAAGCACGCCAAAGTGACTTCCAACCCTTGGATCACTCTGTGCTTTCTCTCAACGGCTCACAAGCCTAGCACATGGATCCATGGGCCCACACCAAGGAGATAAACGTGACAACCATCTCAGAATCAACACACAAAATCCATGACAGGTGGGGCCAGCAGCTGGGAGACCGAAGTGGGGCAGAGCCCCAAGGGGGGGATCGGCCGACCCCCCATCTGGGCCCACCAGGGTCCACTTGGTCCCTGACCAGTGGGACCACCACCAGGAGGCAAGAGAAGGGCCCACCGACCATAGGGACGGTTGGTCGACCGCCTCTATAGGTCGGTTGGGTCCCTCCAACCGACATACCACCCCACACATGGTGGAAATCACAACCATCCACTCCTTGGTCGGTTCTAAGACGGTTTGATCCAAGGGTGGAGGATGAAAGGCCATGGATCGCTGACGTGGAGATGGAGTAGCCCCTACTCCACCACCCTACTATAAATAGATGGTCATACCCCCCTCTCTACACATGGTGAAGAAGCCTACAAGCTCTATTCCTTAGATTGTTCTAGGAGTTAGTCTAGAGTGGGAGTTAGAGTTGAGTCGAGTTGTGCTTAGGATTTCCGGAGTAGTCTTCTAGAGAGTCTGTTATAGCTCTTGTATCTTTCCTTCTTTGTAATACTTTACCTTTATCAATATATATATTTTCTCTCTACTTTACTTAGTATTTACTTTGAGCATTTCTATACTAGATATAGTCTTGCTATATGCTTTTGCTCTTTAATAGCCTTTACATTCATAGTCTGTGATCCTTGTGGTCTTTCCCGTATGCGATCATTGCCTTCATAGGGTGCTTTGATTATAGATCATAGTCAAAGAAGTAAGTTGTGTGTAAACATGGAGCTTATACATCATCTTATCCTTGGTTACCGCTTGTTGCACTGATTGTTTGTGGTAGCTAGCAAGAGGTGATAGCCTTGTCTAGTCTTTGTATTCCACCACATGTTTTTAGGCAAGTTCTTAAAAGGTAAGGCCCCCATAAGAAAAGGGTGTGGTCCGGTAGGAGTTTTGTCCTCCTACTGATCTATCCCCTTGCCTAGCATACTTGTATTGAGGAGACAAACTATAGTGTTTAGACTGTTAATTGGCTAAGTATATTGAAGTAGAGTGAATTGTTTAGGAGTCCCTATACTCTCTCATTGTCCTCCACCTAGCTAATCTATATAGTCCGTTCTAAGTATCATTTAGTAGCTTAATCATTCATCAACCCCTTCCTATCACATATATTGTTTACCCCTCTATACTAGTTGGTACTAAGTTGAGGTGCTCTCTAGGATCTCCATCCAATTATCATTTCTAGCAAAGCTTTCCTTTGGGAAAATATAAATTACGATACCTTGGAATACTCCTAGGTGAAGTGCTACAACGGTATAATCTGTGCGCTTACGGATTTATCCAATAGTCATAAGAAATACCAACAAGCATTTATGGCGCCGTTGCCGGGGAAAGCTTAGCCAAGAAATTTTAATTAGATTGAATTCAGAGATTCTCGTTAACTTAGTTTTTAATTAGTCATAGGGGCTTACCCATGTCTGTGTCTTCCTTTCTTGTGAAGCCAGACAATGTATGAGCGGTTTCCAACTGCCGGGAAACTATCTCGAAGATCCCGAGCAACTGTTGAGGAGGACTAGATGTTGTCAAGTTCCCCCTCCGAGGTTCCTCTCGAACCGAATCCGTTCAAGGAAGGAGGCTCTACACCACCACTCAAGGAAGCTATGGCCCAGAAGGCGATCTCTGACTTCTCGACTCTGTCAGCTACCCACGTATCTCAGGGTCCCGAGGTCAACTTCGGGGATGCCACTTTCGAGGTGAAGCCCTCCTTGATCCACAAGGTGTAGGCCAATCCATTTTGCGGAAAGCCCCATGAGGATGCAAATGCTCATCTCCAGCACTTCATGGAGTTATGTGGCACATTTACTATCAAGGGAGTGGCGTCTGACGCTATTCACCTTCGCCTTTTCCCATTCTCGTTATTGGGAAAGACGAAGCAATGGTTCTACGCCCACAAAGAAGAATCCACTACATGGGAGGTGTGTGCTAACACATTCCTCAAGAAGTTCTTCCCAACGGGTAAAACCAATGCTCTTCGTGGAAAGATCTCGAGCTTCCAGCAACAATCTGATGAGATGATTCTCGAAGCATGTGAGCGTCTCCAGGAGTACGTTCATGCCTGTCCTCGTCATGGGATAGACGACTGGCTCCCGATTCAAGGATTCTACCAGGGGTTGTCTAGCATGACCCGTAGTCACCTTGATGTTGCCGCTGGAGGGGTATTTCTCCAACACACAGTGAGAAATGCCAAGGACCTCATCGAAAAAATGATAATCAACCAAGGATGGGGTAACGAACGTCTCCAGCCAAAGAGAAGAGGTATGCACACCGTCAGTGAGGTGGACATACTCTCTGCCAAGATGGACCTCTTGATGAAGAAGATAGAAGAAGGTTCCAAGAAGGAACGAGAGGCCATCTACCTAGTCGCCGCCGCACAAGCTATTGAAGCCGATCCATGGTGCGAGGTGTGCGGAGGCAATGATCACTCGGGCAACAATTTCCTTGAAACATCGAAGGAGGACGTGAACTTCATCAGCAACAATAGCAACAGTAACAACAACAACAACAACAACAACAACAATAACAACAACAACAACAACGGGTATCGACCCCAACAACAAGGAAGCTGGAACTCACGCCCCTTCTACCAAGGTAATGGAGGTAATGATAATTACAATAATTACAATTCTTAAAATAACCAGCCTTCATTGAAAGATCTTGTTCTTGGGCAATCTAAAATTAATGATGGTATAAATAAAAACATGATTGCCACTCATAAAGTTCTTGAAAGCTTTGGTGAGAAAATGGATAGCTTCACAACTGCCATGAAAAATCAATTGAGCTTTAATAAAATGTTAGAAATCCAATTAGCTTAGTTAGCAGTAGCTATGCCATCCATGGATCAAGGTAAAATTCCTGGGAAACCAGAAGATTCAATTGAGCATGTGAATATGGTCAACACAAGGTTCGGTAAGCCTCCACTATGCTCCTATTGGGGCTATCTTCTCGATCCTCCCTTAATCATGAAGAAGGAAGATCCAGGCCACCCGACGATCAAATGCTCAATCGGACAACAAACCTTCCACACCGCTTTTTGCAATCTCGGATCGGGCGTCAACATCATGTCTAAGGTAACTTATGATAATCTGTTAGGAGGACCTTTGGTCCCTACGTGTGTTCGCTTGCAGATGGCAGATCAAACCATACGGTTTCCCGAGGGACTCGCGAGGGATATCTTGGTGAACATCCAAGACGAATACATCCCCACCGACTTCATCGTCCTAGACATGGGAGCCAATGTGGAAGTACCCGTCATCTTGGGAAGGCCCTTCCTCAACACCACCAACGCGGTCATCTATGTTATATCGGGCCAGATCCACTTCCAATTCCCAAGTCACAAGGTAAAATGTGTTTTCAATGGTTATAAACTTAACAAATAGGCTAAAGCACAACCACCAAGAAGAAGAGTTCGAGCCCCGCGCTAAAAGAAACAGTATCCAGAGGCCAAGATCAGTGAACTCAAGGAGGATAAACCCGCCAATCCAAGGCAGGTTTGGAAAACAAAAGAGGTGCACACATCACGATCTCCTTCTCCGGAGCCCGCAAGTGCACCCAAGAATGAACAAGAAGGAGATTCCTACTCCGAGGACTTAAAATCAAGGAGCCTTCGCCAAAAGGGAAGTCGGTAGTTATCTTTAATTTCCCTTCTTACATTTAGTTGAATTATTTAATTTCTTTCATACTTAAAATTCAGAAAACTAAAGTTAGTTTAAATAAAACTTGAGAATTAGTTTATCATTTGACAAAAGGTAGGGTCATAAGGGTGGTCGGCCGACCACCCATATGCACCCTATCTTGGCTTGGTTAATTAGGGAACATTTAGGGACCCTTATAAAAGAAAAAGAAAAAAATGGAGGACTAGGGTGGTCGGCCGACCACCCTAGATGCCACTTGTTCATCCCTCTTCCTTCCCACTATCCTTTGTCCAAGCATCTCATGATTTGATTAGTGGGACTTTAAAAAATCATATTCTTGCTTTAGGGTACATCTCTGTTGTCTTGTCATGCTTTAAAGTACATCAATCACTTTTTGTTAAAACATGACACATCCTTGTCTCCCACTACTCCTTGTCCAAAGTGGGGAATCATGACACCCATCACTTTCACTTGTCATGCTTTGAAAAAGAAAACACATCAATCACCTTTGATCAAAGCATGACATACATTTGTTCCCCACTACTCTTTGTTTAAAGAGGAGAATCTTGACCACTTTAGCTCAGCTTTTGATCACATCACATCATATCTTTCACCTTTCACCAAGCACTAGACAAATCATGAGTGGAATCCCCACTCTAGGGGGTCGGCCGACCATACTTTGGTCACCTCCTCTCCCTCTTTTGCTTTGTGTAAGGCATCAACTAAAGTGAGTGATCATGGCACCCAAGGGCATGCCCAAGGGGTGGTCGGCCGACCACTCCATGGCACCCCCACTCCATGCCGACCACTTCCTTCCCCTACAAAAACCCATGCAAGGAGAGTTGATTCCCTCACACCTCCACAAGAATTCAGTTCTAGCTCAAGCCTCTCCTTGCCTTGCTCTCTCCTCTCTTCATTCAAGAGAAGTTCTTAGCTCTCAAGAGAAGTAGTGTTGCTCTCACTAGTCCACAAGAAGATCTCTTCTCTTAGCTCAAGCTTCTCCAAGCAAGGCAAACTAGGAAAGTCTTTCCACACACAACCTTGTCCTAGTCTTTCCTCTTCCTCTCTAGAAGATGAAGAACCCATTGACATCCGCATTCAAGAAAATGAAGCAAGCTATGAGTGGGAGTATCTCGTCGCTCCCACCAATCCGAGGATACTTCCCAAGGAAGAAGAAGGGGAGGTTTTGCCCGATACACATGGGAGAACCTCCAAACCGAAGAGCTACGTCAGGAAGAAGAAGAAGTGTTGGAGGAGGTACCTCATATGGTGGCATTCATGGTACCCCTAACGAGGACCTATGATCAACAAAGTGGTCTCTGGTTCGACCAACTCGAGTACCAACGATATCTCTCTCTTCGGGACCGATCTTTTGAGCACACAAGGATATTGGATCTGAGTCTTCTTCTCTCCAACGCAGGTATGACCACCGAGTTCGAAACTATCTTTTCGCTATTCGTTGGTCTAGATTTTGGCAAATAGAAGAGTTTGGAATTGAGTTCCTCACCTTACAATTCTTATGCTCTCTCCAAGTCTCTGATGTTAGAATTTCCTTTCACATGTTTAATCAGAACCATAGTTTAACTTGGAGTCATCTAAGTGGTGCTCTTGGTTTTGATAATTCATGTTTGATAGACTTAGACCCTACCATGTGTAGTTTCAATAAGAGGAAATTTTGGTTCTCTATCTCTGCTCTGAAAAATTGCTCAAATCCTAAAACTGAGGAAATTCATAATCCAACTCTTCGTTTCATGCATCTTTGGATGAAAATGACTTTGTTTCCTGGAAGTAATGCTATCTTGATAAGTGACATGGAATTAAAACTGCTTTATGACATGGTCAATAAAATGCAAATCTCTCTTGTAAAATGCTTAGTGGAATTTTGGCAAAGTTCAATTGAGAGTAATAAATCTGTTCAATTCACATCTTTAATTACTCATCTTGTCGAATCCATGAACCTACTAAATGGCACATACCCCTTTGTTTACATCTCTGCTCCTTTAGTTGTGATCTCAGAAGAATATCTTGCTTATGTTCAAATGCTAAAAAGAGATGCCAATTGTGAACTTAAAATGATTTACAGTGGTCATACAATTGAGGTGCCTCTTCCAAGTAGGCAACTTCAGTTGTATAGGACCCGTAAGCTAACCCTAGATTTAGATCAAGGAATTAGGCAAAGAGGTTTTGCAGGCATAGGCAGGAGAGCTCAGGAGGGGCTACACTTTGTTCATCTTGAGCAAGGTGGTCCTTCCCAAGGAGCTATTGGCGAGGAGGAAGACGATGCCTCTTCGATCCCATGCACACTTCTAGTGGTATGCCTCCTCGACCATCACGTCCGCAACGAGCACCAGCATCTTTTTTGTCCACACGAGAAAGGGAGCATCGTGAATTGCGACAACAATTTGATCATCTCACCAATACCTTTGGTGAGCTGCGTGTTGAGCACGATGAGACAACACGCATCATCCAGCAAACTGCCGAGAACATTCAAGCAATGCAAGAAGAACAACATCAGCATTGGGACTTGTGGCGGCAACAACATCCACATCCGCCACATTATTGAGCAAAAGACAAGCTTGAGGGAGGTTCCCTCCCCCACTAAGGTATGTTGTTAATTTCAGCATTTATACTTATGCACTTCCTTGCTTATCTTTTGCTTTACATTTAAAAAAATAATAAAAAGACTTTCTCTAATCCACTCTCATATGTTCCATAAAAATTAATATCTCCTATGGAAATGATGAATAGTTGCTCTGCTAAATGTTTCCCTAGTACTTAGTTTACAACTTCGTACTTCTTTAAGTATGGATTACTTGGCTTAAAAGAAACCATCATGAACCTCAAACTTTTGTGGGTTGCAAATGTCGTAACTAAGTCTAAGTTGTTGTGAGGCATGATATGACAAGATAAGAGTTGCTATAATATTGTTCTAAGCAAGAATGACTATCGGAGTTTTATTTATTAAAATGATAAAACACTTCTTGTTCCTCAATGGTGAAATTTCCTACCAAAGCCATACATGCTCTTTTCATGATATAAGCTTTTTACATAAGCTGCTTGCTTTGTGTTGAGTTTGGTCAAGTTTTGTGACCCTTGTTGAGAGATTTATCATGCTCCCAAGATCAAAATCACGTACATGCCACATATACATGCTGCTTCTACACTGGAAGTACGCAAAAACATGCCTTACATTTCCATATAGTTCATACTCCATGCTCTAAGTAGAAAAACTCTCTCTAGTTTGTTGTTATCAAATGAGACATAGACTATGCAAAATTATGAAAAATTCAGGGGCATTCTAAAGTCCCAAATTTTATGAGCATTCCAGAGCTCTCTCTCGAAAAAAAATTTAAAAAGATAGCTATGTCTCAAAATAATTTTAGGAAAGAGAGATCATCCAAATATAGGAGTATTGATCTTTTCCCATGTTTCCACACACTTGCACACCTTGATCTAAGAGTATGACACTTCTCTTCTTGGATCCGGAATTTGACTTTACAATATATGCAAGGTAAGTTTGATACATCTTTGATCCCTACCTATAGCTACACATAAGCTTTAGAGATAGGATGAAAGAAGGCAAAAACTTTGATATATGTCTTGGTGAGGAATCATATACCTTATGAGCGACTCGAGAGTACCATTTGAGGAACACTAAGTTTTCTTTTATAAAATCTTGCAAAACCTCCGATATGAAACTTGTGAAAGAATAAGAAAACTAGTGCTCAAGTCAAGTTGTTCTATCTCTCAACCTCTCGAGACAAAGGATAAAGCTATAAGCCCCATGAAGAACTAAGGTAATATGGGTGAGTCTTTATTGCTAATTTTTTCATTCAAAAGAGAAGTATAATTGTTGTAGATTTAGTACTCTTGAAATATAAAGCATAGTAGCAACTCCTGATCCATCGAGCTAAGTTTAATTGTTTGCTCGGGATGAGCAAAGGTTAAGCTTGGGGGATCTTGTTGGCACAAAATATGATCCACTTTTACATAACTAAAATGATGCCACCAACCTCAGGATCAAGGATAAACAAACACATCATGAGCATATTTTATCAAATAATCAGTTCCACATGTCCATGAGTGTTTGAGTGCAGGAATGAAGAAATGAAGCAAAGGAGAGATAGTGGGACCCACATAGGGGGTCGGCCTACCACCCTTTGGGCCCACCTGGCTGCCCTCTCGGCCATGATCCAAGAGAAACCTCCCAGAGTGATTTCCAACCCTTGGATCACTCTGTGCTTTCTCTCAACGGCTCACATGCATAGCACATGGATCCATGGGCCCACACCAAGGAGATAAACGTGACAACCATCTCAGAATCAACACCCTACATCCATGACAGATGGGGCTAGCAGTTGGGAGACCGAGGTGGGCCAGACAACCCAAAGGGGGGTCGGCCGACCCCCTATATGGGCCTACCAGGCTCCACTTGGTCCCTGACCAGTGGAACCACCACCAAGAGGACAGAGGAGGGCCTACCTACTATAGGGGCGGTCAGCCGACCGCCTCTATAGGTCGGTTGGGTCCCTCCAACCGCCATATGCAAGGACACATGGTGGAAATCCACACCATCCACCCCTTGGTCGGTTCTAAGGCGGTTTGATCCAAGGGTAGAGAATGGAAGGCCCTGGATCGCTGACGTGGCGATGGAGTAGCCCCTACTCCATCCCCCAGTATAAATAGAGGGTCACACCCCCCTCTCTACACATGGCGAAGAAGCCTACAAACTCTATTCCTTAGATTGTTCTAGTAGTTAGTCTAGAGTGGGAGTTAGAATTGAGTCGAGCTGCGCTCGAGATTTCCAGAGTTGTCTTCTGGAAAGTCTGGTATAGCTCTTGTATCTTTCCTTCTTTGTAAGACTTTATCTTATTCAATATATATCTTTCTCTTTACTTTACTTAGTATTCACTTTGAGCATTTCTATACTAGATATAGTCTTGCTATATGCTTTTGCTCTTTAATATCCTTTATACCCATAGTCTATGATCCTTGTGACCTTTCCTGTATGCGATCATTGCATATCATAGGGTGCTTTGATTATTGATCATAGTCATAGTAGTAAGCTGTGTGTAAGTGTGGTGCTTATACATCATCTTATCCTTGGTTATCGCTTGCTGCATGGATTGTTTGTGGTAGCTGGCAAGAGGTGACAACCTTGTCTAGTTGTTGTATTCCACCACGTGTTTATAGTCAAGTTCTTAAAAGGTAAGGCCCCCGTAAGAAGAGGGCGCGGTCCGGTAGGAGTTTTGTCCTCCTACTGATCTATCCCCTCGCCTAGCATACTTGTATTGAGGAGACAAACTATAGTGTTTAGACTAGTTAATTGGCTAAGTATATTGAAGTAGAGTGAAGTACTTAGGAGTCCCTATACTCTCTCGTTGTCCTCCCACCTAGCTATTCTATCTAGTCCGTTCTAAGTATCATTTACCGTAGCTTCTCCATTCATCAACCCCTTCCTATCACATATATCGTTTACCCCTCTATACTAGTTGGTACTTAGTTAAGGTGCTCTCTAGGATCTCTCTCTTATTATCATTTTTAGCACACCTTTCCCTTGGGAAAATATAAATTATGATACTTTGGAATACTCCTAGGTGAAGTGCTACAACGGTATAATCTGTGCGCTTGCGGATTTATCCAATAGTTGTAAGAAATACCAACATCTAGCAACCTTTTGTGGTCCTGATCTTTGCGCTGTAAATTGATACAAGATGATATTGAGATGCACATACGTGTATGACAAAACAATATAATTAAAATGAGACGTCTATGTACCATGCCATCTCCTATTCCTAGTTTTGCGCCAAAGTAGGCAAGCATTGCCCACATCACATAGAACCCGCATTCGTTGTTCCCCATTGGTTGATCTAGGGTCTTGACCCCCTTCATATACTTCACTTTGAATGGGGCTCTCCATTTCTTTTGCATCTTAGGCCCCATATTTTTCCAATCAGGTAACACCTTCATTCTATGTGACAATGTAAATGAAGTGTGAAGGCTGAGGACATTAATTACAATATCATATATGATTTAAAAGTGTTGTGATATTGGGTTCACTTACTTATTTAGCACTGTGACTAGAGGGTTGATAAGCTCAAGTGGCTTCTTCTTTGAGTCCCACACCTCGATAGTCGAATCTTTAAGACTTATATCTATGAGGACGTAATGGTTGCTGCAGTCACAAAGTCTATGTTATTGAATGACATATCAAGAAAAAACACTTAAGTAAGGGTCGAGAACACATACTTACAGTTGTAGGTTAGCATTGCGCTTGTTTTCCAGACTGAGAACATTCTTTCAATCTCAATCTTCAAACTTTTTGATACATAGGGATCATTGAGACCGGCTTTGCATGTTGTCTCATTTATATAGATGGGGTCCAAGAAGTCAAAATTGCTATTTTGTTCTTTAATACAAAATTTTGCTACACACCTGCAAAATAAACATGGATATATTCAAATGCAGATCACATGGTTTATTATAACGTTGTTAGGGTATGGTACTTACAGACTCCATAACATCATAATCTGCACATCCAGAGAGCGTCATTGAAAGAGTTGAAAGAGGTCTTCATAGTAAATAGTATGCACAACTTCTTCAGGATGATTAAAAATCAGACAGGAAGGGATGCATACTTCAAAGGTTGCTATCTTGTCTTTGCTGCTGTTACTATCTATGATGTAATAATCATGCAACTGACGCATGTTTGTTGACAAATTTCTATACTCTTCTTCGCTGGCGACCATAGGCTTGCCTAGTTGAAACTTGTATACAACTTTGGCGTTTTGAAATTCGATGCTTCCAAAATAGAGATTTTCGGCCTCCTTCATGCTTATGGCCAAGTTATGTCTCTCTAGCTGTTGTAAGGTGTGTAATTCTCTAGCTCTTTCTTGATTACCCGGATTTTTGCTTTGCCTTTCAAATTACCTCTGTGATAAGTACTCAGGTATATAATCCAATCGTTCAAACAAGGCAAGTTTGACGGCCTTTTCTGCAATCTTAGCTCATAGAATTTCATCCTTAGTCGGCGCTGGCTTCTGCCTTTTACTAGTCATCTTGGGATCTTTACCAACCGAAGCTGATGACCGCTTCTGATGCGAAGTCGAACCTGATCTAGAGCTAGGCCATTGAGGTCCCAGTCCTGAGGACTTTGAAGCTGGTGGAGGAGGAGGAGGAGTCTTCTCCTTTGGCGGTGGAGGAGGAGTCTTCTCCTTTGGCGGTGGAGGAGACTTCTCCTTTGGTGGTGGAGAAGGTGTCGGTGGATCTTGACGAGGAGAGAAACCTCTTCGCGGAGACGACCGGGATGATTCACTGTCATCCTCATCATCTGAAGATGGCTGGTCATCTAGCTTGATGAAGCGTTTGCGTCAGGCGACATGAGTTCCCAAGTTGTGAACTAGACACGGCCTATCTTCCTCCACTGGGAAATCAATATGTATCTTATTGTACTTCTTGTCCAAGATCTTATCAATGCTGACCCTAGCATACCCGAGTGGCATTGGCTTGCCATGAATGATGTTCTCTTCTCTAGGAAATGCTTCTCCAACCGCCACATTGTCTTTGGTCCACTGCTAACGGATGTACAACCTGAAATTCACAGGTTCTGTGATGTCGTCCACTGGATGAGGAGCATTGACCTCTTCATCGTCAGGCATAGGGGTTGAGCCACAGCTACTGCGGCCCTTGCCGGGCACTAGGCTATTCAAAGCTAGGATTGGATACGACCCTTGACTCGAACACATGGTTTGCATAGTGCTTGCACTTGAGCAACTATCTGTGCTTCCATGCTCTGTTCTAGCTCCTCTCGCATCCTTTGGAACTCCTCTTCTCTTTGCGTTCTAGCCCTCGCACATCTCCTATAGGAAGCGGATTCACCTTCAAATGCTTTCTCCCAAGGAATTACCCCGACTCCTCTAGTGCGATCGGGGTAGTCCTTGGTTCCAAGTGCTTACGTGAGCATGTCATTTTCTCTATCAGACTTGCGGGGCCCTCTATGCACTTCCTCAGTGATCGTGGAAATCTTTTGGAGGAGATCGGTGATGGGTTCAGGGCTGGCAGAAAGGCTCCCATCAGGATTGTATTGTGCCCCCCTTGCGAGTAGGTAGTTCACTGATCTGGGCTGCCAATCGCTTATCTGAGGCGTAACGCCGCTCCGCTCTAGTTCACCGACTCGGGCTTCTCATTGCGGAATCTTCCTTACATACCCACGCGATCCTAGGCGGTGAGGATTATTTGACCTAAGCGAGTTTTCTTTGTTTTTTTTTGTTTGATGCCTTGGCCTCTTTAGATAGCTTGTAAGCCTTGAACTCCTCCCAGAAGTCCCTCTACTTGCTGAGTTGACCTCCCACAAAATCCGGTTCTTTTTCCTCCTTCATTAGCTTGTGCAACTTTCCCTTGAAATTCTTGAAGGAGTGACCCATGATTTCCTTGGCCTTCTTCTTGACTGTCGCTTCATCACAATCATTAGGGAAAGTG
Source organism: Microstegium vimineum (assembly GCA_022036555.1). Lineage (NCBI taxonomy): Eukaryota > Viridiplantae > Streptophyta > Magnoliopsida > Poales > Poaceae > Microstegium > Microstegium vimineum. The sequence goes on along the minus strand of CM039129.1, from coordinate 30,568,428 downwards.
AAATACCATCTGAGCTTGTTCCAAACTAATTCCTTCTCACTTTCTGGAACCCTCCATGGGTCTTGCTCACTGCCATTCCACCTCCTGTATTTGATCGGGATGAAGTCCCTTACAAGTGCCCCGATGGTACTCTTGTATGGTCCCAATGCTTTAATAGGCTCCACCGGCTCCACTAGTTGGTCAAACTGAGAGATGTGCCAGTGTCTACTTGTCTGAGGGAGCTTTGTTGCACCACACTTAGTCCTCATGGTACCCTCACTAGTACTTGGACCTTCCGACGGAACCTGCATCAAAATTTTTAAATAAGTCTCCATCAAACTTTTCTGGCTAGCTCTACGGTGTTTTTAGGTATGACCTAAGTTATTACCTCATCTCCTTGTTCTAGGTTTAGCATATGGCTAGGGCTCCAAGGTCTTTGATCCCCTTGCTGGTTGTCATCGGCTCCTTGTCATGTTCAGCACCGCAACCACTAGTTCCTTGGTCATCGGCTTCTGTCGCAGGACGACGGGTGGTGAATCGGCGCTTAATTGTCATGTTTCTAGACATGACTTTTGATCATTGGTATTAACTCATAGGTAGATAAGTGAATGTCATAAGTCATGCTATACACAAATTGTGCTATAAGCTAGTCATGCTATGTCACAATATAAAGCCATGTATATAGGATATAAAGTCATGCTCATAGGTACAACATCTCTCTCTCTCATAATTAAGGATGAATCATGCTATCAATATCAATATGCTATCAATATGAATACCTATCTCTATCTCTCTCAATATGCTATACAAGTATATAGATAAGTCATGCTATACAAGTATATAGATAAGTCATAGATATACAAAATGTGCCTCCACAAAATCTCCATAAGTCATGCTTTATCTCTCTAATCTATCTATCTATCTCCCTATATATCTCTACCTATCTATAAGTACTATCCCTCTAATCTCTCTATATATAAGTCATGCTATATCTCTAATCTCTCTATATATAAGTATATATCTCTAGCTATCTATAAGTCATGCTATACAAGTATAATCTCTCTAATCTATCTCTCTATATCTCTCATCTATCTCTCTAATCTATCTATCTATCTCTCTAATCTACATGCCTTGCTTCCTCCTTCCTCTCCCTCCTTCCCTTTCTCTCCCTCCTTCCTCTCCTCATCTATCTCCATGTCAAGCAAGCAAGCAAAAGCAGTGATCTATCCTTATCCTATATCTACTAATCTATCTAATCTATCTCTCTAATCTCCATCCTTCTTGTTGACACCGTTTTTGGACGTGTCAATATGATCTGAATAAGCTGATCGGCAAAGAGGTGGTCATTGCTTTTTATCAGCATCGAAATACTACTAGTCAACCACTGATGTAAACAAAGGAGGTTGCCGATGACGAAAAGCATCAGAGGAAGAAGAAGGTTGCTTGCCGATAGGAAGGTTGTCGATCTGAAAATGCTAATGGATGCAGGATGACGGGACTGACGTTTGCAAATGTTGCTGATAGCATTAGGGATAGGTGGTAGATGGAAAGTGTTATCGCAAATAGATAAGGAAATTGGTGATTTTATACCAATATTATTATATTAGTTTGAGTTCGACTCTTGCACGAGTCATTTATTTCCTTAAAAGTAGGAGTTTTGTTTAGGTATGAGTCGTGTCTGTGTACAACTCCTTACCGGGGTATAAATATGTACCTAGGGTCGGCATGGAAAAAGAAGAATTCAATACAATCAATCAAATCTATTATTTTTCGTCTACTTTTCAGCATCTACTTTCATCGCATTAGTTCTAGATTACTTACGAGTTTTGACGATCTCGGTGGGCTGCATCTACAAGATCTCCGTCTACTTCGCGAGTTCCGTGTTTTGAGCAATCTGAGCCTTGACGTCCGGGTGTATCGCTGTCGTCTCGTTCATCGTTGTTCTAGTTATCATCCTTGTCGATTAATTGGTCAAATCGACTGGCACACCTTGGAAGATCGAATTCGGGTATAAGCCCGAGGTGTTCGCAGATCCGACACTTTTTGTGCCAACACCTCTTTTGGCACGCCCGGTGGGACCAATTATACATTTGTTGATCAGGGTTTTACCCATCACAAGCTTATGGGTGATCCGGCTGATATCCATCAAAGCAATGTCATTGAAGTCTCCGAAATGAATCTGAAAGATGATCAGAAATAGGCTATGGAGCAGGCTATGGAGGAGTACAAACAGTTGTATCTGAAGTCCTTCAGCCTAAGCAGGAGCGGCGAAGCTATCTAGAAGCAAGATCTGGCGTTGCCGCGGCAAGTTACGTTCGACACCAATCCTGGTAAATTATAAGAGATGGTTAATTCTGCGTTAAATCATGCATTAGTTAGCCACTCCAGCGTGCTGTCCAATACTGTATACAATGTTGTTATACAATCTTTCAAGGAGGGACGAGCACCTTATTATGTTGGTCCAGCGTATCATCAACCTGGATCGACATCTGCTATGATCCCATCGGCGGTTCCAGTAGCATCTCTCCAAACTGTGAATCCAATTGCCGATGAGGTTGCGCTGCCAAGATCAAGCCCTGTGAGCGTTACTCGATTGAGCACAGATCCGGTGCCGTCGGCAATGTCAGGGCCTACAATGAACGGACAACCAACTCCCGCCGACTGGTGGGGATACGGTATGCCTCCGGCTAGTCTGATGATTCTAGATCGGTACAGGATAACAATGCAGTGTGGAAGGCTCCAATGCCATCAGCAATGTCAGCACAGCCGATGATCCCAACGTCACATTATTCTATGTCTTCTCCAACTGTGCAGTTACCGTCAGAAAATCTTCAGATGATGGTACCCAAGATACCTTACGCGCAACCATCGGCAAGCTCTTTGCCGATGCAACGGGATATGGTAGCTTTGAGTCAGCCCAGGGCAATGGCGAACTCTCAAAATGGGGTGCCAGCGTTCCAAGTGTCGGGTGGTTATCGACCATCAACAAATTGCATGCCGATGACTTATAATCCCAGGTGGACTCAATACCCGACGAATATTCAAAATGAGGCATCAGCATATCAACCGGTAAATATGACACCGCATTATCTCTCAGCAGGCGCTCAAAATGGTCCATCGGCGAATCAGCCGATGTATGATATGCAGCGGACTAATGTCGTGCCTGCACCGGTTGCTCCAGCTCATTTGCCACAGAGGTATGAAGAAGCTTATCAACCGGTCCAGCCAATTAATATTTGGCCAATGTATCGGCAAGATCAGGATGCATACTAGACCGACAAAATTGCCGAAGTGATGAAAGGACTATTCGATATTAAGCCTAAGGTCAACACGTACTCTTATCGGACGCCGTATCCTCCGGCATATGATATGGTTCCTCTTCCAAATCGGTACAAGGTGTCGGATTTCATGAAGTTTTCTGGCCAAGATGACACGTCAACGATGGAGCACATCAACCGCTTCATAATACAGTGTGGAGAAGCAGCCAACAGGGATGAACTGAGGGTAAGATTGTTCTCATCGTCATTGTCTGGATCGGTATTTACGTGGTTCATTTTGTTACCTCCAAATTATGTGATCACTTGGGCCGATCTAGAGAAGCAGTTTCACAAGTACTTCTTCGTTGGCGTTCATGAGAAGAAGATTACCGATTTGATGAAGTTGAAACAGCGTAATGATGAATCAGTAGAAAGCTTTGTCAAAAGACTGTGGGATGTAAAAAATAAGTGTTATAGTTTGGTGCTTGATGATCGGCAATTGGTTGATTTGGCATTCCAGGGGTTACTGCCGCACATCAAAAACAAATATGCATCTCAGGAGTTTGAAAGCTTGAGTCATCTTGTGCAGAGAATCGATAATCAGGACGTTAAGGCCTTTGAACCTAGAAAAACATGGGGTAAAAAGGTGTCCTTTATCGAACAAGAGGAAGATTCTGAATTCGATGAAGAGGCAAGTATCGGTGCTGCCGAGTGGGTGAAGAACAAGAAGCCGATATCCTATCCGTTTGGCCAGAAGGAGGCTGAAAGGTTCACTTTCGATATTACTAAAGACAATAGGATATTTGACCTATTGCTTCTGGAAGGATGGATTAAGTTAGCGCCTAATCAAGTAATTTCATCGGCTGAGGAGCTTAGAAGGATAAGGTATTGCAAGTGGCATCATACAACTTCACACAATACCAATGATTGCAAAGTCTTTAGGCAGCAGTTACAGTCAGAGATTGAGTTTGGATGGGTTAAGTTTGAAAATTCTAAAGCCTAGAAACCGATGAAGATCGATCAGCACCCGTTTCCAAATAATATGGTGGAAATCAGTGGGAAGGCTAGAGTGTTAACATCGGAAGCTGCTAAGAAAAATGCATCGGTAGATCCAAAACATCAGATATCTATGCATGATGTGAGAGATGTTGCCGGTGATAGAAAGGGTAAGAGAATTGCCGATGAAAGCGATAGTACCAGAGAGCCCCATGGGCGCGCACCATATGGCGTTGTAGTCACGCACAAGCAACCACGACGAGATTATCGGCAATTGCGAGAGGAGCGATATCAGCAGCAAGAGGAAGAAAGGCGCCAAGAGTGGTATTGGCATAAAGATCATTGGAGATGCCCTTTCTTTGTTCATTGTTGGGAAGAGGGCATCAAACTACCCACTGTTGATAACTGCCCTGAATGCAATGGATACTATCCCACCGATCGGTCAAAGAAGAAACCCTGTTTTAATGATCGAGCATCAGATTATGCCAGGCCGATCAGAGAAAAGAGATCAGTACATGATCGGCTGGGGGGCAAGCTCAGCGTGCATGATAGGCTTGGCAAGCATGGCCGTCAGGAAAGAATTGAAGAGATGGCCGATGCAAGAGTACCCGATGAAGAAATATTCTCTCAGGATCCAAACATAAGAAGTGGTGCAAGCACTGACAGTGAAAAGCAGTATCAACCTGTTTGGAAAACCAGGCTTCCTCAATGGTGCCCTAAGGGTCTGACGAAGACTCAGAGGAGGAGAATCCAGCGTGAACGTCAGATGGATCTATATGATGGCGAAAATCTGTCGAGGGAGAGATCTCCAGTTAAATAGTGGAGGCCGAAACACAAAGAGAGAGGCCCATCGGCAGTTCATGGCGCCCGCTGATGCTGAGGAGGAGGATGCTAAGACGACACAATTAATGCTGGATCCAATGGCATCTACCTTTGAAAAACCTGTCGATGATGAGAGGCAGCATTTGAAGGCCTTGTTTGTCAAAGGCAGAGTTGATGGACAGCCAGTGTCAAAGATGCTGGTGGATGGTGGAGCGGCAGTCAATATCATGCCATATGCCATATTCAGGAAGCTTGGGAAAGGTGACCAGGACTTAGCCGAAACAGATATGATGCTTAAAGATTTTGAAGGCAATGTATCACCAGCTAAGGGAGCAGTGTGCGTTGAATTGACAATCGACAGTAAAACTTTGCCGATGACGTTTTTCATGATCAACGGCAAAGGCGCATACAACTTGCTCTTGGGAAGGGATTGGATCCATGTCAATTGCTATATCCCTTCCACGATGCACCGAAGCCTTGTTCAATGGGTTGGAGACAAGATTCTAGTCGTCCAAAGTGAAGTTTCATCGTTCATTGCATCGGCAGAATCAGAAACTTATGAGCAGACTAAATGCATGTAAGGTGAAGCGTGGGATACAGAATCCTTCAAGATTGCCGACTACCGAATCATACTGATCCAAGCAGTCGGTTCTGAAGAAGAGTATTAATGGATCAATTCGCCGATGATGGAAAGCTCGGACAGGGGTTTACATCGGCAGATGATTTATTAGAAGTAGATATCGACGATGGTAGTAGGCCTAGGACAACTTTTATTAGTGCTAAGTTAGATTCCCAGTGTAAGCAACAGCTGATCAATTTATTAAAATAATATAAAGATTTTTTTGCTTGGGATTATACAGAGATGCTTGGTCTAGACCGATCAATAGTAGAACATCGGTTTCCTGTTAAATCTGGTTTCAAACCATATCAGCAGATGGCGTGCCGATGTAATCCTCATGTGTTACCCGACATTAAAGCTGAAATTACAAAATTAATTGAAGCTGGGTTTATTCGGCAATGTTGATATGCCGAATGGATTTCTATTGTGGTTCCTGTGTATAAAAAGAATGGAGTATCGGCAGGCTAGTTTCTAGGGTTTATGGTGCATCAGAGAGGTATAGAGATCGGCAAAAAATCCATTGATGTGATTAATAAGGTGGTTGCTCCTACAAACAAGACTGAGTTGCACTCCTTGATCGGCAAGGTTAATTTTATTAGAAGATTTATATTTAATTTATCTTGTAAGATTAAATCTTTTAGTTCGTTACTAAAGTTGAAGGCCGATCAAGAATTTGTATGGAAAGAAGAACAACAGTTAGCCTTGGAAGAAATTAAGAGATATTTGGTGAATCCTCCAGTCTTGGTTCCACCTCAACACGGGAAGCCCTTCAGGTTGTACTTGTCTGCCGATGACAGTGTTATCGGGTCAGCCTTGATCCAAGAATTTGAGGGAAAAGAACGTATAATTTATTATTTGAGTAGAAGGATAGTGGATGCTGAAACCAGATATTCAGCTATCGAGAGATTGTGTTTATGTTTGTACTTCTCTTGCATCAAATTGAGGCATTATTTGCTATCGGCTGAGTGTACTATCATATGCAAAGATGATGTGGTTAAGTACATGCTATCAATGTCGATATTGAGTGGGAGGATCGGCAAGTGGATTCTGGCACTGTCTGAATTTGATTTGAGGTATGAATCAACTAAGCCAGTTAAGGGTCAGGTGATGGCCGATTTTGTTACCCAGCATTGCGATACGGTGAGTTCTGCAGAGATTGCTCCTTGGACTTTGTTCTTTGATGGATCTACATGTAGGGAAGGAGCAGGTATCGGTGTTGTCTTGATTTCACCCCGAGGACAGAAGTATGAAGTCTCGTTGTCGATTATTGCTACGTCGACAAATAATCAGGCTGAGTACCAAGCTTTACTAAAAGGGTTGGAGTTACTTAAAGAGGTGTGTGTCGATGCCGTGGAAGTCTTTGGTGATTCCATGTTAGTGATTAATCAGTTAATGGGGACATATGAATGCCGAAGCGAAATTTTGATCGTACTCCATGAAAAGTGTTTGCAATTATTGAAGGAATTCAGAGAGTATCGCTTCGAGCATATTCCTAGGTTGCATAATGAGGAAGCTAATCATTTAGCACAGCACGCCTCTGGGTATCAGCTGATTCAAGAAGTAATGACATCGGTGGTGATTGTCGATGATTGGAGGAAAGAAATTGTTGATTACTTAAGAGATCCGTCTAGAAAGGTTGAGAGACGCCTAAGGTTTCAGGTTACCAAATACGTACTCCTCGATGATGAATTGTATTATAGAACAATTGATGGGGTTTTACTCAGATGTCTTAGTAAAGAAGAATCAAAAGAGTTGATGAGTGAAATTCATGAAGGAGTGTGTGGAGCGCATCAATCAGCATTCAAGATGAAATGGATGATCAGACAGAACGGATATTATTGGCCGACGATTCTTGAGGATTGTTTTGAATATTTCAAGGGATGTCAAGATTGTCAGAAGTTTGGTAATGTTCAGAGGGCACCCGCATCGGTAATGAATCCTATAATCAAGCCTTGGCCGTTTAGAGGATGGACCATTGATCTCATCGGTCAAATTTACCCACCATCGAGCAAGGGGCATAAATTTATACTTGTTGCTACTGACTATTTCATGAAGTGGGTTGAGGCTATTCCTTTGAAGAATGTGACATCGGCAAACATGATAGATTTCGTGAAAGAACATATTGTTTACCGATTTGGAATTCCTTAGACTATTACAACTGATCAAGGAACCATGTTTACGTCGGGGGAGTTTGATGAATTACCTATCAATATGGGGTTCAAGGTGTTGAATTCTTCTCCTTATTATGCTCAATCTAATGGTCAGGCTGAGGCGACTAATAAGGGAATAATCAAGCTTATCAAGAGCAAGATTGAGGAGAACCCTAGGAGATGGCATACGGTATTGAATGAAGCTTTATGGGAGTATCGGATGGCATGTCATGGTGCTACCAAGGTTTCGCCATATCAGTTGGTGTACGGACACGATGTTGTCCTGCCTTGGGAAATTAAAACTGGTTCTAGGCGATTGTTTTCCCAAGACCAATTGGCAGCCGATGAGTATGATATTCTTATGAAGGATGAGTTAGAAGATCTAGCGGGTCATCGGCTAAGAGCTCTAATCAGTATCGAAGAGAACAAGAAAAGGGTTGCCAGATGGTATAACAAGAAAGTAAAAGTGAAAGAGTTTGCCGATGGTGATTTAGTGTGGAAACTGATTTTACCGATTGGAACTAAAAATTCGAAGTTTGGGAAGTGGTCTCCTAATTGGGAAGGTCCTTTTCGGATAAATCAATCTGTTTCTGGCAACGCTTATATTTTGGAAACTCTCGAAGGAGTTGCATTTTCCAGAGCAATCAATGGTAAATATTTGAAGAAGTATTATCCTAGTATCTGGATGGATGCATAAGATGATATAAATACAAATACCGATGACGGGGTTATCGTACAAAACATCGGTAGAAAATCGTTAACATTATATTACAGAAGGATCGGTTATCAAGTTCGAATGTGACAAATTACAACAGGGTTTGAATAAATGAAATCGCACGAAGGCGAACTTGATCAGCTTCCTCTATCTCCCTAGCGTCGTCATCAGCAGTACCCTTGACTGTCTTGATTTTTCTCTTCAGCAGAAGAGCTTCGCGAGCGTTGGCATCCCTCTCTTGTTGCAGAGCTTTGGTCATAGCAGGGAGTTGGATTTTCTTCTGGGTGGCCGAACTTAAAGCTTCATCTACTCTCTTCAACTCGGCTAGCAGTTCTTCTTTTTGTGCCGATAGACGAGCGATCTCTTATTCGAGTTTGGTGCCAAAGGCTTCTAGACGACCGATATCTTTATGCTTCTCGTCTGCGGTTTGCTTGAACTTGAGTATTTCTTCTTTAAGTTTTGCTTGAGCAGCTCTATCAGCGATGCGGCGTGAAGCCTTTTGGTATTGCAGTTGCCGGCTCTCAAGGAATGCTGCTTGGAAGAGTACTTCTTCAATATCGGCAGGATGTTGGTTTTGGATTTCCTTGAAGGCTACCCTTACTGCACTGGAGTCTTGGACCAGTTGAGATGTATTTTGTTACAGTAAAAGTAGCAGTGCTTCAAGTTTGGATTTTACTTCTGCCGATATGATAGTAGAAGCTTGGGCAGAACTTTCTTTTTCCTCATCATCATCTGGAATATTGATGGCGAAGGAGAACAAGCTATTGGGAGAGTCTTGGACCTGAAAAGAAAAGGGATCAAAATTTGTCAGTTAAGAACTTGTGTCTTGCAAGATTTATGATGGATGGTTGGTGTACCTGCTTTAGAGCAGTTTCTCATCTCAGGCTTGACAGGGTAGCTGGCATAGCTGCGTCTGGAAGATCGGCGATAGTTGCCGATGGACTTGCCTCGGTAGGGGGAACAGTTGACGCTGGTGCTGGTGTCGACGCCGATACTGTTTCTGTTGTTGCAGCTAGCCCTTGCGATGATGGTGTTGTCCCTTGGTTAGGAATTTCAGCCTGTGATTGCTCAAGGATGGGCACCGATGCTAGCTCCGGTGTTGGTGTATCGGTAGAAGCTTGGGGAGATGCAACCCGCGATGCGACTGGAGCTAATGATTTTGGACGTTTTTGTCGGGGAGCGGCACTTGAGGAGCCTTGGCGCTTCGATTTTTTCACTTGGAGCATCGGCAGACCGAGTTGGAGAAGCTTGTACATTCGGAATAGCTGCCGATGAACTCGTTGGCTACAAAAGAAATCATGTCATGCAAGTTGAAAATTAAGTGAGCATCATCGATGAGAGTTTGTAATCGGCATAAGTAAGATAAAGATTGTTACCTCGAAAGCTTGCGCCAGGGCATCAACGACGGCTGATGGGGTAGCAGCACCCCTAGTCGATGTTGGCTTGGTTTTGGGAGTGGTCTTGGACGCCTTTCCATACATGACGGAGGCCAGTGAAGGAGCTTTGCTGCCGATTGCCGATGTAGGATTTATCGGTAGTAAGTGGAAGGTTCTACCACTTATACTTTTCCTTGGAATTGGGTCATCAGCCTATTAATGGAGAATCAGTTACTAGTGCATTTGAAGGGGAATGACAGGAAAAATGGTGTCAGAAATAAACTTACTGCGTCATCGGGAACAATGTAATCAGCATCGATCAAATGCCGATAGTAATGCGACGATGTAGCAAACAGTTGATTCTTCCACTCTTGCCACCAAGATTTGTATGACTCGGTGATGAAGGACGTTGGTGCCCAAGAAGATAGATCAATGTTAGTCGCATCAGCCTGAGAGGGGAGAGTGATGATCTTGTTCTAGTCCATAGCATTAGAGATGACTTCTCTTGGTTTTATAACATCGGCATAGCTGAGTTTGATCGGTAGTTGACCAAACGCTAGTTGTCTTGCTGCTACCGATGGATAATAAAATTCATATGTTGGAGGAGTATTCTTCCTAGTCCCGAAGATGTTGACTGGAATAGCCCGGGGAATAAGGGTGGCTTTCATAATTCCTTCACTCTGTGGTATGTTTCCATCGGTAAGATTAAAGGAGAGTGGAAATCGGTTGTCCTCATGATGTAAGGCCACCAAACCCGTTCTGCAGCAGAAATCCCACACTAGAGTCTCTAAAAGAACACACCAAGTTGGCCTTCATTGACGTCGGTTCCTGGTAGCACTATCATGGCTTCCCCAAAGTTGAGAGGAGAATGGGTTGTCGATTCATCCTCATCAGATGTATAGTCCTCAGGAAAATCTCTTGGAAACTGCTGGCTGAACAAGTCAAATTGGAGATATTTGTACATGTGGGCGTTTAGCCATAAGTTGATAAACCATCAAGGACCTCCGAGGTTGCCGATGGGTTTGCCTACCAGTAATCTTTCTGATACCTGGTGCAGGAGGTGATAAACTGAACTAAGAAGATATCGGTCGAGAGGAAGCCCTCCATTGACCAAGAGTTCACTACAAGACTCGCACCTTCTTGCCACAGTACCCTCCATGCAACGCCTGAAAATCTGTGGTAAAAGGGGGACGTTCTGCAACATTTGTCCAAACCGTGGCAATATGTTATCCCTATAGCAACCCTTTTTTATACACCGTGGCCATAGGTTTGCACGTTTGCCATGATGATATTTCGTGGCATTAATGTTGATTAGTGTTGCAACTAGCTGGTGCTCTTGCAACATAAAGTACATAGTTGCTATTCATTCATTTTATTGTCACAGTGTTGGTGGGTTGCAAGGTTGCTCACGACCATTGCAATTAAGGTGTTGGTTATTGCAACTGAATAATACAACTAATGCAATATGAACCTAGAATTGCCACACATTTGGTATGTTGTAAGAAGTTCTCAGGACCATTGCAATTAGGGTGTTGGTTATTGCAACTGATTAATAAAACTGATGCAATATAAAGCTAGAATTGCAACACTTTTGGTATGTTGTAATAAGTTCTGGCACCCATTGAAATAGGTAGTTGTTAATTGCAACTAAAGTGTTATATGTGAGGCAAAAGTGTGTACTATTGCCACAGATGTGTTTGGTTGCAAATAAATCTCGGTTGTTGTTGTGATATACTACTACTATAGGAAACGTAATATATTTGGCCTCTTAATTGGGCAAATAGAAAACTTAAAGGGCCTCTTAATTGGGTAAATAGAAAATGTAATTATTTTTTAAAAAATAAATTTGAAGGGAAGAGGAGTTGAACCTATGCCCTTAGGACTGTCCAGGTCATGGACAAACCACTAGGCTACTTATATGTTAATGCATGGTCTAATTTTTTAAGATATTTATGGGTCTAAGTCTAATCAAACATTAAATTAAAAAAATAATAAATTTCACAAAATAATAAATATGTAGCAGCAAGGGTTCTGAAAAAACAACTAATAAGTGAATGTTAATTATAACAAAAATGACATGTCCAATAAGTGAATTGTTAATTTTTTTTTAAAAAAAATAATTGTGATGGGAACAAGAGTCAAACCCATGCCCCTAGGATTGTCTAGGTCATGGACAAACTACTAGGCTACTTATATGTTAATGCATGTCTTAATTTTTTAAGACATTTATTAGTCTAAATTTGATCAAACAGAGTTAAATTAAAATAAATCACGGATTTGAAAAAAAAATGCAACATATAATTTTTAAGACATTTCTGGGTCCAATTCTCGGTTAAATATGGTTAAATTTAAAATAAATAACGAATTTCAAAAAAAGAATAAATATGCAACATGAAGGGTTTGAACCCAACACCTCTAGTGCAACTCAAACTGTATTACCACTGCACTACTCACTTATTCCTAATAAAATTATTTGAGAAAGTGTTAATAAACATTAGTCACAAAATCATGAATCTTAGAGTTATGAAACTATATGAGAGACTTGCCCTAAAACAATCTCAAATGAAAAAATGACTGAAGAATCATGGCCCTAGTTGGTTTCGGCGATTAACGACATTTAGAGATTATTATGGCTAACGTGTGTTTTGCAGAGGCTATGCGTAGCTTAGCCATAGTGATCAAGGAGAATGGGCTCTAATGGTCATCCTTAGCCCCCAAGATGGATATCGTTTCGGTTTTTTAAGGAGACATGATGAAGACCCTAGAATGATAGGCTAAGTGCCATAAGGAGATGAAGGGCACTTAGAATTAGATAGGGCTTCTCTTTTTACCTTTGACCGTACTATTAAGAGGGGTTGAGACTAGTAGCTTGACTTAGGAAAGCTTCATGATTAGGTGTGGTGCACACTTGACTTCCTTAGCTCTAAGCAAGCCTATGGTGACCGTAAGATAGCCTAGAACAACTTCCATATTCATCGCGACGAAAAACGGAGTTATTAAAATAGTTTTCTGGGCGTCGGACGCTCCAGGCAGGGGCGCCGGACGCTGTCCGTCGCGTCGGACAAAGGCGCCGGACGCTGGGTGGTTGAGTCCACAGCGTCCGTCGGCCTTCCAGAGAGGTTGTTTTCTGGCTAAGTTTTTCAGGGTCCGTCGGACGCTGTCCGTCGGCCAGGCGTCGGACGCTGGGAAGAGCGTCCGTCGACCTTCCAAAGAGGGTGTTTTTCAACCCTAGCCAGAAATCAGCGTCGGACGCTGTGACTGAGCGTCCATCGCCCAGTGACGTAGCGTCCGTCGCTGGGAATAGTGTGTCAGAACTAGCCGTTAGACAGAGGCGTTGGACCGTCCGTCGCCTCAACTATGAACAGAAACTAGCCATTGGGCATGCGACGGAGCGTTCGTCGCCTAGTCGACGGAGCGTCCGTCGCCAACTTAAATTGCCAGCCCGAGGCAGTTTTCAGAGGGTCTATTTATAGCCCCTCCCACTTCTCTCCCATCTTGCCTTTGCTCATTTGAGTTGCTGAGTTTGTTGAGAAGGTTGGGAAGAGAGCAAGAGCCCTAGAGAGAGAGAGTGATTCGCGAATCCATCCATCCTCTCTCTAGTTCATCCAAGAGTTCAAGTGTGCATCCTCTAGTTGTGAAGCTTGAGTGAGTCAAGCGAAGATCGAGGCTTGTTACTCTTGGTGATCGACATCACCTAGACGGTTTGGTGCTGCTCGGAGGAAGGTGATCGCCGGAAGATTGTCGGCGGCCCTTCTCCATCGACGTTGTGATCGGTTGTGGGCGATTCACCGAGCCGGAGTGGCGAAGAATCAGCCCTTAGAGAGCACTCATCCCTTGCGCGGGATTGAGGGGGAGCTATACCTTGCGAGGTGCTCCAACGAGGACTAGGGGGGAGTGTCGACTCCTCGATACCTTGGCAAAACATCGCCGTGTCAAGCATCTCTTTCCTTAGCTCTTTATTACCGCATTACTTTCTGCACTTATCTTTCAATTCATACTAGAATTGTGTAGGAAGTTTTCGCTTTCCGTTGCCTTGCTACCGCTTTCTAGCTAGGACACACAAGCGGTAGGCACTAGGGGGTTAATTGGCTCTTTATAGGTTTAATTCTTGTTTAGAAATTAAAAAGAGCCCAATTCACCCCCCCCTCTTGGGCATCTTGATCCTTTCAATTGGTATCAGAGCAAGGTTGCTCTAAATTAGGCTTCACCGCCTAGAGCAAGATGTCCCATGGGGATGGACCACCTCCCATGTTCGATGGAGACGACTTTCCTTATTGGAAAGTTCGTATGGAGGCCTATTTAGAGGTCGTTGACGTGGGCGTGCTCAAAGCCGCCACAAAGGGAGGTACTCTCTTCGCGGAGGACCTCAACTTTGAGAAGCACAATGCCAAGGCAAAGAACATACTCTTTCATGGCATTAGCAAGGATGTCTTCAACCGAGTGCGTAATGCCAAAGACGCATTTGAGTTGTGGACCACTATTTGTGCACTTCACGAAGGCACAAAGAGTGAGCGTGAAGAACGCTATCACATGGTTATGGCTAAGCTCAATTCTTTCTCTATGCATGCAAATGAAAATGCAAATGAAATGTACTCACGTCTCAACATTATTGTAGAGGAATTGAATGGGCTCGGTCTCAACCAAATGGAACCGGCCGATGTGGTACGCAAGATTCTTTGTGTCTTGCCCATTGAGAAGTATGGCCACATCATCACGGTGCTTCACCAAGGAGATCTCTCCGCCGCTACACCAACACAAATTTTGGGCAAGATCAATGCCCATGAGATGTACATGAAGATTGGTGATGGTGGCTCATCTTCCTCCTCCAAGAAGAAAGAAAAAGAGAAGGAGGAAAAGAAGGACTTGGCACTCAAGGCATCCTCCTCGGAGAAGCACAAGATGCAAGTCATGTATGAGAGCACAAGCGATGATGATGATGATGATGATCTCGCTCTCATGGTGAAGACAAGATGTTGAAGAAGCTAAGCAAGAATGGAGTCAAGTTTGACTCAAAGAAGAAGAAATTCTTCACAAGCTCTTCAAGAAAGCCCCTCTCTAAGATGGATTGCTACAATTGTGGCAAACTTGGACACTTGGCTCATGCTTGCCCCGAAGAAAAGAAAGACAAGTACAAGAACAAGAAAGCTAACAATAAGTTCAAGTACAACAAGGGCAACAAGGTTGAGTCAAGTGATGAGGAGAAGAAGGATGACAAGCCATTCAAGAAGAAGAAGAACTTCAACTTTCACAAGAAGAAGAAGAATGACAAAGCCTACATTGTTGGTGATTGGCTCACCGACATTGAAGACTCAAGTGACTCATCCGGAGATGAAAGTGAAGAAGAGAAGGTGGCCTCCTTGGTGATTGGTTCATCTACTCCACCGCCACCCCCTCCATCATCTTCGGGGTCATCCTCTACACACCTATGTCTCATGGCTAAAGGTGACAAAAAGGTACAAAAAGAGGATAGTGATGATGAGGCTAGCTCTAGTATGATAGTGATGATGAGTTTGAGGCACCTTCCTATGATGAGCTAATTGAAATTTGCAATAAATACACTAAGCTCATTAGGAAGTATAAAGGCAAAAGTGAATCACTAGAGAAAGCCAATGGTAACTTGCATGCTAAGCTTGATGACTTGACTAGTGCTAATGATGAATTGAAGCTTGAGAACAAATCTCTCTCATCTAGCACTAGGGAGCTCAAAGCCACACTCAAGCAAGCAAATGAGAAACATGATAAGCTTGAGAGGTCAACACAAGAGCTCCAATCAAGATACAACTTGCTAAAAGATGACTACAACCAAGTTAAAAATGAACATGGCACACTTGTGATAGCTAATGAATTGCTTTCAAATGATCTTGCTACACATGTTGCTATTAACCCGGTTGTTAAGTGTGATATAGCTACTTCTTGTGAGGACTTGCTTGATAAAGTTGCTAGTGAGCAAAATGCTAAGTGCAAGGGCAAGAAGGTAGTTGAGGCCGACAAGCATGATGACTATGTGAAGATGAGGCAAGAAAACTCCAAGCTCAAGGAAGAGTTAATTAATCTCAAGGCAAACAAGCCACTCACTATCAAGTCGACCAAACAAGATGACAAAGATGCAATGACCTTGATCAATTCTCTCAAAGAGGAAAATGCAAAGCTCAAGGTTGAGAAGATCAAGCTTACAAGTGGATTGGAGAAGTTCACCAAGGGCCACAACCTTCAAAGTGAGCTCTTGATGAACACTATCATGAAGACCGACAAGACCGACATTGGGTTCAAGGAGAACCAAATCATGAAGGCCAAGGTCAAGATAGAAGCCATGAACTATTACAAGAACAAGGCTATGAGAAGCAACTATGACACACTAAAGCCCAAATTCAAGAAGTGCTTTGGATGTGGTCAAGAGGGTCACCTTCAATCCCAATGCAAGACTCCACCTCCCAAAACCTTGCCCAAGCACATAAGGCCTTTCGCTCATGATGCACACTTCATCATCAAGAAGTACTCCAAGGGTAGACCTCAAGTTGTATTTCTCGGTCCAAAGATGAAGAACAAGCCCAAAGTGCTATGGGTTGCTAAGGAGTTGGTGGACAAAGCTATGGGACCTCGCCAAGTGTGGGTTCCCAAACAACAAGCTTAACTCCAAGTTGCTTGTGTGTAGGTGAACTACAAGACCGGTGGAAGTCATTGGGTGATTGATAGTGGATGCACTCAACATATGACCGGTGACTCCCGGATGTTCACCACACTTGAGGAAGATTGTGAAGGGCAAGACAAGATTACCTTTGGGGACAATTCAAAAGGCAAAGTGCAAGGTCTAGGGAAAGTGGCAATCTCAAATGATCAATCAATTTCAAATGTCTTGCTAGTACAATCATTGAGCTTCAACTTGCTATCGGTGGGACAACTATGTGATCTTGGTTTTCAATGTCTCTTCACTCCAAATGAGGTAGTTGTGTCCAAGATTGAAGATTCATCATTGATATTCAAAGGGTTTCGGCACAACAATCTCTACCTAGTGGACTTCACCTCAAATGAAGCTAGTTTTCAAACATGTCTTTTCTCCAAGAGTTCTTTGGGTTGGCTATGGCATAGAAGATTAGCACATGTGGGAATGTCAACTTTGAAGAAGCTTGTCAAGAAGGAATTGGTTAGAGGTGTGAAGGATGTGGTGTTTGAGAAAGACAAACTTTGTAGTGCATGTCAAGCCGGCAAGCAAGTAGCAAACACTCATCCAACCAAAGCTTTCATGTCAACCTCAAGAGTTCTAGAGCTACTCCACATGGATCTTTTTGGACCTACCACCTATGCTAGCCTTGGCGGCAATCTCTTTTGCTTGGTGGTAGTTGATGACTACTCTAGATACACTTGGGTGTTCTTTCTTCAAGACAAGGGAGAAACTCAATCAATATTCAAGAGGTTTGCAACTAGAGCCCAAAATGAGTTTGATGTGAAGATCAAGAAGATAAGAAGTGACAATGGGACCGAGTTTGTGAACACCAAGATTGAAGAATATTGTGATGAAGTTGGAATCAAGCATGAAGTATCCGCCACCTATACTCCTCAACAAAATGGTGTAGTAGAGAGGAAGAACCGGACTCTTATCACTCTTGCAAGATCAATGCTTGATGAATACAACACCCCCGAGTAGTTTTGGGCCGAAGCAATCAACACCGCATGCTATGCGGCCAACCAGCTATTTGTCCAAAGGCTTCTCAAGAAGACCCCCTATGAGCTTGTGAATGGAAAGAAACCGGATATATCCTTTTTCCGAGTGTTTGGTTGCAAAGTGTACATCTACAAGAAACGCCAACACTTGGGCAAGTTCCAAAGAAGATGTGACATTGGTTTCTTAGTTGGGTATTCACTTAAATCCAAGGCATACCGTGTATTTAACAAAGCCACCGGCTTAGTTGAAGAAACATATGACTTGGAGTTTGATGAAACTAATGGTTCTCAAAAAGAGCATGAAAATCTTGATGATGTAGGTGATGAACCCTCGAGGGAGGCAATGAAGAACATGCCAATTGGTGCTATCAACCCACAAGAGGTGGAAGAAGTTGAAGATGAAGCAAATCAAGATCCTTCTCCACCTCACACGCCTCAAGTTGATGAAGGAGATCAAGTGAGGGAAGCTCAAGAAGACACTCACATTCCTCAAGATCAAGCCGAGGCCGAAGCAAGCAATGTTGAAGCACCGCAACCTCCTCCCCAAGTGATCAATAGAAGATCTACACCTATGCTTCAAGCACATCCTCAAGACCTCATCATAGGGAGTCCATCAAGGGGGTAACAACTCGATCTAAACTTGCTTCTTATGTTGAACATCACTCCTTTGTTTCCTTTGTTGAGCCTTCTAGTGTGGAGGATGCACTTGCGGATCCGGATTGGGTGAACGCCATGCACGAAGAGTTGAACAACTTCACCCGGAACAAAGTGTGGACACTAGTAGAAAAGCCCAAAGGAGCAAGAATCATTGGCACCAAGTGGGTGTTTAGGAACAAGCAAGATGATCAAGGCGTGGTTGTGAGAAACAAGGCAAGATTGGTGGCAAAGGGTTCTCCCAAGTTGAAGGCTTGGATTTTGGGGAGACCTTTGCACCGGTTGCAAGACTAGAAGCCATTCGTATCCTTTTGGCATATGCTTCACACCATAAAATGAAACTTTTTCAAATGGATGTGAAGAGTGCCTTTCTTAATGGTTTCATTAATGAACTTGTTTTTGTCTCACAACCTCCCGGGTTTGAAGACCCAAATTGTCCTAATCATGTGTATAGGTTGTCCAAGGCACTCTATGGATTGAAGCAAGCTCCAAGAGCTTAGTATGAGAGGCTAATGGACTTCCTACTCAAGAAGGGCTTCAAGATCGGGAAAGTGGATACCACACTCTTCACCAAGGTGCTAGATGGAGAGATCTTTGTTTGCCAAGTATATGTCGCTGACATCATATTTGGATCAACAAACCAAGGTCATAGCAAGGAATTTGGTGCATTGATGTCCAAGGAGTTCGAGATGTCGATGATTAGTGAGCTAACCTTCTTCCTAGGCTTCCAAGTGAAGCAATTGAGGGAGGGCACCTTCATATCTCAAGAGAAGTACATTTATGATGTGCTCAAGAAATTCAAGATGGAGGATTGCAAGCCAATCAAGACCCCAATGCCTACTAATGGGCATCTCAATCTCGATGAGGGAGGTAAACCGATCGACCAAACTCTTTATCGCTCTATGATCGGTAGTTTACTTTACCTCACCGCTTCTAGGCCGGATATCATGTTTAGTGTGTGTATGTGTGCTAGGTTTCAAGCAAACCCTAAGGAGTCGCATCTTTGTGCGGTTAAAAGAATCCTTAGGTACTTAAGGCACACCCCTAGCATGGGTCTTTGGTATCCCAAAGGAGCTCCCTTCCAACTAGTTGGCTATTCCGATTCGGATTACGCCGGGTGTAAGGTTGATAGGAAGAGTACCTCCGGCGGGTGCCACATGCTAGGAAGATCACTTGTTTCTTGGTCCTCAAAGAAGCAAAATAGTGTGGCATTGTCAACCGCCGAGGCGGAATACATTGCCATGGGAGCAAGTTGTGCACAAATCTTATATATGACCCAAACACTCTTTGATTACGGCGTGTTTTTAAAAGAAGTTCCACTTTTGTGTGATAATGAAAGCGCCGTAAAACTTGCAAACAACCCGGTTCAACACTCTCGCACCAAGCACATAGATATTCGCCATCATTTTCTTAGAGATCATGTGGCTAGGAAAGACATAACACTAGTTGGAGTTAAGAGCGAAGAGCAATTGGCGGATATCTTCACTAAACCACTCGATGAAACAACCTTTTGTAGGTTGAGAAGCGAGTTAAATGTGCTTGATCACTCTAACTTCACTAAAAGATGAGCTTGTGTGAACCTTGCATTCATATGTAATATAACATGTTTAATATGGTAATGCTCATAGGCTTGGCTAACGCGGTTAAAATAACCGCCCTCAAAGCGAGTGACAAAGCTTAACCGCGGTTTAAACTTGCAAGCAACCTAGATTCACATTTCGTATTGCATAAACATATGCATGTGTGTTGTTTGCCCTTTCTCTTCGGTTAAGTTTCTTGAGCATCCTCTATAATAGTCCACTTAGGGGGAGCATTCCAAGCTTAAGTCACTTCAATACCCCTCTTGTGGCCATATGATGTCTCCTTGGCGCTTCCATTCGAATATTTTGAGCTAAAAACTAAATTTAAGCCTATGACAAACTATTTGAAAATGAGTGTTTGAGAGATGCTTCTCATATCAAGTCCAATCAAGTGTTATTTGGATCTTATTGGGATTGGAACTTGGTTGGGAGAAAGACGCAAAAAGAAAATTTGAAAAATTCTATTTTTAAGGCGTCGGACGCTGCCGACGGACGCTCGGTGTCAATTGCCTCAGCGTCCGTCGCGATCGTCCGGAGATTAAAGTTGCCCGTTAACAGGGCGACGGACGCTCTCCCAAGCGTCCGTCGCGGAGCGTCCGTCGCGGTCAATGCGACTGGGCGTTTCAAATTGGCTCTGGAAGCCCGACGGACGATGTCGTCGGACGCTCCCCGAGCGTCCGTCGCATACCGACGGAGCGTCCGTCGCTCCGCGTCGGAGCGTCCGTCGCGAACTAAACGGCGAATTTTTTTTTTGAAAACCCCCGATCTCCTCTCTGTCTCGCCCGATCTGCTCAGTTCGCCGCCGCGCCTCTGACCAAACCCTAGCTGCCGTTTCGTCGCCATTGAGCATCCGAGCTCTCCCTCTCCGGCGAGCTCCTCCCTGCACCAGCGCTGCTACTCCTTCCCGTCCCTGCGCCGCTGCTCCATCCAGCCCAAACCCTAACCGCCGTCGCGCCAGGGCCCATCCTCCCAGCACTGCGCCGCTGTGCCACCACTCCACTCGGTGCCTGAGCTCCTCTACTGCGCCCCCCTTCGATTCCCTGCGAGTTTCAGGCCGTGCAGGGGTCCCGTTGCAGTCAAGCTCTCCTCCACGCCTTGTTGGAGGTCGATTGATCTCTTTAGGAAGCTAAGGTGAAATTCACTTTCAATCCCTGTGCCTATCACTCCAAATTGCATTGCACTTCTCTACCTACCCTAATCCATCATTCCTTGATTAGAGTGCGGTTTGAAGTTGCGGATTGCGGTTGATCAATCGGGAAATCTCACCTTTTTCTCTCCTTTTTGGTCAGCGATCCGAGGTATGGCAGTTGGACCTTTCATGATCTATTCTTTCCTAATTTCATGCTTCTAATAGATTCTTACCTCTAGTTAAATGCTTATGGTATATATCTCTATCTATTTCTGACGAGCAGGGTCAATTGGTCAGTTGATCAGAGAATCAATCAGTTGGGCAGTGACAGATAACTCGAGGCAAAGCCCGCGAGTACGGATCGAGGCAAAGCCTCGCGAGGACAGTCCAGGGCCGACGTGCCACTCTTTCAGCTGTTTGGTTCTGAGGATTGACAGTGGTTTCAGTGACAGTTGGGACAGTGCACTTATGGTTTGGTTGTTGAGGTTTCCTGTCAGTGATTTGATTGCAAAGACTTGAGATATGGCAAGGACAAAGAACGCAAGTCCCGTTCCCGGCAGCGGTGGTGACCCACCACCTCCACCACGTCCACCCACTGACCGGGGAAAGGGAAAGCAGAAGGTAATCTCTCGGAAGCGCAAGAGGCCAGTGATGGATCCGGATTCGGTAGCCGCGCTCACAGTGGCAGAGGCCGCTGAGATAGCTGAGTGAGGAGGACGTCGCGCCGGCTTGAGGCTCTCGCCTCGCCGTGGAGCGCGTCGTGAGTCCCCTCCACCTCCAGAGTCAGAGCCCGTCGAGGCTACAGAGACACCAGTGACAGAGCCAGTCCCAGCGACTGAGCCGACAGAGGCCGCAGGCCACTCTACTATTGGAGAGCTGATGAGCCGTCGAGTTACTCATTCCCGAGGCTCAGGTGCACCACCTAGCCCTCCAGGACCCCGGCTCCCAGACCCAGTGAGGCACCAGGTCAGAGTACTTACAGCGAAGCAAGTCCAGCTGCTTCGATTCGTTGACTTCCAGACCTGGTTTCCACCGCAGAGAGACCCTCGTGCCAGACGTGAGTTCTATACTACAGTGCACGAGGACTTCTACAGAGCATACGTTGACACCGATGCTCCTCTCAGGGCCCACAGGGTGTGCCCATCTTCTCAGATTGAGGGGGTCGGTGGTCCAGAGATCCTGCAGCACCTCCAGTACATCCAGGGATTGACAAACTTGATGGGACACTCAGGGGCCTATCAGAAGGAGTGGGTTTACCAGTTCTACGCCTCTCTGTGGATCTCACCTGATCACGAGTTCCTCCACTTTGCATACCAGGGACGTGACTTCAGGGTTACTGCTGCTAGATTCAGAGAGCTCTTTCACCTCGGGTCCTCACCTACCAGGATTCACAGTCTCTGCTATGGGGATCAGGAGGCCCCTCGCTGACCTCACGATGGTATAGTGCCATCCACAGACTTCGTGAGTCCGTGTTTTCAGCAGCCGTTCACTGAGGGTTCGAGTCGTACGCCACGAGACCTCACTCCTTTGGCTCGGATCCTCCATGAGGTTCTCAGACGCACTATTCTACCTCGGATTGGAGCTAGGGATACTATCACTCGTCTTCAGCTTTGGCTCCTAGCTCACATTGTTCGGAAAGAGCAGTTCGACCTCTGGGATTTGATAGTGAGTGAGCTCGAGGATATTATAGCTGCTGGGTTTAGGGGTCATTGGCAGTTACAGTTCGCCCATTGGATCTCTTATTTGATAGTTGCCAAGACTGGGTCAGGGGTTATGAGAGTCACCCTTACGAGGTCAGCTACAGAGTTCCCAGTCTACTCGATGAGCCAGCTTGTGGCCCATGGGCAGTTGCCTCGCCCCAGCAGAGCCTACAGACCAGGCACGAGGCAGGCCGGAGTGCCACCACAGTCGGCCGAGGTCACCGATGCGACAGTTGAGCAGATTGCTTAGGCAGAGCTGGCAGACTTGGATGCCGAGATCGATACAGCTGCCGAGACAGTCTTTAGAGAGGATCTCGACTCCGACAGCTCTGACGAGGACAATTGATTTTTGGTGTTAAAATTTAAAAATTCAAAATTTGAGTTGTACAAACTTTGTTAAATGAAAAGTTGACCAAAACAACTAATGTAGATCTTGATGAGCTTAATAAACTTGGTATTCATGACTTTTCTATTTGAAGTCATTTAGATTTTCAAATATTGATGTCAAGGTACCATTTTTCTTAAATTTAAAATTTGACTTGGTCAAACTTTGACAAATGAGACACTAAATGACCTTAACTGAAAAAAAATCTTGAATACAAAGGTGTTAGAACCCATGAAGATCTACATT
This sequence comes from Microstegium vimineum, assembly GCA_022036555.1. Classification (NCBI taxonomy): domain Eukaryota; kingdom Viridiplantae; phylum Streptophyta; class Magnoliopsida; order Poales; family Poaceae; genus Microstegium; species Microstegium vimineum. The sequence goes on along the minus strand of CM039129.1, from coordinate 30,545,161 downwards.
TGCTATATAGATCATTTTTGTATTTGAGAAAGTGTTAATAAACATTAGTCATAAAATTATGAATCTTACCAAGAGTTTATGAAACTCTACGCGAGACTTGTTAATTTAGAACTAATTTTTTTAACACTTTCTCTAATGCAAACATGACCAATATAAAAAAACGTAGATCTTGATGAGCTGACTAAACTTGGTATTCATGTCTTTTCTAGTTAAGACCATTTAGGGTTTCAAAAACTGATTTTGAGGTGTTAAAATTTAAAAATTCAAAATTTGAGTTGTTCAAACTTTGTCAAATGAAAAGTTGACCAAAACAACTAATGTAGATCTTGATGAGCATAACAAAATTGGTATTCATGACTTTTCTATTTAAAGTCATTTAGAGTTTCAAATACTGGTGTCAAATTATCATTTTTCTTAAATTTAAAAATTGACTTGGTCAAACTTTGACAAATGAGAAAAAAAAAACACCATCCGGCGGCAAAATTTCCTAAAGTCCCGCGCGGCAGCGCCCTATGACTGTGAAACCCTAGCTACATGTTATCTCCAATCGCCGCCACTCAGCCAAAAAACAAAAAACCCCATCGCACAAACCCGTCGTCCTCTCCCGACCCTCCGTGCTCTCGCACCCTCTTCATCCACGACTCCTCTCTCATCTCCACAAAAAAAAAAGACACGAGCAGAGCGGCCTGAGGCCGGGAGATGCAGCGTGCATCTGGCTGGGAGCGCATCCGACTGCGGGCACGAGCGGCTGCGATGCATCCGGCTGCGGGCGCGGCGGCGCATCGGGCCCAGCGGTGGCTCCGGCGCATCCGCCTGCTGGCGCGGTGGCGCGGGGCCACTACGCTCGACGGCGGCGCACCCCCGGCCTTGCCTGCAGCGATCCGGAGCAGGGAAATCGACGGCGGGATCCGGACGCGGCGGCGAGCACGAGGGCACATGTTGGCCGTGCTGGGGCGCCAGCCGCGGGCTCGGAGTTGCGTGTGTCTTCCGGTAAGCAATCCTGCACTCATTTCTAAATTTGGGTAATCTATGGTTCATTCTTCCTCAATGGCCCTCGCGTGGGATCCTGATTTCTCTGATGTTGCGTCGCATGGGTTAGTTGGTGGTGTGTAGACTTGAGATTCGTGATTCTTCTCTAAGTAATTCGGCTACGACCTGTGCTTGGTCCCAATTCACAGTAAAATCTACTTAGCCACATATATGTTCATGATAATGCACACGATGAGCCAAAAATACAAATTTAATTTTTCAATGGCTTTCCAATTTTTAGCTTATTAAGGGCATAGCAGTATCACTTATATTATCGACTCACATTCATCTTCCAGCAAAAAAGGTCAAACTGAAGGAGTTGTTGCAAAAGAGTGAGAACCGCATTAAGCTGACTGTGGCACGCCTGATCCCAAACGGGCACAAGTATTTGCGTGAGGCGTGAGCATGAATAGGTCACCATGTGCTCAATTTCAGTTTGCTTAAACTTCTGTCTTTTGTCCCCTTTGGATATCAGTTCTGGCCACTTGCAAGGCATTTATAGAAGACATATTAGCAGAATATATACAGCAATAATAAATCATGTATATCGTTGCGATATAAATCTGGAGAATCGTTTTGTCTGTTCCCCATCGGGCTACGGGCCCAGCGGCGGCTCCGGCGCATCCGCCTGCTGGCGCGGTGGCGCGGGGCCACTACCCTCGGCACCGGCGGTTATTCTTTGCTACAAATGCAGGTTAGTCACGGTTACCTCCACCCTAACGTATTGCAATGTTGTATGCTTCTTTGTACACTGAGTCCGCTCTTCTGATTAGTTCATGGCTAAGGGACCTCCACTATGCTGAACTAGCAATATTAGTCTCATTGTTTACATTAGTCTCTTTGGACACTGAGTACGCTTCTTTGTATTCTTTTTTATTTAATCTTGTTTCCTAAAAAAGTTATAACTCACCAAAAAGGTGAAATTCGAAATAATATTGAAGGGAAAGAAAAGATCCATCCCTTCTTACAACAGAATACATTGTCACTTAATTTTCATCCAAATTTGTTTAACAATCAAGTTTGTTTTCTCCTTTTTCACATCATGGGAATAAATAGTTTGAGCCTGGTTGTTAATAATTATCATCCGTGATCAGTTTATGTCAATCCCCTTTATGGTAAGCCGTAGGCTGTATAGCCCACATTCAAATATGCTGCCCCGATTGTATGCTACGATTGATCTGTAACTCCAGGCTTGTATTAAAAGTCTGGAGAATGACGAGAGGCACTGTAGCTAATGCATGGGACTGGCTCGGTGAAAAAAGGAAGCTTCTATTTGGTTAGGCTTGTTTTTTTTTCCAGAGAAGGGCTAGCTAATGCTGTTCTTCACCATGCGAGTTGGTTGCTGCAGACCTGCGATTATAGCTACAAATGCTATTTTAGACTAATATTTTCCAATAAGGGCTTTCTTTCCTCAAATTTTCCCTAAAATGTTCATTGTGGGATTCTTACGAAATTCCTCCAAGCCAAACAGGCACTAAAAGTGGTTTCTTTTGTGACGACACTAAAAAGAATCACTTGATGTTTGGCCAAACATGATGACTGAATAAGTATGCCTTGAAGGCTTCGATAGCGGGACATTCTTTGTATGAAAAAACAAACACAAGAAGATTACTGTGTCCCAACATCTGTTTCTTACCTTATTTGAGACCAAATATTTGCACTGACTATTTGATACTATACCTAAGAATCCTTGTAATGTGCTGCAGCCTGCAGCCAATGGTTTCTATATTCTCTTGTAACACTGTCAAACAACTGATATGATCTTTCTTTTAAAATGTGTCATATATCTTCTTTCCTGAATCTAAGTGATTCAATCTATGAAAGTATTCTTACTTTTCTGAAAGAAAATATCACCAAAATAATTTATAATATTTAGGAATTATCTGTACTTTGTTGTCTATGAAATTTCTAAGCTTCACATAAATACATAATTAAGTATGTAATTGCAGTTTTTAATCTTTTCCCTCTTATTAAACTCGCAGAACTGAAGTACTCAAGTACTCATCTTTATGGGTTGGTTCTTTTGGCTCCTCAGCTAACTTATTCATGTTTCTGTCATGCAGGACACATTTGTTGCAAATGTGGGTGATTGTTGATCCGAGCAGTGGAGTTTTCAAGATTTCATAAACCTAGCTACAAGAGTGAAAAGATTGGAATTGAAAACCTGGATGGTATAGTTTTTTGTGGTTATCTTAATGGCCCTGCACAAGATGGCAATAAATAGTCAAAGAATGGCTGAAGCAATTCACTACTATTAGTTAAAGAAAAATAGTATATTTTCTTCTCTATTTTCTTATGTTTGATAAAAGAAAAAAAAGACAAGTTGGCATGATCTTTAATTGATGCTAGTTCTTTCTGCAATCTGTTTTTGTAGGTAGCCACTCAGTTGATACCAGCTGCAACTAGGAGTTCCCATGTAGCGTGACTGGGTTGTGTTGGTATGGTTGCTAATCCCCGAACTGTTGTAGATTGTTGTTTGTCTAGCTGAAATATTCTGCCACCTTCCTACAAAATATATTTGTGAGATGGAACTATGAAACCTACAGCAGTTTAAATTGACGTTTGTTATATTCATTTATATAAAGTGAACTGGAATTTTGGCTTCAATTCTCGAATGTGTTCCTCTCGTTTCGAGTAGGTCTTTCTCTATGGCATATATTTGTTTTTCTAGTAGATTACTTATGTTTCATTGCTTCACTATTATAATGGCAACTAATTTATTTGTTCAGTATATAGTTTGTTACCAGGTCTGGGAGTAATGATCTTCTGAAGATTCCGATTAAGATTTATGCACCAAGATGCAAGTTGATGGAATGGTTGGGGTCATGACATGATGAGCTGGAGCATTTCTAAATCGACAAGTAGTTGTGTGCTACTGTGTCTAGGAAGGCCACAATTCTAGTAGAGAGCTGATAGAAAATGTAGTGCTTCAAGTTTGAGATGTCATGAAGCAGCGTAGCAAACTTAAGCTTTGTTATCTTTCAAAGTCTTTTAGGAGACTATTTATCTTTGTGATACTACATACTATTATTACAATGGGTTGTGTATTTAATGGTTGTCTATTCTCATTAAGTGGCTATAATCTCATGATTTGCTCATTTTAATTATTGATTTCTGAATTATTAAATGGCGCCGTAATATTACCTGCCGGCACCAAATAAATGGTGTTGTAAAATTAAATATTTGCAATCAAATTTAGTGTGGCAAAACATACTATAGCAGCGCATAATCCTCGTAGTAATAGCATCTGCCCATGTAGCCATCAATTTTTTTGTGTTGCGACATAAATTGAATTGCAACAGCGTTTTTGTGTAACAATAGCGAAGACAAATATTGCAACCAAATCTAGGTCGTGGCAAATCAACATGTTGCCACAATTTCTTAGTGTTGTGATACAACCTGACTTGCCACACCAGTTGTACATAGCAATAGCAAAGTCACGTATAGCAACCAAATCTAGGGTGTGGCAATACATTGTCTTGCAACCCTCATCATCGTTGCGACTGTACCATTTGCCACGACATGGTCACGTTGACATTGCTTCTTCTAGCAACGCCTCAAGCGTTGTATTAGCTGTTGTTATCGCACATGAAAACGTAGCAACAACAAAGGTTGCAACGTCCCAAGTGTTGCGATTCAACGTCTGCATTTGCAACACTACACAGAAAACGTTGCGGCAGCCTCTTGCCACAGTTTGTCTTGCGACGCCTCGCAACGTTTTTCTACCGTTGTCATTCCGGTTATTGCAACGTTTTTGGGTCTTTTACCACAATTTTGGCGCGTTGAAATTTTGTGCGAATCTTGTAGTGGTTCTGCTGCCGGAAGGTACATGTTGGTGGGTCCAACTGTCTTGCCACATAAAATGAACTTTTCCGGCCACATATTTAGGAAGATGGCGTGCTCCCTCTGACCTACCGATCCAGTCTTTTGGTATTCCTAGATATATCCGGTCCAACCGCCGATATTGCGAGTGTTCACCTGATGTTCAAGCTTCTTGCAAAAGAGGGTGGCGTTATCGACACAGGAGACATCAAGGCCAGTGAGCATGTACAAATCGACAAGTGTAGGGGTAGCTGGTCCGTGTCGGAATAGGAAAGCATTCATCGTATCAGACCAGAAGTATGAAGCAACAATCATCATATTTTCGTTCTTGGCCATATCGGCAATAGACAGTCTGATGCATTGGTCGATGTTGCGTTCTGACCAATAGGCTTGTTGTGACCTAGACATCATGAGGTACCAGTTTTTCCACCCTTTGGTAGGTTTGGGCCAAGAACGGAATGTATCTGTCCATAACCCTAGATCGAAGTATTCGGCTCTGAAGGGGATACGATTGGTCTCTGCATTGATAAGGTTGGATGGATCGGGATTTCCCATTGGACCCAAACAGCAAATGTGTGCTTAGTCGGTGGGGATCACTATTTTGCTGAGTATTTCCTAGATTCGGAAAGCAAAAGAAGAAGAAAAGAGGAAATCGTGAAATCGGATGTGAAGATATTTCAGAATGTGGAGTGAGGAAAGAGAAAATTACCTCAGGGACATTGAAATTGATCGCCATCGAAGACGGAAGAGTTCTTGAAGGAGTTGCGCCGTTTGCTGGAAGAAGAGCCGCCGTTGATGATGCTGGAGTATTCTTCAGAAGCGCCGGTGAAATGAAGATGAAATATGAGCTTAGGGTAAAAGGAAAAATAACCGGGCGGCGGTCTTTATAAGCCCAAAGCGTCAGGGGTGTTTTTGAGTTTTTCTTTCTTAGCCGAACAGGGGTGTGATAATAAAATTATATGACAGTCTGGGAATTATAACCGTTGGCGCTACAATTGCGGGAGATATTGGTAAATTGCGATGATTGTGCGCAATGATTGAGATAATGACGGAGATATTTCGGGAAGAAAGATTATAATGGAGAAAATTTCGGCATATGAAATATTTTATACTCTGAAATTGGGGGGCATGTGTTGACACCGTTTTTGGACGTGTCAATATGATCTGAATATGCTGATCGACAAAGAGGTGGTCATTGCTTTTTATCGGCATCGAAATACTAACAAAGGAGGTTGCTGATGACGAAAAGCATCAGAGGAAGAAGAAGGTTGCTTGCCGATAGGAAGGTTGCCGATCTGAAAATGCTAATGGATGCACGATGACGGGACTGACATTTGCAAATGTTGCCGATAGCATTAGGGATAGGTGGTAGATGGAAAGTGTTATTGCAAATAGATAAGGAAACTGGTGATTTTATACCAATATTATTATATTAGTTTGAGTCCGACTCTTGCACGAGTCATTTATTTCCTTAAAAGTAGGAGTTTTGTTTAGGTATGAGTCGTGTCTGTGTACAACTCCTTACCGGGGTATAAATATGTACCTAGGGTTGACATGGAAAAAGAAGAATTCAATACAATCAATCAAATCTATTATTTTTCGTCTACTTTTCAGCATCTACTTTCATCACATTAGTTCTAGATTACTTACGAGTTCTTACGATCTTGGCGGGCTGCATCTACAAGATCTCCGTCTACTTCGCGAGTTCCACGTTTTGAGCAATCTGAGCCTTGACGTCCGGGCGTATCGCTGTCGTCTCGTTCATTGTTGTTGTAGTTATCATCCTTGTCGATTAATTGGTCAAATCGACTGGCACACCTTGGAAGATCGAATTCGGGTATAAGCCCGAGGTGTTCACAGATCTGGCGCTTTTTGTGTCAACACTTCTTCCTCCATCTCCCTCCTTCTTCCTCCCTCTCCCTCCTTCCCTCTCCCTCCTTCTCCTTTGACGCTAGCAGTCCACTGCGGCATTGCCTTGAACACCTTGGTTGCATGGCGGTTAGAGCTCACTGTGGAGGTCGGGGGCCGGATTCTGAGCTCCTAGGTGGCGGCGAGGTAGCTGGCGAGGTCGCTGGCCGTCGCGGGGGAGGTCCTGGGCAACGTCGAGCAGAGCCGCTGTCGGCGTCGAGTAGAGCGGCGTCGAGCAGAGCGGGCGGCGGCGTGCAGTGGCGAGCTCGGGCGGCGCCGAGCAGAGCGACAACATCGAGTAGAAATGGCTAAGTGTGGAACGGGCGCGCGTCTGAAATTTTTGGACGTGCGTCAGTTCTTTAAATAGGGTAGCTCATCACTGTCGGTTCTTATTACAAACCGGCAGTGATGTCCCCTATCACTGTCGGTTTGTTATAAGAACCGGCAGTGATGGGTGAACATCAGTGCCGGTTGGTTTAAACCGGCACTGACGAAGGTAGAGACATCACTGGCGGTTGGTTATTAGAACCGGCAGTGATATAGGCACATCACTGCATGTTCCTTAGTAACCGACACTGATATGTAATTTTTTTAAAATTTGCCCTTTGCTTTAGAATTCAAATTACTCCTGATTTTTTACTATAACTTGAAAAATTACAAACATAGAAGTTGCATAATTTTTCATTCTCTACAACTTTTGCTGAAGGAGCATATTCTAATTCTTTTTAGTTTTTGAATTCCATTTTAAATTTGAATAAGGGTTTAAAATTCAATTACCACCTTTCTAATTACTCCAAAAATTTGAATAGAAGTTGAAAATCTTCGAAAATAGCTTTTGCTTGTTTTGAGAAGCTCTACATTATTGCTTATACACTCAAGGTCTAATTCTTTATAGTTTTTGAATTCCATTTTTGAATTTCAATAAGGGTTTAAAATTCAATTACCCCCTTTGTAATTACTCCAAAAATTTGGATAGAAGTTGAAAATCTTCCAAAATAGCTTTTGCTAGTTTTGAGGAGCTCTACATTAATTCTTATACACTCAAGGTCTAATGCTTTATAGTTTTTGAATTCCCTTTTGACATGGCATATATCAATCAACAACGTGGTACAACTCATCAATCTCTACAACTCCATATGATCTCAAATTCGATGCAAATTACTAAAACAACATTTCATTAAGGATTACATAGTTTATGATACTCTAACTATTCACGGAATCACGGTGCAGGCACAATGATGGCCTCATCGTGATCAGCCCGGAGGTAAGCAAGTTCGTCACCCTCTTCAAGGACATGTAGGGTAACGTCCGCCCAAAAGGAGCCATTTCTTCATAACCTTTGTACTCTTCTTCGTCTGTCACTCCATCGACACCGACAATCTTCCTTTTGCCTTGCAATACTACATGTTGTCTTCCATTTGTATTGTTATCCCTTGCATAGAAGATTTGCAAAACATCCTTTGCAAGGATGAAGGGGTCATCTCTCTATGCGGTCTTGGATAGATCAACGGTAGTGAACCCATCCTTGTCGGTGTTGATTTCATTCAGCCGGACCTACAAACAATAGAAAAGAGCAACTTTCAACTGATGTCCATAGTCTAGCTCCCATATCTCATCTATGAAACCATAGTATGTTGCCACCACCGTGCCGTACTCATCGTGGGCGGCGTTAAAACGAACACCACTATTTTGGTTGGTGCTCTTTCCGTCCTGTTTTTTGTGTAAAACGTAAAACCATTTATTTGATATCCTTGGTACATCATTAGCGTAGTCAAAGGTCCGGGGGCTAAGAGATCTAGCTGACATCCCGTCACCATTCCTAGCCTTTGGCGTCGAAACCAGTCACCGAATTCCTCCTTATGTTTTTTCTCAAGCCAAGCCTGTGACCTACCGATGTGCATATTTTGCAGTAACTGCTTGTGCTCATCAATTTATGTCATCACACCATCGACCTGCTGGAGAACAACGAAGTGTGCTTGTCTGAAGGAGACCACTTTGTCTATTTTGACAGCTTTCTCACCTATTGTTCCTTTGCCCCCTAGTCTTCCATCATGATGAGATACTGGAACTCCGACCCGCTTGATGTCTAGATAATATGCGAAGAACTCAATAGCCTCCTCTGTTGACCATCCTTCTACCATGCTCCCTTTTGGTTTAAATTTATTCCTAACATACCGCCTAAAAACTTTCATTAGCCTCTCGAAAGGAAACATCTGATGTAGGTACATTGGGCCAAGGGCTTTTATTTGATCCACAAGATGAACAAGTAGATGCACTGAAATGTCGAAGTAAGTCGGTGGGAAATGCATCTCAAGCCTGCATATAATCTCAGCTATCTCTTGCTTCAGGTGGTCTAGCCTGCCCACTTCAATGACCTTTTCAGAGATCGCGTTGAAGAATGAACACAACTTTATGATTGGAGCGTGGAACTAGTCAGGGAGGATACCTCACAGGGCAATTGGGAGCAGCTGAGTCATTATGACATGACAGTCATGGGCCTTCATAGAACCATAGTTAAACTTAAGTTCTCTCATGTTAACTAGCCTCTTCGGGTTCCCACAGTAGCCACTCGGTACTTTGAGATCATTGAAGAAAGAAATAAGCATTTCTTTTTCCTCCTTTTCAGTGTCCATGATGCGACCGGAAGTTTCAAGTGACCATCCTCAAGAGTTACTGGGTGCAACTCCTTCCTGAGGCCCAGGTGTTGCATGTCCAAGCGTGTTGCGAGAGAATCCTTGCTTGTCCCCCCGGTGTTCATCAACGTGTTAAGTGTGTTACCGCACACGTTTTTAGTCACGTGCATTGGATCAAGACAGTGACATACACTCAAAAGTGACCAATAAGGTAGTTTCCAGAAGATTGATTTTTTTCTTCTAGATACTATCGGTTGGCGCTGCTACTGCCCCTTCCCCCTTCCCAAGGACAACATTTGTGAGTTTGCTTAATTGTTGAAGCATCTGTTTCCCGTCTCGATACTTTGGAGGTCCATGTTTCTCAGTAGTCCCATTAAAATCTTTTGTATTCCTGCGGTAAGGGTGATCACGGCGTAGGAACCTATGGTGTCCCATGTAGACAATCTTCCTGTTTTATGGTAGATGTGTAGCATCAGTCCCGTCCAAGCACTCGACACACCCAGTGTATCCTTTTGTCTTCTCTCCAGACAAGCAACCTCGCCCTGGTAGGTCGGTGATTGTAGCGACAAGTACATCCTTTACCGTGACATATTCTTTTTTGTACTCATCCCAAACATCCTTCACACGCATCTCCCACATCTGTAGTAGTTCATCGATCACTGGTTCTAGAAGCACATCAATATCATTACCAGGTTGTCTTGGTCCTTGGATTAGTAATGGCATCTGGACGTATGACCGTTTCATACAAAGCCAGGGTGGAAGGTTGTATATACATAGCGTCACTGGCCAAGTGCTATGATTGGTTCTAACCTGGTCAAACAGGTTCATCCCATCCGTGCTCAAATCTAACCACATATGCCTTACCTCTCCACCGATGTTCTTATAGAACATAGTGTTGATAGTCCTCCAGTCCGACCCATCAGCGGGGTACCTCAACATTGAATCTTTCTTTCGCTCTTCACCGTGCCAACGCAACAACTTGGCTGACTTTTCATTTGCAAACAACATATGCACTCATGGAGCTATAGGAAAATACCAAACGGACTTTATGGGCCCTCCTCTGGTCTTGCTTCCAAAATTTGATGGCCCTTGCTTGTATCGGGGAGTTTTACACTTGGGACTTGCATCCAAGTCTTTGTATTTCTCTCCACGGTACAATATGCAATCATTAAAACACGTGTGGATTTTCTCAACCTCGAGGCCAATTAGGCAAATCATTTGCTTCGCAAGGTAAGTCTTTTCTGCTAACTCGGTACCCTTCGGGAACAGTTTATGTAGTATACCTAACAAGTTATCGAAGCCTTTATCACTCAACCCATTCGTTGATTTGAACTCCAATAGCATTATGTTGGCTTCCAGTTTGCTTATTGGGCAGGCCGAATACAATGGTGTTTTTGCATCCTTTCTCATGATCTCCAGTTTTTTCAACTGTGAAGCACTAAGGAATCCCCCATGCACTGTTGGGAGTATGCCCTAGAGGTAATCATAGAGATGATTGTATTTCCTTGTATCCATGACATGTTATGAGTTCAATGAGTATCCATTAAAGACAACTTGTATCGATAAGCAATTATGTGAATTGTTTGTGAAACTCTTTTACTTGTATGGTTATTCTAAAGTTGTCCCTGATTGGAGTTCGTGCTAGAATGTACATGAATATTAGATCAACACATTATTAGTTGATGACTATGTTTCACAAGTCATGGACATAGAGATATCAAACTAATAATGTGGGAACATGTAGGACATGGTGCTGGACAGACCCGGCGTGAGATTGTCTCTATACACATCATGTACGATATGTCCTTAGACCTGAGATCGTCATATGTACTCAAGATGTGAAACGACCTACTTAGAGACTACCAAACGCTACTCCGTGACTAGGTAGTTATAAAGGTGGCTTTCGGGTTTGTCGAGAAACATGCTGTGAGACATAGTCAATCAAGATGGAATTTGCCACTCTCCATATGAGAGAGATATCACTAAACCACTCTAATGATTAGATCATCAAATGCATGGCCGTGCTTAGGTTAAGTGTTATCCCACGAGTTGGACCAAATATCGTAAGGCAAAGGAATAACATGTATATTGTATTGTGGTGGTTCGTCTGATATGATCGTAGCATATGCATAGGAGTTGACACGCCTTGCTAGAGGCCGCTATCAACTATTGGTAGAGTAAGAGTACTTGAGCCATGTCTATGTATGCGTGAGCCCATAGGGTCGCACGCTTAATGGGCTGGAAGCCTAATTCGGGTTGGAACCGAATTAGACTAGGTTTAGGGTTACTAATGGGCCTCCAACGTGGGAGCTCATTAGGACGCCTATATAAGCAAGGGGAGGCGCGGGGAGAGTTGACTCACGCCTTTTGGTAGCCACCATCGCCCTCCCCACACTCGCACCTAGTACTCCTCGCAGACCTAGCAGTCCGGAGGCGTGATGCTTCTTCCCTGCACGTGTGGGATTCCTCGGAGGTGCTGCATCTGGAGCACAAGGACGAACCGCGAGAAGGAGATGTTGAGACGGACGACCTCGCAACTGCACGACACTACTACGATGCGCACGACTACATCAAGTCGCTTCCTCTGCACCTGCACGTCTAGTGGTAACCCCGTGATCTATAACTAGCACTAGTTCCTGGTTTATGGGGTAGAAAATTTCATTTTCCGGCTAGCGTAGCAACCTCATAACCCTATAGTGGTATTTGAGCCGTTAGATGCCTCGTTATAGATTTGGGTACGAGCATATGGTGATATGCGCGGTTTAAGATCAATCTCTGATCATGGTTCGTGATCTTGCCACATTGGTATTGTAACGATCTACTCGTACCGGTCGGAATTCCGCCATCCAAGTTAAGTGATACATGTAAACCCAATTACGGCGAGTTGTACATCAATAAGATTGATCGAATCGAACCTAGGTCAAGTTCCAAGCGCATGAGATGTGGAGGCGGTGGCGGATTGGATCCGCCGTCGGAGGGAAATTTGCAGAAAAGTGTTGTTCGGTAAAACTACCATAACTTTTGCATACGACCTCGGATTGAGAAAAACTTTAAACGAAAATCGTGCGCCCGAAAATTTTGCATTCATCGCCAAAATTTAGATTTGCGAAATTCGGCCCAGAATATTATATTTTCGGCGTTTTTAGTTTAGACGTCGAAATCGGTTAACTCTGTTTTGCAGGTATTTGTGATTGATATAGCCCTTATGTGTATATGATGCATGTATGTAATTATTTCATGACTTGCACATCATGGTTAATACAATATGGCTTGAGCCACAAATATTGTCCATTCATATGTAATGGCCTACGTGCCAATCTGTGATGATCCTACGACTATGTAATTCCTTTTCACTATGTTACGGTAGTGATTGATAGTCTTGGTGGACTCTTCACGGAGGATGGCATGCATGAATCATGGAGATGGCGATCACCACGATGAACAAATTGATTGAGATGGAGATATCAAAGGAACAATGGGCTATACCAAGTCAAATCTGTGTTTATGTCGTTCTTACTATGTTCTACTTTCACGTGCGATAATGTTTTTGTCTACATATGCGGTAGTGAAGTAGAACGATCCCTCAACAATGTTTAAGTTGTAATGCTCCTCCAAACCTTGCACTGTCACGTGTCTCGTACAATCGGTGGCGGGTCTATGAAATTAGGGTGCCACTAGTTTTCCTTGACTAGACAGGTTCGTATCGGATACTTACTGCAAAAGGTTTGGTTACTTGAACAAGGTTATCCTAACGGTTAGGGACCTTGGAGCATTAGATGTTGGTAACACAAGCATAGAGATGCCACCCAACAACAAGAGTCATATGTGATATGATTAGCAAGGAGTCGCTTACCGATACCATGTCTTCTAGCGGTGATGCTAAAGCTCACTAGTTGACTTGTTAGTTGTGGGTCTTGGATCACTAAGTTTCAATTGAGGGATATTGATTTTAGTGGGAGTAGATTTTATTTACTCTGTCTTGGATACTTTTGTCTTAGTATTTTGCATTACTTTTATTGTAGATGGCTCCCAACAATCAACCATTTACTTTACGTTCAATTCTTGAGAAAGATAAGTTGAATGGAACAAACTATGCGGATTGGATCCGCAACCTGAGAATTGTTCTCAGGGCTGAGAAAAAGGAAGATATTCTAGACACCCCATTACCAGATGAGCCTGCTGATAATGCACCTGCTGCAGAGAAAACCGCTTACAAGAAAGCATGTGATGCTGATCTTGAAGTAGGTTGCCTTATGCTCGCTTGCATGGAGCCAGATCTCCAGATGCAATTTGACAATAATTATGCAGCGTATGATATGATCGTGGCGCTTAATGATATGTTTCAGACTCAAGCCAGGACTGAAAGGTTCAATGTTTCCAAGGCTTTTGTCGAAACCAAGCTAGCAGAGGGCGCAATAGTTGGCCCACATGTGATCAAGATGGTTGGTCACACTCAGAGATTGGAGAAGCTAGGCTTCCCAATGGCCCCAGAGTTGGCCACTGATTTCATACTTGTGTCTCTTCCACCTAGCTATGGGAACTTCATTTCGAACTACCATATATATGCATGGGGTGGAGAAGGGCTTGAATGAATTGTGCGGCATGCTTAAAACAACAGAAGCTGATATCAAGAAAGGTTTTGTAGTAGCCATGTGATGGCGGTCCAAAACAAGACTAACTTTAAGAGGAGGGCTTGGAAGAAAAAGAAGGCAAAGGCTAAAGATGAGATCTCTAAGCCAAATCTTCCTGCGCCCAAGGACGCTGGACAAGCTGCTGAAGCAAAATGCTTTCATTGTAAGGGGACAGGTCATTGGAAAAGTAACTGCAAGTTGTACTTGGAATCCTTGAAGGATGGCGGCAGTAAAGGTACTTCCGCTACTAGTACACTTGTTGTTCATGTTATAGACATTTTTCTCGCTGACTCTTACATTAATTCTTGGGTATTTGATACCGGATCGGTTGCTCATATATGCAACACGATGCAGGAAATGGTAAGAAGTAGAAGCGTGAAAAGAGAAGTTGATTTCCGCGTGGGCAATAATGCAAGAGTTGCTGCGTTGAGCGTTGGGACGATGCAACTTCACCTCCCGTCAGGATTTATTTTGGAATTAAATAATTGTTATTTTGTTCCTAGTTTAAGTCAAAACATTGTATCACCTTCATGTTTGATGAAGGATGGTTATTCATTTGCGAGTAAAGACAATGGTTGTGTGATCTCAAAGAATGACATGTTTGTGTCTTTTGCATCCATTGTGAATGTGTTGTTTATTTTAAATCTTGAGGATGCACCTATCTGTAATATTAATGCTAAAAGGCCTCGGCTTAATGAGTTAAGCCCCACCTATATATGGCATTGTCGTTTATGTCATATTAGTGATCAGAACCGCATGAAGAGGGTCCATTCTGATGGGCTTCTAACTTCGTTCGATTTTGAATCATACGGGACATGTGAGGCTTGCTTGCTTGGAAAAATGACCAAGTCGCCTTTCAAAGGTTTTCCTGAGAGGGCGGCAGACTTGTTGGAACTTATACATACTGATGTATGCGGACCAATGAGTACGAAAGCTAGAGGCGGATTTCAATACTTCATAACTTTCACTGATGACTTTAGTAGATATGGATATGTCTACTTAATGAAGCATAAGTCTGAGACATTTGAAAAGTTCAAAGAATTTCAGAATGAAGTAGAGAATCAACGTGGCAAGAAAATTAAAGCCTTGCGATCTGATCGTGGAGGTGAATATTTGAGCCATGAGTTTAGCAATCATCTAAAGCATTGCAGAATTGTTCCACAGCTTACACCACCTGGAACGCCTCAGAGAAACGGCGTGTCCGAGTGACGTAATCGGACTTTGTTGGACATGGTTCGGTCTATGATGAGCCAGTCAGACCTACCACTCTCGTTTTGGGGATATGCTCTAGAAACAACTGCTTTCACATTGAATAGGGTACCGTCTAAGTCTGTAGTTAAGACACCATATGAAATGTTGACTGGTAAGAGTCCTAGTTTGTCTTTTCTAAAGATTTGGGGTTGTGAAGTTTATGTCAAACGACTTATGTCGGATAAACTAACACCCAAGTCGGACAAATGCTTTTTCGTGGGATATCCAAAGGAAACTTTAGGGTATTACTTCTACAACCGATCAGAGGGCAAAGTGTTTGTTGCTCGAAACGATGTCTTCTTAGAGAAAGAGTTTCTCAATAAAGAGAAGTGTGGACAAAAGGTGTATCTGGAAGAAGTTCAAGATGAGCCAATAGGGGATAACTCTATGAGTGATGCTAATGTAGCAGAACAAGTTGAGATACCTGTGGCAAGAGAAACACCACCACAAGCATGAAGGTTAGCAATGTTCTGTGAGGCATGTGGGGAAGTGTTATTGTTAGACGATGACGAACCTGCGACTTACGTGGAAGCAATGATGGACCCAGATTCCGAGGAATGGCAAAGTGCCATGAGATCCGAGATAGATTCCATGGGAGACAATCAAGTTTGGAACTTGGTTGACCCGCCTTATGGGGTTAAACCTATTGAGTGCAGATGTATCTATAAAAAGAAAAAGGATATGGATGGAAACGTTCACGTCTATAAAGCTCGATTTGTGGCAAAGGGTTTTCAGCATGTTCAAGGAGTTGATTACGACAAGACATTCTCGCCAATAGCGATGCTTAAATCTATCCGGATCATTTTAGCAATTGCTGCTTATTTCGATTATGAGATTTGACAGATGGATGTTAAAACAACCTTTCTAAATGGAAATTTGGAAGAGGACGTGTATATGATACAGCCCGAAGGTTTTGTTGATCCTACTAATGCTGGAAAAATATGCAAGCTACAGAAATCCATTTATGGGTTGAAGCAAGCATCTCGGAGTTGGAACATTCGTTTTGATGAAGTGATCAAAGGGTTTGGCTTTCGTCAGAATGAAGAAGGACCTTGTGTTTACAAGATGGAAAGTGGGTGCGCTGTTGTATTTCTAATCTTGTATGTAGATGCCATACTATTGATTGGGAATGACATTCCTATGTTGCAATCCGTAAAGACTTCACTGAATAATAGTTTTTCTATGAAGGATTTAGGAGAAGCAACATACATTTTGGGCATTAAGATCTATAGAGATAGATCAAAAAGGCTTATAGGACTAAGCCAAGATACGTACATTGACAAGGTGTTGAAACGGTTCAACATGGAACGGTCCAAGAGAGGGTTCTTGCCTATGTCACATGGTATGCGTTTTAGCGAGAAGCAGTGTCCTTCGACAGCTGATGAGCAAAAGCGCATGAGTAAGGTTCCATATGCTTCAGCCATTGGTTCCATTATGTACACCATGATATGTACTCGCCCAGATGTCTCATATGCTCTAAGTGTTGCGAGCAGGTACCAAGCTAATCCAGGTGAGAGTCACTGCACTACTACAAAAAAGATTTTCCGTGGCGGTTGAATTTGATTAACCGTGGCGGTTTTTCCAACCACCACAGATCAATGGTCACGGTTAATTGGGGCATTAACCGTGGCGGTTATGTTATGCCAACCGCCACGGTTAATGTATATTAACCGTGGCGGTTATGTTAGACCAACCGCCACGGTTAATAACATTAACCGTGGCGGTTGCTTATGTAAACCGCCACTGTTAATTAGTATTAACCGTGGTGGTTTCTTATAGCAACCACCACGGTTAATATTTTCCAAAAAACAAAAAAAATGTTTTTTAAATTTAAATATGATTTCGAAACATTTCTCAAATTCAAGCACAGATTATATAAGAGCACATATTATATAACATGGATTAAACAAGCATATTACATGAATGTGTTGTCTTCTTCCAAGAGAACCGATATATATATATATATCAATATATATATATCACAAAGTTACAACAAGTTCATTATATATACAAGTTCATTATGCAAAATCATTTCCAGCAGTTCATTACAACAAGTTCATCTAATCAATGTCCGATAACTTGTAGTTAGTCATGTCTAAACCACTAGTTCTCCAATTGGCTAA
Organism: Microstegium vimineum; assembly: GCA_022036555.1. Classification (NCBI taxonomy): domain Eukaryota; kingdom Viridiplantae; phylum Streptophyta; class Magnoliopsida; order Poales; family Poaceae; genus Microstegium; species Microstegium vimineum. The sequence goes on along the minus strand of CM039129.1, from coordinate 30,527,764 downwards.
TGCAAGGTACTGAGGTAATGCCACTAGCGCGTTGCCCGTGTAGAAGAATTTCCCACTCACTTCAGCACATTCATCGGTGACAAACTTACAAATGTCGGCTATTGTGCTAGTGTTGGTCTTTTGATTCACGGTTCCTTTCTGCCACCATTTTGTGCCTTTCTTGAGCTGCCGCCAGCTTTGGCTAAATTTCGGACATCTCTTGAGGTACTCAAAAGCATAGTATCCACACAAGAGAGAGCCTTCAGGTTGCTTGGCACACTGCATGTAAGATATACATATGTAAGAGTAAGTAGTAGTAGCTAGGGTTGTATTAGTGGTAGTTAGTAGGATAGCAGTAGTACAAGTCGTATTACCGGGAATTGTCGCCTTAGCCTGAGTTTTGTGCCCCACTCTGCCTTCACCTCATCGGACCTACGGTCAACGTAGGTGGGGTCTTCCACGTACATCCTGTAAGCGCTGAATGTGCATGTCACTAGTGTCAAACATCAGATACAATCATATACTTTTAGTGCTTAAAAGAAAATATGTGTAGTCATGTACTATCGCAGGCATCCTTCAAAATGCCTATAGCCTTTCATGTGTGTGTCCTGCATGGAGTCCAATATGACCGCCATTCCATCCTGAGGATGGATCATGAATACAATCCAATGCCTAGCGTCACCCGTGCTACACCATTCAAACAATATGGATCTAAGAACCCAAAAAACCCTGTGCTCATCCATAACCTTTCAAATGCACAAAAAACCCAAATTATCTTAGCATGCATGTGTGCAGCTCTATAGATCTACTATTCTCTCTCCCTCTCTAGATCTAGTTGAAAAAGCACAAAAATCATCCAAAAGAGAGAAAATCGAGTGTTAGAGAGTAAAGTCAACATCTTGCGGTGCCACCCTTCACCAAATCCAAGGGCAAAACCTCCCCAACATGTGTGTAGCTCTAGATCTCCTATTCTCTCTCCTCTCTCCATTGAATCTAGATCTAGATTAGGGAAAAGCACCCAAATCATCAAAAAGAGAGAAAACCGAGTGTTGGAGAGTAAAAGTCAACCTTTTGTGGTGCCAAACTTCACCAAATCCAAGGGCAAACCCCCCCCCTTAAAAAATGGCCAATTTGATGGTTTTGAGCTCAAAACCATAAAAAATGGAGAAGGATCCGCGAGGAAGAAGAGAGGGGGTGCTGTATTTATACTATAGACTTAACCGTGGTGGTTAACTTAACAATAACCGTCACGGTTAATGGTATATTTACTGTGGTGGTTACGTAACAACAACCGCCACGGTTAATTCATTAACCGTGGTGGTTGTGCAACAATAACCGCCATGGTTAATGGTATTAACCGTGGCGGTTATGTAATATCAACCACCACGGTTAATGCATTAACCATGACGGTTGTGCAACAATAACCACCACGGTTAATAGGACATTAACCGTGGCAGTTGTGCCCCCCAGCCGGTGGGCTTTCCGGCCACCTATTAACCGTGGCGGTTTAGGTGTTTAACCGCCACGGTTAATAAAAGCCAAGTGCTATGCAAAATCATTTATGTAGTAGTGCTGGACGCTTGTTAAAAACATCCTTAAGTACTTGAGAAGGACTAAAGATGTGTTCCTAATCTATGGAGGTGAGGGGGAGCTCGTTATAAATGGTTACACCGATGCCAGCTTCCAAACTGGCGTGGATGATTCACAATGTCAATCAGGTTTTGTGTTCACAATAAATGGTGGTGCTGTAAGCTCGAAGAGTTCGAAGCAGGAGACGGTGACCGATTCTACAACAGAAGCCGAGTACATTGCAGCTTCTGCCGCTGCAAAGGAAGGTGTTTGGATGAGGAGGTTTCTCATCGAGCTTGGTGGGGTTCCAAATGCGTCTCGCCCATTGGATCTACATTGTGATAACAATGGGGCGATAGCGCAGGCTAAGGAGCCTAGGAATCACCAAAAGAACAAACATGTACTGCGGAAGTTTCATCTCATTCGAGAGTTCATCGGTCGAGATGAGATTAAGATGTGCAAAAGACATACAAATTTGAATGTTGTAGATCCTTTGACAAAGGCTCTTCCACAACCTAAGCATGAGGCGCACGTGAAAGCTATGGGTATTAGATATCTTCTAAATTAGCTCTAGTGCAAGTGGGAGACTGTTGGGAGTATGCCCTAGAGGTAATCATAGAGATGATTGTATTTCTTTGTATCCATGACATGTTATGAGTTCAATGAGTATCCATTAAAGACAACTTGTATCGATAAGCAATTATGTGAATTGTTTGTGAAACTCTTTTACTTGTATGGTTATTCTAAAGTTTTCCCTGATCGGAGTTCGTGCTAGAATGTACATGAATATGAGATCAACACATTATTAGTTGATGACTATGTTTCACAAGTCATGGACATAGAGATATCAAACTAATAATGTGGGAACATGTAGGACATGGTGCTGGACAGGCTCGACGTGAGATTGTCTCTATACACATCATGTACGGTATGTACTTAGACGTGAGATCGTCATATGTACTCAAGACGTGAAACGACCTACTTAGAGACTACCAAACGCTACTCCGTGACTGGGTAGTTATAAAGGTGGCTTTCGGGTTTGTCGAGAAACATGCTGTGAGACATAGTCAATCAAGATGGAATTTGCCACTCTCCATATGATAGAGATATCACTAAACCACTCTAATGATTAGATCATCAAATGCATGGCCGTGCTTAGGTTAAGTGTTATCCCACGAGTTGGACCAAATATCGTAAGGCAAAGGAATAACATGTATATTGTATTGTGGTGGTTCGTCTGATATGATCATAGCATATGCATAGGAGTTGACATGCCTTGCTAGAGGCCGCTATCAACTATTGGTCGAGTAAGAGTACTTGAGCCATGTCTATGTATGCGTGAGCCCATAGGGTCGCACGCTTAAGGGGCTGGAAGCCTAATTCAGGTTGGAGCCGAATTAGACTAGGTTTATGGTTACTAATGGGCCTCCAACATGGGAGCTCATTAGGACGCCTATATAAGCAAGGGGAGGCGCGGGGCGAGTTGACTCACGCCTTTTGGTAGCCGCCATCGCCCTCCCCATGCTCGCACCTAGTACTCCTCGCAGACCTAGCATTCCGGAGGCGTGACGCTTCTTCCCTGCACGTGTGGGATTCCTCGGAGGTGCTGCATCTGGAGCACAAGGACGAACCGCGAGAAGGAGACGTTGAGACAGACGACCTCGCAACTGCACGGCACTGCTGCGACGCGCACGACTACATCAAGTCGCTTCTTCTGCACCTGCACGTCTAGTGGAAACCCCGTGATCTATAACTAGCACTAGTTCCTGGTTTATGGGGTAGAAAATTTCGTTTTTTGGCTAGCGTAGCAACCTCATAACCCTCCATGCACATCATGTAGAAGCTGTGAAATGCCATCATTTTCCTCTGTATCATCAGCTAATGTATTCATAAACAAATCATCATTGGTAGGCACATGTTCTGTGTAATCATCAACATGCAATAATGCATTGAGGGTTACACTAGGCATGGGCACATCATCATTGCTTTCTTGTGCAACATTTTGACCAACCTCCCCATGCAAAGTCCAAATCGTGTAGTTTCTCATGAACCCCCTTGTGATCAAGTGCAAACGTATATGCTCCACGTCGCCCCATTTTCTCGTATTCTTGCAGTCTTTGCATGGATAGAATACAAGATGTGAGTTCGCAGCTTTGGCTCTAGCCCGCTTGATGAAATCGTCGATGCCCGTCAAGTACAGTGGCTCTGTACGTGACAGATCGTACATCCACCCTCGAGCCATGTCTGCACTGATAAAATGGGCAGAGCAGAGGAAACATAGGAACATATTAATAAGAGCCTTTCTGAACAATATTAATAGATGAAGTACATAAACATAATGTATGATCTGTCGCGAACATTTAGGGTTTAGGTTTTCAATATGAGCATTTTTGAACAATATTATTTGAAGCACATAAGCATATAAAATGTATTCTTCAATATAATTTGAATTTTGTCGCGCTATAAAGAGTGAGATAACAAATAGATAACAATGGAGTATTAAATGTTTAAATGCATGCATGGAGTATTAAATGTAAGTAACTAATAACAAATTTTATCCACAATTTTCGAGATGAATCTTTCGACCCTAACTACTCAATGATTGGACAATAATTACCCAATAAAAACAAAGTGCTAAAATTTTTCCAAGTAATTTTGGATCTAAAAGCTAGGAAAAATAGACACAAATTCCAACAACCCTCTTCTTAATCATGAAATGAACTATAGCTCTAAACTATGAATTTACACACAAAAGCAATGTAAACCTACAAATCTAAAGAAGTATGCTTGTTACTAACCAAGAGCTAGAAGATGTGAGCATCCAAGAGTGAACAGAAGCCGCAACAATGGAGCTCAAGAAATCCACCAGCCGCAACAATGGAGAGAGGGAACTCCATGCACTGTTCTGTATTGTTGGGGCAGAGGAGGGAGAGGAGCTCGTGGGCTTTATACTATTCACAACATCACTGTCGGTTCCAGCCACGAACCGGCAGTGAAACTCCACATCACTGCCGGTTGGTGGCTTGAACTGGCAGTAATAGGGCCGAGAGGCATCACTGCCGGTTCAAGCCACGAACCAGCAGTGATGTGGTGTTTCACTGCCGGTTCAGCCCCTGCCCCCAATAATTGGGGGCCTGACAGAGCAAGAACCGGCAGTGATGAGGCATCACTGCCGGCCCAAACAAAACCGGCAGTGATGGGCCGGCATAGATTGTCGTTTCTATAGTAGTGCTCCCACGGGTCCTCCTGTAAGAAAAACAATTGGTCAGTGTCAACTAAAAATTTCGACAGCACCTCCCCTGCACAGGGAGGTTACCAAACCTACAAAAAACATAGGCACGAAGGCCAACAACCACATATGCACAAAATAGTGGCTCGAAGGCCAACAACCACATATACACCAAAGATATAGACACCTTCACCAACAACCACATACTGCTACTACTTACTAACTACTACTAACACTACTAATTATTACTTACTAACCACTACTACTTACTAACTACTAGTAAGTACTACTAACAATACCAAACAATGGCTACCTAGCTATTACTACTCTCCTCTTTCTTTCTTCTAACTACAATTAACTATACTACTAAGTACTACTAACCACTAACTACTAACTACTAACTACTGACTACTAACTACTAACTACTAACACTAACGTTGCTAGTAAAACTACTTATTACAAACTAATACTACAAACTACTACTACTACTATTGTGTATACCTTTCCGGTGACGCTCGCAGCGGCATGAGGGTCGACGGGACGAGGCCGGCAAGTACTTCTCCTTCTTCTTATCCTTCTCCTCCTCCTTATCCTTCTCTTATTTCTTCTTCTCCCCTCCTCCTCTCTACTCCGCTTCTCGGTGTGGGGGCATTGCTGGGTGGGGGCTGCTGGGTGGTGGGGGGGGGGGGGGGGGGGGGGGGGGGGGGCTGCTGTAACCGGCGGCGCGGGACGGGCTCCCGGTGGCGCAGGGCGGGGCGGGGCGGGCACAACGTGGGGTGGGGCGGCGGCAAGGCGCGGGGAGGGGTGGGCGTCGGGCGGCGTGCGACGGCCGGCGGCGCGGGGAGGGGCGGCGGGCATGAGGATGAGGGAGAGAGAGAGAGTGAGTGAGTGAGTGAGTGAGAGTGTGCCAGACGATTGGGCCGGCCCACCAATTTTAACTGAAAACCCAGTTGCCGAGTGCCAGGCCTTTGACACTCGGCAACTTAATTTAGTTGCCAAGTGCCAACCCTAGGCACTCGGCAACTTAATTAATTTTTTTTGTTTTTTTGCTCCCAATTTTTGTGTATGTTTAGTGAACTATTGTAAACAACATGTTCAAATTTGGAAGCTTTTCATTGCTTTTTGGTATATTTACTTATTTTATTTTGTTTTCTTCAATTTTCCCGCTTAATGTTCATTTGAACTGCAGGTGCATGAAATAATAGATTTATTTCGTTCGAAAAATGGTATCCTTGTTTGTTAGTATAAATGATGGCTAAATCCATGACCTGTCTCAAAAGTTCGATCAACGTGCTCACGGGACAACGTCGCCAACTTCGGTGCGAGTAGTTTTTTAATTATATGGAATGCAAACAAAATTCAAAAATCATGAAACTTGTGCACGTGTCATGATCTGATGTGCGTATGTTGTGGTAAAAATTTGAAAATTACAAGTTTCGTGATTTTCGAATTTTGTTTGCATTTCATATAATTAAAAAAACATGGGATGAGGAGGAGCTTTTCTTCTGCGAGACCCCAGCCATGGGTGCCCCTGGAGCCTTGCTTGGCACTTGTGAGAGTTTGGAGCGCAATCTTGCAAATGTGACGGAGATCCACAACGCTACTCTTTAGAGCAAGCGCCAGTTGCAGCAGGAGTTCGAGGCAGCCGTCACCACCCTCCAGGCAGAGTTGGCTCAGATGACTCTGGAGCGCGACTAGGCTCAGACCAGGGTGGGAGAGGAGATCGCTGCTCGCGTGGTTGGTGAGCAGTTACTCCTCGATGCCACCAACTCCAGGAATGAAGCTTGGACCGAGTCAGAGAGCCTACAGGAGAGGGTCACAGAGTTAGAGGGTCACCTCAACGGGCAGCAGGAGTACATCAACAACCTGCACGAGGCTTTTCACGCTCTTCACCAGCAGCAGCAGGCAGCAGTTGCCGCACCTGGACCTGAGGAGCCCGAGCCACTGGACGGAGTGATCCTTGGTCCCGACCCACCGGAGGAGGACTTGGCTCCGCACGAGGCCTTCGCCGACGAGGCCTACCTCGACGACTCTGACGGGGAGCAGTACTTCTCCGACGCGGGCTGAGCGCTAGATTAGGAGTTTGACCTTTCGTGTTGGGAGCTGTTGTATCATGTTGATTAAGACTTTGTTTAATTTGGATTCTCGTTATGTGTAAGACGAATTTGGATGTAAGTCCAGACGTTGTTCTGGCAAAGAATTTGGAATGCTATTTGTATACTTATGACGAGTAATTATTTCTGTGATGTTATGTGGAAAGATGAGTAATTATATCTAGTTGTGTGCTTAATATTACATTTTGTACAGCACGGTATTTATTCATTATTCAATATAACATCACCTAATTGTTACTTGTTAATGGGATATATAGATGCCGACTAACACTCGTCGCAATAACCGGGATGGAGAGCCCGCAAGGGAAGACCTACCACCCCCACCTCCGATCACGCCGGAGGCATTCTTTGGCCAGTTTTTGGGCAACCAAAGAAGTGTGGAGGAGATGCAGCGCCAGATGAACGAGACCTTGCGCAACATCGCCGCCAACATGGCTCAGCAGCACAGGAAACAACAAGGGCCCGTGCCTAACCAGTACAGCTCCTACAAGGATTTCACGGACACGCGTCCTCTGTTCTTCAAGGAAGCTACTGAACCGCTGGAGACCGATGAATGGCTACACTCCATGACATAGAAGTTTTGACTTCTACGTCTGACAGAGGAGCTAAAGGCGGAGTATACCGCGCACAGGCTGGAAGGACCAGCGAGTATCTGGTGGTCTCAATACCGCGAACGCTTGCCTGTTGGTAATGTGGTCACATGGGAACTGTTCTCCACTGTGATGCGCCGTCACTACATCCCTGATGGAGTGATGGAGATGAAGCTCACCGAGTTCATGAGGCTTGCTCAGGGTACCAGATCAGTGACAGAGTACCTCATCAGCTTCAACCGCCTGGCTCGCTATGATCCTTACTTCGTCAACACCGACATGAAGAAGATCGCCAGATTCAAGAGGGGCATGAATGCCACTCTTCTCTCCAAGATGGGCAACAGCTACCGCCTCACCTTCAGCGACTTCATCAGTGACTGCTTGAACCAGGAGGCCAACGACAATAGGTTGCTTGTAGAGACTCGTCGCCGAGTCCTAGAGGGAGGATCCTACCAGAAAAGGGGTCCTAATGCTTCAAGGCCAGCGTTTCGTCCACCACAGGCTGGTGCATGATTCCATCCACCTCAAGGGAAGATGACCAATGCTTGTGCTCGTCCAGGCTACCAGAGGCCCTTCACTGCACCCATGCAGCAGAACAAGGATAAAGCTGCAACACCTGGAGCTGGAGGACAGAAGACGTCCTATGTGGTGGGGCCGTGCTATAACTGCGGTCAAACTGGTCACCTATCGCGTTTCTGCACAAAGTTGAGAAAGCAGTTCAACCTTCCGTAGAAGCCTCGCACCGGGAACGCCCACCACACCACATTGGAGGAAGTACCAGAGGGAGAACCCGTCACAGCTGGTACGTTTCTTGTTAATCAATGTCCTGCAATTATCTTGTCTGATTCTGGAGCATCGCATTCATTCATTAGTGGGAACTTCATGCTGCAGAGTCGGCAGAAGGTGGTAGAGTTGGAGAAGGAGTATCAAATTAGTGCAGCTAGAGCTATCCTATATACTCGTAAAATGGTAAATGATGTAGAAATTACCATGGGGACGATGTCGATCAATGTCAGCCTCATTGTAATATCTGAGCTAGGTCTAGATGTCATCCTTGGTATGGAATGGATGAAAGCCTGGAAAGTGCATCTAGATATAGCCCAGCGTGCAGTATCTATCACCAACCCACAGAATGGAGACACCTTTGGAATCCTCTTACCTAAGAATCCTAACCAGTTGGGAGTCATGTTTGCTATCACAATAGAGTTGTTGGATAAGATTCCTGTAGTTTGTGAGTTTCCGGATGTGTTTCCTGACGATCTTCCAGGGTTACCCCCGAACAGAGAAGTTGAGTTTGCTATAGAGTTGGCTCCCAGAACAGCACCTATATCAAGGAGACCATATAGGATGCCACTCAACGAGTTAGTAGAACTCAAGAAGCAACTTCAGGAGTTGCTAGAGAAGGGTTTGATCTGCCCGAGTTGTTCACCTTGGGGATGTCCCGCCATATTTGTGAAGAAGGATAAAACTTTGAGAATGTGCGTGGACTATCGCCCCCTCAATGCAGTTACCATCAAAAACAAATATCCATTGCCTCGGATTGATTTGTTGTTCGATCAGTTGTCTAAAGCAAAGGTATTCTCTAAGATAGACTTGAGGTCAGGTTACCATCAGATTAAAATCAGAAAGGAGGATGTACCTAAGACCGCTTTCTCCACTCGGTACGGTTTATATGAATATCTGGTGATGTCTTTTGGATTGACAAATGCGCCTGCACATTTCATGTACTTGATGAACTCCGTGTTCATGCAAGAGTTGGACAAGTTTGTTGTGGTCTTCATCGACGACATCTTGGTATACTCAGAAAATGAGAAAGATCATGCCGAACACTTGAGGATAGTGATGAAACGGTTAAGGGAGCATAAGCTCTATGCTAAGTTCAGCAAGTGTGAGTTTTGGTTGACCAAAGTGCCTTTTCTGGGTCACATCTTGTTAGGAGAGGGTATATCAGTAGATCCCTCAAAAGTGAAAGAAGTCATGAATTTGAAGGCACCTGTTAATGTGCATGAGGTTCGTAGCTTTTTAGGATTGGCCGGATACTACCGTCGTTTTATCACGGACTTTTCTAAGATAGCTAAACCTATGACAAGGTTTACTCAGAAAAATAAGAAGTTTGAATGGAGCCTAGAATGTGAAACAACGTTCCATACCTTGCGGACACTGTTAATAACTGCACCCGTTTTAGCACAACCAAATTTGGAGGAACCTTTTGATGTGTTTTGTGATGCATCGACCTTTTGTTTGGGATGTGTGTTGATGCAAAATGGAAGAGTCATTGCTTATGTCTCACGTCAACTTCGCCCTCATGAGGAGAACTACCCGACACATGACTTGGAGTTAGCAGCAGTTGTGCATGCTTTAAAGATATGGAGACATTATCTAATGGGTAACTTGTGTCACATCTTCATGGACCATAAAGTTTGAAGTACTTGTTTACCCAAACTGAATTGAACATGAGACAATGGAGATGGCTAGAGTTAATCAAGGATTATAACTTGGAAGTGCACTACCATCCTAGAAAAGCGAATGTTGTAGCAGATGCTTTGAGCCACAAATCTCATTGCAACTTGTTGCAACCTTTGTTAGAAGATGGTTTGATCTAATGCATCCTTTGGTGTTAAATAATATTGTTATCCAATGCACCTTGGATAGCGATATTATTGAGGGACAGAAATCAAACAAAGAGCTTATGCAAACCAAACAAAGGTTGGAAACAAGTGAGTCTCTGAATTTCAAAGTGGATGAGAAAGGAGTCCTATGGTTCAATCAACGTTTGGTAGTTCCTAAGGATCAGGCTCTACGAGATAGGATTCTCAACGAAGCACATAACTCAAAGTTGTCGATTCACCCTTGCAGTAGTTGTTGGTATTTCTTATGACTATTAGATAAATCCGCAAGCACACAGATTATACCGATGTAGCACTTCACCGGGAGTATTCCAGGTGTCGTATTTTCCTTAGAGAACGATAGTGATCTAACTAGGATTAAATATATGTCCTATGATGAATCAAGGGAGACTATGATAACTGGGTTGAGAGGTTCTATGTAGCAAAGATATCTAACAAGGCAAAGTTGGTTATACTGGCTTTATCAACCCTTCTCTTGCAGGAGGCGATGGGATAGATCAGAAAGAGGGCAAAACTCTAACCGGACCGCGCCATCATGTTGTATTGAGGCCTTACCTTTTAAGAACTTATCTGACACACGTGGTGGAATACGAAGACTAGATAGAGCTGTCACCTTCTACTAGCATCCACAAACAATCTGCGCGATAAGCGGTTTACAAAGGCAAGATCTAGTCTAGACACCACGTCTACACTATTCTTACTACTTTAACCCTACGTTAAGGCTAAAACACTCTACTTAAAGTAAAACGATGAACAAGCGTGAAAATGTGTATAACAGCTAAACCAGATTTAGAATTTTAATTGCTATAAAGAACTCGGATGTATCACTTACAAGTGCTAAACTTAAAAGAGGATCACATCCGCTAAGGTAGAGCTCCGGAGAAGATTCCCGACAGATCCGAGGCTTTCTCCAGAAGACTTCCCTCACTCTCCTCCAACTAGCATAGCATTACTACTAAGGAGTAGTTTCTCCAATGAGGCATGAGTGAGAGTGAGGGCCTAGGGGGTCTATTTATAGCTAGAGGTGGAGTACGGGCTACTCCGGTGCCACGTCAGCGATCCGTGCCACCTCCATCAGCCACCGTAGGATGAAACCATCATTGTAACCGTCTTAAATCAACGGAGGAGATCAAGTGGATGCATGGCGGCATGCAGGAAGTCGGTGGGAAGCTGGAACCACCATATGGTGATTCGGCCGAACCCTATGGCAGGTGGGCCCTGCCACTTTTCTTCTAGAAGCTGACCCCACTGGTTAGGGGGCCTGTGGGTGGTCTCTGGCCCCACCTAGGCATTCGGCCGAATGCCTTTTGTTGCCAAATGGGCTCATCTTTCGCAGGTGGCTTCTAGACGTAATGCCCATCATGATCGTGTATGCCTTGTGCACATTTGCCATACTTGGAAATATGTCATGTTGGGCCTGTGGATCCTTGTGTTGTGAATCTGGACCATTGAGAGGTGAATATACTTGGATCCAAGGGTAGAGAGTATTCTTGAGGGTGTTACATGGATCATGGGGGCTAAGGATGCTAAGTGGGTCCATAGGGTGGTCGGCTGACCCCCTAAGTGGGCCCACTGGTTCCCAAAAGACCCCATTTGTCATTACCTGCATCAAATAGTCATGGGACATGTGGAACTAGTTATTGGGTAAATTATGTTCATGCTATTATTGTTTTCCTTTGAATATGAGGATGTTGACGGTGTTTTGATGGTGATAAAATATCTTATAATGACCGTCAACAAGATCCCCCATACTTACCTCTTTGCTCGTCCTCGAGTAAAGGTGAAAATATAACAAGACTATGTTATTCAAATTATAAAACAAACATAAAGATTCATTCAAGACATTTTGTCATACCAATGGGATATGTGGTGTTGGCTAACATATATCCTTGAGAAGTTGAGAAATGGAACACCTCTCAAGGCAAATTCATCTTTCCCAAATCATATTTTAGTACTTGGAGTTTTTGATAAATTTTTCAAAAGAAAGCACATAAGTCAACTTACTCCTCTTATAGTACTCTAAGTCACTCAAAGTGTATGTTTCCTCATGAAGGCATAAAGAGGTTGCCTTCTTTGTATCTCCCTATTTCTAAATGGTTTATGTGGAGCTTAAGTAGGGATAAACAATGTAGCATACTTACCTTGCATATATTGTAAAGTCAAACTCTGGATCCAAGGAGAGAAATGTCATACTCTTAGATCAAGATGTGCAAGTGTGTGGAAACATGGCAAAATATCAAAACACCTTTATATGATCTCTCTTTCCTAATTTATTATTTTGAGACATAGCTATCTTTATTTTTCTATTAGCTTTGATATGCTCATCATCATTTTTTTTTCTATGAGCTTTGATATGCTCATCAAATTTTTTTTGCTATATATATTATTATTATTTTTCATAATTTTGCATAGTCTATGTCTCATTTACTAGCACATACTAGAGAGGATTTTCTATTAGATCATGGAGCATGAACTATGTGGAAAATGTAAGGCATGTTTCTGCGTACTTCCAGTGTAGAAGCAGCATGTATATGTGGCGTGTACGTGATCTTGATCTTGGGAGCATGATAAGTATCTCAACAAGGGTCACAAAACTTGACCAAACTCAACACAAAGTAAGCAGCTTATGTAGAAAGCTTAAATCATGAAAGAGCATGTATGGTTTTGGTAGGAATTTTCTCACTATAGAGGAGTAGTGACATTATGGTTTTATGACGTTTTCAAAAGTTAATATCCAAGAACCTTAAATAGGCAGGGTATGAATCATGAGCCAAGAACTATATCACATTAATCAACAACTTAGTCAATATGGTTCCCTATCAAGATATTTTCCCACTAGCATAAGCAAAAGCAAGAATTCGTCTTTATGACACTTTTACCCTTTAAATGTCATAGATCATGTCACTTTTCAAAATTTTACTTTTGAATGCGATCTTCTTGTTTTATTCAATATTAAAAGGAATTTAAACTAAGTGAAAAGTTTCATGAAGGAATTGTTTTTTTATTTTTGAAGGGAAAGTGAATAAATAAATGAAAAAGTATAGAGAAAAGGGGAGAGACGTGGCAAACCAGTCAGATTTGAAGTTTGAATTTGAAGGGGTGCTGATTGGTGGGTCTAGGCCCTAGAAGTGCATTCGACCGAATGCCTTTGGAGCCGTTTGGCCACGGGGATCTCTGCATTTGAATCTCTTACGTTTGAATGTTGATGTGCTCCAAACTTCCTGAATTTTTGCCAAAAATATGATTCAGCCGAATCAAAAAGGTGGCCGTTTTGGTCCAAATTTTTTCTGGTACGTGTCATGGAAGTGTTCAGCATGGTTCAGTGATCCTTGTGATGTTTTGAAAAGTTGGAGTTTCGACCGAACTCCCCCATACTTGTTTCAGAGCCTGCTGAATTCAGTGATAGAGCAGACATCAAATGCAGGGGTTCTGCTGGGGTAAGATACCAGCAGAACCAAGAGTTTCATTTTTCATTGATAGCTTTAGGCACGTGTTCATTGATTCAAGAGTGACAGACTATCATGCCTAAGTATCTTGTTGCTATAAAGGGCTAAGGTGATCCAAGGGAGAAGATGGAGAGAGAAGGTCCTTAGCATAATGGATGACAAGCATCACTTCATGCTCTCTTCTATTAGGGTCATGAGGCAGGTTGTGCCGATGGCTCTAGAGGATTACTAAGGAGAAAGAGAGGCAAGGAGATCCTCTCTCTCAATGGCCGTGGATAAGCATTTGAACTTTGCATTAGAGATAATGCGAAGATCATTAAAGCTATCTTCAAGATCGAGACGCGTCATTCTCTCCGTAGAAACTCTTTCTTCTAAGTTGGTACTGCTTTCTTTGGCAACAACACGTAGAAATTTTTCCATTTCGCTCTTCTTCTTAGTGGAACCATGGTGAGGTCAAGCAAGGAGAGAAGGGAAGCAAGAGGAGATGGAATTTCTACTGGTGGTGAAGAACAACAAAGTGAGATGAGGAAAAAGGAGAGGGAGAATTCAATGTCCTTCGCCTCTATTTTTACTTGGATCGTGCCGGAAACAGGATAGGAATGTCGGTCCAGCGCTCAGGAGCAATGGGCATGGCTGAAGAGCCAAAACAACGTTCGGTCGAACGCTTTTTGAAAGATTTTGAACGAAGGAGCCAGGTTTCGAACTTGATCGGGTCAGGTGAGTCAGCTCATGAAGTTTCGGGCTGATTGGGCCAAACATAGGTTCGGCCAAACCACTTAAGTGGCCAAATGGGCCGTCCTTTCACGAGGGGGAAGTCAAGGGTCAGGTGAGTCGTCTCGTGAAGTTTCGGGTTGTTTGGTGCAAACACAGGTTCGGCCGAACCACTAAAGTGGCCAAATGGGCTGACCTTTCACGAGGGGGAAGTTAAGGGTCATGTGAGTCGTCTCGTGAAGTTTTGGGCTGTTTGGCCCAAAGATAGGTTCGGCTGAACCACTTTAGAGGCCAAATGGGACGATCTTTCACGAGGGGGGAGTCAAGGCTGAGTCTAGGCCATTTCTAAGGTCTTTTCGAAATTTGAACAAAAAAGTTAAAACATGTAGATTTTGGTTCTAATTTGGATTAAGAACAAAATCTATCATATCAATTTATTGCTCAGGAATTCCATGCTTATAGAAAACTTTAAGACGTTGGCCATTTACCTTTATAGGTGTTGCAGCCGTAATCTCGAAGCGTGATAATTCCTTGCGTCATGACATTGCTGATGACGAATGGTCTTTCTTCTGTGAATCGTCGCGTTGTACTCAGACCCTTTTTCTCCATTCATTGCTTCTCTCCTGCAAAGGATTAGTGGACAACATATACCCGAAGGAATTCACATAAGATTCGAAGCAGGGGCATTATTGTCATAGAAACAAAGGACATCTTTTATGCTATAGAAAAGTTGATTTTAGCATTTTAGCACAGAAAGAGATGTCCCATCATTGTTCACCAATTTTTTATAAGTTAAGCAAGGTTGAGGCAAAGATCTACATGATTATTTCATTACTACCTCAACCCTTGATTTGTCTCTATGAAAGATCTCATGACTTAACCACCAAAATTTTGAAGTTATCATGCATTGGTTAGTCCAAGAGCACAACCAAATTCCATACAAGTTTACTTTTGGTACATTAATCAAACTTGACACCATGTCTAATTTGATTAAGGAAAACTATTTAACCTAAGTACCACGCTTAAATTAAAGAGCTTATAGGAGTATGTACACTACTCCCAAACCAAAGCATACTCAAAATAGAACTAGGAAGTATGAAGGCATAAAGAGATTCACTTAAAAGAGACAAGAGCATGGATGGTGAACCAGATAGCATTTGCATTTTTTTTATAATTTTTATTATTTATATGACTAGCACGATGAGCAAGGTATAAAGAGAAAGCAAGGTAGAGACATCCAAACAAAATTAAGAATGAAGCATGTCATGAATTTCTTAGAGAAATCCACTCCCCCATACTTGGATTTTGCAACATTTTACAATGTGAAAATCCAAGTCTAGGATGTGAAATTTTCTTTTAAATGTGCTTCATTATTGAAGGATGTTTGGTTGGACATACCTTGTGTTTTGCTCCATCATTCTTTTTGTTCAAACCTCAAATGGTAAGTGACAAAAATACCCGAAGGAACAATTTCACAAATATTCCCTTAATCTCTTTTTACAAAGTCATTTCATTCAGTTTAGAATTTTGGGAAACTAGAAATATTTTTTTTTATTTTTGTTTTATATATATATATATTTTTAGAAAACTTTAATGGAAAATAAGAAGACTTGGGTTAGCTCCCAAAAGTGCTTAATTTTAAGACACAAGCTTGTCTTTGGGAAACCTTCAAGTTGTAACTTATGTTGGTGAAGCGGTTTCCCCTTCAACTCCAACATTTTCAAACCTATCCTTAAGACTAAAACCACTACGAGATTTGCAAAATTTATGGTAGACAAACACATCTACAACCATCCTTGCAAAGATTTTTGAAACAAGAAGAATGAAGGGGTTGTAGATCATGTGTGTAGTCATGGTCGAGGGAAGGATTGATTTGGGAGATTTCTCATTTGAGCATGGATTTGATTGGAAGATCGGAGTATAACTTCCATGCTCATTGACATCATTCTCCCTTTCAAAGAATGGGTGAGCACTTTCTTTCTCATGACATTTCAAGTCATTCTCAAGGCTTGAATGAGTCATGGCTGTTGGCGAGATTGACATTAGCTCAACCCGTGGATCAAGAATTGGTTTAGATTCTAACCCTTTGATGAGAGGTCGAGAAGACCAAATGGGTAGATAATCTTCACCTATTCTATGATCAACTCCAAGATTCTCATGATTGGCCTTCCGATAAAAGTGAGATGAAAGGAAAGTCCAGGAAGGTCAAAGATGTGGAAATCTAGGAAGATCTTGAGATCATCAACCACCACAAGAACATCATGAAGGACTCCTAAACAATCAAGGATTTGACCATTAGGGAGTCTAAGGTATTTTTGTGATTGGGATAGATGATTCTTTGATGATGTTGGAACATGGAAATGAGGAATGATGTTGATCCCGAGGCTAGGATCGTAGCAAATTTCACTATCAATGCCCAACACTTGATAGGATATTCTCCTCACATGTGTGGGCATTTTAGTTACTTCCTTTGAAGATTTGGCCTCATCCAACCATTCTTGACTTATAATGGTAGACAAAGGCTCTAACCATTGATTATGCTCCTCTTGGTCAGATTTATGGCCCTCATGGCTTCCATGCCTCGAGTGTCTTAATGAATTCCCGAAGTCATTAAGTGGGTCATCATAAGACTTGAATGAAGGAACACATGGGGAATCATCAGGATCAAGGATGGGTTCATAAGATAAGTTAGATGTGGGCATAGAGAAGGAGAGGATAGATTTGGATTCTAAACACTTTAGTTCTTCTTCTATAAGCTCACTCGACATTTCTTCATCAAATATCCCAAGCTTTTCCTGATGTGCCATGTGGGAAGTCAAGGCACAAGATGATGTTGATTTGGGAGACTTTCGAAGAGATCCTTCCATGAGAGTTCTAGAAAGATGTTTCTTAGAAGTTCTCTTTTGGATACGATAATTGTGGGCATTCCCAAAACCAGCAAGATCATACGAAAGGTTAGCCTCGAACTCGAAGGAATGGTTTAGATGTTGAATTTCTTCTTCCTTCAAGATTTGTGGTTCAGGATCGATGGCAAAATCTTTGGATGGGAGTGGTGGTGATTCGGCTATCGAGATTTCTTTTCTAGGGAATGGTTTTTCTCCTTCTATTGGCCCTTCATTATAAACGTTAATGTAAGGGGTGTTTTCAAGAATCTTCATGAGAAGACTCTTCCCTTCACTAACGGGTAAACACAGGAAGGCTCCCCTAGAAGTCATGTCAAGAATTTGTGCAGAATTTTTGCTAAGACCGCCATAAAAATGTTGTAACAATGTTGGCTCGGTTATAGCAAGATCAAGGCCAGATGATACTAGATCTAAGAGACGGGCCCATGCCATACCAAGAGGTTCTTTCTCCTTTTGTGAGAAAGTGATGACCTCTTTTCGAAGACAAACAACTCGAGGGGTGGGAAAGAAAGCTAGGCAGAATTTGGATTGTAACTTTTCCCACTCTCCGTTTGCATCATCTACGTGGCGAAAATACCATTGTTTGGCTATTCCCATCAAAGAGAATGGAAATAACTTCCACGTAAGGGTACCTCGCCTCATCCCATGGATGAGGACACATGAACACAATTGTTCAAAGTCACGTAGATGAGTGTAGGGATTTTCGTCTTCGTCCCCAGAAAAAGGTTTGTTCTGAACCATCCTTATGAGGCTTGGGCGAAGCTCATAATGAATATCTAATATAGTCTGAGATGAACTAGGTGGCTCCAACCGAGCGCCCGTTGGAGCACCATACTCTAAGAGAGGTGTTTGATCCATAAGTGTGTATGTGGAAAGAAAGGTTTAAATGAAACAAGGACAATAGGACCAAAGGGTACTAGTTAAAAGCTACCGTTCCCCGGCAATGGTGCCAGAAATGTTTGTTGGTATTTCTTATAACTATTGGATAAATCCGCAAGCGCACAGATTATACCGATGTAGCACTTCACCGGGAGTATTCCAGGTATCGTATTTTCCTCAGGGAACGATAGTGATCTAACTAGGATTAAATATATGTCCTATGATGAATCAAGGGAGACTATGATAACTGGGTTGAGAGGTTCTATATAGCAAAGATATCTAACAAGGCAAAGTTGGTTATACTGGCTTTATCAGCCCTTCTCTTGCAAGAGGCGATGTGATAGATCAGAAAGAGGGCAAAACTCTAACCGGACCGCGCCATCATGTTGTATTGAGGCCTTACCTTTTAAGAACTTATCTGACACACGTGGTGGAATACGAAGACTAGATAGAGCTGTCACCTTCTACTAGCATCCACAAACAATCCGCGCGATAAACGGTTTACAAAGGCAAGATCTAGTCTAGACACCACGTCTACACTATTCTTACTACTTTAACCCTACGTTAAGGCTAAAGCACTCTACTTAAAGTAAAGCGATGAACAAGCGTGAAAAGGTGTATAATAGCTAAACCAGATTTAGAATATTAATTGCTATAAAGAACTCGGATGTATCACTTACAAGTGCTAAACTTAAAAGAGGATCGCATCCGCTGAGGTAGAGCTCCGAAGAAGATTCCCGACAGATCCGGGGCTTTCTCCAGAAGACTTCCCTCACTCTCCTCCAACTAGCATAGCACTACTACTGAGGAGTAGTTTCTCCAATGAGGCATGAGTGAGAGTGAGGGCCTAGGGGGTCTATTTATAGCTAGAGGTGGAGTAGGGGCTACTCCGGTGCCACGTCAGCGATCCGCGCCACCTCCATCAACCACCGTAGGATGAAACCGTCATTGTAATCGTCTTAAATCAACGGAGGAGATCAAGTGGATGCATGGCGGCATGCGGGAAGTCGGTGGGAAGCTGGAACCACCATATGGTGATTCGGCCGAACCCTATGGCAGGTGGGCCCTGCCACTTTTCTTCTAGAAGCTGACCCCACTGGTCAGGGGGCCTGTGGGTGGTCTCTGGCCCCACCTAGGCATTCGGCCGAATGCCTTTTGTTGCTAAATGGGCTCATCTTTCGCAGGTGGCTTCTAGACGTAATGCCCATCATGATCGTGTATGCCTTGTGCACATTTGCCATACTTGGAAATATGTCATGTTGGGCCTATGGATCCTTGTGCTGTGAATCTGGACCATTGAGAGGTGAATATACTTGGATCCAAGGGTAGAGAGTATTCTTGAGGGTGTTACATGGATCATGGGGGCTAAGGATGCTAAGTGGGTCCATAGGGTGGTCGGCTGACCCCCTAAGTGGGCCCACTGGTTCCCAAAAGACCCCATTTGTCATTACCTACATCAAATAGTCATGGGACATTTGGAACTAGTTATTGGGTAAATTATGTTCATGCTATTCTTGTTTTCCTTTGAATATGAGGATGTTGACGGTGTTTTGATGGTGATAAAATAGCTTGTAATTACCATCAACAGTAGTAAGATGTATCATGACCTCAGGACAAGGTATTGGTGGTATAAGATGAAATTGGACATTGCGGAGTATGTCGCAAAGTGTGATACATGTTGTCGCATTAAGGCCGTACACATGAAGCCTGCTGGTTTGTTACAACCTCTATCTATACCTGAGTGGAAGTGGGAAGATATCAGTATGGACTTTATCACAGGGGTACCTACCACTTCCAAAGGGAATGACTCAATATGGGTTATCGTTGATCGCTTAACCAAGGTAGCTCACTTCATACCAGTCAAGGTTACCCATCGACCGCATCAATATGCAGAGTTATATGTTCAAAATATCTTAAGGTTACACGGTATCCCCAAAACCATCATAGCAGACAGAGGATCTCAGTTCATCGCTCGTTTTTGGGAACAGTTACATAAAGAGTTGGGAACGAAGTTAATTCGAAGCTCAGCCAGATGGACAAACTGAAAGAGTGAATCAAGTATTGGACAAACTGAAAGAGTGAATCAAGTATTGGAAGACATGTTGAGAGCATGTGTTGTGTCAGCAAAAGGATCTTGGGAGAAATGGTTACCTTTGGTAGAGTTCTCGTATAACAACAGTTACCAAGAAAGCATTAAGATGGCACCGTTCGATGCTTTGTACGGACAAAAGTGCAGAACCCCTGTCAATTGGATTGAATCAGGAGACAAGGGATTCTATGGTACAGATTCTGTGAAAGAGGAAGAAGAAATAGTCCACACTGTTTAATAGCATATCAAGGCAGCTCGGTCTCGACAGAAAGGGTATGCAGATCAAAGGAGGAGACCTTTGGAGTTTCAAGTTGGTGACTATGTGTATCTTAAGGTATCACCCATGAGAGGTGTCCATCGTTTTGGAATTAAGAAGAAGTTAGCACCCCGATATGTTGGACCTTATTGGATCATTGCCAAGAAAGGCAAGGTAGCTTACCAAGTGCAGTTACCCCCGGAAATGAGTGCTATCTTTCCAATGTTCCATGTATCTCAGTTTAAAAAGCGTCTTCGAGTTCCAGAAGAAGAAGCAGTTCAGAGTCCCGACATTGTGATCAGACCAGACTTGGAGTACTATGAGAAACCAGAAAAGATCTTGGACACCAAAACCAGAGTCACTAGAAACCGAGAAGTGAAGACTTTCAAAGTTCTTTGGAGTAATCATGGTCCGAATGATGCAACCTGGGAGACCGAGGCCTACCTAAGCGCAAACTATCCCTCCGTTTATAATAAGTGGTATGAAACACAAAATCTTGGGACGAGATTTCTTTAAGGGGGGGAGGGCTGTGACACCCTGTGTCAAGATTTGCATTAGGATCATCATTAGCCTAAGCATAAGCATTGTATTGCATTCATGTTTACTTATGCCATCATTTCATGTGTGTTTATTTATATACTTCACACTAGAATTGAATAGGTGTTTTGTGCTCTACTCTTGTTTAGCATGATTATCTAAGTTTGCTATGCTTATAAGTAAGAGTAGTTTGTTTTATAATTAATTACCCTACTTAATTAAGCTTAACCTAACTTTTAAGAATAAAAGTAATTCTTTTCTAAAAGTTTCCTTAACCTGTTTTTAATCTAGAACCTGATGAAAGAATGGTTTTAAGAAAATATGACCTACATGAAAAATGTGGAGAATATTCTTCTGGACCACTTTGGTTTAAGTTTCAAATCCTAGTTTTGTCTTTTCGAAACAGTTTTTAAATCATTTTCAGTTTCAAACAAATGGAAAGAAAATGGAAAAGGAAAGCAGAGCTGGAATGGGCCGGCGCTAGCCTTTCGGCCCACTCGGCCTTGCGCCAGCCCACGCCTGCGCCCGCACCTGCGAGCCACCGCGCACGCGCAGTTCACGCGCGCGCACGCGCGCCCGACCATCGGCCGCGCCGTATGCCGCCGTTACCGCCACGTGGCCGGCGATGCCTGCCGCCGACGCCGACAGCCACTCTGCGCCACTCGCCATGCGCCGCACGCTGCCACACTGCGCCGACCAGCAGCTCGCCCACTCCTCGCCTCTGGCCGTGCTGCGGACAGCGCCGCGCCGTCACGTCGTCGGTGCCGCACACGCCAACGCCCCGACCGGACCTCGCCCCGTCCCGCTCGCCATTAAACGCGAATCCGCGCTAATGGTGCCACGACCAAGGGCGTATCCTGCTCGCCCAATAGCCGCGCGCCGCAGACCGGCAGTGCCGCTGCACCCGCTCTGCCGCTCGGTCCGCCGCATGGTCGTGTCAGGGCCCCCAACAGCCGCGCCACTCGGCCACAACCAAGCCAAGGGGGACGTACACCCCCCTCGCACCCCCACGCACTCGCATTCGCATTGCCCCGCTCGCTATCGCTCGCTTTGCTCTCGCTCTCGCCACGCTAGAGCACAACGCGACCGAAAGCACCCCCGTCACCCGTTCGCCACCGTCCGAGCGCATCTGCTCGATCCACCTCGCACACCGCCTCGCCTTCGCCTCGCACACACCCTGCTCACCTCGCCTTCACCAGCCAAGCTCCACCATTGCCGAAACGCCGCCGCCGTTCCTCGGCCCGCAGTCGCCACCGCAACGACCGAACCGTGTTCACCTCTCCTCTGACCACCTCCGTCGCCTTCATCTTCGTGGAAGCTTCACCGGAGGTAGTAGAGGTGAGAACACACTTCTGCCAGCACCCTTGCGCACTGGAACAACACAGCACTGTTGGTCGTGCGCCATTGCCGCCGCCGCGCAGCTCGTACGTGGCCGGACCTCCTCGGAGCTCCTCCGGCCCAACGAACACTTGCGCTACACTCACCGCATCACTATGGTGCTCACACACCCGCTCGCCGGGCAACACCGCGCCGGTGAGAGCCCCACCGCTTCGCACCGCCGCCTCTCGCCACCGCCGCACGCTGCCGGCTCGCTACAGGGTCGTGCCAGTTCAACCAAGCCCACCAGTCGATGCGCGTCATCACCCCGAGCCTAGCGCACACTCACTGACATGTGGACCCGAGTTGACCACGGGGTCCCACCTGTCAGCTCGGCCACTCGGACGCACTGGGCCGAACCTACACACTGTTCACCATGGGCCAGATTCAGTGGATGCATTTCCTTTTTCCTATTTTCAGTAAATGTGATAATGCTTGTTTATTTAATATCTAGAGTTTGGTGAATCTTTAAATGATGAAATAAATTGTGTTAGAATCTATAAATGAATATCTTTCTGTTAAAAATATAAAAGTAATTTTTGGAGAATGTCTTCAGTACTAATGTTTAAATAGTTTTTTTCTACATTTATCAAAGTTAATTGTGTTCCTTCTTGAAATTTTCAAATAAAAATGTGAAGTTTTTTATGATAGCTCTGTTATCCTGTGTAGAAGCTAGGAAAAATATAAGATGCCATGTTTCTGTGTAGAATTAATTAGTTCTCTATTAAAATGTGTTTCTGCTGTTTTCTTAGATTAATTCCTGTGGTAAATCTGTGCATAGATAAATTATGAAACTTTTTGTGTAGTCTCTGTATACCATGATTTGTCTAGGAAAAAATATAATATGTGGTATGTTGTATGGCAGAAAAGATACTTGTAGTTCAAGTGTTCTTTTCTAGGGTTTTCTTTGGAAATCTCTATAGAAAATAATCTGGTAGTGTTAATCGTGGAACTTTCTTAATAAATATGTTTCTAAGTAAAGAACCTGTTAAAAATAAGATATAATATGTTTCACTCTGTTAGCCAGTAGGTCTAGTTCTAAGTGCTTTTTCTGCAATTAAACTCATCTTTTTGTATCTGCTAGCTGGTAGCTTTATTTTGGGTGAATTTTCTGCAGTAGCATCTAGTAGGCCTGCTCTGTCCTCTGTAATTTTTGTAGAATTTTCTGATCAGTTTATAATAGGATTGCTGTGTAAAGTGGAACTAGCATGAATACTTAGGTTAAATCTAAAAATAAGCTTTGAGTGATTAATTCTTGTTCAAGCATCATCCCTGCACTATCAAGTTACTTATATGCATTGCAAACATCCAGGATCAGTAGAGGAACCCCAGGTGCCACTTCCAGAGGAAGGAGTCTAGGAGGTACAGGAGCTGAATGAGAAGTACCACGAGCTTAGCACTAACCTCCTCGAGTGCCCTGACCACCAGCCCTCCACCTTCACTCAAGGCAAGCCCCAGAGCATCCTTAAGTCTCACAGTATTTACAATTTAATCTACTTGAGTATTTTATATTGTGATGCATTAGGTGTTATAGGAGTTGAATGAATCCCAATTGATGCATTACCTTCCTTGACTATTGAATTACCTACCTTGTTGACCTGCTAATTAAAAGTAAAAGCAGCCGCTTAGCATGCTTAGATCAAATGGTTACATTTATAGTTATAGTATTATCCCATGGGGGTAATACCAATCACGATTGGCTATATTTTGCTATCGTGGGAAAGAATTAATGGTAGTAATGAAATGCGGTCAACTGGAAGGCAAGTACACCAAGTGGTTTAGACTTGGGGGGCAGTCCGTCTGTTGGATCATATAGGTTTGTATACGATGGTGGCCCTCTTACATCTTTGAATGCGCCCTTTCACATAGGGGCCATAGCGAGTATCGACCCCGAAGCCGAATAAACACTGTCCGGGCCGACTCTCAGCCTACTTCTGGCACCCTCTAGTTTGGAGATACGACATGCCCCGTGGTGGCCAACTGATTTCTCCAATTGGGTGGGTTACTCTGAGATTGCGGCGGTACTACCTAGACTTTGTTGAGCGGTAACCCAATGCATGGACCCAACGGGGAAAGTGTGGGCGTGTGTTAAAGGTAATCTTGCCAGCTGGTTGTATATTGATTCGAGTCGCCGCCTCCCACCGGATAGTGGGGGATTATGCTGAGCTTCACCATAGTACAACTCCATGTGACATCGTAATGGGTCTACTAAAATATTGATGAAGGAATTGAATATATTATTATATTGTTTGATTAGATCAAATGAGTGCTCTAGAACAGGTGCATAACTTAGATATAAATAATAGGATGGAAAATGGCTGCTCTCTAATATTTAAAGTTACTTCATCTCTCTCGTGTTTCCGCAAAAGCAAAGTTTGTCCAGATCCACCTAAATGTCCATGTATATCTTTGGAGTCTTTATTTTCAGTTAGACGGGTAAGTCTAGCTGAGTACATTCCCGTACTCAGGGTTTATCCCGTTTGTTGCAGATGGCCAAGTATACTTTGGCTATTGTAAGCATTGTCTCTATCCTGTCGAAGGAGAAGAGGAGTAGGCTTTGGGCAAGGTCTTCTACGAGCTCATCTTTTGCTGTTGTTGGACGTGATCTGGTGGGCACCCCTATTTATTAATGGTACTAGTGTGGAGTGAAAACTTTGGGTTCGAGTTTTAAAACAATGTTTCATTTGGCCACATGTGTTGTGGCATGAGTACTACTTTATTTGGGACCAAGTGTTAATAACTTTATTTCATACTTCAAGTTTTTCGTTTAATTGTTGGTTCGTACGAATGTGCATACCTGAGTTTGTGCGATCTTGGTTGGAGATATGATTGTTAGAAATCCTTCGAGATTTTTGGACTACCGGGATTATATGGGCTCAAGTGTTTAAAGTGGTCGTTAAATCGGCTACTTTGGTACTTGATCTCTTATAATTTGGGCGGTTCTGCCACATTGTTCGTCGTTTCTTTTCGGTTAAGTTTGAGCATCGGCTGGGTTCGTCCACTTAGGGGAGCATTCCAAGCTCAAGTCATGACTATATCCCACTTGTGGCCCTATGATGTCTCTTTGTGATTCCATTTGACTATTTTGAGCTAAAAACTAGTTTAAAGCCTATGGCAAACTATTTGGAAATGAGGGTTTGAGAGATGGTTCTCATATCAAGTCCAATCAGGTGGTATTTGCTTCTTATTGGGATTAAGACACAAAAAATAGATTTGAAAAAGCTTTTGAAAAACCCATCGGACGCTCAGCACCCATTGCCTCAGCGTCCGACACAAATTGTGCTCGGCTGAGGGGCATGAGATGCTCCCCAGCATCCGATGTGAGGGCATAAGACATGTTCGATGCGTCTGCGTGCTCTCTAGACCCTTATTGTTGTTGCAATGGACGCTAGCCAATGGACGCTGGATCCAGCGTCCGACGCACTCCAACAGAGCGTCCGTCACTCTTCATCGGAGCATCTGTTGCCACATAACCGAGCGGATATCTTCTCTAAACTTATCCCTTCTTCTCAGTCGGTTTCATTCAAATCCGTATGCCGCCATCATCCTAACCGATGTTGCTGCTCGCCTAGCTCCCCTCACGTGCCCTTGCCACGCCGCCCTCGCCGGAGCTCTTCGTCGCCGGTGAACTCCACTTCCTGTCCTGCCGCAGCCGCCTCCAGGCTCTCTGCCCTGTGTGTTTCAGCCGAGCAGAGAAGCTCTACAGCAGCAACCCAATTTTTAGGAGTTCCCATGGTTCTCGGCCTCCTTCTATCTTCGACTACTCCCTGGCCGAGCACCTGAAGGTGGTTTCTCCTCTCTTGTCTCCTAATTCTAAGCACCTAGGGTTTGATCACATCTATGCCATACCACCTAAACCTAATTGCAAATCAATTCCTTGTTAGGTTTACGGATTGGATTGCAAACTTGATCGAGGAATTATCTTACCTATTTCACTTTGGTTACAGTGTTGACGTAGTTTTCAGAATCGCTCTAATTCTCATCCAATTCATGCTTATAACTAGACATTGCTTATCTCTAGAATTATATGCTTATGTTATGTATTCTCTATCTTATTCTATCGAGCAGCAGGGTCAGTGATCTCAGTTTGGCAGTGGCAGTGAACTCGGGGCAAAGCCCGCGAGTACGGAACGAGGCAAAGCCTCGAGAGGTTCAATCCAGGGCTTGAGAGCCATTCTTTTAGGGATTGATCAGTGGATTGACTGGGATTGTTGATCAGCTGTCAGTGGTTCTTTGGCAGTTTTCCTTGTTAGTGACAGTTGAGTTCTTATTCTTCTCGTGCATGTCAATGGCACACATGAAAAATGCAGGCCCTGTCCCCAGTAGTGGTGGTGACCCTCCACCTCCACCGCGTCCACCCACCAATTGGGGAAAGGGCAAGGGAAAGCAGGTGTCGAAAAAGCACAAGAGGCCACTGATGGATCCAACTTCAGTGACAGCTTTGGCAGCGACAGGGGCAGCAGAGCTTGCCGAGCAAGGTGGACGTCACGCCGGCTTGAGGATAGACTCCTCTCCTCGCCATGGAGCATGTCATGAGTCCCCCTCTCGAGCAGAGACAGAGTCAGAGCCCCCAGAGGCTACTGAGGGTGGAGAGGACACTGAGCAGACAGAGACTACGGAGCCAGCTTCCATTGAGGAGTTACGTTCACAACGTGTTACGCGCTCTCGCCTCTTAGTGCCACCTAGGCCCAAAGGTCCGAGGCGTAATGACAGAGCTCCTCCACGACCATGCATACCAGTCCCACTGAGGTACCAGGATCAAGCACTTTCAGCGAAGCAGATTTAGGATATGAGATTCAGCGGAACCCTCGTGCCAGTCCAAACTTCTACACCACTCTGCACGAGGATTTCTATCATGGTTACGTTGAGACAGACGCACAAATACAAGCTCACAGAGTCTGTCCTCTTCAGTCAATTATCGACGTAGCTGGCCTAGAGATTCGAAAGCACTTAGAGTTCCTCCCAGGGTTGATTGGCCTGATCGGCCGTGTTGACACTTACCAAGAGGATTGGGTCAGGCAGTTCTATGCGTCTTTGTGGGTATCCCCAGATCACAAGTTTATTCACTTTGGGTTCAGAGGCAGAGACGTCTGGATCTATGCAGAGAGGTTTTGATCTTTCACTTGGCACCATCAGAGACTTGTATTCACACCCTGTGCTATGGTGACTAGGAGGCCCCTCGACATGCTCACGACAGAGCGGTGTCATCTACGGACTTTGTACGGCCCTGCTTTCTACAGGCTTTCGGAGACGGGTCCAGTTGTCGCCCGCATGACCTCACGCCGACTGCCTGTGTCCTAAACGAGGTTCTTTGGCGTACACTGCTTCCTAGAGTTGGAGCCCAAGAGACACTCACTCGACTTCTGTTGTGGCTTCTTGCTCACCTAGTTCGCATGGAGCAATTTGATATTTGGGACATGCTTGTCAGCGAGATGGAGGACATCATAGCTGAGGGATTCTGAGGTCACAGGAAGCTATAGTACGCACACTGGATTTCATACTTGATGATTGCTCGAGCCGAGTCGATTGTCCTTCTCACTACTCTTACACGGTCAGCCACGGTCTTCCCTGAGTACAACATGAGCCAGCTAGTTACTCACAGTGGCAGGGGTCGTGGCAGGCGTCAGGGCCCTCACACACGTCAGACCGGCATCTTGCCGGACATAGAGGAGCAGCAAGACGCTGCAGTTCAAGGGTTAGCTGAGTTAGAGCTTGCAGACTTAGATGCCCAGATAGAAGTTGCAGCTGACGATACTTATAGAGAGGACCCTCCTTCAGATAGCTCAGATGAGGACTACCGGTCGATTCCAGATTACGCACCTCGGTCTCACGACCACGAGGCCGATGGGTCCAGCTCAGCTCCACCACCTGCTCTAGACTCTTCACAGGCTACGTTGATAGCTCTACTCACTCCGATGCAGCAGAGTCAGTAGCATCAGACAGAGGAGCAGCAACGTCAGTCTGAGGAGCAGAGACGTCAGGCTAAAGAAGTCTAGAGACTTGCAGCGCACTAGCTTGCAGCTCAGGCCCAGTCACAGGCCAGGCAGGACGAGTTTTAGCTCCAGTTCCTTGCCTATCAGAGACAGCAGACCAAGATTCAGAGACAACAGACCGAGCTTCTTAGCCATCTTCTCGGGTCTAGCTCCAAACCCTCCCAGTCACCACTGCTCGGGGCACCTAGTACTTCTTAGCAGCAGTTCACCTCTCAGCCCGAGCAGACACCAGTGGTGGTACCGACTCCAGCGTTATAGCCCAGTGGGTTCTAGAGTCAGTCACCAGCTTTGCCAGAGTTCCAGACACCGATGACACATGTGCCCTCTTGGTTGTCCTCCCCAGGTGACTTCCAGACTGGTTTCACTCCTTCCAGGGGGACCACCTTTGAGGAGACTACAAGGAACTTCACAGCCACTTACAGTGAGTTGACAGGCGAGGCCACACCTGATAGAGAAGCTCTTCAGACTCAAACTACAGAGCTACTTCCGACGACGGGCACTCACCCTTCTTCAGATGCTTCATCGGAGTCAGCTCTAGACAGCTCAGCTTAGACAGTGACGACCCCTCCTCTGCTGGTTACTACAGATACTACAGTTGTTGCTACCAAGGCAGGGCAGTCTCAGGCTCCAGTTGAGCCTCAGGGTCAGTTGGCACTAGTTGTTGCAGCAGTGACTCCTCCCTCACAACCTTGAGTCTACACTCGCCAGGTCGTTGAGCCCGCCACTACAGAGGCAGGACCGTCTGAGGCTCCCGCACAGACAGTGTCACCTTCAGAGCCTCAGGGGAGTTAGGAGAGTCAACAACAACTTCTCACTCAGCAGCTCCAATCCCCGAGTCTACTCCTATTGAGCCTACCCAGATCGCTTCTCCTTCAGCGCCAACTACAGAGGGTTAGGCAGATGACGACAGTGACTCGAGCTCCGACTACACTCAGTTTGACTTACGTGCTCGCAACCCGGCTGCTCCACCTCCACTACTACAGGATTGATTTACCGCAGCGCTGACCTTTGGCGCCCGGCAGCGGACATCTTAAGCGTCCGCTGCGGTAAACCGGTGGCCAGCTTAGGCAGCTGGCCACTGCGTTGCCCGCTGCGGTTATTCCATTTACCGCAGCGGGCATATTAAGTTGCCCGCTGCGGTTATCCCCTCCCTATATATAGCAGCAGCCCTCCATCCTTCTTCCCCATGACTTCTCCTATTGCAAAACGTGGGGGGGGGGAGGTTTTGCCCAAATTTTTCACCAAATCTTCAAATTCAGTTTTAGAGCTTTGATTTGGGGGAGTAGGACACAAATAGAGGTACATGATTGCTCTCCCACCCCTCTTTCTCTCTTGTTTTCTCTCTTTTTAGTGCAATTCCTCATGTGGATCTAGATCTAGATCCATGGGATCCACCATGCATGGATCTAGATTTAGTTTGTGTTTTTAGTCTAGATTTTTCATAGATCCATGTACTACATCATATAAACCTGTGTTTTTACTCTAGATTCACCGGTGTGGCTAAAATTTTGTCGATTTTGATCTCTCATCTTGTTGGGGGTGGAGTTATTGTCGATTTTTCACTAAATCATCAAATTGAGTTTTAGAGCTTTGATTTGGAGAGGAGAGGACAATAAGAGGTACATGATTGCTCTTCCACACACCTTTATATTTTTCTCTTTTATTCTCATGACTGTTGCGATATGTCTCATCATGTGTGTCTAGATTCATGAAGTAGATCTTTTTTATATAGCACTTTGTTGTTTTGTCGTGTGTTAAGCTACGATGGACAAGTCCGAATGGATGTACCACATTGATAGAGTGCTTGATCTCCGGTACCTTATCGAATTGAGAAAAGTTTATGGCAGCTGCGAAAGCTCATCGTGCTAGTTTGAAGCGGGCGACAACCGTATGTCCATGTTCTAAATGCCGGAACCTCAGAGGCTACCCAGATTGTCAACGGGTTTATGGAGGGTTACACGGTTTGGACTTCTCATGGTGAACAAAGTCTCGATGCGAGTTGTGGTGTATCTGGAGTGAGCTCGTCAACGGCAACGGTGAACAACCAAGATCATGTTTGACCACCACCACCTTCCGTTCCAGTGCCAGCTGCCACCGACAATGGCAACAATTCTCGTGACTACATCATAGTTGAAGAATTGCTCGAGAACATTTCAGATGATGATGGTGTCGATGACAGTGACACTACTGAAGATGCTACTCTGAGGGAACCCGAAGATGTCTAGCTCTTTGAGGATCTAGTCAACCCCATCGATGAGGATGATGTTATGTTTGGCAACCCAAAGTGGTTGGAGAATTTTAGGGAGATGAAGCAGGCGGCAATTGATCCTCTGTACTAGGATGGTGGAAAATGTCCGAAGGGCTGCACGGTGCTCCGTTTCAACCTCCATATGCTGATGATGAAGGCTCGACATGGTTGGTCAGACATTGGCTTCAACGAGTTGTTAAGCTACCTTTCTACGACGTACCCTACGGGAGGTAACAAGGTGCAAGCTAATACATATCGAGCGAAGAAGCTGATCCGTCCAGTGGCGATGAAAGTTAGAAAGTTTGATGCCTGCCCTAACCACTGCATCATGTACCGGGGCGAGAAGTATGAGAACATGACTAGTTGTCCAAACTGTTGATTCAATCGGTACAAGAGGAATGTCGGTTGCCGCGTGGATGCAGACGACATTCTTCCGAACAACAAGAAGAAGAAGCCCAGTGCTGCGGCCATGTAGATCTCGGCTCAGCAAGACGAGGAAGAAGAAGGTTACACGCTGAGGAAAAGCCCCACGCTATCCATGTGGTACCTACCCGTGGTCGATCGTCTACGTGCACTATTCGGGAATCCAGAGGATGCGAAGCTGATGTCATGGCATGCATCTCCTGATTGGGTCAAGAACGATGGCAAGCTATGACACCCCTCCAATGCACAGCAGTGCAAGGATTTCAATAAGGAGTACCCCGAGTTTCATGACGAACCCATACATGTCCGGTTCACGCTCAGTACCGATGGGATGAACCTGTTCGGTGAGCTAAGCAGCTTGCACAGTACTTGGCCAGTCGTCCTCAGCATCTACAACCTACCTCCCTGGGTGTGTCTGAAGCGCAGGTACCTTATGTTTACAATGCTTATCTCTAGACCGAGGTAGCCCGACAATGATATAGATGTCCTCCTAGAGCCGCTCATGGAGGAAATGCAGATGCTATTCGATGTTGGGGTCGAGATGATGGATGCGTACAAAAAGCAGAGCTTCACACTTAAAGCCATCATCTTTGTCACCATCATTGATTACCCCGGTCTCTTCTCACTATCGGGGCAGATCAAAGGGAAGACTGAATGTGTAGTTTGCATCGACGGGACTTGCTACACTTACCTTTCGAGTTCCACCAAGCTGGTGTACACTCGGTATAGAAGGTTCCTTAAGGACAAACACAGGTATAGAAGAAGTGATATGAATGAATATTTTGACAATAAGGATGAGCCAGAACGACTTCCAATGCCACATACAAAGTGGGGCCAAAGGTGTATGAGATGGTGAAGGATATGGATGACATCGAGTTCGGTAAGAAGAAGAAACCACCAGAGGAAGGGACAAAATCGACTAGGAAGCGAAAGCGCGACAAGCAGACATCTCCTGATGACGATGTCCCAGTCATCCCTTTCAAAAAGAAGTCAATCTTCTTCAAGTACCCGTCGTACTGGAAAACATTTCATACACCCCATGCAATCGACTGGTAACTAAAATCGTTATTCTTAAGTACGAAGAACGACCTTATAGACACCCATAAAAAACAATCACAAGGAACCCTGTAGTCACCTCCTCAAGTCCATATTGCAAAGGAACCCTATAGTCACCTCCGAGTCCATATCACTTCGTAACACTACTACAATAGACCTATCACAATCTTGCATCATAACCTCCCATCATAGCCGAATTTCGGTCTCACAGTAAACGGTCAACAGTGATAGTCAGAGTCATCATGATCGGTTAATAACTGACTGTGTGATGCATCCTCAACACCGTAGCTTTGGTCACTGATCCATCTATGTCGAGGCAGACATCACCATCGTGTGGGCTAATGAATTGCCTATGTAGTGGCCACGATTGCTGTTGCCTTGCACAATGACCTGACTGTGTGGTGCGAGTTCAACGTCGCTTTGACAGTTTCACGGCTGACATGTTTGTGTGGAGGTGAACATCACCATCGCTTCGGAACCGTTTGATCATAGGGCACGGTAATCATTCGCTTGTTGTACGATACACCTTTGATGATCCTTTAGTCAGTGTCATGTCACTAAATGATTTGGCAGTGATACACTTTTGATCCCCGGTGCATCATACATATACCGGTGGTTGGATATAATTGCATCCGGTTTTGACAATGTTTACTAATTCAGTTGGACCCTTAATAGCTTACTAAACACACAACATACATATATATTACATCTATACATCATGTCCACAAACAACGATATTTTTTTACAATAACAATGGATGTTAACATAACACATTTGTGAACTGATGTCCCAATACAAGCGGTACGTAGATTGCATATAGACTTATATAACTGTTGATACTTCTAAAGACAACACTAGCAATGGAGTTTTAAATTCATCCCTGGCAACGACACAAAAATGCTTGTAGGCATTTCCTAGCATCACCTTAAACACTAGGTTTTCGTCCCTAGCAATGACGCCAGGAGTCCTATGGTTTGCTTTCTATAAAAATGCTACTTATCTTTAAAATAACCATGAAATTATCTATAATTGTACACATAAAAATACCATTATAGTATTTGAAGAATCATGGTCCCTTGCATTTAGGCGATTAACGACAATGCTAGGTCACTATGATTAACGTGTGTTTTGCAGAGGCAAAATCATTTTAAGTTAGGTCATTAGTGATGCTAAGAATGAGCTTAATGGATATTCATGCCCCCCAAGATGGAAATCGTTTCGGTTTCAAAGGATGGTGATTCAAGGTGAAGACTAGGCTAGTCCTTAGTGTCATTAGGTTGAGAAGGGCACTAAGTATAGCTAGGACTTTGTTTTTCCTTTGACTATACTATAAAGGGGGGTATGAGGTTAGTAGCTTGACCTAGGAGAGTTTGGGAATGTTGGTGTATGCACACATGTCACAACTAGTCCTAGAGACCTTGCTATCAGCCATTGGTTAGCCTTTGAGATGGTAGGAGAAAAATCCCTAGAAGAGACTTAGTGAAAAGAGTTGAAACAGGGGGAGAAAGAGGCTCCGGACCATTCTGCCTAGGAGGCGTCAGACCAAGGAGAGTGGTCCGACGGTCTCTGTCTTAGGCAAGTTTCAGTGAGACAGCTCCGGACCACCTGTCCAGAAGAGCACCGGACCAAAGACGAGTGGTCCGGAGGTCCCTGCCAAAGAAGGTAAAGCCTCAGAGGAGGCTCTGGACTAGTCCGACGGCTAGGCCGTCCACTGGTCCGACGCTTCGAGTCAGAGAAGATTGGCAAATCAGTAAGCACCCTTGCTTCGGATCTCTACGTCGGACCAGGGCACCGGACTAAGGCAAGTAGTCTGGTGGTGCCGAGATCAGTTGAGTTTTCAACTCAGTGAGCACCCTAGCTCAGGAACTGAGCGTCGGACCAGGGCGTCGGACCATAGCGAGTGGTCCGACGGTGCCTGCTTTCCAGTAAGTTTTGAACTGCAAGTGAGCACCGGACCAATTGCTATGGTCTGGTGGTGTGTGCTCCGGATTAGTTCGGTGCCTTCGCAGAAAGTGGAAAAAACATGAAACAGCTAGTTTTGGAGGTGTGGAATATTTATAGTTGCCCTCTTCGTCCTTGAGAGCTCTCTTGGCCATTGTTACACCTGGAGGAACCTTGAGAGAGTTCTTGGAGAGCCAAGCACCTAGTGAGGGAGAGATTAGAGAGAATCCATCATGTTCTTCCCCACTAGAGTGATTAGGAGTGATGATGAGGACATCTCAACCATGCATGCTACTTCAGGTACTAAGCAGCCATCATCAAACATAAATGATACAATTCAAGGTCCACTTACAAGAAGTCGCGCTAAGAAACTCCAAGAGCAGGTGAATTCATTCCTTATTGATTTTAATTTTGATACTTCTAAGAATATTATACTACCTAAGTGTTTTACTTTTGTTGTACTTAGGTATATACATCAAGAGGAGGATGTTACTCTACGTGAAGAAAAACAACAGACCAGTTCGGACCAGTCCAATCCAAAACGGACCAGTTCAAGAAATGATCATATCTCTCTACTCCAGGAAGCTTTTGAGGCTCAAGAGGACATTTTAGAAAGCTCTTCAAGTATACTTTCCAATGCAGCAAATCTCACTACTTGTGGACGTACCAATATTGAGATACGAACAGATTAGTGAAGACTGCTCTGAAGGTCAACAACCAGCCTGATGGTTAAGTTCTCATACAAAACTGTACCATTCTATAATGTTTCGTGTTGCATGGTATACATGGTTGGAAAGATGGTTAAGTCTACTTTCCAACGCATTTAACGGTGTGTCATTTGGACTTCCCAAGATGGAGATATTGCTAATTTAAGTGAAGACTGCGTAGAAACCAACAACCTCGCGAATCCACTTCAGAGGACCATTTCGTGGAGGCCTTTTCACATTCTTAGTCTTTTCATTTCCATCTCGTGTTTACACCTATCTAGTAGGGTTGTTGCTAGTATTTATACCCCTTTGTATCCTTGCAAACTCAGACTTTTGATAATCGAATATAGAACCTTTGTTCAACTGTGTGCTAACAAACTCCCAGAGAGAGATTCTCTACCCCTTTGCTCTTGTGTTTTCCTTCGCGGAGAATACAGAAGCGGCCGCGTCATCGGCACCCAATCCGTGCTCTTGATCTTCGAGTTCAGGTTGCGTAGGTTGGTTTCTTTGAGACTGTGGTTGGGCGAATCCTTGGTTCAGGCTGTCGTATAGAGACGGTGGTTGGCTCCTTGTGCGTGTCGTGAGGTTGCACTAGTTATCGCTGCTTGCAACAAGTTATCTGCCAATCTTTGGCTAGTTATCAAGATCAAGATCCTACGTCGTGAAGATCGGGACCGTACTTCATCATCTGGTTTCAGAGCACGGATTGAGTTACATATATTTGTGTTCGTCCTATCCACTAAAAAGCCACAAAATATTCTACCATAACCCTTTATTTCAATCCGTTTTTCTTGTGAGTTTGGTTAAATTTTGGTTCATTAGAGTCTTTGTTTAGTTGCTGATCATATTATCCTTCGCGTGTCCTTTGAGCTTCTTTCATATATTTGCAAATCCCTATAAAAAAATCAGAAACCCGTATCATCCTTCGCGTAAACTTTGATCCTATCAAGTTAGAACATTGACGGTTGTGTCTTGTTTCTAAAAAAGTGTATAAGTGTTATCTCTGGTCTTGTTCTTAGTTACAAAAAAAGAGAAGAAAGAAAAGTGCAAAAAAAGAGAAGTTGAGAAAAGTTGAGACAGAGAAGTCAAAAGTTCAGTTTGTTTATGTGCACAAGTTCTGAAATTTATATCAAGTTGCACAATCAGTTACTATCTATCCTTTGGTACAAAATTTTGCTTAGGTTTGATTGCAACACTTGCATCCTAGGCATACACCTTGTTTGCATCAAATCTGAAATTATCTTTGCGTGTGTGTTTGATCCCTTTACATCATTTATATCTTGTGGTCAGCACTAGGCACTGAACTTCTATTTTGAACTACGATTTAACTTTACAATATCTAGATTTCAGATTGCATTCTTTGTTAATTATATCCCCACCAAGCTCCACAAATAACCCACCGTCATAGGAACACTGATCTTGTATTCTCCCAACCATCACTTTCGGTTTCCACCTCGCATTGGCCCTCTGTAATCTGCAGGGAATTCATAAGAGCTTTGGTTGGTAAGAGAGGTGAGATTGTGCGAGTTCCACATATTATCCTATACCACATACAAGCTTGTTGTTTTGTATATGCATTAACCATGACAGGCCGAAGATATATCCATCTTCCATTCTATGGAAATACTGATCCCGAAGAGTTTCTTGATTGGCAAGAGCAAATGGAGATTGAACTTGAAGCCCAAGATTTTTCAGAAGCTAAGCAAATAACACGAGTTGTACTTGAATTTGAAGATTATGCTCTTGATTGGTGGAGACAATATCCGCATAAGCGTCTCATCAAGAATTGGGAAGATTTGAAGAAGGCCATGAGAAAGGAATTTATTCCCAGAAAATATGGGCTGATTTTGCTTCGTCGTTTGGGGAATGTGAAACAAGGTAGTAAATCTGTCCAAGCATATTATGACAAGCTATATTCATCCTTGTATCGAGCAAATGTTGTTGATGATATGGAAGTAATCAGATACTTCAAGATTGGTCTCAATGCAAGAATTGCTGCTGCAATTGATGGAAAGTATTTTAGAAGTATGCAAGAACTTCTAAGTTATGTACTTAGAGTGGAGAAGAAAATGATGAAGGTGCAACAAGGCAAGACCACACAGAGCTCTAATTTTTACCAAGATAGATGTGCTAAGCTGCAGCCCAAAGTATCTTCTATTATTGGACAGAAGCAAGCAACAATTCCATGCAGGACAAGAAGACTTGTCCCTAATTTTTCTTCAGTTGAATCTAGTGCTAGAAGGAGTGGACATCAGCAATGCAACCCCAAGAAGATCTCTATTGAGCAGCAAGAAGATAGCTTTGTGCCTCAAGTCCATAAGAGAAATGATGAGTTATGCTGTCATCTCAGTTATGAGCAAGATCAAGAAGAAAATTCTGCTGCACATGCCAAAGAAGGTGAGCTAGAAGAAGCCAATATACAAGATATTGAAGATATTGTGCATCCACACCCACATGAGAATGAGAGCCACATAGCCAAATTGAGTGAGAGAGAAAATAAAAGTGAGTTGTGTGACTCTACGTAATGTATAGATGAGAGCATCAACATTTTGAGTGTGAGGGATACACCACATAAAAAGAGAGAGCTTGATTGCAAGACATGTGAGGATGATTTAAACGCTAACCCACTATTTTGTAGTTCTAGTGTTGTCTCTCAAACTGTGCAAGTGTGCAAGGAATGTGAGGAAGAGATTGATTCTCATAGCACCACCATACTTGATGAGAAAAGTGAAAAAGTAATCGATGTTGATAATCAAATCATTGTTGTTCCAAGATTGAATCATGACAACAATGAAGGTAAGAATTCAGAGGTCAAGTGAAGGTCTTGTGCTTGTTACTCTTGGTGTTCGACAACACCTAGACGGTTTGGTGGTGTTCGGAGGAAGTGATCGCCGGAAGATTGTCGGCGGCCCTTCTCCAAGCTTATGATATCGGTTGTGGGCGATTCACCGAGCCAGAGTGGCGAAGAATCAGCCCGTAGAGAGCACTCTACCCTTGCGCGGGTGGAGGGGAGCTATACCTTGCGAGGTGCTCCAATGAGGACTAGGGGGTGTGTCGACACCTCGATACCTCGGGAAAACATCGGTGCGTCAAGAATTCCTTTCTCTAGCTCTTACTTACTTGCATTACTTTCCACCTTGTTCTTTCAATTCCTACTATAATTGCTTAGGTTGTCTTTCCTTTCTTTGGCTTGCTATTGCTTTCTAGTTAGGATACACATTGCGGTAGGCACTAGGGGGGTGATTGACATTGTTAGATTTTAATATTCCTTTAGAAATTTAAAAGAAGCCCAATTCACCCCCCCCCCCCCGTCTTGGGCATCTTGATCCTTTCAGTATTTTACCAAGAGTAAACCAGGTATCATTATTTATGTTTTACCACATGGAGGAATGGTGCCTCAGATAATTGACAAATACATATACTTATGATAGAAACCATAACAAAGAGCATATACTTTGTCAGGGGTAAGCCACATAGATACATATGATAAGTATAAGGCATTAATGATAAATGTTTCGAGAGATAGAAATAGAGACTCTTTAGTGAAGTAAGGCTAACAGGAGATTAGTTAAGAGATGGAATTCTTAAGTCATTTGTTATTTACTAGTTCTTTACATCTATGCTAGCATATATACTCTCATCTATAGATCAACGATATTGGATCTACAAATGAGGAATATTACAAAGGAAGATTAAGAAAACAAAGCTTGTCTTCCTTTGCAACTGGGTTATACTTGTCCTACAAAGAGGGAGTGGACTACATAGGATTCAACTGGATTGTCACACCCGCGATCAACCACTTGGCCCGGCCTATAGGGTGCACGTGTAGGTAAAAATCATATAAGCACCACGCTTACAAAGTGCCTTCCACTTAAGTCACTCGAGTGCTGAGCTAAGAGATCATATGCATAAACTCATTATTAGTCAAAACTATATCAAGCAATCTACTAGAGCAAACTAAGAGCATAATAAATAGAAACATAGTATTGGAAAAAACAAATTCATAAATGAAGATATACAGGAGATATACTGGCTTCCACATGATACATCTAGAATCCTGAGTGGTAGGTCTACTCTACTTGAACCTATAGCTAGCTAGCCTATACTTGAATTTTGAGGTATTGGAGTTCTAATCTAATTCTTAGGTGGAAACCCTAGCTTTGGTGAGTGAGGAGATAATGCTTCAAGGCTTCATAGGATTTGGAACTCTCTCAAGGAGGGGGCCTATGGCTTCTTTTACAGTCGTGGGGGATCAACGGGGGCCCTTGGATCAAGCTGACTTAAGCAACAGTGAAGATGTGTTCTCAAGGTCCGAGAGCCGCTCATCGTAGTGGGCTGATAACACGGGCCCAAGGGACGCTGGCTAGCCTATAGGTGGGGCGGCTGAAATGTCTAGGAATGGCTAGAGTGGTGGGGGGGGGGGGGTGAATAGCCTTATTGAAGTTTCTACAACAACACTAGGAAAGAGATTAGTATAACAAATGACATAAAGCGAGTTTGCACTAGCACTACAAGGTTAGGCAAGCCACCTACCACAATTCTAGTTACTAGCAAGAGTAAAAACTATGCCACACACAAGAGCTATCTAACTAGAGCTACAAGAACAAACTACACAAGATAACTCTACTTTGCAAGTAAATAAAGAATGTAATGCAAGAGCTAGAGTTAGGAGGGTTATACCAACATGGAGAGTCACAACTAGTAGATATCCAATCAATCAACGAACACAAGATGAATCCTCGGTAGAGAAATAATTGACACAATGATTTTTACCGAGGTTCACTTGTTTGCTAACAAGTCACTCCTCATTGTTGCGAGTCACCCACTTGGAGGTTCACGCGCTAATTGGCATCACATGCCAAACCTGTCACCGGGTGCCGCACAACAGATGTGGCTCCACAATCTACAAGCAATCCACTAGAGATGTCTTTCGCGAACTCCCGCGGAGAAGACTCAAGAAACCCTCACAATCCATAGATCGGAGCCGTAGACAATCACCTTCCTCCGCTCAATGATCCTCGTCGCACCAAGCCGTCAAGGAGTTGGCAAACTCCAAGAATAACAAGAGCTCCCATGATGACGACGATCACCAAGTGCCACTAGTATGCAATCAATAGAGAAATAAACTTGGTTCACTCAATCTCTCATGAAATGATCAATTCTATCAAAGAGATGAGTGGTGGAGGCTCTCACAAGCTAGCACAAGTGTATGAGTGAAGTGAGTGTGCAAGAGAGTGCCCTAAGGGCCGGTCAAAACACATTTATAGCCCCTCCCACGAAACTAGCCATTTAACCCCCTTTTCACGTTCTCTGTGCGTACTCCGGACGCACACAACACTGGGGGTCTGGACCATTGGGAGCGTCTGGACCCCTTCACCAGCTGAGTATTCTTCTCTGTGTAACACATATGAACGCACCTCTGGACGTGTATTACACATAGTCCGGACTAATGCACACGCGTCCGGACCCTCTATGAGTTTGAATCGAGCCGTTGGCGCGCTCGCCACACGCTAACACACGTCTCCGGACACGCGCAACAGTCACACTCTGGACCAAAGCACGTAGTGTCCGAAACTACTTCAGAAAACACCCAAGAGTACCGAGACTCCGAATGCTCCAGAGAGCTCCAAGTGCTCCAGGCAGCGTCCGGACTCACGTCTCTGGACCACCAACTGCGTCCGAACGTCTGTTCTCAGCACAACCAGCTTAGGGTTTGCTTCCAGACGCAAACGTGTTTCTCCAGACCAAGCACACCCCAACGTTCGGACCCTCTTTCTCAGTTCAAAAAGCACCAAACTTCTTTCCAAGCTTCCAAGGGCTAAAACTAAGTGATTCCAACACTTGTGCACGTGTGTTAGCTTTTAGTTCATATTTTATTGGAATTAAGTTGGTTCTCCTCAATTAGATCATTTTTAGATGTGCAATGCAATGACCTAGTGGCACATGATAACTGTAATCATATACGAGTTCTCCCTTCTTGATAGTACGACTATCTATCCCAAATGTGATCACATTCTGTATGATGTCTAAATCACTAAACCGAAAATGGTTCCTATATCACCTTTGCCTTGACACCATTTTCCTTTCCATCCACCATGCTAGAGCTTTTGCAATCATCACCTTGATCCATCAAGCTCCATCACATGGCATGTACCAACCTATCTCATATATTCACTTAGAGATCAATAGGTTAGTACTTAGGTAGGTTTCATCAATTACTCAAAACCAAACACATGGGGCTCTCAGCGGCTAGCCCTACCTAGCGGTTGCTTGTCCTCCAATTCACTATGGTGTCTTCTGGGTCCTTCTAAAGTATTCCTGCGTAGGGTCCACAATGGAATTCATATTTTCTTCTTGCTTTTAAGACATTATCTGTGTCCTTTTTGATAAAACCCTCTAGAAATACAAATTCACCAAAACTTATGAAATTCTATTAGTTTAATCCCTAAACCTATGTTGGTAATTGATTATATATCCTCTCTCATAAATGCTTGATAATTTAAATTGGTAGTTATCTACTGAAAGGATCAAGATGCCCAAGAGGGGGGGTGATAAGACCCGATATGGATCGGTAAGGATTGACCCGATCTTCATGACAGTAGGTCACAAATTCAAGAGATAACTTGCTGCGAACAGCGGGGATAACTAGCTTTATACCTGTCCAAGGTTGGATGCGACCAAGCGACGGGGAGAGAGGCACCGAAACTGCGAAGACTTCGACTCGATCTCCGAACAACCGCAGAACCACAATCCGGAACTAATCCACACAATACGGCGCAGCCGAGCGGAAGCCGTAGAGCATGAAGTAGGAGATCCCAGAGGGATCTCTTCATAAGTCCAAGAAGAACAAAGGTTTGAGTAAGAAACATAACAACTCGGCTGCAATACCATATAGGTTCTTAATTCATCAAAAGTTGCTAATAGCT
Organism: Microstegium vimineum; assembly: GCA_022036555.1. Lineage (NCBI taxonomy): Eukaryota > Viridiplantae > Streptophyta > Magnoliopsida > Poales > Poaceae > Microstegium > Microstegium vimineum. The sequence continues at coordinate 30,486,164 of CM039129.1, read as the reverse complement.
TAGATGCAGGGGATATATATACTAGGAACAACCCTCCTAGATAGGTGTAAAAACGAGGAGTTTCTGAAGATAGGCTATGTGAAAGGTCTCCTCGAGATGACATTCCGAAGTGGCTTCGCGTGACTGTTGGCCTCCGGAGCAGTTTCCACTAAACTGACCATAACTCCTCATTGGGAAGTTCAACTGACGAACCGTTAGTTGGGTGTGAAAGTAGACTTGAAGAGCTTTCCAGACATGTATACCATGCATCACGAAACTGTTGACGCCGTTTTTTGTATGGGTCAATATTAAACCAAGTGTGTTGATCGGCAAAGTAGTAATCGTTGTTCCTCATCGGCATCAAGGTGCTGCTGGTCTAATTACCGATGGAAGCAGAGAAATCGCCGATGGTGAATCTGATGAAAGAAGCGTCAAGGGAGAAAGAAGATATGTTTGCCAATAAGGAGGTATTGCCGATGGATACATGTTGATGTGGCTGACGTCAGCAGGAAGTTGCCGATGGCAATAGAAGGAAATTACGGATTGAAGGAATCTACCGATGGAAAGTTTCATCGTAAGGGAAACGGATAAGGAAACTAGCGATTTTATGCTAGTATTATTGTTTTAGTTTGAGTCCGACTCTTGCACGAGTCGTTTTATTTCCTTAAAAATAGGAGTTTTGTTTAGATATGAGTCGTGTCCATGTATAACTCCTTTTGCCGGAGTATAAATATGTGCCCAGGGGCGGTGTAGAAAAGAATCAATCAATCAAATACAAATCTATTACTTTTATCTACTTTTCCAGCATCTACTTTTAATCGCATTAGTTCTAGTTTGCCTATGAGTTCTTACGATCTCGATGGGCTGCATCTAAGAGATCTCTGTCTACTTTGCGAGTTCCGCTTTTTGAGCAATCTGAGCCTTGATATCCGGGCGCATCGCCGTCGTCTCGTTCATCGTCGTTCTAGTTATCGTCCTTGTCGATTAACTGGTCAAATCGATTGGCACACCTTGGAAATCGAGTTCGGGTATAAGCCCGAGGTGTTCGCAGATTCGACGCTTTTTGTGTCAACACCTCTTTTGGCACACCTGGTGGGACACTAGATACATCTCTTGATCACGATCATGGGTGATTCTACTGACGTCCATCCAAGGAACGTCATTGAAGTCTCCGAAGCAGATCTGAAGGATGATCAGAAGCAAGCTATGGAGTAGGCTATGGAGGAATACAAGCAGCTATATCTGAAATCCTTTAGCCTAAATAGGAGCGGCGATGCAGTCCAGAAGCAAGATCCGCCGTTGTCGCGGCAGGTCACTTTTGATGCCAATCCTGGTAAGTTGCAAGATAGGGTTAATTCTGCGTTAAATCAGGCGTTGATTAGCCATTCCAATGTGCTGTCCAATACTATGTACAATGTTGTCATGCAATCTTTCAAAGAAGGACAACCACCTAGGTATGTTGGTCCAGCGTATCATCAACCTGGATCGACATTTGCCACGACTTCATCGGCGATTCCAGCGTTCCAACCTGTAAATCCTTCTACCGATGAAGTTACACCACCGAGGTCGAGCCCTGCAAGCGTCATTCGGTTGAGCACTGATCCGGTGGCGTCGGCAATGTTAGGACATGTAGTCCAGAATCAGCCAAATCCCGCTAACTGGTGGGGATACGGTATGCCTCCGGATTCATGTGCCGATGCTAAATTGATTCAAGGCAATGGTGCAGCGGGAAAGGCCTCTATGGAATCGGTAATATCGGCACAACCGATGAGTCCGATAATACATTATGCTACGTCTTCTCCAAATGTGCAGTTGATGCCAGGAGATCTTCAGATGGCAGTACCCAAAGTGTCTTACGGGCAACCATCGGCAGGTTCTTTGCCGATGCAACAAGATTTGGCAGTGGTAAATCGTCCCATGCTGATGGCAAATTCTCAGACTGGAATGTCAGTGCACCAAGGGGGCCAATTTGTTGAATACTCCAAGATAAAAGAACAACAGACGCCGGGTGGCTATCAATTATCGGCAAATCACATGCCGATGACTTATAATCCTGGATGGACTAATCAGATTCAACAACAGGTGATTCAACCTGGACATCAAGTAGCGGGAGCGGAACAATACTATTACCCGACGAGCATTCAGAATGAAACACCGGTGTATCGACCAATGACTATCATGCCGCAGTATACCCTAGTGGGTACCCAAGGTTATACATCGGTAAATCAACCGGTGCATAATATTCAGCAAAGTGGTGCTGCGCCTATGCCAGTCGGATCAGCTTATTTGCCGCAAAGGCAAGAAGTGGTCCGCCGGCCCAATTGGTTAATATTCAACCAATCCACCGGCCGGATCAGGATGCATACTGGGCCGACAAAATTGCCGAAGTGATGAAAGAGCAGTTTGGCATCAAGCCTAAAGTCAATACATACTCTTATCGGACGCCATACCCTCAGGCGTATGACTTGATTCCTCTTCCAAATCAGTACAAGGTGCCAGATTTCACGAAGTTTTCCGGCCAAGATGACACGTCAACAATGGAGCACATCAACCGCTTCATTATTCAATGTGGAGAGGCAGCTAGCAGAGACGAGCTGAGGGTGAGATTGTTTTCATCATCTTTATCTGGATCGGCGTTTACATGGTTCATCTCGCTTCCTCCAAATTCTGTGATTACTTGGGCCGATCTGGAGAAGCAGTTTCACAAGTACTTCTTCTCTGGCGTTCATGAGAAGAGGATTACGGATTTGGTCAAGCTTAAACAACACAATGACGAATCGGTAGAAAGCTTCGTCCAAAGGCTTCGGGACGTGAAGAATAAATGCTACAACTTAGTGCTGGATGATCGACAATTGGCAGATTTAGCCTTCCAGGGGTTACTGCCACACATCAAAGACAAGTACGCATCTCAAGAGTTTGAGAGTCTGAGTCATCTCGTACAAAGAGTTGCCGATCAGGAAATCAAAGCTTTCGAGCCTAGGAAGACTTGGAACAAAAAGGTATCCTTCATTGAATAAGAGAAAGATTCTGAGTCAGAGGAAGGGACGGATATCGGTGTTGCTGAATGGGTAAAAGATAAAAAGTCGTATCCTGCCCGTTTGGTCAGAAAGATTCACTTTTTATACTGCTAAAGTCGATAGGATATTTGATATGTTGCTTCAAGAAGGGCGAATTAAGCTGGCGCCTAATCAAGTGACTCCATCGGCTGAAGAGCTTAGAAGGATGAGGTACTGTAAGTGGCATGATGCAACCTCACACACTACCAATGATTGCAAAGTCTTTAGGTAGCAATTGCAGTCAGAAATCGGGGCTAGACGAATTAAGTTTGAAAATTCTAAAACTCAGAAGCCGATGAAAATTGACCAGCATCCGTTTCCAAATAATATGGTGGAAACTAGCGGGAAAGTCAAAGTACTGACATCGGAAGTGGCTCGGAAAAATGCGTCGGTAGACCCCGAGCATCAAATAGCTATGCATGATGAAAAAGGTAAGAGAACTGCCGATGAAAGCAGCGGCTCCAGGGGCCTCAGAGACGTGCGTCATATGGTGTTGTGATCACACATAGAAGACCGCGGCCAGAATATGAGCGTTCGCAAGAAGAACAACATTGACAGCGGGAAGAGGAGAGACGCCAAGAGTGGTCTCGGCATAAAGACCATTGGAAGTGCCCCTTATTCGTCCATTGTTGGGAAGAAGGCATCAAACTGCCCACTGTCGATAATTGTCCTGAATGCAATGGGTACTATCCTGCTGATTGGTCAGAAAAGAAGTCTCACTTTGAAGGTCAAGGATCAAGCTATGCTAGGACAATCAGAGGAAAAGAATCAGTACATGATCGGCTAGGGGGCAAGCTCAGTGTGCACGATAGGCTTGGCAAGCGTATTCGTCAAGAAAAGCTTGAAGAGATGGCTGATGCAAGGGTGCCCGATAAAGAGGTATTCTCTAGAGATCCAAACATAAGGAGTAATACAAGACGATACAGTGAGAAACAGTACCAACCTGTTTGGAAGACTAAGCTTCCTCAATGGTATCCCAAGGGCCTGACGAAGACTCAGAGAAGGAGGATCCAGCATGAACGCCAGAATGATCTATGTTACGGTGAAAACCCTTCGAAGGGGGGATCTCTAGTTTGGGAGTGGAGACCAAAACACTAGGAGAGGAGTCTATCGGAAGAAGTCAACATGGTTGTTATGTTGCCGATGGAATTCATGGCACCTACTGATGCTGAGGAAGAAGCTGCTGATATGGCTCAGCTAGTGTAGACCCGATGGCAGCTGTCTTTGAAAAGCCTGTCGATGATGAAAGGCAGCATCTGAGAGCCTTGTTTGTCAAGGGCAAAGTCGATGGGCAACCGGTGTCAAAGATGCTAGTCGATGGTGGAGCGTCGATTAATATAATGTCGTATGTCATGTTCAGGAAGCTTGGAAAAGGTGACCAAGACTTAGTCAAGACGGACATGAAGCTGAAAGATTTTGAGGGCAATGTGTCACCAGCTATGGGATCCGTATGTGTCGAGTTGACCATCGGTAGCAAAACTTTGCCAATAACATTTTTCGTGATCATACCTACAACTTGCTCCTGGGAAGGGTTTGGATTCATGCCAATTGTTGTATTCCTTCCACGATGCATCAAAGCCTCATGCAATGGGTCGGAGACAAGATTGAAGTCGTACGAAGTGAAGCCCCATCAGTTGTCGCATCGGAAGAATCAGAAACCTATGAGCAAACCAAGTGCATATCTGGTGAAGCTTGGGATACAAAATTCCTCAAGGTAGCTGATTACCGGATTACACCGATCCAAGTAGTCGGTTTTGAAGAAGAGGTTTAATGGATCAGTTCGCCGATGATGGAAAACTTGGACAGGGGTTCACATCAGCCGATGATTTGCTAGAAATAGACATCGGCGATGGAAGCAAACCTAGGCCAACTTTTATTAGTGCTAAGTTAGATTTCCAATGTAAGCAACAGTTGAGTGATTTGTTAAAAGAATATAAAGATTGTTTTCCTTGGGATTATACAGAAATGCCTGATCTAGACCGATCGATAGTTGAACATCGGTTACCTATTAAATCGGATCTTCAACCACATCGGCAGCCAACACGCCGGTGCAACCCTACTGTGTTACCCGATATTAAAGCTGAGATTACGAAGTTAATCGAAACTGGATTTATTCGGCAATGCTGATATGTCGAATGGATTTCTAATGTGGTTCTTGTATATAAGAAGAATGGAAAATTTCGTGTTTGTATTGATTTCAGGAATCTCAATAAAGCTACGCTAATGGACTACTATCCAATGTCCGTTGCCGATCTACTAGTTGATGCTTTTGCTAGACATAAAATTATCAGTTTTATGGATGGTAATGTTGGATATAATCAAATATTCATGGCTGAAGAAGATATATCCAAAACTGCTTTTAGGTGTCCAGGTCACGTCGGTTTGTTTGAATGGGTCGTAATGACTTTTGGGCTAAAGAATGCCGGTGCTACTTATCAAAGAGCGATGAATTTTATTTTTCATAAGTACATTGGCACATTGGTCAAAATATATATTGACGATGTGGTGGTGAAGTCCGTGGACTTTCAGAAGCATCTTGCCGATCTACGGAAAGTTCTAGAGTGCACAAGGGAGCATGGACTAAAGATGAATCCAAACAAGTGCGCGTTCGGCGTATCGGCAGGTCAATTCCTAGGGTTCATGGTACATCGAGGAGGTATAGAGATCGGTAGGAAATCTATTAATGCAATTAACAAAGTGGTTGCTCCTACGAACAAGACTGAGTTGCAATCCTTGATCGGCAAGATTAATTTTATTAGAAGATTTATATCTAATTTGTCTGGGAAGATTAAGTCTTTTAGCCCATTGCTGAAGCTAAAGGCCGGTCAGGAATTTGTATGGGGAGAAAAGAAGCACTCGGCCTTGGAAGAAATTAAGAAGTATCTGGTGAATCCTCCAGTTTTAATTCCACCTCGACACGGGAAACCCTTCAGATTGTATTTGTCTGCCAATGACGGTGTTATCGGGTTAGCTTTGATTCAAGAATTTGAAGGGAAAGAACATGCGATTTATTATTTGAGTAGGAGGCTGGTGGATGCTGAAACCAGGTATTCGGCCGTTGAGAAATTGTGTTTATGTTTGTACTTCTCTTGTACCAAGTTAAGGCATTATTTGCTGTCGGCCGAATGTACTGTCATATACAAAGATGATGTGGTTAAGTACATGCTGTCGATGCCGATTTTAAGTGGGAGGATCGGCAAATGGATCTTGGTGCTGTCAGAATTTGATCTGAGGTATGAATCAGCTAAGATAGTTAAAGGACAGGTGATGGCTGATTTTGTTACTCAGCATTGTGGTACGTTGAAATCCGTAGAGATTGCTCCTTGGACTTTATTCTTTGATGGTTCCACATGTAAGGAGGGAGCAGGTATCGGTGTTATCTTGGTTTTGCCCCGAGGGAAAAAATATGAAATCTCATTGCCGGTTGTTGCTACTTCGACGAATAATCAGGCTGAGTATCAGACATTGCTGAAGGGGTTGGAGTTGCTCAGGGATGTGCGTGCCGATGCCGTTGAAGTCTTTGGTGATTCTATGTTAGTGATCAATCAGTTGATTGGAACATATGAGTGCCGAAGTGATATTTTAATTGCATCATGGGAAGTGTTTGCAATTATTAAAGGAATTTAAAGAATATCATCTTGAACACATTCTAAGGTTGCATAATGAAGAAGCCAATCGATTGGCGCAACATGCTTCGGGGTATCAGCCGATTCAAGAAGTAATGACATCGGTAATAGTTGCCGATGACTGGAGAAAAGAGATTGCCAATTACTTAAGAGATCCGTCTAGGAAAGTTGAAAGACGGTTGAGGTTTCAGGCTACCAAGTATGTGCTCCTTGATGATGAGTTGTATTATCGTACAATTGATGGAGTTTTACTCAGATGCCTTAATGGAGAGGAATCGAAGAGGTTGATGGGTGAAATTCATGAAGGGGTATGTGGAGCGCACCAATCGACGTTCAAGATGAAGTGGACAATTAGGCGAAATGGATATTATTGGCCAACAATTCTTGAGGATTGTTTTGAATACTTCAAAGGGTGTCAAGATTGTCAGAAGTTCGGTAATGTTCAGAGGGCGCCTGCATCGGCAATGAATCCTATAATCAAGCCTTGGCCGTTTAGAGGATGGGCCATTGATCTCATCGGCCAAATTTACCCACCATCGAGCATGGGGCATAAATTTATACTCGTTGCTACTGATTATTTCATGAAGTGGGTTGAAGCTATTCCTTTGAAGAATGTGACATCGGCAAACATGATAGATTTCGTGATGGAGCATATTGGTTACCGATTCGGAATTCCTCAGACTATTACGACTGATCAAGGGACCATGTTCACGTCAGTGGAGTTTGATGAATTTGCTATCGGTATGGGGTTCAAAGTATTGAATTCTTCCCCTTATTATGCTCAAGCTAATGGTCAGGCTGAAGCAACTAATAAGGGAATAATTAAGCTTATCAAGCGCAAGATTGAAGAGAACCCTAGGAGGTGGCATACAGTGCTGAATGAAGCTTTGTGGTCGTATCGGATGGCATGTCATGGTGCTACTAAGGTTTCGCCATATCAGTTGGTGTACGGACATGATGCTGTCCTACCTTGGGAAATTAAAACTGGTTCTAGACGATTGTATTGCCAAGACCAATTAGCGGCCAATGAGTATGACATCCTTATGAAGGATGAGTTAGAAGACCTAGCGCATCATCGGCTAAGAGCTCTAATCAGTATCGAGGAGAACAAGAAAAGGGTTGCCAGATGGTATAACAAGAAGGTGAAGGTAAAAGAATTCGCCGATGGTGATTTGGTGTGGAGACTGATTTTACCGATTGGGACTAAAAGTTCGAAGTTTGGGAAGTGGTCTCCTAATTGGGAAGGTCCTTTTCGGATAAATCAGTCTGTTTCTGGCAATGCTTATATTTTGGAAACTCTCAAAGGAGTTGCATTTTCTAGAGTAATAAATGGTAAATATTTGAAGAAGTATTATCCTAGTATCTGGATGGATGCATGAAACGATGTAAATATAAATACCGATGACAGGGTTATCATACAAAACATCGGTAGGAAAGCGTTAACATTACATTACAGGAGGGCCAGTTGTCAAGTTCAAATATAACAAATTACAACAAGGATTGGATAGATGAAATCGCACGGAGGCGAACTTGGTTAGCCTCTTCTATTTCCTTGGCATCGTCATCGGCAGTGCCTTCAACTGGCTTGATTTTTCTCCTCAGCAGAAGACCTTCACGAGCACAAGCGTCCCTCTCTTGTTGCAGAGCCTTAGTAGCAATAGGGAGTTGAGTTTTCTTCTAGTTGGCTGAATCTAAGGCTGCATCTACTTTCTTCAGCTCAGCTAACAGTTCTTCTTTCTGTGCCGATAGATGAGTAATCTCTTGTTCAAGCGCACTACTAGAGGCTTCAAGACGGCCGATGTCTTTGTGTTTGTCGTCTGCAGTTTGCTTAAACTTGAGTATTTCTTCTTCGAGTTTTGCTTGAGCGGCTCTATCGGCAATACGTCGTGAAGCCCTTTGGTATTGCAGTTGCCGACTCTCGAGAAATGCCGCTTGGAAGAGCAGCTCTTCGATATCGGCAGGCAATTGATCTTGAATTTCTCTGAAAGCTACCCTTACTGCACTAGAATCTTGGACTAGTTGAGGTGTATTTTGTTGCAGTAGGAGTAGCAGTGCTTCAAGTTTGGATTTCACTTCTACCGATAGAACCATTGGAGCTTGAGCAAGACTCTCTCCTTCTTCATCGTCATCTGGGACGTTGACGGCAAAAGAGAATAAACTATTGGGGGAGTCTTGAGTCTGAAAAGAGAAGGATTAAGGTTCGTCGGCTGCAAGCTTGTGTCATGCGACTTTATAATGAATGTTTGATTTACCTGTTTGAGAGCGGTCTCCCGTCTTGGACTTGGCAGAATAGTTGGCATAGTTGTATCTGGAAGATCGACAATGGTTGCCGATGAACTTGCCTCGGTAGGACGAGCAGTTGGCGCTGGTGCTGGTATCGATGCCGATGTTGTTTCTGTTGTTGCAGCTATCTCTTGCGGCGATGGTGCTGTCCCTTGGTCAGGAATCTCAGCCTGTGATTCCTCAGGGATAGGCGCTGATGCTGGCTCCGGTGTTGGTGCATCGGTAGGTTGAGACGTAGAAGTTTATACACTTGGAACGACTGCCGATGAACTTGTCTGCTGTAGAAGAGAATTTGGTGCAAATTGAGAAAAAATTGTCGATTAAACATGTTGTTATGAATGACACCGATAAATGAAGACTTGTTACCATGAAGGATTTTGCTAAGGCGGCGGCAGCAGCGACAGCATCATCAGTTTGCAATGGTTTGGACCTGATGGTAACCTTCAGAACTGTTTTGTGATGCATGAGGGCAGACAATGAAGGGGCCTTGCTGCCGATTATCGATGTAGGATTCATCGGTCTCAAGTTGAAATGTTTGCTGCTATTGCTCTTTTGGGGGATCAAATCATTAACCTGTTGACAGAAGGTTAGTTACCGATATATTTGAAAAGTTAACGAAGAAGTAGTATCGGAAATAAGCTTACTGCGTCGTCGGGTATGACATGATCAGCATCAATCAAGTGCCGATAGTAGTGTGATGATGGAGCAAATAGTTGGTCCTTCCACTCTTGCCACCAGGACTTGTATGATTCAGTGATGAAGGATGTCGGCGCCCAAGAATATAGGTCGATGTTGGCTACATCGGCATGAGGAGAGAGAGAGTGACAATTTTATTCCAATCCATAGCACTGGAAATAACCTCTCTTGGTTTAATCACATTGACATAGCTGAGTTTGATCGGCAATTGACCGAATGCTAGCTGTCTTGCCGCTGCCGATGGATAATATAACTCATATGATGGATGAGAATTCTTTTCGGTCCCAAAGACGTTAACTAGAATAGCCCAGGGAATGAGGGTAGCCTTCATGATTGTTTCGTTTTGTGGTATATTCCCATCGGTAAGGTTGAAAGAGAGTGGAAATCGGTTGTCTTCATCGACATAAGGCCACCAGACTCGTTCTGCAGCAGGGATTCCGCAGTAGAGCCTCTGGAAGAACATGCTGAATTGATCGACATTGACATCGGTTCCTGGTAGCACTATCATAGCTTCCCCAAAATTGAGTGGGGAACGGGTTGCCGATTCATCATCATCAAAGACATAATCTTCAGATATGTCTCTTGGGAACTGTTGGCTGAACAAATCAAATTGGAGACATTTGTGCATATGGGCGTTCAACCATAAGTTGATGAACCACCAAGGACCTCCAAGGTTGCCGATGGGCTCGCCTAGTAGTAATTTTCCCGATACTTGGTGTAGGAGACGATAGACTGAACCGAGGAGGTATCGGCCAAGGGGAAATCCTCCATCGGCCAGCTGCTGTAGGAAGGTACATGTTGGTGGGTCCGACTGTTCTGCCACAGAAAACGAACTTCTCCAACCACATGTTAATAAAGGTGGCATGCTCCCTTTGGCCTACCGATCTGGTCTTCTGATACTCTTGAATGTATCCAGTCCAACCGTCGATGTTACGTGTGCTTACCCGACGCTCGGACTTCCTACGAAAAAGGGTGGCAGGATCGGCAGAGGAGACGTCGAGGCCGGTAAGCATGTGTACATCGACAAGTGTGGGGGTGGCTGGTCCATGTCTAAATAGAAATGCGTTCATTGTATCGGACCAAAAATAAGAAGCACCTATCATCATGTTTTCATTCTTGGCCATATCGGCAATGGATAGTCTGATGCATTGGTCGATGTTGCGCTCTGACCAATAGAGTTGTTGTGACCTAACTATCTTGAGATACCAGTTCTTCCACCCTTTGGTAGGTTTGGGCCAGGAGCGAAAAGTGTCTGTCCATAACCCTAGATCAAAGTGCTCGGATCTAAAAGGGATGCAGTTGGTTTCAGCGTTGATGAGATTGGTTGGATCGGTATTCCCCATTGGGCCTAAACAACAGAGATGTTCTTGATCGGTAGGGATCACTATTTTGTTGCGCATTTCCTAGATCCGGAAAGCAAAGAAAGAAAGAGAGAAGGGATTGTAAAGCAATGTGGAAGGATAAAACTGCAGTATATACAACAAGGAAAAAAATAAAGATTACCGCGAAAGCAGTGAAGTTTATCGCCATTGAAAGAGGAATTCTTGCAAAGGGTTGCGCCTCCTGATGAAGATAAGAAACCGCCAGTGTTTGCCGGAGTGTTCTTCACAGATGATATTGGAATGAAGATGAGAATGTGAGCTCGGAGTGAAAAGGAGAACATGCGGTAATCTTTATAGGCCTAGGTCAAGGGGCATTTTCGAGTTTTCTTTTTACTAAGCAGAGATATGGAAGGATATCACGATGAATTTGTGCGGTGATCGAGGGATTGTAACTGTTGGCGCTTTAGTTGCAGGAGTTGTTGGTAATTTGCGATGATGGTGCGCGGTAATCGAGATGATGGCATAGGCGTTTTTGGAGGGAAAGATTACAATAGAGCAAATTTCGGCGCATAAGATATTTTATACTCCGAAATTGGGGGGCATGTGTTGACGCCATTTTTTGTAAGGGTCAATATTAAACCAAGTGTGTTGATCGGCAAAGGAGTAATCGTTGTTCCTCATCGGCATCAAGGTGCTGCTGGTCTAATTACCGATGGAAGCAGAGAAATCGCCGATGGTGAATCTGATGAAAGAAGCGTCAAGGGAGAAAGAAGATATGTTTGCCAATAAGGAGGTATTGCCGATGGATACAGGTTGATGTGGCTGACGTCAGTAGGAAGTTTTCGATGGCAATAGAAGGAAATTACAGATTGAAGGAATCTGCCGTTGGAAAGGATCATCGTAAGGGAAATGGATAAGGAAACTAGCAATTTTATGCTAGTATTATTGTTTTAGTTTGAGTCCGACTCTTGCACGAGTCGTTTTATTTCATTAAAAATAGGAGTTTTGTTTAGATATGAGTCATGTCCATGTATAACTCCTTTTGCCGGAGTATAAATATGTGCCCAGGGGCGGTGTAGAAAAGAATCAATCAATCAAATACAAATCTATTACTTTTATCTACTTTTCCAGCATCTACTTTTAATCGCATTAGTTCTAGTTTACCTACGAGTTCTTACGATCTCGACGGGCTGCATCTACAAGATCTCCGTCTACTTCGCGAGTTCCGCTTTTTGAGCAATCTGAGCCTTGACGTCCGGGCGCATCGCCGTCGTCTCGTTCATTGTTGTTCTAGTTATCGTCCTTGTCGATTAACTGGTCAAATCAACTGGCACACCTTGGAAATTGAGTTCGGGTATAAGCCCGAGGTGTTCGCAGATTCGATGCTTTTTTGTGTCAACAGAAACATTATAGAATGGTACAGTTTCGCACGGGAACTTAACGATCAGGCTGGCTGTTGACCTTCAGACCAGCAGACACTAAAATAGGTCGGCGCTCTAAATGGTAACTCCAAACAGATCAGCACTTGTGGCATTGGAAACTAGACTTAATGAGCTTTCCAAAATGTGCTCAATCACCTTCATAGCTTTGGGGAAACAAAAGTTATGAATATTTCTTTGTGATGGTTAGTTCGGAGGTCTGAACCTGCCTGTGCTGGTTAGTTCGAAGGTCCGAACCTAACTGTCTGAATTTCTTCAATTCTTTTATTGTAGCTTCTCTTCAGGCAGAGTAACATCTTCCTCTTGATGTGTATACCTAAGTACAATAAAAGTAGAACACTTAGGTAGTATAACATTCTTAAAGATATCAAAGATAATTTCAGCTAGGAATGAATTCACCTGTTCATGTAGTTTCGTGGAATGACTATATGTAATTGGAGGATGATTTATATCATTTGTATAAGATGGTGAATCTTCTTCATGTTGCACCACATGCTGAGCTAGCATGTCCTCATAGGGGGGGTGAAGAAGTGGGCTTATTTCAAATTTCTAAAGAAAATATGAAATCCTAAACAAATACCAATCACCCCCTAGTGCCTATCAGTAGTGTGTCCTAGCTAGAAAGCGGTAACAAGGCATAGAAAGGTAAAACACCCAACACAATTCTAGTAAGGAATGTAAGAACAAGTGCAGAATGTAAATGCGGTATGAAAGGAGATAGGGATAGAAAAGCTTGACACGATGATGTTTTGCCGAGGTATCGAGGAGTCGACACTCCCCTAGTCCTCATTGGAGCACCTCGCAAGGTATTACCCCCCTCAATCCCGTGCAAGGGATGAGTGCTCTCTACGGGCTGGTTCTTCGCCACTCCGGCTCGGTGAACCGCCCACAACCGATCACAAGTCGATGGAGAAGGGCCGCCAACAATCCTTCCGGCGATCACCTTCCTCCAAGCACCATCGGACCGTCTAGGTGATGTCGATCACCAAGAGTAACATGCTTCGATCTTCACTTGACTCACTCAAGCTTCACAACTCAAGTAGATGCACACTTGAATCTTGGATGAACTAGGGAGAGGATTGATGGATGGATTTGCAAATCTCTCTCACTAGGGCTCTTGCTCTCTTCCCAAACCTCACAAGGTGTTTCTCAGCAAATGAAATGAGCAAAGGCGGGTTGGAAAGGCAAGGGATGGGGTATAAATACTCCCACACTCAACCAGCCCACGGGCAGGAAAAACAGACACTTTAAGTTGCCAACGGACGCTCCGATGCCTAGGCAACGGACGCTCCGATGCCTTGCCCAACAGCTAGTTACTGTTTGAAAACCCTACCGACGGACGCTCCGTCGCTTAGCAACAGACGCTGCACTCCAGCGTCCGATGCAAACTCGATGTTCTCGGGTTTCTGGAAAATAATCCAACGGACGCGTCCATTGCAAACTGAGCCTCTCTGGAATGGACGCTTAGGGGGCAAACCCTAGTGTCCGACGCCAGCGTCCGTCGCGAAGGACAGCGTCCGTCGCCAAGGATACCGGTGTCGGATGCCAGAAAATGGCTCTCTCAACTTCGGTTTTCGTCGCAATGAATATGGCAGTTGTTCTAGGCTATCTTACGGTCACCATAGGCTTCTTAGAGCAAAGGTTGTCAAGTGTGCACCACACCTAAGTAATGAAGCTCTCCTAAGTCAAGCTACTAGTCTAGACCCCTCTTGAAAGTACCGTCAAAGATCAAATAAAGCCCTATCTAATGCTAAGTGCCCTTCATCTCCTTATGGCACTTAGACCTATCATTCTAGGGTCTTCATCATCTTGTCTTTGAAATCCAAAATGATATCCATCTTGGGGGCTATAGATGACCATTTGATGCCCAGTCACAATTGTCACTATGGCTAAGCTAATCATAGCCTCTGCAAAACACACATTAGCCATAATAACCTTCACTTGTCGTTAATCATAGAAACCAATAGGGCCATGATTCTTCAATCTCCCCCTTTTTGGTGATTGACGACAATAATCCTCGAGTATAAGATATAGGAGATAGTTAGGATTTAAAATGACTTGGTTAGGGTGAGCAAGGGTTAGTGAATAAGAGTGAATGATACTTGCTCATCCAAGCCAAGCCACAACATGTACTCAAAGATATGAAATAAAGAACATGAGTACCTCATGATATGCTCAAGGTATACATCAGAGTATGTCGTGGAAGCACAATCATTAGAGCATAGAGACATATCATGAACCAAGGTGACAACTCACAAGATATATTAGTGAAAACAAGAGTTTGTCACACACACTAGTATTTCGCAAGCACAAGCATCATACATATATACAATGCATAAAGAAGACATGATGCATGAGTATGGGGAAATAAAGTCACACATGTAAGAACCAAATCCCCCCTATCTCTAACACTAAAAACCTCTCCCCCTTTGGCGTCTAGCACCAAAACCTAAGCATCTGGAGCACTGCTACATAACTCTTTACCGCAGCGGTCAAAACCGCTTTACCGCAACGGGCAGCAGCGTCTACTTGCGCTGCCACACTGCGGTAAAGAAACAGTTTGCCGCAGCGGGCAAAAGGGTCTGCTGCGGTATATCCATTTACCGCAGTGGGCAACATAAGGTGCCCGCTGCGGTTAACAACCATTAACCATAGCGGACGCCTTGTGTAGCTCGCTGCGGTAAATGGATATACCGCAGCGGCAACCTTCCAGCGTCCGCTGCGGTTAAGTTTGGTTAACCGCAGCGGGCACTTAAGTTGCCTGCTTCGGTAAATAGTTTTCAAATTCAAAAATAAAAAACAAAATTCAAATAATTCCCAGAATTTGAATTCAAAACATTTCCAGATTTCATATTTCATATATATGCAGCAAACATTTATATATAAACCATTCAAGCATTGCACATGACATAGTACACAGTTTTCAACATCCATATATACATCACATCAAACCAACAAGTCCATTTGAGTTACATTTACAAAATCCTCTACGAAAAGTCCACGGGCCATTTGTAATCACTTGGGCGTAGCATAGTTGTCCATTTCCTAAGCCTCTCGTACTTGGGTTTGGTAGCTAAGGGAGATTCTTTGTCAAAGAATTGTTCTCCTTCGAGAACGCATTTCTCCATGATGAACTTACAGATTTCCCCCTTAACTTTCTTGAAGGATGGCTTGTAGGTGTTTACCCAATATTTTACTCCTTCCTTGAGCTTCTTCCAGCTTTGAGTGTACTCCCTGCACTACCTCAGGTGCTCGCAGGTGTACAAGCCACATGCTTTGGATCCAACCGGTTGTTTGGCACACTGCACGATCGTTATACAAGCTTTAGAACAAACACATATGGAAACAAAGCACAAAATGAACTTTGCAATTACTTTACGTACCGGGAAGTCGTGTCGGATTTTGATGCGGTTGGTATTGTTCTCCTTGCAACTATCGGTCCTGCATTTGGGATTCTTCAAGTACGACTTATAAGCCCTGCACAAAATGTAATAGAGATAGACATATTTTGATTAATAACGATAACCATAAAAGATGAAAAATGCTTATTGACTTACACTTTCAAGCAATCTTCAAATGTCTTGTACCCTGGTTTGTTTATCGTCCTCAACGAGTCAAATACGACCGCTCCACCATCTTGAGGATAGATGAGATATGCATCCCAATGGCCCTCAAGGCCATTGCTGCAAGATTCAAACAGACTATTGGTTAGGATGATTACAAAGATTGATCCTATCCACTTCGGATGTCTACGGACATGTTTTCATTTTCATACTTACCCAAAGTGATATGGAGCCATGATACACCGTGGCCCATCCTCCTTGACCTTCAACATTACTGAGCATATGTAGTCTACCGCTTTCTTCTTCAGATTCCTCATATTGTCTCTATATTCCTTTTCTCTCTGTTTGACTGTCTTTTTTTATCCGTTGGCATGTGACCCTTGATGGCACCCTCATTGATATGCATTGGAGAGAGAAAAAGAGTTGGACGATGCTTTTTGTTGCTTACGGTGGCAGACATCCTGCATATACACGTGAACGTACCATAGTGTCTAATAAGTGTAGAGTTGACGTATACAACAGGAGAGATCAATGGAATTAACTCGCAAGTTGTCACTTACATTGCAAACAGGGTGAGTTGGACGATGTCTAGGTCTTCTCCCCGCAACAGCCTATACATGTCTTGGAAGTCCACCGGAATAGTGAAATCCCCGATATCGGGCAAGTGGAAGCAATCCACTAGAATCTTCATGGTGAAACTTGACATGTCTCTTTTTGCCGCTTCCATGTACCAGAGATGAAACCTCCTTGTATCCCACGATTCTTCATCAAGGAGTGCTTGCTTGGTTATCATGAACTTCCTGTTCTCAAAGTGGCCGGGACAGTCATCTGATTCCGGAAATAGATGATGAGGATCATCTTGAGGCCTGGAAAAGTCGGGTTAGAACGTATGAATGTGAATTTATTGAGGTACAAATGTGAATTGAACGTTGTGTGTGCTCGTCTGTAATGTACCTTGGAAACGTAGTTGAGTATGGGAGCGATGTAGAGTCGTCCTTCGGGTTGTCCGCCTCTGTACCTCCTTGTTGGCTTGGTGCACCTAGCGTTGGCTGCGTCGCCTGTTCCCCCTCCGTAACTCCCACCGGTGCATCCCCTTGAGCCCCCCCCTCATTTGTCGGGGGCATAGGCTGAGTGTCGGGAGGTGGAGGTGGCCCGCTCGGGCTCGGCTGGCTTGAAGGCACTGTGTTTCCCCCAGAAGCGGCCCCTAAACCTTCTGCCTCATTGGTTGGGCCCAAAGGCAGACTTTTCGAGCTCTGAGGAGGGATCTTGCCAATTGGTGAAGGAGCTGGCGGGTCCTTGTCACAGCCTTTGTCATCGCCGTCGTCGTCGCCTTCTGGGGGGCAAGATCCAGCAACAGACGCTGTCGTTGGTATGATCTCAAGGTCGTCCTTCATACAATAGATGTCATCACATTCCGCTACTTCAAGGGTACAGTGACGTTGTAGGTGGGGAACATCTAGTTCATAGTCTTTATGCTCTGGGAGGACAGACGTTATGGTCACCAGCGCATAGTTCTCAGGTAGCTGGGCCTGATATCCTTCTGGGATTTCGTTGATCGGATATACAACTCCCTCTCCCACGACAATCTTCTTGCTCCTGCCAAACGGAATGAGAAGCCGCACAAGTTGCATCTCGTTGATCTCATCGATTGGGTGGCGCGGGCAATCCTCGAGTTTAGGAATGTTCCCCCTTGTGGACCCAGAGGGACGGGCATGCTAGCCTGGCGGAACATCTGTGACCTCATCGCCACCATATCGGGGTCGTTGCTCATGAAGGCTTCCTTTATCGAGCTCTTGATCATATCAGACATGCCGAGCTCATAGCCCTTTTGAAAGATGTTCGTCTTGTACCTCTGCCATGACTTGTATGAGGAAGCATCGGATTGCCAAGCCTGAATCGCGTTCCAGTTCATCTTTGACTAGACTCCACGTACGCGACCACGGTGCTCGGGGGTTCCTAGGACCTCAGTAAGTAGGTCATGGCCCCTCTGAACCTCATAGGACCCGCTGTCCTTGGAGGCTTCGATGACAGCCTTCTCCACCTCCTCGAACCCGGGCTCGTTGAACTTGGTTGCACCCTCCTTGAGCTTCTTTGGAATTCGAGCTCTGATGAAGTCCTTAGCCCTAGGTTCGATGTCCTAGTATGGATATGGTTGTCCGCTCGCTCTCATAGCTTCATCTTGTTTCCGCCACTCTTCCCTCTTGCCGGCAAACCCAGTCATTCCCAAGTGGTGGGGCCACTTGTTCTTCGTCTGAGCTTTTGAGTTTGCAATAAGCCTCCCACTGATGATCCTTGATCATATTGTATTTGGTACACGGATTCTTGCCCTTCTTGAACCAATCTCTCATCAGCATTGACTTGAAATTGTGAAGGGAAGTCCCTGCCACGTGCATGACCCAATCCTTGCACTTGGCCAAATCCGCGTTCTCGGGGTAGTTGACCTTCCTCCTAACCAAAGTCCAGATAAGGCCCTTGGAATCCTTCGGGACAGCGTGCCAATCAGGCCAAGTGATTTCCACCTTGTCCCTTGTAATCATGACAACTTGGTTGCTGAACACTGCAATGACCTCGCGAGGCTTGACCGGCTCTCCCATAGGCCCCACCTCAAGGATCTCGTGGACTTCCTCGCTCCTGTCGATCTTGTGCCTCCCATGTTCACCCCTCCTCCGCTTGGTTCCCTTAGACTTGGATGTCGTGGTCCCCGTGGAGGGAGCCGGGGCCTCTTCTTCTCCGAAATCCAGCATCCGAGTAGAACCTGGTACCTGTTGTTCAGAGATACTTGCATTCAAGTACCTCGGCGTGGACGCTATCTCGGCTAGGAACCTGAGCCACACTTTCACCCTCGTCACATGGTGCTCATGTCGGATCAGCGTCCTCCTCTGTGCGAGTCTTCTTTGGCCTCGGATGGGTAACAGAGACTTGACTCGCCGCCAGTGAGGTTGAAGAGGAACTTGGGGTAGGTGTTTTCCACTCCCCCTCGTTCTCCATTTATATTCTATGATGAACGTGTGTTTAGCATGGTAGTTTAGCATATAGTATTGGAGTTACTAAAGCAAGACAAGTTATAAGCATAAACATGTGTTCAAGGAAAAATTGCTCTCAAAATAGCGGGTTACTGCAAAGCAGCCGTCCAACGCTACGTGGTGATCACGGATCATCGACTAACGTGACAGTCATCTTACCAAGTGGGGTAGTAGAAGATATCAAGTGTAAAGAATAGACATAACAAGAATCCAGTAGTCATCTTAACAAGTTAAGGTAAAGAGTAGTATTCAAGTAATGTAACAAGTTATAGATAACAAGTGTAACAAGTAGAGATAACAAGAATCTAGTAGTCTAGGAGTAACAAGTAGATTCTAGGATAACAAGTAGATTCTAGGATAACAAGTGTATCAAATATCACTATGTACCAAGACTGTCACGTTGTTGTCTCACTACACCGGTTTCTATCATCGAGCAATAAGGAAATCTGCCCAATAGTGCAATCACTCCCAAGTATATATTGATACTAGCAGATTGCACAATTCAATATCTCAAATGTAAATCAAGCAATGCAATGGGTAACTCACAGGAGCAATATAGGATCACAGCTAGAGGCAGAGGAATACCAGAGGGTCAGCAGGCAGATGATCACCAGCAACACAGCACAACACAGCAGCACATCACAACATATCACTAGCAGCAACACAACACCAATGGCACAACACCGGCAAGATTGCACCAGCAGGCAGCAGAGCAACTGATGGAGCAACAACAGTTCTGTCCAACAGAGCAACAATAGAAGTTCTGTCCAGCAGAGCAAGAGCACCAGCCGAGCAAGAGCAACCACCAAACCAAGATCACCAAAGATCACCACCAGCAAAGCAAGAGAACCAGCAGAGCGGCGGACGACGGGGAGGGGCAGACGAGAGCCCGCGGCGGCGTCAACGAACCGAGGGTTCCGAGCGGCGGCACAACACCAAGCAGAGGAGCCCGCGACGGCATAGCACCGAGCAGAGGAGCGGCGGCACAGCAGAGGAGCCCGCGACGGCGGAGATGGCCCCCGGACCTAGGGTTCTGAGCGACGGTGGCGATGCCCCCCGGAGATAGGGTTCGCAGTGAGGAGGGTGCGGATGACGAGGACGGGGCGGAGACGAGGACGGTGAGAACGACGGAGGAGGGTTCGGACGACGAGGACCCCGCGACTGAGTAGGGTGCGGACGACGAGGGAGCGGCGGCAATGGCGCGCGGCGGCGGCGATGGAAAAATGGGCAGCCCTTCGGCATAGAGAGCTAATGAACTGCAGACTTAGAATTTTCGAACTGGCTAAGTGACTTTATGTACAGAAGACTTTACCGTAGCGGGCGTTTAGGTTGCCCGCTGCGGTAAAGTTTGTTTGACTTCAAAGTTTTTAAAGTCTAAAATATTTGACTTCAAGTTTTCAAATTGTAAATGAATTGAAATGTTACACATCAAGATAGAAAAGCTATGAATACAAAGTTTGTGAAACTCATCAAGATCTATATTTATAACCAGGTTCACATGTCATAAACTTGTATTGGTCTACATTATTACAAAAAAAGTGTGGCACACATCTCATTTTGGTGCGGGAGCTTTCACGACCCTCTTCTCATTACCACTCCGTGCCTAGGGCTTCATCTTGCTATGCTTGCAACTGACCTCAACCACCTTGATCTTCTTTTCATGATCTATAAAAAGCTGGAGCTCCGCGTAGTTGTTGTACTGCTCGGGGCTTTGCACCCCATCAGCTCCCACGATCCGTTGCTTTTCGGACACGACCACGTGCTTCTTTGTATCCGGTGGATAGATATAGTACGCCACTTGCGCTACATTGGTTGCAAGTACCCATTGGTCATCTTTATAGCCCGTGCTTTTGAGGTTCACGGTGGTTAACCCATAATTGTCCACTACAACTAATTTCGGGTTGACCCAATCGCACTTGAAGTTTGTTATGCGTAAGTTGACTCCATAGTCGAGGTCCCATATTTGTTCGATCTGCCCATAGAATTGTGTCCTATTTTGTGTCAACTCATCTACGCCCTCGTATCGAACACCGCAGTTCTGTGCCGCACTCTTTTTGTCTTTGTCTTTTGTGTGAAACCTGTACCCCTTCACATCATACCCTTGCCATGTGGTGACTTGGGTCGACAGGCCTTGCGCAAGCTTCTTTACAGTGTCACTGTCATCGTCATCAGGCGATATTTCTTGCTCTTTCATCCATTGTACAAAACTATTCCTATGCTCTTTCTGGACCCATTCCTCCGTGCGCTTTCCATCATGAGCGGTGTGAAGCTCTTCCAGGTGTTGTTCGACTTATTTTTCCATGCTCACCAACTGATGGAGGATGCTATAATGAGCTTCTTCTACCTCTTTGTTAGGTATATCAGTGCGCACTTTTCGGCCCACACACTCTTTCCCTTTGGTTCTTCCCTTGTGCGGGTGAACAGGCAACCCAATCGCCGTCGCGTCTTTAATGTACCTCATACACCAGTTGATTGACTCCTCGGTTGTGTACGCCTTGATCATAGAACCTTCAGGGTAAGCACGGTTATGGATGTACCTGTTCAAGGTGGACATGAAGCGCTCGTACGTCCACATCTGGTGTAGGTACACTGGGCCCAATTGCTCGATCTAGTCAACCATGTGCATCATCAGGTGTGGCATAATGTCAAAGAAAGCCGGTGGAAAGCACATCTCGAGCTGACAGAGGGTCTCCACGATGAACTCCTTTAAGGAAGGCAACTCTGCCTTATCGATGACCTTCTGCGTGATGCAGTTAAAGAAGTATGACATACTGAAACGACTGCCATTATTCGTATCAAACCAATAGCGATTCATAAAAGCTAAATCTTGTAATCAATGGTGGGCCAATAATGAATTTTTTTGCATATGTATTAAGACGCTTGGTCTGATTTCGAAATTGTCCAGAGTTTTTTATGTTGTTTTCATTGCAAAATGATGGATCTCCTTCCGTAACTTTCCAATTACGAGTACGAGAATTGAAAGACATGAAAATTCTCAATACGGCGTCTAGGAGATAGATCGAATATTTTCAGGAACAAGAAAATAAGAAGAATCTTTTTCTCTATTCACTACTATTCCGCGTCTTCGACTTCTATTAGTTTCTTTTCTTCTTTAATGCAATAGCTATAGTTTGATATAGAATCCATTTCTCAAAGTAATGGAAACCATTCTCTTATAGGAAATGGTTCGAAAATCGCTATTCCACCTTTTAGGTTTAGGTATCGTGAAAAGTGATACCTGTGAAGATCGTGCATTTCAGTCACATTCAGATCCGTTTTTCGAGTCCATGATATAACCAAATTGGATGGATCTTCCACCCGTTTAGCTAAGAAAGAATAGATGCGGAGGTGGATAATAGATCGATATGAAGATCATGAGCTGCCCCATAATGAAACCGCCAGTAGTCGCGAATATCTCCTTCTTCCCTAACCCAAGATTGGAGAAAGAAGATCTAAGAGGGACCTATGGAGAATGTGGTCAGAAACCCATAATAGAGTCCGACCACAACGACCGAATTAATTATCCTCATCGAGAAACTTAGACTACTTTAGACTACTTAAGTAGAAAAGATTTGAAAATCATGGCATGGGTCTCCTTTTTTTCTTTCTTTAGAGTTTTCTATATGCACAATTTCTCGATGTTTCGATGAGAATTTCTTGACTTTCCATATATAGAAAGAGATAGACTATAAATGACATCTCTTATGTCAATAAGACCAAAGGGATGGATATTAAATGATAGGAAGTGTTAGGAAGTGAAATAGAATGAAATAGAGCCACTTTGGGCTTCCCTATGAAATGAGGCATGGAACGGAGCCACTACGAAGAAATTCCGGGAGGTGACAAATGTCATCTGCTCAAGCATGACAGTTGTTTCAGGTGCGTAAATGTCAATCAAGGTTGCTCTCTTCTAGTAATACAACTTAATGAAGCTTCAACAAATGCAGCAGCATCACTAACAAGTTGTGCTTTTCTGACCCAGGTGCTAGGCCTCGGTCTGTCTGGTGTCCTCGCCGGAGCCTGCTTTTCTCTTTTCTCACCGACAATCAACCTGGCCACCAACGACCAGGGTAGTGCCTTGAAGAAGGGTGTCCCGCACCTGGTGCTCTACACCGCCTTCTTCTACTTCTCAACGTCTGGCTTCTGTACCACCCTTGAACAGAAAGCAGTTACCAAAACCACAGAGCAGACCTGCTGGCTGACTCTTTCAGAGCTTCAGTCACTCCTGCTAACTGTAATCTCATTTGACTTCACCTGGTGTTCCATGATCAGGCGCTGCCACTTATAGGCGCATTTTGGGGTGTCATCCTCTTTGGGGAATACCGAAGGTCATGTTGCTCTCTCAGCAGAGCACGGGGAAACAAATGCAAAGTTCATTGTAACGAGATTGCACAGTTCAATTTATCAAGACCGTACGCCCAATTAGTCAACTAGGACAGCTTTCAGCAATTTCATCATATCCAGAATATATTATTGACTTCAACATATCCAGAATTATAACAGAGAAGGGTCCACAAACCACACAAGTAGGCACTCAAAGTGTCTCCATGAACAATTCTAAAAAAAGTCTCCATGAACAATCAAAACATAAAAATTTAAATAGATTACAGGTCTCTAGACTTGATAAAGAAACGATAGTATAAACATCTTTCAAAGGATTCCCAATTGTTTCTTTAGCCTGCGGATCAGTTGCCAATTTTCATCACTCATCTCATCCTGCAACAAGAATATCCACATGAGTTCTTGCAGCAACAAGAATATCTTCATGATTTGCCACAAACTCACTAACATCACTAGCACTAGCAACTTACCCGATAATAGTACTCTTTCAGCACATCAATGGATTTCCTAGAGATTTGGCTGAGCAGCTCATTGTCAGAGTTAAAATGGCGTCCATACAACCGGGACCTCTCCTGAGGATTCTCTCCAATTATCTGGTAGTGGCAATAAAATTCATTAGTGTTGTTGTCTTTCATGTTGTCACCTGTCATAACTACCTAATTATGTTCAAGGCTTCTTACCTTTATCGATACAACTCCTTCACTGGCAGAATTAATCTGCATACCATTGGATGTTTTCATTGATGAGATCCTCCCAAGCGCATGAATCACATCAGCACTTCTATCCTTACTTGGAACAGAAACACAAATAGGGGTTCCCACCTGAAACAAGTCACAAGCAACCACTCATTAACACCTCTAGATAGCCAATCAATTTTGCAATAAACTTATGAACCAACATTGAATCTTTAAAATAAAAGAGCTAAACAAAGATATAACTGGTTGTAATGGATTTTGCACTGCATTCACATACCCTAACATAAAAAAAAATTATAATTACACTTCAGAGCAATGGGCTAACGAAGTACCTTGACAATGCCTTCCAGAACTTCAACATCACAAACAATTGGATCTCTGCTATGGTAGACACGGTTTGGAAGAATCTTAAGGGTGCATGGGAACACTGCGTCAGCTGCACATGGCTTCATCTCTTCTTTCAATTTCTTAATGTGATCAGTAAAACTATCAACAAGCTTGTATACTGTATCAGCCATAAAAATCTTCACTCCCGATTCAGCGGCAAGTTCAAAAGCCTCAGGCATTACTTTGACATCAAAGGCCAAGATGGCTGCATATTCTTCTTTCCTCTTCAGCATGGCAGTTGCTTTCATGACATCCTGCTTGTGGACTGGGCCTAAGTTGCAACCACTGACAGGAACATCCAAAGAAAGCATCTTCAAATGTTCAATAATTGCTTCCAAGGTTCCAAGACTAGATGCTTGCACATATACACCATCCCTGCAATGCTTGATCCTACTAATTTCTTGTGGTTCTGTTCCACCTTCATTCTCACCCCTTTCATCCTCATTAATGAGGCTGATGGCCTTGCTGATTTCTTGCACTGCTGCAGCTTCAGCTCGTTCCATATCATCCCCTTGCTTTACCACAATGAGAGAAGTGCCTGCCATAGCATGTTGCTGCCCCTGAAAAGACAAAATAAGCAAATGAGTACACTGAAATCTGGATTCAGAATGTTACAGAATAAAAATGAAACTTACTCGTACTGCAATTTTCACCACTTGAGCACCTTTAAGCTCCTCGTGATGCTTGTAGCCTTGTACACTCCCTGATTGAAAAGTTGCAGAGATAAGTTAATAATAACTTATTAATACAGTATGAAAACATTAATGTTTTCTCATACATTCAAAATTCAAATCCTAAGACAAACAAACTACAAGAAAAAAGAAGTATAAACAACTACACAAATATTGAACAAGCAATGAATATAATACATAAAACACATGCCTTAATATTCTCAAACTGAAGTACAAGGTAGTTCAGAATCACAGAGGGGAGAAAATGAGCAGAAACTTGGATCCCCAGCTATTTTGGAACCAAGTTATGGTTTTAAACGAGAAATTAGCCCTAGGTGATAATTACTGAACCACAACAAGAACAAAAAAAATCAAGCAAACAAATCTTGCACATTCATGGTAGTTAAAAATATAATTTTTTTTAGGACCTTTTATTCTTTCATTACTTCTTGATTTGTTGATCACCTATTTTTAGGTGATATATAAATGTGAGTGTAGTATATTCTGTACTTGCACAGACAATATGGCATGGATATTTTCGGACACAATGGTAGTATTTTTTTTCCTGGAATACGCAGGAGGGCTACACAATGGTAGTATTGAGACTCACGCAACTATAGTAACAACAAATATTATGGTCTAGGGATGGCAATGAGTACCCGAAATCCTATAGGTTTTTACCCCATTAAAGCATGGACATAGATCAATTCCTAAAACCAATGGGTTTCATAATGGGCAGAATATCATACCCATAGGGTACGTGGGTGCATGTAAGGCTGGTACCTAAATCCGCAAATCCATTGGATATTTTCTACCCAGTTCAAACTATGTAAAAAAACCTCTAGACTATTATTTTTGTGGTTCCTTGTGCCTAGCCTATTTTATTACAATCCTGCTACTATACGTGTGCTGATCTTGGATCTAGTTATCGGTGTGGTGGAAAGATGAGCTGAACTCTGTCGTCACTGGACTTCTAGTTGAAAACTTTAAGTATATTGGATAGTGCTTTATTATGAGCTAATGAACTACTCTATATTTCCTATTTGAGTTGTGTTGCTGCAAGTAACTTTTTATGAATCTGCGATGTTCTTAT
This sequence comes from Microstegium vimineum, assembly GCA_022036555.1. Lineage (NCBI taxonomy): Eukaryota > Viridiplantae > Streptophyta > Magnoliopsida > Poales > Poaceae > Microstegium > Microstegium vimineum. The sequence goes on along the minus strand of CM039129.1, from coordinate 30,459,990 downwards.
TAGCTCATATGGCCAGTGGCATGTACTCAACATATGTTTGCTTCTATGTTAATAATTGTATTATGGTGTAGTTTTTCTCAAGTATGAGCAACCATGGGTACCCGCTACCAACATGGGCATGGGTATAGGTGAGAATTTGTACACCTAATCTGGTACGAGTTTTTCAATGGGTACTACACTTTATCCTATCAGGTATGGTTTATGGTCTCAGCAGCAGAGTATCCTAGTTCAACTGCTCTCAAACAAACTTAAAAGAACTGAAGCTCTTGTAAACCTATTCCAAACAAATAAACAATTAGAATAGTGGTTCCAGAATCCAGATCCCACATTATATGCACAGCTGATGTGCCAGAAGTAAAGGAAGTATTAGCATCCAAAGGTTTCTTTTACTTTTAGCAGTTCTTAAAAAAATGAACCGTGTTTTTATAATTGATAAGAGGAAAACTAAACATGTTTTCTTCTTAATATAAGGAAGCGCAGCTCCTGCGCTTTTTGAAAAAAAAAACTAAACATGTAACATCATCCAAATGACAATGCAAGAACCAAATACAGATATTGTGGAATATGCAAAATGTGACATGCAAACCAAGTTGTATCCTGAATTATTTCGCAGATGACTATGGTACATCACATATGTCCAAAATTTAATCTTGTCTATAAAACTAAGCGATTATACAAACTACATCGATCGCAACAAAACACCTTATGGTTACACAGGTGGTATGAGAGTTAGGTTTACATCATACAGCTAAAATGAGGCATGTTGACATTTGGGAGTAAGGGTACTGGGTAGGTTTGTATTCACAGCAAGCACCGCATAAACTGTGCATATATATATGCATGCTTAGATGATCTTGAGCCAAAGCATTATGATTAGTGCCCATATGTTATACATATAAATAATTATGACTAGTGCATATGCATTCTTATACATAATTTAAGAGTCATGATATTAGACTCTAACTGTTGATGGTATCTACAACACGGCATCAGTGTTAATGCTTATGTCCAAAAGATTTTGAAGACCTTAGCAACTAGATATGTAGGGTAAAATCTGGATAGGTATATGGACAGCTGATGGTAACAAATAAATAAATAAAGGATTGACTCCTAAATATGCTACTGTCCATACCAAGGAAAACATACATTAACAAAAAAAAAAGGTTTCATCATCTACTCACCTTAGCTTTGAGTTCTTTCATTGGAGAAGGAGTCAACAAGTACCTTATACTAGTTGTGACAGGACCCTACAGGTTAAATGAAAAAAAAAATCTCAGATAAGATGAGGCAACATTGGATGGTGCATGTTCAATTTTAAACTCAATAAATCATACCTGTTGGGTGCAGACAACAATTCGATCACCTTTCCGAAGTGCACCATTAATCAGCACTACATCAATTGTTGTTCCAAAGTCCTTATCTTCATTGACCTCCAGCACAGTACACTGAAACAAACATGGCAACAAAATCACCAACCCACTCAAACAAAAAACAATCCAAGTAACAAATCATTAGCTTTAGGCCCTGTTTGGATTGGAGGGACTAGTGACTAGTGACTTCTATGTAGTAGTCCCAAATAGCAGCCCCCTTGAGACTTCTATGTAGTAGTCACTACTAGTCCCTCTAGTAGTCCAAGGGTTTGGTAAAATTGGGACTAATTAGTAGTCACTAGTCACTAGTCCCTCCAATCCAAACATGGCCTTAGTTCAGTTCGATACAATCCCTTCATAAAAAATATTTTCATACTGATTATAAGAGCATCTCTGCTGAATAGTCTAATAAGATTAATGGGCTAACCCTAGAAGGGTAGCTATATAGTAGTAGCATACATGGGCCTCATGGGCCTGACTACATATACTCCAACACCCTCCCGCAGTCTCAACTACCGGCGCAGCGGAGTTGCAGACTGGACATGAAAGAAAACAAGAACACACAACACATGAGCCCCCCACAGACGCAACTAGCCACTGTTGATGTTGAGGCTGGAGCGAAACTCGGAGAAGGTGGAGGACGGGAGGCCCTTGGTGAAGATGTCGGCAAACTGCGAGGTGGTCAGGACGTGGAGGACCCGAACATCACCGATGGCGACCCGATCACGAACAAAGTGGAGGTCGATCTCCACATGCTTGGTCCGCTGGTGCTGCACAGGGTTGGTGGAGAGGTAGACTGCACTGACGTTGTCGCAGTAGACAAGCGTGCTCCGAGAGAGGGGACTGTAGAGCTCCGCAAGAAGCTGGCGGAGCCAAGACGCCTCGGCCACGCCGTAAGCCACAACGCGGTACTCCGCCTCAGCACTGGAGCGGGAGACCACCGGCTGCCGCTTGGACGACCAAGACACAAGGTTGCCGCCTAAGAAGACGGCGTAGCCGGAAGTGGAGCGTCGAGTATCTGGACAGCCGGCCCAGTCTGCGTCAGTGTAGACCACGAGCTCGGCGGAGGAGGACCGGTGGAGTAGAAGACCGTAGTCGACGGTGCCGCGGAGGTAGCGGAGGAGCCGCTTGAGAGCAGTGAGGTGCGGCTCGCGAGGATCATGCATGTGGAGACATATCTGCTGGACTGCATAGGTGATGTCCGGCCTGGTGAAGGTAAGGTACTGAAGAGCACCGGCAAGACTCCGGTAAGCAGTGGAGTCAGTCACAGGGGTGCCCTCGGCCACTGACAGCTTGGCCTGAGTGTCAACTGGAGTAGAGCAGGGTTTGCAATCAGACATCCCAGCCCGCTCCAAGATGTCACGAGTGTACTGTCGCTGATGAAGGAGGAGTCCGGTGGGACGAGGCTCAACTGTGACCCCGAGAAAGTGATGCAGAACACCCAGATTCTTCATAGCAAACTCCTGCTGCAGAGAGGTGATGATGCGGCGGAGAGACGAGCTAGAGGCAGTCAACACAATGTCATCAACATATAGCAGCAGATAGGCCCTCTCATTGCCATGTCGATAGATAAACAGAGACGTGTCTGACTTGGCCTCCACAAACCCAAGTGTCAGCAAGAAGGCCACAAACCGAGAATACCATGCCCGAGGTGCCTGCTTGAGGCCGTAGAGGGACTTGTTGAGCCGGCAAACCAAGTCAGGGCGAGAAGAATCAACGAACCCCGCCGGCTGACTGCAATAGACCGTCTCAGTTAGAATACCATGGAGAAAAGCATTCTTGACATCCAGCTGATGAACTGGCCAGGAGCGAGAGAGAGCCAGTGACAGAACCGTGCGGACGGTAGCTGGCTTCACCACAGGACTGAAAGTCTCATCGTAGTCAACTCCAGGGCGCTGAGTGAAACCCCGGAGAACCCATCGAGCTTTGTACCGCTCGAGGGTACCATCAGCCCGCCGCTTGTGTGTCCAGATCCACTTGTCCGTGACGACATTGGAGCCCGGTGGACGCGGCACCAGATCCCATGTCTGGTTGGCGAGGAGGGCCGCATACTCCTCTTCCATCGCGTGGCGCCAGTGAGGGTCCGACAAGGCGTCACGGACGGAGGGTACCGGAGAGACCTGCTGCTGACCGGGCAGCGCCGCAAGAGCCCGGGGCGGTAAGGAACCGGCCGCGCACCGCGTCACCATGGGGTGAACATGACGCGGGTGGCGGTGCAGGAGAGGCGGGTGGTACACGTCGTCGGGTGCAGCCGGAGGCGGCAGGGGCGGCGGTGTAGGCGTCGCCGGTGGAGAAGAAGCCTCCGGTGGAGACCGAGGTGGGGCGGCCGGCTCCGGGTGGACCGAAGTTGGCCGCGGGCGACGCTGGTAGACACGCCCGAACCGCGCAGGCGGTGGCGGAACTGCCGAGGGAGGAGGCCCCGAAACAGACGGCACCGCAGCCGATGGCCCCGCGTCAGGCGCAGGGCAAGCACCAGACGGCGTCAGGCCGACGTCCGGACCCGTCGAGGGGCCGGAGAGTGTCGAGTCGGCAGCCGCGCCCGACGACTGGCACGGTGGGGTAGTACCTGCAGGAAATAACAGCAAAGGTGGCTGGTCCACCGGGTCAGTGGGAAACAAGGAGAAGAGGTCCGGGTGGGAGGTGGTGGTGGGTGGTGAGGTGGTGGAGAAAGGAAGATGGACTCGTCAAACACCACGTGACGAGAGATGAGGATCTGACGAGAGGTGAGATCGAAGCAACGGTACCCCTTTTGATCCGGGGAGTACCCGAGGAAGACACACAGAGTCGACCGGGGGGCCAGCTTGTGGGGAGCGGTGGCAGTGGTGTTAGGGTAACACGCACACCCGAAGACACGAAGGTGGTCGTAACGAGGGGGGGTACCGAAGAGAGCGTGGTGTGGAGTGGGAGCTGGACAGGCAACAGAAGGTAGGCGGTTATGGAGATAGGTGGAGGTGTGGAGACTCTCAGCCCAGAAACGAGCAGGAAGTGAAGCCTGGAAGAGAAGGGTGCGCATGGTGCCGTTTGTGGTACGAATCATGCGCTCAGCCTGGCCGTTCTGGGAGGAGGTGTAGGGACACGACATGCGGATCTGCATACCGTGAGAGAGGAAGAAGGCACGAGAGGTATGATTATCGAACTCACGCCCATTGTCACACTGGACGGCCTTGATAGTGAGGCCGAACTGAGTGGACACCCAAGCGAAGAAGTGGAGGAGCGTGGAGAAAGCATCAGACTTGAGACGCAAAGGAAAAGTCCAAGAATAGTGCGAGAGATCATCAACCACGACAAGGTAGTATTTATAGCCAGAAATGCTCATGACAGGAGACGTCCATAGATCGCAATGTACAAGATCAAAAATCTGGGTGGCATGTGAAGTAGAGGTAGGGAAAGGAAGACGAACATGACGACCCAAGTGACAAGCATGACAAAGGTGCTCATCATGAGAGCGAGTACATGGTATGTCGGATCTACTGCTAAGCTATGTCAAAATGGCATGGCCAGGATGCCCAAGGCGTCGGTGCCATGTCGTGGAGGAAGAAGTGGTGGCAAAAGCAGCTGACGACCCGGAGGACGAAGCGGAAGAAGTGGATGCAGGAAGCCGAAGGGTGTAAAGGGGCCCCGAGCTGTCACAGCGGACTAGAGTACGCCGGGAAGCCAAATCCTTCACAGTAAGACCAGAGGAGTCAAACAGAACAAGAGTTGTCAGTTGTAAAACGACGAATGGAAAGAAGATTGTGAACCATAGAGGGAGCAACCAGGACATCAGGAAGCCGAAACGGACCGTGAGTGTGAGCGGCACCCACGGAAGTGACAAGAAGACACGATCCATTCGCGACCATGATGGACGAGGGGTGGGAGGAGGAAGGAGGGTAGACAGAGGATAGTATACCGGGGTTGAAGGCGGTGTGGTAGGTGGCACCCGAGTCCGCGACCCAGTCCTGGCCGACTGGAGGAGTGAGGGCCAGGGTGCCGAAGGAGCGGGCCAAGGCCGTCGGGTCCCAACCGACAGGCCCGGGCGTGACCCCGGGAGGTGGAGTCCACGAAGCCCCGGGAGGTGGAGTCCACGAAGCCGAGGTCGGGGCGAACAGGACCCCGGCGAGCATGGCCGCCGGTGGGCAAGGCTCGCCCCCAGTGGCCTGGAAAGGCCACATGGAGATGCGCCCGGTCCAGGGGTTGGTGAAGATGGGCCAAGGGCCACCCCGTGGCGGCGTGGTCGCCCCAAGCCCCGGACCCGCACCACGCCCGCCCCCACGGCGACGGCGACCACCACGCCCCCCCCCCCCCCCACCCCTGCTCGGCCCGGGAGGAGGAGGACCCAACAGGGACGACGTAGCGGCAGGACGGGGTGACAGAGTAGCCGCAAGGGCTGTCGAAGAGGACGAGGGCCCCGGAGCGGGAAGGGACCTAGGCTGGATGCCCTGAGTGATCTCCTCCAGGCAAAGGTCGTCACGGACCTGCAGGAAGGAGGGGAAGGGCTTCTGGCGGGCGATCCACGTGAGGAGGTGAGCGTCGCGCTCGCTGAGGCCGCGAAGGACGTTGAGGACCAAGTTCCGGTCCTCCACGGCCCAGCCAAGGTCACCAAGGGCGTCAGCCATGGTCTTCATCTTCTGGCAGTAGTCGCGGACGAAGAGGTCACCCTGGACAAAGGTACGGAAGGCCGCGTCGAGCCGCAAGGCCCGGGCCTCGGCATTGCCCAAGAACTGACCCTCAAGGGCCAGCTAGGACTCCGAGCCGTGTTCTCAAGGACGCCGCGAACGAGGTCGTGGAGGTCGAGGGAGACAGTCTCGAGGATCCAAGACAGGGCAATGCTGTCGAGGCGAAGCCATGCCGCACCCCGAGCCGCGGGCGGAGCGTCGATGAGGACGTGGTCGTCGAGGGCGTAGCGGCGAAGGGTGAGAAGCACCAGGTCCTTCCAGCGGGCGTAAGAGGCCGACTCGGAATCGAGGACGACTGGGACCAGGTTCCGGATGTTCTGGACAGCGCCGGCCTGGTAGTGCAGCTGGGCGACCTGGGGGGTCGACCGAGTCGTGCCAGAGAGCCGCTGGTCGGGGTGTAGTCCAGGTAGAAGAGGTGGCGGTGCCGCTGGTGTCGGGGTACACCGGTTGGGCGAGTCATTGCTCGGCCGCTGCGATCTGGCGAGTGAGAGCATCAACGGCGTAACGCTCCCGGGCCCAAGCCTCGGCAGCCGCCCGCATGCGGGTCTGCCCTGCCACAGCAGCTGCCCGGGCTGCGACGATCGTGGTGGCGAGGGCAGAGTCTGCCGGTGGTGCGGAGAGCGGATGGAACATGGCAGGGAAGGAGCTGCTCTGCCCAGCAATGCCGGCCGGTGGCATCCCCAAGCCGCCGGCAGCAGCAGCCGCTGCATATGCAGCATAGGCAGCAGCGGCGGTGTCGCTGGACGCACCAGGCCCGCCCAGCAGGGCCCCTCCGGCGTCGGCAAGAAGGGCGTCGTGGTTGCGCGGGAGGGCAGACCCACTCGCGCCCCCCAGGAGGTCGCTGCGCACACCCGCTCCGGCCCCCGCGACGGCGTCGACGAGCAGGGGGTCGGGGGCGTCGTCCTGGGCGCCGACGTCGTCTCCCGCGACGGCCTCGATGAGAAGGGAGGTCGCGCCGGCGGAGAGCGGCGGCTGGCCGTCTGGTCGCCCGGTGATCTGGGCCCAGGTCGGGTGGGGGAGGGGGCGAAAACGTGGAAATAGGTGGGGGGAGGAGGAGGGCCAACGGCTGGAGGAGGGCCGCCAGCTGGAGGAGGGCCGCCGGCCATGGTCGGCGGCGGTGGGTGGTGCCTGCTGCCTGGCGGCGGCTGGGTGGGAGGAAAAGTTCCCTAGCTTGATACCGTGCTGAATAGTCTAATAAGATTAATGGGCTAACCCTAGAAGGGTAGCTATATAGTAGTAGGAGACATGGGCCTCATGGGCCTGACTACATATACTCCAACAATCTCCAAGAGATTAGCTAAAAAGACTAATCAAATTTAGTGATTTAGTTACTCTCTAAAATAGATAATACTAGAGTACTCCAACAGACCCTTTAAGATGAAGAGTCTAGATGGCTAGTGAGGTAGGCTATCCAAAAGTAGAGAGCAAATGTCGTGGAATGGAGAGCTACAGCTACTAAATTTGGAGAGTCATTTACAGAGTCTGTTGAAAACGATTTTTGCCTTCATATAATAGCTAAATTTACATTTAGAAAATGATTTAGCTAATCTCTTGGAGATGCTCTAACTCAACAAACAAAAGAATTACCAACTATAGTGCAAAAATATCCTCAAGAACAGACCTCCACATTATTGACATATGTCAGTCTCCCCATCTTTACTTCTGGCACCCATCGCACCAGAAGCAAAAGTAGGTCTGGAATCCCTTCACCGCTGGAGGATATTATGGTATAAGTTAGAGAGAAGACAAATTTGTAGAAAACATAAAAAGCATTGCCTTAATAATGACATAAAAAGCATTGCCTTAGTAATGCAAGCAGCAAAGCATATAGCTGACACACCTTACAGCGCTGGTTGGGACAATATTGACCACTTGTTTCTTCTTCTTATTTTCATAATACAGGGCAGCATTGAAACCGTTTTCCATAAGTTGTGTTATAACCTATTAAATAAAACCAATTATAAATCAAATCCTATTGATCAGAGAGAGGTAATAGTAAATCAATGAACATAACAACATGTGTACCTCAGTTAACCTCCATTTGAATTCTCTTTGTACATCATAAGTTTGGTTCTTAAGTTCTTTTTCTATTGGTGCATTGATACAAGTCCTCCAACCATATAGCCGATCAACTTTGTTCAAGGCAACAATAAACCTCACATTGTGGTGTTTCAAAAGATCAAGGGACTCCATGGTCTGCTTCTCAAGCCCACGCGTAATATCAACAACCACTACAGCAATGTCACACAGACTTGATCCCCTCGAGCGCATGTTACTGAATGACTGGTGGCCCGGGGTGTCAATTACAAGCAAGCCAGGAACTTTGATGGTAACCTCAGCTTTAAGGGAGGTCCTCTCCCTGATATTCTCAACAGGTAAGTAGGTGGCACCAATCTGCTGCGTGATTCCTCCAGCCTCCCCACCCTGAACATTGCTTCGCCGAATACAATCAAGCAGCTTTGTCTTTCCGGCATCCACATGCCCAAGGATGCAACATATCGGTGCACGAAGCTCCATGTCAACCCCATTGCCTTGACCTTCATCCTCAAGGATAGAGACCAAACCTTCCCCAATATCTTCCGATAAACTGATAGGGTTGGAAATTGGAGCAGCAGAGGTCACCTGCTTTTCCTCTGCTTGCTCCTCTTCCAGTTCTCCAAAAGAGGGAGATTTACCATGCAATAGGGAATCAAATCCATCGAAGCTCTTGTTCTCCCAAGTATCACCTTTGTCTATTTCATTGCTCTCTTCCGAAGATGAATGTGTAATCTGTTCCTCACCCAATTGGGGCACATCAACGAATACCCCATTATCCTCCAGCAACGCATTGATCTGTTGGTACTGCAATTGGTCCTCGGACCCCAAAGTTTCTCCCAAATCAGTTTCAATTTGAGATTGGACATTGACATGACGCTTGGGCACCGATTTAGACTTCCTTGATTCATACACGGGCTTTCTCTGCGCGCCACCACACCCATCACCAGCGGTGGCATCAGCAACGGCGACGCCAAGCCGCCTCCACGCCGCCTCCAACCGGAGCTTCTCCTCCCGCTCCCCGCGCTTCTTCGCTTCCTCCTGCCTCTTCCGCCGCTTCTCCTCCCGAACCCTCATATCCACCTCGGCCTGCCTCTCTGCCTCCTCCCTCGCCCTCCGCTCCTCCTCCGCGCGCCTCTCCAGCTCTCCTCCTCCTCCCGGCGCCTCTCCTCCGCGGGCCGCTCCTCCTCGCGCGCGCGAGCCAGCCTCTCCTGGATCATCCTCACGTGCCTGGGCACCGATGTCGTGCCACTAGCCGGCACCTTCTTCCGGCCTCCGCCGCCGCCAGGGGCGGCGCGGGACCCCGCGGCCGTCCTCGACGACATGGGAACGGATACGAGTGCTGTGCCGGCGGTCCAGGTTGTCGAAGAGGCGGACGCACATACGGCGGCGGGGACCACGCGCGGACGCGCCGCTGTATAGACTAAACTGCGACGGCGACGGCGAAGGCGGTGGAAAACCTAGATGGGCGGCGGACGACGGCAGCTGCTGCGACCTGCGAGGATGGCTAGAGGGATTGGGTGTTTTGATGAGGCGAGAACTTGTGTGCGCGTGCAGGGGCAATATAGCCTTTGGTTCTGGTTCAGGGCCCACCTGCAGAGACCGTGAGGGGCAGCTACTAACTCTGGCTGGGGCGCACCGCGCACGGGGAATACGTGATGGGCGTGGAGACTGGTTCCTTGGTTCGCACGTTTTTTCTTTTTTCTTTTTTTATTACCCATGGCCAGTGGCAATGGGCCATAAACGGGCTGTCGACCAATTCGGAAAGAAAGCCTGTATTGGCTTGGTCCAAGAAAGGGAAATAAATTGATGGATACGGGGTGCACACCTGTCTAGATGATTGACACGTGTTTGGTGAAAAAAATCAAACATCTAACTACAAATACATGCTATCTATATTAACTAAATTGTTGTGCATGTATGGGGTGGGGTCTTACACGATGTCAGTTTAATTAAATTATTTGTCTGCGTGTCAACTAATAGTAAAACTGGTGCACTCGGTGTCCACCTAATTTATTTCTCAAGAAAAGCCATGAAACTTATCTAGGCTCGAATAGTCGAATGTGAGCATGCTTGAATTTAACTTTGTCCACATAAGACCAAAAATCCACTAAAACCATATAATACCAAACCATCGGTGCCTAACATGATTCATCACATGTGTGCATACTCAATCATTCAGCGTAGGAGAGAGTATAGCTTTACTCTTTAATTAACTATATATACTTCATCCATTCTAAATTATAAATGGCTTTGAGTTTTTCGTTTATCTATTTAATTATGTATATAGATATATTATTATATCTACTAAATGTATAATCAAATAGATGTACTGAAAAAAGTTAAAGTGATTTATATTTATAATTTAAAACAGACGGAGTACTACTCATACGTTAGATGATGATAATTTTATATATTAGTCTTGTATATACATTAGATGATGACTATATGCGTGCACATCAGCACATTATCCATGGTAGAAGAGAGTGTAATAGACTGCTACACTCCCACACAAGTATAGGGACATACGGACAAAAAGGATAGAGTGTAAGGGGCCATTTGGCTGGGCTCTCGACCTGGCCTGCTTCAGCTCTCAAAGTAGCATTGTAATGTCAGAGGAGCCAGAGCCAAAAATACTAGCTCCTCCAACTCCTTACTTGTCAGTGAGAGAAAAGAGAATATAAGAAAAAAAATGAATTCAGTAAACAGTGTAATGAATAGTCTACTATAGTAAATGGCAGATGAAGCCGCGCCGAAGCTGTTGATCATACCAAGAGGCCCTAATAATTAGGGATGAAAACGAGACGGATATTTATTCGATCGTCCGTTCGACCGAATTTGTTTAGACGAGTTTAGAACTATCCGTATCCGAGTCCGAAGATCAGCATCCGATACCGTATCTGTATCCGAATACTAAAATCGGTATATTTATGATGTTGATATCTAATTGTATCATATCCGATATTTCGAATCCGAATCTGAACAGAAATATGAAAACAAATACAATATCAACGATATCTGTTCGTATCCGATCCGTTTTCATCCTTACTAATAATAGACCAAAGTTTAGAGCGTATGACAGGCTACAGGTTGTCGCACCCACGAGTAAGGTCGAGATGGCGGACTAGAGGGGGGGTGAATAGTCTTTTCTAAAAACTTAAGCGCAACGGCTAACCGAATCAAATGCGGAATTAAAACTATCGGTCTAGCCAAGACTACACCCCTCTAATTATAACTCTAGCACCTAGCAAAGTATATCTATTATGCTAACTAAGGTGCCAAGCTAGGAAGCTCACCTAAACAAGTCTAGGTTGCAAGGTCACACAAACCTAAGCAGCTAGTATTTTAAGCAAACCGGGAGCTCCTACACATGCTAGTAAGCAAAGCACAAAGCACCTAAGCCCACTAGCAATGCTCTCTAGCAAGACTACACAAGTCAACTAGAGAGCTTAACTTACTTAGCTACACAAACTAAGCAATGTGACTAACAAGGCTACACAAGCCAATTAGCCACTCAAGAGATACTTCTATGCTACACAAGCAAGAAGGTAACTAGCAAGATACACAAGCTATACTAGTTACTAAAGCAACCACTAAACACTAACACAAGTGAGAAATAATAAGTACAAGCTAGTGAATAGAGAATGCAAACCACTGATTTGTACTATCGGCAGTAGGACCGGTACTACCGGTGGCTCGCTGTAGCTACGAGATCTCAACGTAATGAGCTTTGAATCCAGATCCAAGCTTTCCCCCACACTCCTTGAGGTTGAGGGTAATGATGTTGAACTTTGCTTGGGTTGCTTCCTCACCAATTTGTAGATCGGACCTTCCCAACCTATGAACTTTGAGGGAGAGAGGAAGAACACGAAGAACACAATAGCAAAGGATAGTCGAAGCTATCTCCACAACATCAAGCACACGAGACTCACGATTTCTACCGAGGTTCGGCAACTCTACACTAGAGTTCCTACTCCTTGTTGTTGAGGTGACCGCAAAGGTCAGAGTCTCTTTCACCTCATTGCCTCCCTTGAGGCCCACACAAAGAGTGCCCAAGGTTTTCACTAAGATCGAATGGGGATTACAAACACTTCGATTGCCCTCACAAAAGAACAAATCATGGGCAAGCACGAAGAACGCCTAGCCGGCAAGGATTCCAAGAATCCAAGAGCAAAAAATGCAAAACCAACCGGCAAGAAGAGGATTGAAGTCTAGGAGCAAGGAGGAAGAGAGAGATACTATTGGGACCCTTTTCTCAGATGTGGAAGTGGAATAATGGGGGTAGCCACCGCCCCAAGGGAAGGGGCAGCCTATTTATTCCCGTAGCTCCCGACGCACTACCGGTACTACCGGTGTCCCACCGGTACTACCGGTCCAAGGAATCCGACCGTTGGAGATTCCCGACCATTGCACAAAGTTAGCCAACCGGTATTATCAGTTGCTCACCGGTACTGCCGATGGCTCACCAGTACTACCGGTAGTTCATTTTTCAGCACATCTTCAAAGTGCCCTCGCGTGCGAGAAAACCCCACCGGGAGCTGACCAGTACCACCGGTGGGAGACCAGTAGTACTGGTGGCTCAGTAGATAGCCACCGAAGAACTCTTCTAAGTAACGATTTGCACCGCTTCTCTCAAACGTCTCTAGACTAGTAACTTGAGCACTTTTATCCTCATCAAGCTAGTCTACTATGCATCCCTCTTGATAGTACGACTTTTCCTATAACTCAACCCGGTCAAACACTTCTCTAAACAACTATGACTGGTGAAAGAAATGCTCTAAGTTATACCTTTGCCTTGTGCATTCCATTTCATCTCCTTCTTCAATGTTGATGCAACACATGCACCAACCTATCACCAAATGATATGATCCACTTCATATCATCACGTGACCGTGTTGGTTCATCGATCTTGACCTCACTTGCTCTTTACCGTTGCGTCGGTCCATCGGCGCCAAGCATCACTCGCTTGCCCTTCACACTTGAAACCGTTCCATCAAGCCAAGCCTCATCTTGATCTTCTCCACCTTGGTCACATGATTCCATGTTTGTCTCATGTGCAATAAGCTCCTTCATCACACAATCATATGTGAACTAATCTCCTTTGTATATATCACTTGAACACATATTAGTTCACCTAAGTTGTCACTCAATTACTAAAATCACACAAGGACCTTTCACACGCCTTTGTTCCCGGTTGGGAAACCCCTTTAGTCCCGGTTTCCCAACTGGAAACACGAATGCGGGACTAAAGGTGGCACCCTTTAGTCCCAGTTCTGGAAGTGGGACTAAAGAAGGCCCTTTAGTCCCGGTTCGTAATAAGAACTGGGAGTAAAGAGTCCTTCCCCACGTACAGCCCTGTTGCCACCTTTAGTCCCGGTTCTTATTACGAACCAGGACTAAAGGTCCGTCTCCTTTTTGTCCTGTTTTTTTTTTCCTTTTTGGTTTATTTTTATTTCATATTAGTTAGGGTTTTAGAATATGTTTTCGAAGGTGCATTCTATGCTGCTATATATATACGCGTATATATTTTGAGCATATATAAAGGACATAATTATAGTACAAAACTATATATATACTAGAGAGGTAATTAATATTACACAATTTATATACACATGAGATATGTATTTGATATTGGATAACATCTCTAATACAACTTAGACTTAATCTTGGTTGGGCAAGATTTTTTCTTTTGAGTCGTACTAGTGCTCTCCATTGGGTTGTATGACTTCGTCCACAAGAAATCCTGCAATCGTCTCGACAATTGCATTGATCTTGTCTGATTGTAGAACCTTTGTCGTCGACCAATCAGACTTCAGTTTGAATTAAAGTAAATGAAAGGATCAAGATGCCCAAGAGGGGGGTGAATTGGGCTTCTTTTAAATTTCTAAAGCAATATTAAAACCTAACAATGCCAATCACCCCTAGTGTCTACCGCAATGTGTATCCTAACTAGAAAGCAATAGCAAGCCAAAAAAAGGAAAGACAACCTAATCAATTCTAGTAGGAATTGAAAGAACAAGGCAAAAAGAAATGCAAGTAAGTAAAGAGCTAGGGAAAGGAATTCTTGACGCAGCGATGTTTTCCCGAGGTATCGAGGTGTCGACACACCCCCTAGTCCTCGTTGGAGCACCTCGCAAGGTATAGCTCCCCATCTACACGCTCAAGGGTAGAGTGCTCTCTATGGGCTGATTCTTTGCCACTCCAGCTCAGTGAATCGCCCACAACCGATCACAAGAACTTGGAGAAGGAGCCGCCAACAATCTTCCGGCGATCACCTTCCTCCGATCACCACCAAACCGTCTAGGTGCTGTCGAACACCAAGAGTAACAAGCAGAAGACCTTCACTTGACCAACTCAAGCCTAGGAAGGTGGATGGATGCACACAAGTCACTCCTAATCACTCTAGTGGGGAAGAACAAGATGGAATCTCACTAATCTCTCCCTCACTAGGCACTTGGCTCTCCAAGAACTCTCTCAAGGTTTATCTAGGTGTAACAATGGCCAAGAGAGCTCTCAAGGATGAAGAGGGCAACTATAAATAGTCCCCACCTCCAAAACTAGCCGTTTCATGCTTTTTCCACTTTCTGCGAAGGCACCGGACTAGTCTGGAGCACACACCACCGGACCAAAGCAACTGGTCCGGTGCTCACTTGCAATTCAAACTTTACTGGAAAGCAAGCACCGTCGGACCACTCACTATGGTCCGACGCTCAGGTCCGGAGCCAGGGTGCTCACTAAGTTCAAAACTCAATTGAGCTCAGCACCACCGGACTACTTGTCTTAGTCCGGTGCTCTGGTCCGACGCAGAGGTCCGGAGCCAGGGTGCTTACTGAGTTGAAACTTACTCTGAGTCTCGAGCCTCCGGACCACTAGCCTTGGTCCGACGCTCAGGTCCGGAGCCAGGGTGCTCATTGGATTGGGAACCAACTGCTGACAGAGGCCTCCGGACCACTCGCCTATGGTCCGGAGCTCTTCGAGACAGGTGGTTCGGAGCTCTGTCTCTGAGCTTCTTCCTGAAGCAAGGCCGTCGGACTACTCTGCAAGGTCCGACGCTCAGGTCCGGAGCCAGGGTGCTCATTGGATTGGGAACCAACTGCTGACAGAGGCCTCCGGACCACTCGCCTATGGTCCGGAGCTCTTCGAGATAGGTGGTTCGGAGCTCTGTCTCTGAGCTTCTTCCTGAAGCAAGGCCGTCGGACTACTCTGCAAGGTCCGACGCCTCCTTACAGAACTGGTCCGGAGCTCTTTTCTCCCCCTTTCTCAACTCTTTTCACCAAGGTTCTTTAAGGGGTTTTGCTCCTACCAACTTAAGGCTTACCAAGGGATTATAGCGAGGTCTCTAGGACTAGTTGTAACAAGTGTGCACACACCAACTTTCCCAAACTCTCCTAGATCAAGCTACTAATCTCATACCCCCTTTATAGTACGGTCAAAAGAAAAACAAAGTCCTAGCTATACTTAGTGCCCTTCTCAACCTCATGGCACTAAGGACTAGCCTAGTCTTCACCTTGAATCACCATCCTTTGAAACCGAAATGATTTTCATCTTGGGGCATGAATACCATTAAGCCCATTCATTTTAGCATCACATATGACCTAACTTAAATGACTTTGCCTCTGCAAAACACACGTTAGTCATAGTGACCTAGCATTGTCGTTAATCGCCTAAACACAAGGGACCATGATTCTTCAATCACCCCCTTTTAGGTGATTGACGACTGTCGGATACCTAGAAATAGGGTACCCAATCTACCAGACTCCACAAAAATAAAATCATCATCAGGGGCTCTTCCGCCTCGCCCGAGCCGAGGTGGCGTCATCTGTGACGTCATTGACCCTTGGGGGCTCATCCGCCTCGCCCGAGCCAAGCAGGCGTCATCCGTGATGTCATCGACCCTCCGGGGCTCTTTCGTCCCGCCCGAGCTAGGGAGGCATCATCCGTGACGTCATTGACCCTCGGGGGCTCTTCCGTCTCGCCCGAGCCAGGGAAACGTCATCTATGACGCCCCTTACCGTCGGAGATCTCGCCGCCATCAACAGTCAGGGATGCCCTAGTCCATATAGTCAAAAGGTCCACAGTACCCTCCGTCCTCAGGGATGGGGTTCAAGGCATGAGCCGCCATGCCAACCTCTGTTCACCCTGCGGTACAAGGTCATGTGCTGCCTAACCGGCGACTTCAGTGAACTACACCCGCGTCATGCCTCCGACGGACACTCCAACATGGATTAGGGCGTCATCGGCCCTGTATGATGGAACGCGGGGGTGTCCGGTCCTGTGCGACCAGCCCCAGCCCATGCCCAGGTAAGGGAACAACAGAGTTCCCGATCACAAGGCGCATGGCTACAGTACAACAAGGACGAACAGGATCCGGACATGCGTCCACTGGTGCAATCTTCCTCAAGAAGGAAGATAGAATGAAGACAAAGCTCCCCCTCGGCAGCAGCCCAAGCCGGGCCCACGTTCACTCCCCCTCTCTCTACTGTACTCCTCTCCCTACGTATAAAGGGAGAGAATGGATCTCCAATCTGGGTCGCTCGACATCCCAACATTCATTCACATACACTCAAACTCGCATACACGCAAGCACACACCAGAACCAAGAACCTCATACGCACGAGACCTGGGAACCGCCTTCCCTCTCTCACCAAGTCTTGTAGCTCCCCACTACGAGCTCTCCACGCTCGGTAATACAACCCCGCAACACACTGGACATAGGGCGTTCGTGCCTGAACCAGTATAAACCTCTGTGTTCTCCGAGCGTAACCATCCGAACTCCGACACACTTAGAAATTTACTCGTTGGCCGTCTAGACCCCACCATTTTAGACACCGACAGTTGTCGCGCCAGGTAGGGGACCTTTGCATGTCACCCGTATTTTCGAGTTTCGGATGGCTGATCGCCACGTTGACTTTGCTCCGGGCTCCATCGTTCGTTTTGGTAGCCTGGACTTCCAGTGCCACGGGCAGGGGGCCGACCTGGCTCTCCGTTGCTCTGCGGTATCCTCAGTTCGAGCGTCGGCTGGACACGCTCATGGGACCCCAGCCGACTCAGGACTCCCTGTTCAACCTCTACTTCGCGTTCGCCAACGTGACAACGCAACTCGCGGGAGGGCAACCGCTTTGTCCTCGGCGCGTCAAAGCGTCCGTCTCGGAGGCACAACCTTTCGACATGAGGAATGCCACCGAGTCGTATGCGGAGATGGTGGCCGCGTGGTTCCATGCTAACCCCGCGGAGGGGACACACATGGGGCTCGTGTCCCACCACCCTTGCTCTGCCTCCGACTTCCTCACGAGCTCCGAGATCACATCTCACACCGACTCGAGCCGCGGGAGCGTCGATCCCTGGGACCCCCTGGACTTCGACGGTCTGGGGGATCAGGAGGCCCTTCATGGTTTCCTCCAGGCCAGCGACTATTTGCTCGACTCCGACTCGAGCGGTCCCAGTGAGGACCACGGCCGTGAGTGCTTCATGTGCGACGCAGCGCCACCCGCGGTCACAGTCGACCCCACCCACGTCAATGAGGGGGACGATGATGGCGACGACAACCACACGCCCGTGTACCGGACGGGTGTTCCTGTACCTCAGCCACGACCCGATCCGCAGTCTTCGGACGCCTGACAGCAACAGCTTCGCGACCTCCGCGACATAGAGCAATAGCTCGTGGAGCGCCAGCGAAAGGTGACGTTCAAGCGCAAGAAGCTTGAGCATGAAGCCGCCAGGGATCCTGCAGAGCCCCGCGCTTGCAGGGAGGCCCGGGCGGTACACCACCGCATCATCAACGGTGAACATGGCACGCCGTAGTTCACACGGGCAAGCCAAAACATCGCGGCAGCAAGAATGGTGCTCCGCAACCTTCCGATCCCAGATGCTCCCGCCGGCAAGCTCGCTCACGACGAGCTGAAGACCCTTCTGGAGCGGGCCACGGAACAACAGGCCGAGAGCTCCGCGTCGCGGAGGCATGGGCTCAGCATCGCCCCCAGCCGGTGCGGCTCCTAACGACCGCGAGGGGTCGGTCCACCCGGATCCCGCCCCGACCAAACACCGGCGCCCAATGGTGCATGCTCGCGTAGGCGAAAAGCGCGACATGCGCGACACGCTCAATGCGCGCAAGCACGCTAAGCAGGACGACGTAAGCCGAGGCTACCACGTTCGACGTGGCGGTCGATATGACATCGATGAAGACCGATCTCCCATGCTGGAACCACCAGGCCCCTTGGCATTCATTCACCACATCCGGCGCGCGCCGTTCCCGCAGCCTTTCTGACAGCTAACCAACGTCCTTCGGTATTCCGGGGAAACAAACCCTGGGCTCTGGCTCGACGACTACCGCCTCGCATGTCAGGCCAGCGGCGCGGAGGATGACGATTTCATCATCCGCAACTTGCCTCTCCACCTCTCGGACTCGACCCACACGTGGCTCGAGAATTTGCCTCCTAACACCATTGATGGGTGGGAATCCCTGCGACAAGCCTTTGTCGGGAACTTCCAAGGCACCTACACGCGTCCAAGGAACCCCTGGGATCTCCGCAGATGCAGGCAGAAGCCGGACGAGTCCCTATGGGAGTACATCCGCCGCTTCTCCCAGCAATGCACAAAGCTCCCAACCGCGGCCTACGCGGACTTGGTCGGGGCCTTCCTCGCAGGCACCACCTGCAAAAAGCTGGTCCACGAGCTGGGCCGCAGCAACCCTCGCACCACCGAGCGACTCCTTGACATCGCCACTAGCTACGCATCGGGAGAAGAGGCGGTCGGTGCAATTTTCCACCCAGACAAGGGAAAAGGCAAGGAAGTCAAGACCGCCGGCGAAGGCGGCTCGAACCGCGCTCAGAATAGGAACAAAAAGAAGGGCAAGCCGCAGCGTGGCGGCGGCGACAATGTAGTCACAGCAGCGAACCGCAAGCCTCCCTGCCCCTAGGGCAGGAAGAAGGTGGGCAAGTTCGACGACATGCTCACAAAGCCGTGCCCATATCACAACGGACCGGTCAAACACACACTCCAGCAGTGTGACATGATGGCCAGGTACTTCAAGGCCGTCCCTGACAAGGACGAACCGAAGGAGTCAGAAGGCCAGGACGGGGACGGGGGTCACGAAGACTCCTACCCCCACGTCAACAAGTGCCTCATGATCTTCGGAGGCCCAGAAGCCTATAGTTGAAAGCGCCGGCAGAAGAAGGAGCGGCGCGAGGTCTTCGCAGTCGCCCCGGCAACGCTGGCATACCTCGACTGGTCGTAACCCGACATCACGTTTGGTCGAGAAGACCATCCAAGCCACGTTCCTCACCCGGGCAGTTATCCACTTGTCGTGGATCCGATCATAGGGAGCGTACCCTTCACCAAAGTACTGATGGACGGGGGCAGCAGTCTCAACACCATGTACTACAACGCGTTCGAGGCCCTCGACCTACGTAGGGAAAAGCTCCGACCCTCAGGGGCTCCCTTTCAGGGGATCATTCCCGGGAGACAAACGGTACCCCTGGGGCAGATCGACCTGCCCGTCATGTTCGGGGAACCAGACAACTTCCGGGCCGAGTACCTCACCTTCGAGGTCGTGGCTTACTGTGTGACCTACCACGCCGTTTTGGGAAGACCGTGCTACGCAAAGTTTATGGCCATCCCAAACTACACTTACCTAAAGCTCAAGATGCCGGGGCCGTGCAGCATCATTACAGTCTCCTCCGACGTCAAGGTGGCGTACCAGTGCGAGGTGGACTGCTGCAAAAACGTCATGGCCGAGGTGCGCAGCAAGGAGCTGGTGGCGGCGATCGAAGCCGCTGACAAGATGGATGTCGATCCCTAGAGCGCCAAGAGCTCGAACGCCCACAACACCAACAGCTATGTCGCCTTCTTCACTATTATCTAGTATACCTATCACCATGTACATACGCATGTAACTTCTCTTAAGAGCAAAGAGTTCGGGGAATAAGAACGCGGGAACTCTCGGACCGACCTCTTAGCAAGGTGCACTCTTGGCATGCGCTAGAACACACCTCGCTCGGGGGCTGGGAAGGGGGTAACCCCCTGCCTTTCACTCCAAAAAACTTTTTTGCTCAAAAAACCGATATGGTAAGAGAAAGCCAGATTTTCCCGCACCAAGAGAAGAAATCTCACCGGACCGTGCCGAAGGGCCGCGAGGTGCTCTGACTCTTCGGAGCCAAGTGCCTCTGCCCAACTGCCCGCCCGAACAGATCAAAACTCTTACAAGGAAAATCGGGCAAGTAGCCCAAGCAAAAAAGCAAATGCGAAAACCAACAAGCAAGCAAACTTAAAACAAGCTCACCAAGGAGCTATCAAAGTCGTCCAAAGCCCCCTTGGGGTCACATCACGGGATAACTTAAATTGTTTTTTACAAGGGCCCTCGGCCCTGATCTCTGACCACGCAGGGTCACTCCTCTGGAGGTGGGAACACCTCGTCGTCAAGCTTGGTGGCCAGAACCACCACTGGCTTCTCCGCGTCGGCCTCAATCCGGTCGAGCAAGTCCTCCGGGGCGTCCGGGGGATAGACCTCGCTCACGAGCGTGGGAGTCACCGTGTCGTAGAGGCAGGCGGCGATCGCCATCGTGCGGTGGACTCCGACGCGTAGGGCCTCCCGGATCCGCACTTGGCCCTGCTCTGACAGCAGGCCGACGCGGGTTCTGGCCGCTACCGGACCACCCTCGACGGCCTGTACGCCAAAGAGGTCGCACACCTCGTGCACTGCCTCACACAGCGCCTGCGCCTCCTGTGCACCGGCGTGCAACCCTGAGGTGACAAGAAAGAGGTCCTCAACCTCTAAAACAAACTACACACAATGCCAAGGCGAACGGGCAGACGGAGTAAACGTACCTGCATTTTCTTCCTCCAGGCCATTGACCGCTGCACGAAGCTGCGAGATGACCGTCGTCAATTCGCCCACCTGGGCGGAGAACTCCAGGATCCTCCGATCGGCGTCGACACTGCGCTCACGCGCCCTGTCGGACAAGTCCTCAAGGCGGGCCACGACGTCATCATGCTCTCGACCGTTGACGTCGCGCTGATGCCGCATGGTTCTATGCTCCTCCTCCATGGAATCGAGCACCGAGAGAGCACCGAGACAGCTCGACATTGCGCTCGGCCATCAGGCGTCCCAGCTCAACCTGGCGCGCTGAGCGTTCATCCGCCAACATCTGGCGGAACGCCTCCGCGTCAGCACGAGCTGTGTTCTGCTCTTGCTCAACTCGTGCGACGTCGCTGGCGGTCCGCAGCGCTAATGCCTGGGCATCCGCCGCACTCGACTCCAAAGCGCCCAGCGGCTCCTCCAGCTCCGCCACGCGACGGCGAGCCGAGACAAGATCCTCCACCATGGCGGCTCCCCCGATGGATGTCCACGACCCAGGAGCGCACCGGCTGGCCTCTCGACGGAGGAATTCCGACTTCTCGATGCTTGTCACCATCAGGATCTACACAAATAAAGGCGTTAGGAATTCGACGAGTAGGAGCAAACAACATTTACGAACAAAACGGTCTCTCACATTGCCATGATGCGCGATGTCCTTGGAGAACGACGCGAAGGCCCTCTGGATTCGCTCCCCGCTCCGTGTGACGTGGAGGCCAAGCTCTTGACGGGCACCTGCCACCCGATTCCAATGGTGAAGCTCGCGCCGGTCATCCAACGTGAACATGGGGGACCCCAGATTCCCCTGATAAGCCCAGATGAGCTGGTCTTCGTCCCCGAAGGAGCAACGGTCAGGACGAAGATGACACAGGGTCCCAGGGGCGTCTTTTCTCCTGGCCTTAGCCGTCGCGCCCGGCGAGGTCGCGCTGGACTGGGAGAGGACAGCTTTGGATGCCTGGGCAGCCGCCGCCTCCCCTTCGGTGAAGGACTGGGGACCCGATGTGTCCTGAGCCGACATGTTGGGAGGAAGGTGGCTGCTTAGCAGGCCCTCCTCACTGGCACCGGACGCTCTATCCTCAGGCAGGGCGGTCACGACGTGCACAACCGCATCCACCTGGTCGACGCCACCCTCGTCGACTATTCCCATCACGGCCGCCGCCGCGTCTTCCGGCACCTCGGTTGGCGGGGTTTCCTCGGCGTCCACGACCATGGCGTTATCGAAGCCTCCATCCTCCCCGGAGTCATCGACGACTACCATGACCGGGGGAGTAGGAGGCGTAACAGCTTCAGGGCCGACGTGCGCGGTGGCTGGCGGCGTTCCCCAGATGATGGCGGTGTTGGTTGGGGTTAGCCCGGCTCCGGCCTCGGCAGCGTTTGCCAAGTCAACAACTGGGGAGGCACTAGTCTGTCCCTCCTCGGCGGACGGTACCCCTCGGCACAGTCTCTTCCATCCCGCATGCGCAGAGCCGCCGCCGGTCCTGAAACGTTCGATGCGATCGTTACAAATCACGGGAAACCTCTTCCCTGCTGACAGGGTAGAGGAAGGCATGAAGCATAACCAACTCACCCATGGGAGAAGATGCGTTTCCGCTTCGACTCCACCCCGCTGCGCCCGGCGGCGCCCAAACTCCCGCTCCGTTCGACCCCTTTGGATGAGGCAGAACGGGGAGTCACCGAGACGTCTCCAGTGTCACCACCCCCGGAACCCCCTGGTGCCAGGTGCGCGCCAAGCGTCCTGACCGGGAGCGCCTCCGCTGCCGACGCAACCCACGCAGGGTAGGGCAGCATTCCGGCAGCCAGCGAAGCCAGCACCACCTTAGGTTGAGGACGCCCGTCCTCGTCGTCACCATCGTCATCGCTGTCGTCCCCACTGAGACCACCGCTGCCTTCGTTCGACTCGGTGGGGGACTCCTCCTCCATTTCCCCAGTGTGGCGCTGTCTGGCCCGCCGCTATTCCAGCTCCATGCGCCTCAGCGCCCTTTCGGCCTTCCTCCTCCTCTCGACGGCATCCGCTCGCTGCTGCACGTTCCGCTCCCTGTTCGCCGACCGCTATGCTGGCAGAACGAGAAGGGGGCGGCCACATGACGCACCGACGAGCGGGGTCCCTGCGGGGAAAAGACCGAAGATCTGTGGGACGTTACCAGCAAGAGAAGGCAACGCAAAAGAGAAAAAACACCATGCCATCGGCACTCACCAGATCGACGGACGTGGGATCCAGGTGCATCGGAGGGCTACGCCCGATGTCGTCAGGAGTAAACGTATTCCCCAACAGTCCCCTCATAATTGAGACTGTGCAGTCGAGGCTCAATTCTTCGGCCGCCATGGCGGTCCCGTCGTGCGGTGCTTCCTGCACCATGTCGTTCAGCGGGAGCACCCGCACCATGAGCAGGAGGACGCGACGCCGAAGGAACTGCGCGATGACCCCTGCGAGGTTCATCCCGTGATCTCGGAGCTCAGTCAGGCTCCAGAGGTAGGGCTTTATCCTCGCAAGCTCGCACGAGGTTGGTCCGTGGTGCCAGCGGGGAGGCTCCCCCCTGAAGCGCCGGCCTGTGAAAATCAGGAGCGGCACCTCGGGGTGGTTCCGGATGTAGAACCACTGCGAGTGCCACCCCCGGTTGGACGAAGTCGCGCGCGCCGGCATGTAGGACACCAAGTTGGAGGAGCGGAGGCTAAGCGCGCACCCCCGCAGGACACCACCGACCTCATGCCGCCGGAGTTGACAAGGAACACCGTTGCCTTGAAGAAATACTTCCACAATATGAAATCCGGCTCCACCCCCAGCATTCCCTCTGACATGGCCGCGAAGGCCGTAAGGTGGAGAACGGAGTTGGGATTGAGGTTATGGAGCTCAATCCCATAATGATTGAGAATCCCCCGCAGGAAGCGGGTCGGCGGGGTCCCGAACCCGTGCTCGTGGAACGGGAGGAAGGAAACCACGTACCCCTCAGGCGATGCCGGGACGTCGGCACCGGTGGGGACGATCCACTCGACGACACCACCGGCGGAGCGCTCGGGGCGCAGTAGCCTCTCTTGCACCAGCTCAAGCGCCCACTCCCGAATGAGCGAGCACCGCTCCCAACTCCTTGAAGGTTGATCTCCAGCCATAGGGGGAGAGCGCTCCGGGAAGGATCCGCGTCGTGGCGGAAGGCGTGGCTAGGGCAGGAGCACGGCGGCGCAAACCCTAGGTGCAAGGGGAGACGGCTCGAGCGAGGGCAGGAGACGAAGAGGGCAAGCAGTACGAGCGCAGGGGGATGATGACGCGACACCCGGATATTTGTAGGAACCCGGAAGGCGGACCGTCGCCTCATCAATTCTCCACGCCACACTTTGGTCCCACCACCCGAGCCGCATTAAATGCGGCTGCTCGGCTACGTCGCTTCCACTGTTCGGAGGGATATCGGGAACCTCACGCGCTGCGGCAGGTAACTATCACCACTCGCCTTTTCCCCTCGTTCAGATTCGTA
Organism: Microstegium vimineum; assembly: GCA_022036555.1. Taxonomy (NCBI): domain Eukaryota; kingdom Viridiplantae; phylum Streptophyta; class Magnoliopsida; order Poales; family Poaceae; genus Microstegium; species Microstegium vimineum. Next base: position 30,435,617 of record CM039129.1, on the reverse strand, counting down.
TCATGTATCCATCATCATTACAGGATCTACCCCGGGCCCACCGCACCACGTGCGCAGATTTCACCCACGCGTCCTCGACTAAGGCACGCGCCTCCCGAGTGCGAGCGCGTCTCGGGAGAGCCCCCGACTCGTCCGAGCTCGGCCAACTCACGTGAAGGTCGGAGGGACACATGCGTGGCCCAACGAGTGGCGACGGCCCATGGGCCCAGGTAAGCCAAAGGGATAAGGGCTATAGACACCCTGACGACCCATTATGGTCTAGAGATACGAAGGCCGACCCACCAGGGCTCGAAACGGCCGTCTCAAGACAACAGAGCGAGGGGCGAATAGAGAATGGACACGCTAGCGGTCATTAGCCTGGCAATTGGATGCTAAGGTCATTCCCAGATTTCGTATTTGAGTCCGTCTTTACGGATGATTGGTTCATGGTATTCCTACCGAAGGAAGGTAGCAGGCCGCAAGGACCCACCGAACGGACCCGGCTACTAGAAACCGATTTGGGGTGAGCCACGACTTTGGCTACAAGCCGGAACCCCAGCGAACGGGAACCGAGCACCCCACTCAAATTTTCCTGATAATAACTCGACGAGAAGCCATGGTTCGTCCGCTTCGAGGATAGCATGGTTCGACTCATATTCCCCCTTCTCGCGGAGGGATGCGTGGGGAACGAACAAAAATACGACATAGAACCGAAACGATTTTCTTTACACCGAGTAAAGACTCGGGGGCTGGCGTCGCACCACGGGGCACGCCTCACGCATCGGAGGTCCATACAGGTAAACACAAACACTCTTTCTCTTCAGATATATTTAGATATTAACTCTTGCAGGGGTTACATGCTCTCTAAGAGCCATAACGGATAAGCCCAATCGTCAGACGCCAAAAACACGAAAAAGTTGGACTGAAGGGAAATCCCAGGCCAAGAGGCCAAAAACTAAGGGCACCCGCGGGGTGCCCACGTTAGTTATCACATCGCCGACTGCCGCCATATATCAAGGTCAGATAACCCAGCCGCGGGGCTCGGGAAACATCTGCCTGATACACAAGATCGCGTCAGACGATGGCGTCACGGCCCATGGACCACTCCTATCAGGCAGGTTGCGGCAGCGGAAGAACAACCGTCGCTCCGTCTTCAGGAAACCCCGGGTCGCGCCCCTCCTCCAGAGTTGGTTGGGCACTTTACAGCTAGGTCGCCCCAGCCGCTCCATGATCAAGGACTCTGGAGAGGGATCACACGACATTGACTCCCTCGGGGCAGAGAGCAGGGGCCATTCCGCAAAAGGGATGGATCCTACGCCCTTCATCTCCGGGAGCGATTCGTGCAGGGGGTGGTCACAACCTTCCGCTCCACCAGTGGTTAGGATAAGGGGGAGCTACGCGCATCTCGCAGAGCTTCCTCTCAATCCTGCCACAGAGCGAAAGGGGATGAATGCACCTCCCACACAGAACTTCCTCTGAATCCGGTTTTGCTCTCAAAAGGCCGTTCGCCAGGGCGGTTCAGGGGCCTCTCCGACGGGACCTCGGAGGAAGAATTTAGGGCAAGCCATACTATGAGGATGTGAATCTTCCTGCTAGTGGTTGCCCCTATTTATAGCCCGCCAGGGCACTCACGCGGCAGCCGGCCCGCAAAGCCATAACACCGCCTCCCAACCACATTGCACTGTGCGATGGCGCCGACTTCTAGGGAGTGCAGCGAGGCTATAAATGGCCAAGCAGACTGTAGGCTCGGGGCGCGCCGTTCGGAGTTAGGACCACAGAGCGAGCAGTTCCCAGGCACCGCTTCTCGAACTGGAAAGACACGACACGTCCACTTTTGGGCTACAGGGGGAGGGGGCGCAGTCAGACCCCGAAATCCGACAAACATATCTTCGACCGGTCAATCGACCGCAGGCCAAAAGACAGCACGACGAAGAGCCGACTCGTCATTTCAATATGTGTCAGCCCGAGGCCAACAATGCAGCCCATGCTAGGGCTGGCGTGCGACCAGGGCTCTAGCCCTGACGAACGGGAGAAGTCCGCTCCCTCCCCATCTTGTGAGAGAAGCGAAGGGCCAAGCGCTGTGCAAGACTTCAAAATAAGCCGGAAAAATCTCCCTCATAAGGCCTCGGGGGCTGCGAACACATGGTGGATAAGTACCCATGTCTGTTCAGCTTTGATGATGAGTGATCGTCCAACACGTGAGTGTTTCAGTTTGAGTGGCTTACTCTAACCTCTGCGAAAGCAGAAAACATGTGCTTGTCTATCGGCTTGTGGTGTGCAGGTGCTATTCCTAGTGACAGTGGTCAATGGCGTGGAGAAGGTCGAGTAGAGGCTTGCCATGCCGATGGACTGAGAGCAGTGAAGGGCGGAAGCGGGGCTCAGACTGAGGGACCATGGACGCTGACGGACTAGCTGTGGTGGCTAGTACTTGGCACCGGCGAGTGCGAGAAGACATGGACGTAGACCGAGTTGACCGAGTCAAGACGGTGGATGTGCGAGTCGAGCGAGGCTCAGGGGACTCGGAGTCTGACCGGGCAAAGACAAGGTGGCTCGCGTCGAGTGGTTTGGTGGTTTGGGCCTCAAAACCATCCGCGTTGGTTTCCGAGTTTGGGCCACAAAACTCGGGGTTCGGTAGTTGAGCCCAAAGCTACCGGTGGCGGGTTTCCTGGGTTTGGGCCTCAAAACCTAGGCGGAGCTTCCGAGGAAGCGGGATGGCACGTGGCGGAATCCTGGAGGTTGCGTCGAGGCGACGGCAACTCCCGGCAGGAAGCGGGGCCGTCCATTCAAAGTGCGGGAGATATTTTCCGGAGCTTGGACTGCAATGCTTAGGCTAGGTAGTTTACTCAATGTATCTAGGGGGCTCTTTGGGAAATAGCCAAAGCCCGATAAGTAGGGGGTGAAGGGGTATCCCTCATCCCATCTCTTGAACCCTAATCATTTGCCCCAACTCTCTCTCTAGTTCATGAGATCCCTAGATTGCTTCACCAACCTTTGTAAGAACTTGAGTTTGTCGCGAGGAATCGGAGGCCGTAACCTCCGTAAGCCATGGTGGTTTCGATTTCATGATTGTGTCCCCGTTTTGCTTGTGTTCTTCGCGTTTTACTTTTGCTCCCTATTTTCTCGAGATGATTTCTCTTTGTAGGGAGTAGCTCTTGCAATTCCGTTAGAACCAAGTTTTTCGTATTCGTGAGGAGCTTCTTTGCACTGAAGGAATTCTCCTCAAACCTCACGAGTGTGTAGATCGGGTGATTTCTTTGTGATCATTTGGTTGAGTTTTGAGAAGATTTGGCGGAGAGAAGTTCGTTTTCGCGAGGAACAGTTTTCTGTCTGTGAGCGTCGGACCACTTTGCCCTATGCTCTGGACCATAGCAAGTGGTCCGGTGGTCTTGACTTTCCAAGTGTCAAGCAACAAGAGGCGTCGGACTACCCTCCGGACCATTCAGATTTTGAGCACCAGACCATAGGCAAGTAGTCCGATGGCTCTCCTGAGGGTGACACTCACGCATCGGACCATGCTCATTAGTCGGACGGTGAGCATCGAACCAGGTGTCCGGAGGTAGGGTGCTTGCTGTGTTCCTTTGCTCGATGGCGAGTGTTAGCACCGGACTACTTTCCTTAGTCCGACGGTGAGCGTCGGACTAGCTCTCCGGAGCCCAGGCACTCACTGGTTGATTTCTATGTGAGCACCGGACTTCTGAAAGTGTCCATCGGACTAGTCCGGAGCCTCTGGTCCGGAGCTAGGGTGCTCACTATTTTGGCCTATCCTAGTGGGTGAAGGCGTCGGACCTGAGCACCGGACTACTTGCTATAGTCTGGAGGCGGAGTGGAATCAGTCGCGGTACGATCAAGCATGCGGAAGTCATCAAGACCATCATCATCAGAGTCCTCCCCCTGAGTGTCTGGAGCTGAAGGTGAAGCAGTCTGGGGGATAGGAGCTGACGAGCTGACTAACTCTGCTGCCGAAGAGTCTGGAACTGCAGCTGGGGCAGGAGTAGGAGTAGGATGTGCCACTGTCTCTAGAGGTGCCTCTGGAGCTGCTGTCTCCGGTTGTGCCTCAGGCACTAACTCAACTGAAGTCTCAGGAACCGGTGGCTGCTCAGGCTGAGCTGGAGTGGAGGAGACAACTATGGCATCGGTCACGATAGCAGCTGGAGGAGTCGACACGGCTAGACCATGACTGTCGTGAGTAGCCTCAGACGAGGCAACAGAGGAACGATGCTGACCAACTGTCGGTGTAACAAGTGCTGCCTCAAGCTCGGCTGCTATCTGCTCACCAGTGGGAGACGGCTGCCCTGTGATGTCGCTAAACGAGGCTGAGAGATCTCGGGCAGTAGCACCCATCGTAGCAGACATCGGCGTGAAGCCGGTGGTGAGAGGAGTGAACTGCTGTGACGGGCCAAGAGTGTCCAACCACTGAGTAACCTATGTCGCCGGAGACTGGAACGGGGAGGTCAATCCGGCACCCAGAAGTCCATTGGACTGTACGGCGGGGCTGGGAGTGACTGTCTGTCCAGCTGACACTGAAGGGGCCACTGACAGGCCTGATGTCTGCCGAGAGGCCACTACGGGGCCAATAGCTGGTAGAGGGGCCACTAAAGGACCCACTGACTGAGATTCACTCATTAACTGAATCTGTGGTGCTGCAGGAAGCTCGAGAGGAGGAGCACCAGTCCACTTCATCATATGGGCCATAAAGGCCATGTTCTGCTCCTGGATCTGCTGTGACAGGAGCTGCAAACGCTGAGACTCCAACTACATAGCTAGTATCTTCCTCTGCATCTCAAAGTGGCGCTCCTCATACTGCCTCTGAAACTCATCATGTCTCTGCAGTTTTCGCCTGTTTTGCCTAGGTTCTTGACTTTTTCCCTAGGGGTTGAGAACCTGTGTTTTAGGGTTTCCGATGATTTTCCTCCACTATCGGGGACCTCTCTTTTCTCCGTTTTTGTCTGAATCCCCGCTCGCGTTGCTGGGGGGAGGTTGAGCACCCAGCAACTGGGTTTGGTTTTTGGGAAGAGTGGACCGAACATTTCGAGAGAAATTTGAGGCTCCCATTCACCCCCCCTCCTGGTCGCCGTTCTCGGTCCTTCAATTGGTATCAGAGCCGGTTAAGGATCAATCCACCTTACACGGTTCTTGATCCGCGAAGGCGACATGGAGCGAGGTGCTGGTAAACCTCCTTACTTCGATGGAACCAACTTTGCCTATTGGAAGGTGCTCCTGTCCGCTTACCTCCAAGGGCTTGACACGAAGTTTTGGGAGATTTGTGAGAATGAGAACTACGTGGTTCTTGAGGCTCGGATCACCGATGCCCAGGTTACATAGCATGCATCTAATGCAAGAGCCCGTAGCATTCTCTTCTCATGTCTGTCTCTTCCGGAGTTTGAGCGGGTTTCAAGTCTCACTACGGCACGGGAGATCTAGCAAACACTCTTGAGATATCATGAGGGCAACCCTCAGATCAAGTCCAGACTCTTTGACATGTACCGTAGAGAGTACGAGAACTTTGCTCAGTTGGCCGGCGAATCTGTTGACGAGATGTTCACTCGCTTCCAATCTATCGTCAACAAGATGCGTGCTAATCGAGCCAACTTGCCTTATGATGATCATGAGATGGCTATCAAGCTTTTGCATGCTCTTGATCGGAAGGTGTGGGAGATGAAGGTGGCTGCCATTCAGGAGTCACCGGGCTATGATGCCCTGACCGTGGACGAGCTGTTCAGCAAGCTCAAGTCCTCGGAGATTGACTACCATACCCAGGCCAAGCTTGAAAACCCGTCAAAACCCTCTATGGCGTTGGTTTCTGGCCCCGACGGTACGTCTTCTTCCTCCTCTGACCCTTCACACTATTTATTCGCTTTGTCTTTGATTTCTTTGACAAAGGATCAAGTGGAGGCTCTTGGAGATGATGAGCTGGCTTTGGTCATCACCAAGTTCTCACGGTTTCACAACAATCATTTGAACCGTCGGCATGGTGGCTCAACCAAGGGGTGCTACCATTGCGGTGATGAGGATCACTTCATCGCAAACTGCCCCAAGAAAGTTGCGGGCGACTTCACCAAGCGCAAGGACAAGCGCGAGCACCACTTCGAGGACAAGCACAAGCCCAAGGGTGGCTACCACCGAAGGTCCTCCAAGAAGGTGATCGACAAGGTGAAGGCCAAGCACCGAGCCTTCCTCGCCTCCCTCAGCGACATCGATGCCTCCTCCGACGGAGGTGCTTCTTCAAGCGATGATGAGTCCAAGGGAAAGGTTGAGGACAAGCTCAACGGCCTATGCTTTTACGCTGACGCCAAGCACGGTGGCTTTTGCACCATGGCGATTGAAGAAGGCAAGGTCGGCAAGCACAAGGAAGGCCCCGACTACGACTACGACTCCGCAACACCTGAGGTACCACCCACCGTCGAGTCCCTCTCCCTTGAGATTGAGTCTCTGAACGACGCCTTGATGAGTCAAGATGCGTTGCTCAAGCGTGCTGCTGTAGAGAGGAACGACTTTAAGGTGAAGTACCTTAGCGCGCTTCATGAGCTACATTTTGCTAAGGCGTCTGTGGTGGTTACTGAGGAGGTAGAGTGTGATGCTTGCGCCATTCACATGTCTGATCTTGTCACTCTCCAGGACAAGTATGACACTCTACTTGAGGAGGTCAATGAGCTGAAGGCTAGGCCTAGCTTACTTGGTGCGTGCATGTCTTTCTTAGACTTGCGTTCTGAGCTGGCACAAAAAGATGCTAGGATTGCTGTGCTAGAGAAGGTCAGATCATATAGCACTAGAGAGTCAGATCGCTTTGAGGCTTTGGAGCTTGAGATCACGTCGTGCAGACACGACAAGATGCGAACTGAGGAAGAAAACACATACCTTCGGTCCGCCTTGAGCTGGGTGTCTTGCCGAGAGCCGTAGTTGGGGATGATGCTTAGCCAATGCAAAAGGGCTGGCAGCACGGGAGTATGCTTTGCTATAGGTGGGAAGGACGATAACTTGTTCGGTAAGATCGGTGAGTGTAGTGGTTTGAGCGAGAATGAGAAACCCACCACAACTCCCAAGCTTACCAAGATCACTCCACCAAAGCCTACCGACCCCTCCAAGTTTCCTATGAGAGATGGTGTGTTTGAAGAGCCACCCAAAACCACTCCACAGAAGCAAGTGTGGATTGCAACACCGAACCATCTACGCAACCCACTTGACACACTGCCAGACATCTCTAGTGATCCCCTTCCTAAGAAAGCTAGAGCCACCCAACCCAACAAAAGAGTGCCTACCAAAAGTGTGGTGTGGTACCATTGTGAGTATTGTGAGCGGGATGGGCACTTGGCTGAGTTTTGCTTCAGGAGGAAGAGAGATGATCGGAGGCAGGTTGAGTTGAACAACCGGGACATGTTCCACCCACGAGTTGAGGTGCGTGAACCGGAAGTTCGGAGGCACACTACTAGGCCTAGAGGTACAATGCCTCAAGGTGCTAGGCCTCAGGTGGCGAGACCACACGGTGGTCGTGCCCGGCGGGGTACCGGTCGTGACCCATACGACTACGGGCCTCGTTGCGATGGCTTTACTCCACCCTTCTTTAGCGGACCACGTTTTCCCCATTGTGGTGATCGCTATCCTCCCATGGGACATAAGATATTTGGTTTTTCTCCTAACCCATTCTTTGGGCAAGTGGGACAACACTGGTATCCTTCACAGTTTACTAACCTTAGTGTTGGTCCGTTTGCTCACCCTATGTCTTTTTATTGATGTAGGAAGGAGGACTGGAGGAGACTTGGCTTGTGGATTCCGGATGCTCACACCATATGACCGGAAGTGCCAAGTGGTTCTCCAGCCTCGACCCTGTGCACCACACCGAGTATATCACATTCGGGGATCAGAGTAAAGGTAAGGTTGTCTCCCGAGGGTCGATCCGAGTGAACTCTTCTTTTGTCCTCAAGGATGTTGCTTTGGTTGCGAATTTGCATTTTAACGTTCTCTCGGTTTTGCAACTCCTTGAAGACGGTTTTGAAGTGTGTTTTAAGCCAAACTTGTCTCGGATTTTGGACTCTCGTGGTGATCTTGTTTGCCGGATTTTTCCCTTCGGGAAGGTTTTTCATGCGGATTTTTCTATCTCTTCCGGACCTTCTCGTTGTCTTTTTGCCGGTTCTTCCTCCGAGCTTTGGAAGTGGCATAGGAGATTGAGACATTTGAGTTTTGACTTGCTTGCAAGGCTTAGCTCAATGGACCTTATCCAAGGATTGCCAAAGCTGAAGTTCGAGAAGGATTTGGTTTGCCATCCTTGCAGGCATGGCAAGATGGTTGCTGCTTCCCATCCTCCAGTGACTGAGATCATGACCACTCGACCCGGCGAACTCTTACACATGGACACAGTTGGTCCAACTCGGGTCAGGTCGGAAGGAGGGAAGTGGTATGTGGTTGTAGTCGTTGATGACTACTCGAGATACTCTTGGGTGTTCTTTTTGGAGAGTAAGGATGAGGCTTTTCCACTTGTTCGAGATCTGATTTTGAGATTGCAAAATGAGCTACCAAAGAATCCCATGAGAGCTATCCGCAGTGACAATGGCACAAAATTCAAGAATGCTCACTTTGCAACTCTTTGCTCTTCTCTGGGTCTCGATCACCAGTTTTCCTCACCTCACACTCCCCAGCAGAACAGTGTTGTTGAGCGCAAGAATCGGACCCTTGTTGAGATGGGCAGGACGATGCTCGATGAGCATAGGACTCCTAGGCGGTATTGTGCCAAGGCACTCAATTCTGCTTGTTATGTTTCCAATCGCATTTTCCTCCGAGCTTTCAAGAAGAAGACTTCTTATGAGTTGCGATTTGGGAGACCACCCAAGGTAAGTCACCTACAGGTGTTTGGGTGCAGGTGTTTCATCCTCAAAAAGGGCGGTAAGTTGGATAAATTTGAATCACGGTTTTCGGACGGTATCTTTCTTGGTTATTCTACTCACTCTCGTGCTTATCGTGCACTTAACCTTGAAACTAACCGAGTGATGGAGACTTGTGAGATTACCTTCGATGAAACTATGCTCTGTGTTTCCACTGCTTTTGAGCTTGCAGGTGATGATGAGGTGAACACTAGCATCTTTGTGGAGGAGGAGCGGGATGATGCCGATTGGGGTGATCCCAAGCCAACTCCACTGGCTGCCCCCGTCGACCCTGCGACGTCCACTTCGGCTCACGGTCCCGACCCGACTACTTCTTCTACATGGGGGCCGTTCAAGCAGCTTCCTCAGTCGGTGCCCGTTGCACATGAGGGAGCTCCAGCTACTGTTGAGGGGGAGGCCACTTCGTCCTGGCAAGCTCCCCACCACATCCAGCGGCAGCACCCGCCAGAGAACATCATCGGCAACATTGACCGTCGAGTCACGCGGTCCAGGTCCTATATCTCTCACTTTGCTCATTCGGCTTTTGTCGCTTCTTTTGAGCCTCGAGATGTTGGACACGCTTTGATGGATCCGGATTGGGTTAATGCCATGCATGAGGAGTTAGAAAACTTTGAGCGAAACCGCGTTTGGGTCTTAGTTCCTCCACCACCTAGTTGCCACCCTATAGGTACCAAATGGGTTTTCAAAAACAAACAAAGTGAGGATGGGGTGGTAGTGCGCAACAAGGCTAGGTTGGTAGCTCAAGGCTTTTGTCAAAAGGAGGGAATAGACTATGAGGAAACCTTTGCTCCCGTAGCTTGTTTAGAAGCCATTAGAATCCTTCTAGCCTTTGCGGCTTCTAAGGGTTTTAAACTTTTTCAAATGGACGTTAAAAGTGCTTTCTTAAACGGTTACATAGAGGAGGAAGTTTATGTTAAACAACCTCCCAGTTTCGAAAATCCCAAGTTTCCAAACCATGTTTTTAAACTTCACAAAGCTTTGTATGGTTTGAAACAAGCACCTAGAGCATGGTATGATAGGCTAACAACCTTTTTGCTTGCTAAGGGCTTTAAAATGGGATCGGTAGATAAGACGTTGTTTCTCCTCAAGCAAGGCAAAGACACTCTCCTTGTCCAAATATACGTGGATGATATCATCTTTGGTGGTTCTTCTCATGCTCTTGTTGCCAAGTTTGCAGATCTTATGAGCAGGGAATTTGAGATGAGCATGATGGGAGAGTTGACTTTCTTTCTCAGGTTGCAAATCAAGCAAACCCGGGAAGGGACGTTCGTGCATCAAGGCAAGTACACAGAGGATATCTTGAAGAAGTTTGACATGGGTGAGGCAAAGCCTCTTTCAACGCCCATGTCGACTACAACTGCCTTGGATGTGGACGAGGAAGGAGAGGCGGTGGACCAGACGGAGTACCGCAGCATGATCGGGTCGCTTCTGTACCTGACGGCGACTCGACTGGACATTCAGTTCGCCGTTTGCTTGTGTGCACGTTTTCGGGCATCCCCATGGACTTTGCAGAAGACTTCACAGAAGCAAGTGGTGAAACGCATCATGAGGTACCTGCGATTCACTCCCAAATTTGGTCTTTGGTTTTCCACCTCTTCCTCTGTTGTGCTTTGCGGTTATTCTGACGCCGACTTTGCCGGTTGCCGACTTGATCGGAAGTCCACTTCTGGGACTTGCCAGTTTCTCGGGTCTTCTTTGGTTTCTTGGTCTTCTCGCAAGTAGTCTAGTGTGGCACAGTCGACGTGCGAAGCAGAGTACGTTGTCGCGGCTAGCTGTTGCTCGCAGTTGATTTGGATGATTGCCACTTTGAGAGATTTTGGTCTTGAGCTTACTAAGGTGCCTCTGCTTTGCGATAGCACGAGTGCAATTAGTGTGGCCAAAAATCATGTGCTTCTTTCAAAGACCAAGCACATTGAGGTCTGCTTTCATTTCTTGCGAGATCATTATGAGAAGAGCGACATTGACCTCCAGCATGTCGAGACCCAAAACCAGCTTGCGGATATTCTCACTAAGCCTTTGGATCAAGCTGCGTTTTCTCGCCTTCGGGGCGAGTTGGGTGTTTGCTTTCCTTTTTAGAGGAGGAAAGTTGTGTGTATCATAGTTCTTTTTAATTCTTTTAGTCTTTTCTTTGTCCTTCTTCTCTCTTGATGTCTTGTTTGTGTTAGTTGGTGTCATTGCATTTTGCATCTCATTTGCATTTGTGACATAGTTCATTTTAAGCTTCATACTTATAGCCAATATAATGAATCTATGCTCTGTTTGAGGTTCTTTATGTGTCTATGGTGTTGCCTAACTTAGACTCTTTTTGATCTATATGATATGCAATAAAGCTAAGTTAGAAAAGCTTTAAAACTGAATTTAATTCCCATTGTCACCTCTGAAATGGCACTAGCATGTGTAGGCTTTTGAAGATCCTTCTTGGCTGCCTTGTATATAGCTTGTAACTATGGCTCTTCATTGTTTCATTCACTACCTTTGAGCACCATGTTTAATATCTAAACTGAAATTGCTCTCCGTTTTGTGAATTGGAAAGATCGAGTTGGGTCTACATTGTGAGCACTTCACCGTGTGTTCGAGACTGCTTCCCATATGGGTCGATACTTGAGCGGTGTCGTGTATGACCAAAACCGGTGTGTCAAGTTCTTTGACTTCGCCCGGTTGGTAAGCAGTGGCATCACTTTGCTTACAACCACTCGCATACAACTTAAATGTGCCTAAAACTGAAAATTAGCTGCAAAACTCTGAAATTTGGAAAATTCATTCAGTTGGGTCATTGGCTTGTTGTATGAACTTTGCTAAGGGATAGTTTTACTTGCTATACATGAGATTGCTTTGAGATAGATCCTATCTTGTTTACCATGTCTAGCTGTCTCTAGGAGGTGATACCCTTTCTCTGCTCTCACATGATATGCTCTCTAAAATAGTTTCTAAAGTGATCTTAAGCTCAACTTGATTCTTTGTTGGGCACGTAGAGCTTTTCCTATTCTCACAGGATCACATCACTTAGAACATCTATTCATTGTCTTAGCGCTAAGTATGAAGCTTTTACACTCATTTTGCTGTATCTTGAGTTGTTGATGTTTGATGAGCTACATGTGTCAACAAGGGGGAGATATGTGCATTTCATTCCATTTTCAGCCATCTACTTCCAAGGGGGAGCAAATGTGCTTTTTGAGCTTAATTGGTTTCTCTTTGACTTGGCTCTTTTCACCCCTTCTTGGTATCTTGTGAATGCTAGTTCCCAGGGGGAGTTTTTGCTAGATGTGTTGAGCCTTTGCCTCTTCTGGAGGATCTAGCTTGTTTTGTTGACTTCGATAGGTTTCGATTGCTTCTTGAGCATTAGGGGACGCAAGTGGTTTCAATTGGTATCTTTTGAGCTCCCCTAGTGTTTAAATTGGAAGTTTGAGCTTTGAGGGCTGTGATTGGTATCTTGGACTTGCTAGCGGTGTTGAGCCCGTTTTCTGCCTCTTCTTGAGGGCTAGCTTTATTATGCCCATATGCTTTTGTTTGGCATCAGTAAGTGGCTTTGTCAAGAGGTGTTTTGAAGGATGCTTTTAATTGGTATCATTTTTTGCCTCTCTCTTTTAATTGGTATCGTGTTTGCTTCTCTCAAGTGACCCCGTTTTGGCTTTGGTAGCTTTTTGGTCATTTGGAGAGCTTTACCATGTGGCTCAAATCTGAAATGCACTTGTGTTGACAATGCACTCATCAACGGGGAGATTGCGAACACATGGTGGATAAGTACTCATGTATGCTCAGCTTTGATGATGAGTGATCGTCCAACACGTGAGTGTTTCAGTTTGAGTGGCTTACTCTAACCTCTGCGAAAGCAGAAAACATGTGCTTGTCTATCGGCTTGTGGTGTGCAGGTGCTATGCCTAGTGATAGTGGTCAATGGCGTGAAGAAGGTCAAGTAGAGGCTTGCCATGCCGATGGACTGAGAGCGGTGAAGGGTGGAAGCGGGGCTCGGACTGAGGGACCATGGACGCCGGCGGACTAGCTGTGGTGGCTAGTACTTGGCACCAGCAAGTGCGAGAAGACATGGAGGTAGACTGAGTCGACCGAGTCAAGACAGTGGACGCACGAGTCGAGCGAGGCTCAGGGGATTCGGAGTCCGACCGGGCGAAGACAAGGTGGCTCGCGTCGAGTGGTTTGGTGGTTTGGGCCTCAAAACCATCCGCGTCGGTTTCCGAGTTTGGGCCGCAAAACTCGGGGTTCGGTAGTTGATCCCAAAGCTACCGGTGGCAGGTTTCCTGGGCCTCAAAACCTAGGCGGGGCTTCCGAGGAAGCGGGGATGGCACGTGGCGAAATCCTAGAGGTTGCGTCGAGGCGACGGCAACTCCCGGCAGGAAGCGGGGCCGTCCATTCAAAATGTGGGAGATATTTTCTGGAGCTTGGACTGCAATGCTTAGGCTAGGTAGTTCACTCAATGTATCTAGGGGGCTCTTTGGGAAATAGCCAAAGCCTGATAAGTAGGGGGTGAAGGGGTATCCCTCATCCCATCTCTTGAACCCTAATCATTTGCCCCAACTCTCTCTCTAGTTCATGAGATCCCTAGGTTGCTTCCACCAACCTTTGTAAGAACTTGAGTTTGTCGCAAGGAATCGGAGGCCGTAACCTCCGTAAGCCATGGTGGTTTTGATTTCGTGATTGTGTCCCCGTTTTGCTTGTGTTCTTCGCATTTTGCTTTTGCTCCCTATTTTCCCGAGATGATTTCTCTTTGTAGGGAGTAGCTCTTGCAATTCCGTTTGAACCAAGTTGTTCTTATTCGTGAGGAGCTTCTTTGCACCGAAGGAATTCTCCTCAAACCTCACGAGTGCGTAGATCGGGTGATTTCTTTGTGGCGTTCTTCGTTTTCCTCTTTCTCCCCCAAATCCGTGTGTTCTCATTTATCCTCTCCAAATTAAGCGATGATTTCTTCGGGATAGCTCCCCAGCTGCACTAGGATCATGCCTACAAAGTTTGGTTGCAGCTGGTGATCATTTGGTTGAGTTTTGAGAAGATTTGGCGGAGAAAAGTTCGTTTTCGCGAGGAACAGTTTTCTATCTGTGAGCGTCGGACCACTTTGCTCTAAGCTCCGGACCATAGCAAGTGGTCCGGTGGTCTTGACTTTCCAAGTGTCAAGCAGCAAGGGGCGTTGGACTACCCTCCGGACCATTCAGCTTTTGAGCACCGGACCATAGGCAAGTAGTCTGGTGGCTCTCCTAAGGGTGACACTCACGCATCGGACCAGGCTCATTAGTCCGACGGTGAGCGTCGGACCAGGTGTCCGGAGGTAGGGTGCTTGTTGTGTTCCTTTGCTCGATGGCGAGTGTTAGCACCAGACTACTTTCCTTAGTCCGACGGTGAGCGTCGGACTAGTTGTCCGGAGCCCAGGCACTCACTGGTTGATTTCTGTGTGAGCACCGGACTTCTGAAAGTGTCCATTGGACTAGTCCGGAGCCTCTGGTCCGGAGCTAGGGTGCTCACTGTTTTGGCCTATCCCAGTGGGTGAAGGCGTCGAACCTGAGCACCAGACTACTTGCTATAGTCTGGTGGCTCACTCTGATCTGGTCCAGAGCTCTCTGTTTGGTTGCAGTTTTTGCCTGTTTTGCCTAGGTTCTTGCCTTTTTCCCTAGGGGTTGAGAACCTGTGTTTTAGGGTTTCCGGTGATTTTCCTCCACTGCCGGGCAACTCTCTTTTCTCCGTTTTTTTCTGAATCCCCACTTGCATTGCTGTGGGGAGGTTGAGCACCTAGCAACTGGGTTTGGTTTTTGGGAAGAGTGGTCCGAACATTTCGAGAGAAATTTGAGGCTCCCATTCACCCCCCTCTGGTCGCCATTCTTGGTCCTTCAAGGGCTACACCCAGCGGGTGCGCTCGCGCGCACCCACCGGAATCTGAAAAACTAACCAACCACCATAAGCGCTCTCAGAAGCCTCCGGTGTAGTCCTTCACTACATCGGAGGCTCAGGGCTACTGTCGAATACCTAGAAATAGGGTACCCAATTTACCAGACTCCACAAAAGCAAAATCATCATTAGGGTCTCTTCCGCCTCACCTGAGTCGAGGTGGCGTCATCCATGACGTTATCGACCCTCGGGGGATCATCCGCCTCGCTCGAGCCAAGGAGGCGTCATCCGTGATGTCATCGACCCTCGGGGGCTCTTTCGTCCCGCCCGAGCCAGGGAGGCGTCATCCGTGACGTCATCGACCCTCGGGGGCTCTTCCATCTCGCACGAGCCAAGGAAACGTCATCCGTGACGCCTCTCACCGTCGGAGATCTCGCCGCCATCAAGAGTCAGGGATGCCCTAGTCCATATAGTCAAAATATCCACAGTACCCTCCATCCTCAGGGATGGGGTTCAAGGCATGAGCAGCCATGCCAACCTCTGTTCACCCTGCAGTACAAGGTCATGTGCTGCCTAACCGGCGGCTTCAGTGAACTACACCCGCGCCATGCCTCCGACGGACACTCCAATAGGGATTAGGGCATCATCGGCCCGGTATGATGGAACGCAGGGGTGTCCGGTCCTTTGCGACCAGGCCCAGCCCATGCCCAGGTAAGAGAACAGCGGAGTTCCCGATCACAAGGCGCATGGCTACAGTACAAAAAGAATGAACAGGATTCGGACATGCGTCCACTGGTGCAATCTTCCTCAAGAAGGAAGATAGAATGAAGACAAAGCTCCCCCTCGGCAGCAGCCCAAGCCGGGCCCACGTTCACTCCCCCTCTCTCTACTGTACTGCTCCTTCTCTCCCTATGCATAAAGGGAGAGAATAGACCTCCAATCTGGGTCGCTCGACATCCCAACATTCATTCACACACACTCAAACTCGCATACACGCGAGCACACACCAGAACCAAAAACCTCATACGCACGAGACCTGGGAACCGCCTTCCCTCTCTCACCAAGGCTTGTAGCTCCCCACTACAAGCTCTCCGCTCTCGGTAATACAATCCCGCAACACACTGGACGTAGGGCGTTCGTGCCTGAACCAGTATAAACCTCCGTGTTCTCCGAGCGTAACCATCCGAACTCTGACACACTTAGAAATTTACTCGTTGGCCGTCTAGACCCTGCCATTTTAGACACCAACAAGGACAATACAAGCTCGAGTATAAAGTTATGAGTGAATTTTGATAAGAGAAACATGACTTGACATGATATAAGCATGGGTTAGTGATAAGAAAGACATATACATGCCTAAACCATTGAAGCCATGACAAGCACAAATGATATGAATTGAGCATAGTACTTGATTTCCAAAAGGATATGCTATGCCAAAAGATTAGAGATTAGCGCGGAAGAAATATAGCACAACCAAGTGACATGATATATATAAAAGGTCCATACACATGTCACACACCATCAAGTCTCAAACATCTCAGACAAGAGTCATAATGCATAAAGACGGTAAACGTGATGCATGATGCGATAGAGTATAATACACATCAAAAGAACGAATCCTACTAGCTCCCCCTGAAGCTAGCCCATCTACTCGACTCTCCCTCTCCCCCTTTGGCGTCGAAGCACCAAAGCCTAAGCGTCTAGAGGCGGAGTGGAATCAATCGCGGTACGATCAAGAATGCGGAAGTCATCAAGACCATCATCATCAGAGTCCTCCCCCTGAGTGTCTGGAGCTGAAGGTGAAGCAGTCTGGGGGATAGCAGCTGACGAGCTGACTAACTCTGCCGCCGAAGAGTCTGGAACTATAGCTGGGGCAGGAGTAGGAGTAGGATGTGCCACTGTCTCTAGAGGTGCCTCTGGAGCTGCTGTCTCCGGTTGTGCCTCAGGCACTAACTCAACTGAAGTCTCAGGACCAATAGCTGGTAGAGGGTCCACTGAAGGACCCACTGACTGAGACTGACTCATTAACTGAATCTGTGGTGCTGTAGGAAGCTTGAGAGGAGGAGCACCAGTCCACTTCATCATATGGGTCAAAAAGGTCATGTTCTGCTGCTGGATCTGTTGTGACAGCTGTTGCAAACGCTGAGACTCCAACTGCATAGCTAGCATCTGCCTCTGCATCTCAAAATGGCACTCCTCAGTCTGCCTCTGAAACTCATCATGTCTCTGCTGGACCTAAGAAACTACAGTGACTAAGGAACCGTGCTGCTCATTAAGTCGATCAAGGAGTTTCAGCATCAGTGTCTCAGAGGTAGAGCCGGTACAAGAGCCACCAGCCTTAGTGTCATGAGCCCGTGGGGGCATAGGTGGTGGATACCTGAAGTCTGCATCTGAGCTGTCTGAGGAAGTGTCAACAGGGTCATCAGCCTGATGGGTCTCTAAGTCATGGAGCTCCTGCTGCTCAACTCCTCTGATGGAGTTGTCTTGCTCATCTATCTCATCTCTATCAGCAGGTGCAAACCTTTGCTTGACTAAACGTAGCACACGGTTCCCAAACTGAGTGTCAATAGAAGACAAAGCCTTGTACGGAGGGAAGAATGTCGGGGCCCTGTCAATCAAGGCACGGATTCCAGGTTCAGTTCTTGTTGACGATAATTACGAGCTATTTTATCACCATCAAAACACCGTCAACATCCTCATATTCAAAGGAAAACAAGAATAACATAAACATAATTTACCCAATAACTAGTTCCACATATCCCATGACTATTTGAGTACAGGTAATGACAAATGGGGACTTTTGGAGCTAGTGGGCCCTTGTAGGGGGTCGACCGACCACCCTGTGGGGCCACTAGACCTCCCAAGCCCCCATGATCCAAGTAACACTCTCCAAAGCACTTTCTACCCCTTGGATCCAAGTGTGCTACCTCTCAAAGTTCTGGATCAAAGCACGAGGATCCATGGGCCCAACATGACATATTTCCAAGTATGGCAAATATGCAAAAGGCATGCACCATCATGATGGGCATTACCTCTAGAAGCTACCTGCAAAAGATGAGCTCATTTGGGGAGCCTTCGTGTGTTTACCCGTTAGTGAAGGGAAGAGTCTTCTCATGAAGATTCTTGAAAACACCCCCTACATTAACGTTTATAATGAAGGACCCATAGAAGGAGAAAAACCTTTCCCTAGAAAAGAAGTCTCGATAGCTGAATCACCACCACTCCCATCCAAATATTCTGCCATCGATCCTGAACCACAAATACCACAAATCTCGAAGGAAGAAGAAAATCAACATCTAAACCATTCCTTCGAGTTCGAGGCTAACCTTTCATATGATCTTGCTGGTTTTGGGAATGCCCAAAATTTTCCTTTCCTAAGGAGATCTTCTAAGAAACATCTTTCTAGACCTCTCATGAAGGGATATCTTCAAAAACCTCCCAAATTAACATCATCTTGCGCCTCGATTTCCCACATGGCACATCAGGAAAAGCTTGGGGTATTTGATGAAGAAATGTCGAGTGAGCTTATAGAAGAACTAAAGTGTTTAGAAGCCAAATCTATCCTCTCCTTCTCTATGCCCACATCTAACTTATCTAATGAACCCATCCTTGATCCTGATGATCCCCCATGTGTTCCTTCATTCAAGTCTTATGATGACCCACTTAATGACTTTGGGAATTCGTTAAGACACCCGAGGCATGGAAGCCATGTGGGCCATAAATCTGACCAAGAGGAGCATAATGAACAGTTAGAGCCTTTGTCTACCGTTATAAGTCAAGAATGGTTGGATGAGGCCAAATCCTCAAAGGAAGTCACTAAAATACCCACACATGTGAGGAGAATATCATGTCAAGTGTTGGGCATTGATAGTGAAATTTGCTACGATCCTTGCCTCGGGATCAACATCATTCCTCATTTCCATGTTGCAACATCATCAAAGAATCATCTATCCCAATCACAAAAACACCTTAGACTCCCTAATGGTCAAATCCTTGATTGTTTAGGAGTCCTTCATGATGTTCCTATGGTGGTTGATGATCTTAAGATCTTCCTAGATTTTCACATCTTTGACCTTCCTGGACATTCCTTTCATCTCACTTTTATCGGAAGGCCAATCATGAGAATCTTGGAGAACACAATAGGAAATGAGAAGCTTGGTCATAGAATAGGTGAAGATTATCTACCCGTTTGGTCTTCCTGACCTCTCATCAAAGGGTTAGAATCCAAACCAGTTCTTGATCCAAGGGGTGAGCTAATCTCGCCAACAGCCATGACTCATTCAAGCCTTGAGAATGACTTGAAATGTCATGAGAAAGAAAGTGATCACCCACTCCTTGAAAGGGAGAACGACTTCAGCGAGCATGGAAGTTATTCTCCGATCCTCCAATCAAATCCATGCTCAAATGAGAAATCTCCCAAATCAATCCTTCCCTCTACCATCACTACACACATGATCTACAACCTCTTCATGCTTCTGGTTTCTAAAATCTTTGCAAGGATGGTTGTAGATGAGTTTGTCTACCATAAATTTTGCAAATCTCGTAGTAGTTTTGGCCTTGAGGATAGGTTCGAAAATGTTGGAGTTGAAGGGGAAACCGCTTCACCAACATGAGTTACAACTTGAAGGTTTCCCAAAAACAAGCTTGTATTTTAAAAATAAGCACTTTCGGGAGATAACCCGAGCCTTCTTCCTTTCCATTAAAATTTGCATGCTAAAAAAATATAAAACAAAATAAATATTTTTATTTTCCTAAAATTCTAAAATGAATAAAATGACTTTGTAAAAGAGATTAAGGGAATATTTATGAAATTGTTCCAATTCACTTCAGAATTCTCCATCCATATGTAAGATCATTGAGTATGAAAGTTACATTTCAAAACCTTTACATGAGTTGTGCATCAAGAATTATTGGAAATTCAAATATGCTCTATAATCATCTTTTGATAGATTTGACTTTGCTAAGATTAAACATGATAACATTAATCAAATAACTTGTTTGAAAGAAATCTTTGTGCTTCCATCTTCAAAGCTAACTGCAGTTCCAGGAAAATGGAGAACCTATTTCGCTCATGAGAAGAAATAATATACATATGAATTATAAAGAGCACAATGAACAACCTTCAATAAGTTATCATAGTATTTGGCATATACATCCACCATGTATTTTCTTTCCATTATTTCCAGGATAGCAAAAGTTGAGGGTGACTTTTCTTGAAAAGAGGCAGCATGATATGACCATTCCAAGGATATCAACAAATACTCCTAATTCTAAGGATCCATTCAAGGTGAAAGCTAAACTTGATTCTAAACCCTTTCAGTTTTCACCTACAAGACTACTACTTGGTTTATATGATTATAGGTTCAAACATATTGCTGTGATAGAAGGAGAAGATTGTTGCAGTAGAAACATATCATATACCCCTATTGGCCAAGCACAATTCTTTGGACTAGAAGATTCAGCGTCGTCGAGGTCGACTCCTTTTCAAGAGGGGGAGGATGATGAGGACATCTCAACCATGCATGCTACTTCAAGTACTAAACAACCATCATCAAACATAAATGATACAATTCAAGGTCCACTCACAAGAAGTCGCGCTAAGAAACTCCAAGAGCAGGTGAATTCATTCCTTATTGATTTTAATCTTGATACTTCTAAGAATATTATACTACCTAAGTGTTCTACTTTTGTTGTACTTAGGTATATACATCAAGAGCATGATGTTAATATACGTGAAGAAAAGCAGTAGGTCAGTTCGGACCAGTTCAGAAAAGCAACAGACGAGTTCGGACCAGTCCAGTCCAAAACGGACTAGTCTAGTCCAAAATGGATCAGTTCAAGAAATGATCATATCTCTCTAATCCAGGAAGATTTTGAGGCTCAAGAGGACATTTTGGAAAGCTCTTCAAGTCTACTTTCCAATGCAGCAAACCTCACCACTTGTGGATGTACCAATATTGAGATACGAACAGATTAGTGAAGACTGCTCTAAAGGTCAACAACCAGCCTGATGGTTAAGTTCCCATGCAAAACTGTACCATTCTATAATGTTTCGTGCTGCATGGTATACATGTTTGGAAATATGGTTAATTCTACTTTCCAACACATTTAACGGTGTGTCATTTGGACTTCCCAAGATGGAGATATTGCCAATTTACTGAAGACTATGCAGAAGACCAACAACCTCATGAAGCCACTTCAAAAAACACATTTCGTGGAGGCCTTTTCACATTCTGAGTCTTTTCATTTCCATCTCGTGTTTACACCTATCTAGCAGGGATGTTGCTATTATATATACCCCTTTGCATCCTTGCAAACTCAGACTTTTGATAATCGAATATAGAACCTTTGTTCAGTTGTGTGCTAACAAACCCCAGAGAGAGATTCTCTACCCCTTTGCTCTTGTGTTTTCCTTCACGGAGATTACAGAAGCGGCCGCGTCATCGGCACCCAATCCGTGCTCCTAATCTTCGAGTTCAGGTTGCGTAGGTTGGTTTCCTTAAGAGTGTGGTTGGGCGAATCCTTGGTTCAGGCTGTCGTATAGAGACGGTGGTTGGCTCCTTGTGCGTGTCGTCAGGTTGCACTAGTTATCGCTACTTGCAGCAAGTTATCGGCCAATCTTTGGCTAGTTATCAAGAACAAGATCCTACGTCGTGAAGATCGGGACCGTACCTCATCACACCACATCCTTGATTCCTCTAACCATCTACTTCTTCACAAGCTTCTTCAAAGTTGACATGCCCACATGTGCTAATCTTCTATGCCATAGCCAACCCAAAGAATTTTTGGAGAATAGACAAGTTTGCAAACTAGCTTCATTTGATGTGAAGTCCACTAGGTACAAGTTGTTGTGCCAGAATCCCTTGAATATCAATGAATAGTCATCAATCTTGGTCACAACAACCTCACTTGGAGTGAAGAGATATTGGAATCCAAGGTCACATAATTGACCAAATGATAGCAAGTTGAAGCTCAAAGATTTCACTAGCAACACGTTTGATATTGATTGATCTTGGGATATTGCCACTTTGCCTAAGCCTTGAACTTTAGCTTTTGAATTGTCCCCAAAGGTAATCTTGTCTTGGCCTTCACAACCTTCATCAAGTGTAGTGAACATCCAGAAGTCACCGGTCATATGTTGAGTGCAACCACTATCAATCACCCAATGACTTCCACCGGTCTTGTAGTTCACCTACACAGAAGCAACTTGGAGTTAAGCTTGTTGTTTGGGAACCCACTCAAAGCGGGGCCCCATTGCCTTGGTAACCAACTCCTTAGCAACCCAAAGAACTCTAGGCTTGTTCTTCATAGGTGGACCAAGAAACACAACTAGTGGTCTTCCCTTGGAATCTTTCTTGATGACATAGTGAGCATCATGAGCAAATGGTCTTGTGTTCTTGGGCAAGGTCTTGGGTGCTTGAGTCTTGCAATCAAAAGCAAAATGACCCACTTGACCACACTTAAAACATCTTCTTGGCTTGGGCTTTGGGTACTCTTGATTGTAGCCATTGTACTTGTTCTTGTAATAGTTCTTGGCCTCAATCTTGACCTTTTCCTTCATGACTTGGTTCTCCTTGAACCCAATGTCGGTCTTGTCATTCTTCATGACTGTGCTCATCAATAGCTCACTTTGAAGGTTGTGGCCCTTGGTGAATTTCTCAAGGCCACTTGTAAGCTTGGTCTTGTCATTCTTGAGCTTGGCAATTTCTTCTCTAAGAGAGGTGATCAAGGTGATAGCATCCTTGTCTTCTTATTGAGACGGCTTGATGACAATAGGCTTGTTAGACTTGAGAGTGATTAGCTCTTCCTTGAGCTTTGAGTTCTCTTCTCTCATCTTGACATAGTCATCATACTTGTCGGCTTCAACAACTCTCTTGCCCTTGCACTTAGCACTTTGCTCAAGAGCCACATCATCAAGCAAGATATCACAAGAGGTAGCACTATCACACTTAGCACACGGGTTAGTAGCAACATGTGTAGCAAGATCTTGATTAAGAAATTCATTTGCTATCACTAGCGTGCCGTGCTCTTGCTTGACATTTTGGTAGTCATCTTTTAGCAAGTTATACCTTGTATAAAGCTCTTGTGTTGACCTCTCAAGCTTATCATGTTTCTCATTAGCTTGCTTAAGAGAGGCTTTGAGCTCCCTAGTGCTAGATGTGAGAGTGTTAATCTCAAGCTTCAAATCATCATTAGCACTAGTCAAGGTGTCAAGCTTCTCATGCAAGTTTCCTTTGATTTCAAGTAGCTTGTTGTTTTTCTTAGTGTACCTAATTATGATGTTGGAGTATTTGTTGCAAATTTCAATTAGCCCATCATAAGTAGGTGTTTCTTCATCTTCACATAGACTACCGCTTGAGTCACCACTATCATCATCATCCTCTTTTTGTACCTTCTTGTCACCTTTAGCCATGAGGCATAGGTGTGTAGAGGATGAACCCGGTGATGAAGGAGGAGGTGGCGGTGGAAGAGAAGAACCAATCATCAAGCGGCCACCTTCTCTTCTTCACTCTCATCATCGGAGGAGTCACTTGTATCTTCAATATCGGTGAGCCAATCACCCACAATGTAAGCTTTGCCATCCTTCTTTATCTTGTGGAAGTCGAAGTTCTTCTTCTTCTTGTATGGCTTGTCTTTCTTCTTGTCATCATCACTTGAGTCATCATTGCCACCCTTGTTCTTCTTGAAGTTCTTGAACTTGTTGTTCTTGAACTTCTCTTTCTTCTCTTCGGGGCAAGCATGAGCTAGATGACCAAGAGTGATGCAATTGTAGCACTTCATTTGAAAGATTGGCTTCCTTGAAGATCTTGTGAAGAATTTCTTCTTCTTTGAGTCAAAGTTGACTCCATTCTTGTTTAGCTTCTTCAACATCTTGGTGGTCTTGCGCACCATGAGGGCGATGTTGTAGTCATCATCTTCGTTTGAGCTCTCAGAAGCAACTTGTAGCTTGCACTTCTCCTTGGAAGAGCCTTGAGAGACAAGTCCTTCTTATCCTCCTTCTCTTTCTTCTTGGAGGAGGATGTACCACCATCATTGATCTTCATGTACATCTCACGAGCATTTATCTTGCCCAACACTTGTGTTGGTGTAGATGCAGAGAGATCGCCTTGATGTAGGACCGTGACGATGTGGCCATACTTGTCTATTGGTAAGACACAAAGTATCTTGCGCACCACATCGGACGGAGAAATTTGAGTGAGCCCAAGGCCATTCAACTCCTCTACAAGGACATTCAAGCGAGAATACATTTCATTAGCATTTTCATGAGATAGCATGGTGAAAGAGTTCATCTTAGCAATGATAAGGTGATAGCGCTCTTCTCTTTCACATTTGGTACCCTCGTGTAGAGCACAAATATTTGTCCACACCTCATATGCGGTTTTGCAATTCCGCACACGGTTGAACACATCCTTACAAATGCCTCGGAAGATTATGTTCTTTGCCTTAGCATTGTTCTTCTCATAGTAAGGATCTTTGGTGAACACCGAATCACCAAGGGTGGCGGCTTTGAGAACACCGACATCAACGGCCTCTAGATAGGCTTCCATACGAACCTTCCAATAAGGAAAGTCGTCTCCATCGAACATGGGAGGGGGTCCATCCCCATGGGACATCTTGCTCTAGGCGGTAAAGCCTAATTTGAGAGCAACCTTGCTCTGATACCAATTGAAAGGATCAAGATGCCCAAGACGGGGGGGTGAATTGGGCTTCTTTTAAATTTCTAAAGCAATATTAAAATCTAACAATGCCAATCACCCCCTAGTGCCTACCGCAATGTGTATCCTAACTAGAAAGCAATAGCAAGACAAAGAAAGGAAAGACAGCCTAAGCAATTCTAGTAGGAATTGAAAGAACAAGGCGGAAAGAAATGCAAGTAAGTAAAGAGCTAGGGAAAGGAATTCTTGACGCAACGATGTTTTCCCGAGGTATCGAGGTGTCGACACCCCCCCTAGTCCTCGTTGGAGCACCTCGCAAGGTATAGCTCCCCCTCTACCCGTGCAAGGGTAGAGTGCTCTCTACGGGCTGATTCTTTGCCACTCCAGCTCAGTGAATCGCCCACAACCGATAACAAGAACTTGGAGAAGGAACCGCCAACAATCTTCCGGCGATCACCTTCCTCCAATCACCACCAAACCGTCTAGGTGCTGTCGAACACCAAGAGTAACAAGCACAAGATCTTCACTTGACCAACTCAAGCCTAGGAAGGTGGATGGATGCACACAAGTCACTCCTAATCACTCTAGTGGGGAAGAACAAGATGGAATCTCACTAATCTCTCCCTCACTAGGCAGTTGGCTCTCCAAGAACTCTCTCAAGGTTTCTCCAGGTGTAACAATGGCTAAGAGAGCTCTCAAGGACGAAGAGGGAAACTATAAATAGTCCCCACCTCCAAAACTAGCCGTTTCATGTTTTTTCCACTTTCTGCGAAGGCACCGGACTAGTCCGGAGCACACACCACCAGACCAAAGCAACTTGTCCGGTGCTCATTTGCAGTTCAAAATTTACTAGAAAGTAGGCACCGTCGGACCAGTCGCTATGGTCCGACGCTCAGGTCCGGAGCTAGGGTGCTCACTGAGTTGAAAACTCAACTGAGCTCGGCACCACCGGACTACTTGCCTTAGTCCGGTGCCCTAGTCCGACGCAGAGGTCCGGAGCCAGGGTGCTTACTGAGTTGAAACTTACTCTGAGTCTCGAGCCTCCGGACAGGTCCGGAGCCCTGGTCCGACGCTTAGGTCCAGAGCCAGGGTGCTCACTGGATTGGGAACCAACTGCTGACAGAGGCCTTCGGACCACTCGCCTATGGTCCAGAGCTCTTCCAGACAGGTGGTCCGGAGCTCTGTCTCTGAGCTTCTTCCTGAAGCAAGGCCGTCGGACTACTCTGCAAGGTCCGACGCCTCCTTACAGAACTGGTCCGGAGCTCTTTTCTCCCCCTTTCTCAACTCTTTTCACCAAGGTTCTTTAAGGGGTTTTGCTCCTACCAACTTAAGGCTTACCAAGGGATTATAGCAGGGTCTCTAGGACTAGTTGTAACAAGTGTGCACACACCAACTTTCCCAAACTCTCCTAGATCAAGCTACTAATCTCATACCCCCCCTTTATAGTACGGTCAAAAGAAAAACAAAGTACTAGCTATACTTAGTGCCCTTCTCAACCTCATGGCACTAAGGACTAGCCTAGTCTTCATCTTGAATCACCATCCTTTGAAACTGAAACGATTTTCATCTTGGGGCATGAATACCATTAAGCCCATTCATTTTAGCATCACATATGACCTAACTCAAATGACTTTGCCTCTTCAAAACACACGTTAGTCATAGTGACCTAGCATTGTCGTTAATCGTCTAAACACAAGGGACCATGATTCTTCAGTAAAGAAAATGTATTAGTATATATATATATATATGACTAACTACGAATAGGTACCAACAATAGTAAGAAATCAATTGTGAAACATACCTTAAGCTTCTCTAGTTTAGGTCTACTCATGCACGCCTTGATGAACTCGCAAACGTAGTATCCGCACAAATTGTTCCCCGGTTCCTGCCGCAAACACCACTTTACGAGAAAAAGAAAACTCTCGTTATCTAGTGAAGACACACTGACATTATCAAGTTCATGAAAATTGTATATATATATAGCTAGTAGTACTTACTTGGGTTAACACTACGTTTAGTGGCGCTTTACGATCAGTGCGGTGATCTTGGATGAATTTTTCCCAGACACTAGCAACAAAGTTTTGAAAAAATAGATTGTTAATTAACCTTCAAGATTTAAGAGAGCAATAAAGAGTTTGGTTCGTGACTGATATTAAATTACCTCTGGATAATGTCTATCATGTCTTGATAATCGGCTCGATCTTTTCTCAACGAGTCTAATATTATTAACCGATTATTGTCCAGATAGATGACCATCAAGATCCAGTGAAAGCTGCATGTTTATAGCATATGAAGTCATATAATTCAATTACTATATATATGTCAAGTAATTAAGGGAAATAAAATGTGCACACTCACTTGAAGTTATACGGGAAGAGTATCGTTTTCTTGTCCTTTTGGTGAACTAAGAACCTCATGAGATTCTTCTCTACTTGAGGTCGCCAATTAGACTCGGGAGTAACTTGGTCTTTGAATACAATGTATGGATCAACAAAACCGATACTATTGTCCTTTAATTTTCTGAGCCTGTTCATCTCATGTCTACATACATATATAGTGTAAGGATGACTCTATATATACAACACATGCAAGTTACTTTAGTAATAATAGAAACAATGCAATCACTTACAGACAAAAGCAGCTGAGGAGAGATTTGTTGAGGGCATCATGGTGGCATAGTTGGTGTAGTTCTGAGAAGTTAATATGTATGATGTCATCGCCACGGAAGAAGTGTCGTTGTCTGACTCTGAGAAGAAGCCATTGCTCATTCCTTTTACATGCCTCTAAGTACCACTTGTTCAACATGTACATTTGTGTGACGTGATCTCTTTGTGCGGCATCAGGGTTGAATAAACTATTGCCATATTTATAAATCTTCCAAGGATCAACTTCTGGGGCAAAGTCGATTTCGCCACCATAGAGAATTTGGTTTATGTCAAGACCAGTTTCGATGTAGAAAGTAGCAAGTTGCTCCAAGTTGACCTCTCCAGCTTGGTTCATAAATGTTCCATACTCATCACGAACAACTAGTGGAGGAATTGGTTTTGATGACTCTCTGAGTTGTGGAACATCTTTCCCTGCTTTCTTCTTACTTGTCATCGCCGCCTTCATGAGAGTGCAGTCATAGTCTGTTGCTGGCGGTAGCTTACAAGAATCACGCATCTCTTTCTGCTTTTGGTCCACCCTCTTTCTTAGTTCTTTCTGATGTAGGAAGAAGTATGGCTTTGGAGGGTTTCGCCTAGCTTCTGCTTCCTTTTTCAATTTTGAAAAGAACTCTACCACTTGTTCTTTAGAACTAGCCATAATTTCTTCATCCGTCTTTTCATAAGGCAGCTTTTGGGGAATAGGCTTTGTTTTACTCCCGAAGGCTGCCCTCTTCGCCGATTGGGATGAAGACTTCGTCGATTGTGACGGGGCAGACCTCTTAGCGGCACACTTCTTTGTCAACTCAGGCTGAGGTGGCGGAGGGGTTGGAGACCTCCTTACCGGTGTTGGAGATCGCCATGGAGATGACTGCTGCGGCGGCGGTGTTGGAGACCTCCTTGTCGGTGTTGTAGATCGCCTTGGAGACGGCTGCGGCGGCGGCGGCATTGGAGACCTCCTTGCTGGTGTTGGAGATCGCCGCCTTGGAGACGGATGCTGTGGCGGCGGCGTTGGAGACCTCCTCGGAGCACTATGCTGATCCGAGGACCTGCTGCTATATATATGAAAAAACAAAATTAGAGAACATGAGTGTATACTTGTTTAGTCAGTATAAAAAATTGCTCACAACACTATCATACGTACCTATGGTGAGGTAGTTTAGGAGGCGATGCCCCGGGAATAACAATGTATCTCTTGCGCCATAGAATAAATGCATGCTCCGCTTCTCCGAGAGTCTTCTCCCCATCACCTCCTAGAATGTCAAGAGCCACTCCGTTGCATCCTTTAAGAACTCTATCCATGGAGATGCTAGCATATCCAGGTGGTATTATTTGACAATGCATTCTTGGTGTTCTAGTAGGTTCAATAGGGGAAACAACACTGGCAGTAATTATGATGCTGCCATTATCCTTTGGAATGTGCAGCTCACATGTGGTAAGAGGTACAGTAATGTCATCTATAGGGAAGCGCAAGCCTACATCATCTGGTAGCTCTGTGGAAGCACAACTACTTAGAATCTGGTTAGTAGGGCTACCTCCCGGCTGTGATGCTGACGACTGTCATTGGGAAATATTACTCAATTGCATTTGCACTTGTCATTTAATTTCTTCCTGCATCCTCGACTCATTAGTTTTTTCTCGGTCCTGAGATTCAAGAACCGCCATCTCCAGCCTTCGCAACCACTCGTTCTCCTCATCCTTCTTTCTCTGGCGGCTTTTGTATGTGGTTCTGTCCTCAGGAAAGCCATGCTACCAAGAGATGGCCCCTTTGCCTCTTGTTCTTCCACCGTGTTCAGTTGTTTGGAGGGCATATGTTAGTTCATCCTTTTCTCTGTTGGGCATGAACGCACCACTAGCAGAAGCCATTATAGCCTGACAAAGTCTTTCTGCTGCCTCTCGAATCCTTTCACCATACACTAACCCCCCCCCCCCCCCCCCCCGTTTCTAGGTTAAGTGATCCACCATGCACAAAGAACCAATTCTTACAGCGTTGGGCCAATCAAGTGAAGTTGGTATGATCTGCTTTTCAAATAGCATTGATTCTACCTTTTCCCACTTTACCTTGGCAGTCTTGTAGCCACCTGACCCCAAGTGATGGTGGTATTCCTTTTGTTGGGCGTTCTATCAGTTCCTTCATGTCCGCTCTGTACACTCTTCTGATGTCTTGTATTGCACAAATTCATCCCAATAAGGCCTCAACTTTGATATCGGACCCCTAGTGTTGAAATTTTGTGTCACATTCTTCTTAACATAATCATTGTATAGCTTTTTCTTCCAAGACTGGAACTGGATGGCCATCTTCTTCATAGCCCACTTCTTAACTAACTCCTTCATATCAACATCATCTGTTTCAAGCATGAAATGTTGGAGAATATCATCCCAGATAAGGGTCTTGTCTAAATTAGAGACA
Organism: Microstegium vimineum; assembly: GCA_022036555.1. Taxonomy (NCBI): domain Eukaryota; kingdom Viridiplantae; phylum Streptophyta; class Magnoliopsida; order Poales; family Poaceae; genus Microstegium; species Microstegium vimineum. The sequence continues at coordinate 30,406,228 of CM039129.1, read as the reverse complement.
AAACTAATATGAGGAGCATTTGTCTTCTCTTTCCATTCACAGAAATTGATCGGCAATCTGTCCCTTACTAGGTAACCACAGTGGTTAACAAATTTCTTCGCATGTTCTCCAAGTGGTTCTCCCGTACTTTCATCGAACTCTGTTATTACGTAACGGCCCTCCACCGGCTTTGCCGGGCCTCGTACCTTTCGACTCGTCGTCGATGCAGAGGGCTACACACAATGCACACATATACATTAACTAATCACCAATATGTATATATTAGCTAGAGACAAGATGGATTAATTAGTTAATCAAGTATATTTATACCTCGCCAGTGATGTCATCTTGCAAGACATTTTCTGGTTCATTTCCAAGATTCAAGTATTGACTCCCATCATCCGCCTCAGCATTATCATCGTCCACGACGGCTGAGTTGATAAGATCCATCATGGCATCCTCCATCGTGTCGTCATTGGGGTCTGCCATATCTTAAAAATGAAGGTATTTACCTAAGGCCCCGTTTGGCTACCCAGAATTTCTAGAATTGAAGTCATTGTATAAATTATAGTTGTAGAAAAAGAATTTGAGAATCCATAACTATCTATATAACCTATCTAGAATTGGATTCATTGTATTGTATAAATTATAGTTGTATAAATTTGAGATCACCCACACATATCAATCTAATAACACAAAACATTTCTTTTTATATATTTACATTAAGGATCACACACACACATTTGCACATTTATATATATATATATATATATATGCATCTAACATACAGCTAGGCATTAACAAAAACATGAACACACACACATTTTGCATATCTATTTTTATATATAATACACACACACACAGCATCGATTACCAGCAGAGCCGGCGGCGAGGAGGAGGGCTGGGGTCGGGGCCGGCGCGGCTACGCGCGGAGGGGCGGCCGGATCGGAGAAGCGCGCTGGCGCGTGGCGTGTGTGGCGCTGCCGGCAAACAGAGGCCGGGCACGCGCGGCGGCCAGAGGCCGGAGACGAGAGGGCCGACGCGGGTACGGTGGCCGGCGCGAGAGGGCGCTCGCGGCCGGATCGGAGACACGGCGCCGCGCGTCGAAGACGCCGGTTTTTGCGTGGAGCTGGTGGCCCGGTAGCGCCGCCGACAGTCGACGGAGCAGGGGCGCGCGCGCGACGGCGGCGAGGCGCGTGGTGGCCACGCGGACGAGCTGGGCGCCACGCGCGGAGCTTGCTTGGGCGGGCGTCCTGGAGGCGGAGGGCCGGAGGAGGGCACTGGGGCGCCGCCGGCAGTCGAGACGATGGCGGCGGAGGAGGGCGCGGCTTAGTGTGATGAGCTGAGGACTTAGCGGATCGAGCAGGGGGCGCAGGGACGGGGGCTTTATATCCGAGACCTTTATTCCCGGCTCCTAACCCTAACCCGGACTAAAGAACCTTTAGTCCCGGTTGGTGTTACCAGCCGGGACTCACCAACCGGGACTAAAGATCTCTGCCTTTTTGACGGCAACTGAAAAGCAGAGACCTATCAACCGGGACTAAAGGACCTTCCCTTCTCGTCGGCTTTCAAAGGAAATTTTGGTTTTTTGGATATATTTCATTATAATTTTCTTTTTACACTTGTTAAGTTCAGCTTAGAGACGGATCCAAATATGATCTTAATTACCGTTCTGATGCAGGAGGACTTATTACACAGAAAAGTGCTGCTATTGATCCATCTAGTTCCGATGTGAGTGCGGATAATAATATACTTCCTCTGTTCCTGAAATAATCAATTTCTAGAAACCGTGTCACTTAAATATTTTTAATTTTCACTAACTTTATAGAAAAATATAACAACATCTATAACTTAAAATGAGAACTATGTAAAAATATATTCTATGCTAAATCTAATCATATTAATTTGATATTATAACTTTTAATATTTTTTCTAGAAATTTGGTTAAAGTTTAAAATTTTGACTTAGAACAACTTAAAATTCTATTATTTTAGGAACGAAAAAGAGTAATAAGCCGTTAGTAAGACCGACTCTTGGAGAAAAAGAATTGCTTTCAGAACCTGTTGTTGGGAGTTGGGAGGTCAAAACTGCATCATGCCACGTCGGCAGCGGATATGGGCAACCATGCATCAGTCCACGATCGAGTCCAGCAGCATGCTAGCATGGCTGGGTGCAGCAACCGCCGCCTCCGCTCCGGCCATGCATGCCAGCGCTGCACCACGTGGCGGCAGCAAGCTAGCAAGGCAAAGCTTACGTACCCAATCGATCGGTGACAATAAATTTTATTCTTGCCACGATGTGTTGTTGCGTACGTTGCCGAAGTGTATATATATATATATATATATATATATATATATATATATATATATATATATATTGTTATATATTTTGTTGCGTACGTTGCCGAAGTGTATATATATATATATATAGACTGCGCTAATTAGAACCCAGGCTACTAAATAATATTCAGTATCGGAGCCCACTCGCGTCAATATCCCCCCGCCCCCGCGCCAGACCTCTGCCGATTTTCTCGTCTCGTGGAGTCGTGGCGGCTGTCGTTTTTTTTTTGGCCGTTCCGTCTCATGGAGTCGTCACAGTGGTCGATTTTTTTTTATTTTTTTCTTCCGATTTTTTTCTTTTGTTGCGGCCTATTTCTCTTGATGCCGAATTTTTACCTCTTTTATGTCATCACGTAGAGTGGTTGGTATTATTTAGGTCCGTTGGCCGATTTTTTTCTTCAGTTTTTTTTTTCAGCCCGCTAGTTTTTAGGTCATGTATTTTGTTTTTTTTTCAAACAAACTGGTTTTGCAAATATCCAAAGTCTTGTTTTGTAATTAAGATTATTTTTCCTCCTATCTTTGTTTTTTGTATAGACGACAGTGAATTTTACCAGCAATGAATATGAACTAGCTAGTACGTGATATTTGTGACTGAAAACGGATGGCTTTAAATTGGGGGAAATTATACATGAACTGTACTTCCAAGGAAGATGGTTGAAAAATAAGAGAAAAGAATGGGTGACAGGCAAAAGAGCACAACTCAAAGCACTCTGTTGCGCAGTGATCACTGTTACATTTCTCATTAGTGCTTGTAGAACTTGTCGATGCAATTGGTACCAACGATTTTGGAATGGTGCCGACTCTGAATGGTGCATTTGCCCCAGGTTGACTGCAGCAGAAGATGACCGTGAAACAGGGAAAAGCATAATATCTACTTTATCTGAAAGATAAACCATGACAAACTATACCAAGAAACAAATGTGACCTAGTGTATAGGCTACATAAACCACCTTCAACTTCCAGCAGGTGTAGCATAACCATTGTTAAGTTTTTTGAAATTAATTGATTGGTTTTTTTTACCAAAAAAAAGAAATAGAAATGTAAACTCTATGCTAGATCTAAATATGTACTGAATTATGGCTCGATGCATTAGTTGTCACATTTAGAATTTAGACAATCCTAGGTAATTGAGCAAGGAAAAGGCATCAAAGTTTTCCACTACCTCTCCTAACACATTATATCTCTAGATCCTCAGCATGCTAACATATGTGCATTATAGCAGTTCAAACTCAAAAAGGTAAATGGTACGGTAGTACATATCAAAATTTAGTATAGTGGCAGAGGAACTAACGGGTAGTTGTATATGGTGAAAGCAAACCAAATGCTCACATTTGTAGTCCTAGTAACTTGTTTCTGTAATGTCAACTAGTGCAGGTCATACAACAAGATAGATAAATCATGAAATCAATGATGAATTTTATGCCTGGTGGAGACAGCGCTCAGTCCAAACCTGTGCAGACTGCAGAGCACTCAAGCATACCTTGTTCATGCTAGTGGGACACTAGTGTTGTTGATCGAGTGCCGATGAGGCCAACATCACCTACCAGTGGAAGAAGGGTAACTAATGAAGTTAGAAAAAATATATAACTGGGGATAGCTCACAACAGTAGGCAAGGTTAAATAAAACTTCATGCCACGCTTAGAAGCTCAAGGCCCAAATTTTTTCTGTCCCAATCCAAAGACAGAATATAATATTTTACGGTGGTAGGGATGGTACGGATAGATAATATTTGGAATAAATATAGCACCACTGTATTATTTTATGAAGCTATAAGAGTTATAAACATATATAATTATGGAAAAGGAAACTTACAGAAGGACAAGACCATAAGAAATAAACTGTTAGAAAATCTTTGTCTTCTAAATCTCCAAATAATTTATCTTCAGCTGTCCAAACTTTTCCAAGCTACATAATCCAGTAAGTATGACAGGAAGTATTAAAGAAAAGAAACTCACCACAACAGAGAAAACACCTAGATATAGTCCTGCACAAATTACCGCCCGAACTAGATTTTCATCACGTCTCCATTTATTGTACATTCATGTTTTCATCAACCAAACCAGTTTTCTTCAGAAGAAAGAGAAACTGCCACCCAGGAGAATCTATTGCTTTCAGTGTTTGTACAGATTTTTTTTTTCTAGCAGTAGTCATAACCAGCACGGACTCTTTCAGCCTCCCTCCATGCTTCATATGCACGAACAAGTGCAAGATGATCACTGTAGTCCCGGCATGAAAACTGCAATTTAGCTGACTCTACTAGCTGCATGGACAACGTAGCTTCAGTTCTACTAGCAAAAGAAAAGAAGGTAGACCAAAAAAGTAGGAAAACAATACTACCTCCAGTCACAAATAATGTTCTAAAAAAATAGCCATCAAAGTATTTGCGCTGAAGAGTGAAGACCAAAGTCAACATTCTCAAGTGCCTTTGGACAGAGGTACTAATAGAAATAAAAACACAATGTGTGATATATTTGAGTGTGCCAGAATAGGCATACAAAATTGGAATATTAAGGTTTACTTACATATTTCTTATCGAATGGGGTCAAAAAGAATATGCTCAAAAAAAATAAAAACACTAAGTCCAGAAACTATGGTTAATATGGGGTCTACACAATTAAAAATAGCCACAAAAATAAGCATCTTTCCTAACTTACGTTCAGCTGGAAGCATAGACTACAGGTGCTTTCCTAAAAATGACAAACAGTAAGCGCAGTCAGCATACAAATTCCAAAAGCTATAGAGATCCAGAGTAAAGCAGTGGTAATGTGAAAAATAATCTTAAAAGTGAATCTGGTACCAAGAACCGTCAAAGGGGTACATGAGCATGGCGGCCGGCGGGGACGTTGAGAAGCGCAGCACCGGTCGAGCTTGGAATGGCCGGACATCGAAAATACAAGCGAAGAGGAAACCACTGCTGCCGCTGCCCCACGAACTCCAGGCGAAGCCGCCGAGTCGCCTGTACCCCGGCGGGGAGAACGGTCGCCGACTCCTGCACCGAGGCGCCCCTACGCCGCCGAAGACGACTAGCCATAGCGCCACCAACAAATTGAAGCCGCCGTACGGGGCTGCAGTCTGCAGAGGCAACGTTGGAAGTCTGCGGAGGCGAGGGGGACGACGAGCTGGGCGAGGGGGGCGGGGGCGAGATGAGTTCGTACGGCGGAGGGGCGACGACCTGGGAGAAACCACCGTCTCGTGCCCACGATCTAAATATTGGAACGAAAAAAAACGGGAATAAAAGCGGAGGTGGGTGCGGATGTAAAAACGCAGGGACCGGTTCCGGTGGGTTTGGGAGATTTAAACTCGGGTACTAATTATTATTCAGTACCCAGGTACAATATAGTAAAACTATATATATATATATATATATATATATATATATATATATATAATGCAGCTCGGTGTATTTTTTATAGAGAATGCACTCACCTTTATTATTGTAACTAGTTTCTTGCCCTGTTGCAATTGATTTTTTTACTGAGTTGCAACTGACCCAACTCTAGTTGTAATTGGATCACATCAGGCTGTAACTGTTTCTTGCCTAGTTGCAACTGATCTGAATCTATTTGTAATTGGATCGCGTCAGATTGCAATTGGTTATTGCCTAGTTGTAGTTGGATCGCGTCGGTTTTGCAACTGTTGCCCAGTTGCAACTAACTCGAATCTTGTTGTAATTGTATCACGTCAGGTTGCAACTACATCAAGTCCAGTTGCACTGGATCAGATCTGTTGCAATTACTTCCGCCAAGTTACAATTGTGTAGTAATCATGATGGCAACTCATAGTACATTGAAGTTGCAATTACATACTTAAAAAAAGTTCATCAAATATAGTCTTGTTGGCACTACGTTAAAAAAAAGCTTCCGCAGCGGGCAAACGCGTCCGCTGTGATGCTAATGTCACGGTTAATCGTGGCCTTATCGCGGCAGGCGCGTTTGCCCGCTGCAGTAAATCTATTTTCCGCAGCGGGCATATTAGAAAGCCCATTGCGGTTAATAATTTTCAAAAAACAAAAAATATTTGGACAGACCCGACAAGCCCATCTAGGAGCCCACCAAGCCCATCCAGATCTAGAGCTGTAGCACCGCAACGCCTCCCGCGCCGCCCTCTGCCCTCGTCGTCCGCATCGCGCCGCCCTGCTGAGCCCCGCACACCGCCGCGAGCCGTCGAGGCCACGTCTGCGCCACTGCGAGCCGCCGAGGCCGCGTCCGCGCCTCTGCGTGCCTCCATGAGCCGTCGGGGCCGCGTCCCCTCCTCTGCGCGTCGCCGCCTCTGCGGGCCGTGGCGAGCCGTCGGGGCCGCGCCCACCTCTGCGCGTCACGGCGAGCCGTCGGGGCCGCGGCCGCCGCTGGGAGCCGCCGGGGCCACGCCCGCCTCTACGCACCGCGGCGAGGCGCCGTGGCCGCGTCGCCCGCCCTCAGCCCACCATGGCCGCCGCCGCAGTTCGGGAGATGCGAGGGAGAGAGAGGAGGGAGATGCAGAGAGAGGAGGGAGATGCGAGGGAGAGAGAGCCGCCGACCCTCTGGCTGCTGCGCGTGGGAGAAAAGATCGGGGAGGATTAAACCCTAAGTCACCTATTTATATGGAGACGCCTAACGGGTCTGGTTGGACCTGCTGGGCCTTTGGTTATTTACCGTGGCGGGCCTTATTTGATGTCCGCTGCGGTTAATACCTATTTACCGCAGCGGACAAAAATGCCCGCAACGGTAAATTGAAAAAAGAACGTCACGGAAAAGCATGGGGTTTTTCGCAGCGGGCAAAGAAACTGTCCGCCACGGAGGGTTTTTTTTTGCAACGCTGCGCAAAATCGATTTTGACGTAGTGTGGTTCTCGTTTTGTTAAGCACTTTTTTTCAACAATCTGGTGCAAACAAATTTGAAATAGGAGCTACGGCTTAGGAGATATTGTATTTTTTTCGATCCAAAACAAAAAAGATTCTCTAGATGCGGGAGCCGGACGCGGGGCGAGCGCGGGAGCCGGAGGGTCTACAACAAATGCACCTTGTTGCATTATATATATATACACCTAATAATAATAAAGAGACAAAATTTCTAGCTATTTTTTTGTCCATCTATTTTTTTATCTGTCTCTTTCTCTACCTACCGGATAATATATAATCTGTACCATACAAGTTTGACTAGATCTTCTATAACATGATACAAAGTTCAATTCCAAAACCTATTGAGTAGTGTATATAATCCAGGCTCGAAAACAACCGACTTTCCATACAAGTCCTATTCCTAACTGGTTCGTAACGGAAGATAAATATATTATATTTTTCCTTAGAAAAAACAAGCATATCTCATAGAGAAAAATAGGAATAAATAACAATGGACTCCTTGATAAACTTTTCTGGTTTGTAGGGAAATTACATATATGGTAGAGAAAATAAAATACAAATGAAAAATAAATAGCAATCGAGACTCCATCGGACTACTCTGATTCGAGACTCTAAAAGGATCACATATAAAAAGGTAAAATATAAAAAAGGTAAAATATGAATAAATATGCAACAAGTACTCATGTCCATGTTTTTTTATCAACGTTCTATTTTTTCTTCCAATAGAACATACGAGCACGTTTATTAGTATATATATCAAAAGTTATAAATTTAGAAAAGGTCAAATGTCTCATAATTTATTTATACGGAGCAGGATGGTTCCATCCTCTAGCTGATTCTAACATGAAGCAACTATTGGCGTACCAACACTCTCCCGCATTATAGCTATGAGACCTACTCAGTCAAGTCGGCCTCTCGAAAGCTGTATGCGATGAATGGTCGAGGAGATGAGGAGTTGCCGAGTGGCTCGGGTGATGAGTCCTGGGAGAAGATCTGGAAATTACAGGTACCTCCGAAAGTCAAGGTTTTCTGGAAGGAGATCTTACATGGGAGACATATTGAACCAATAGCTTTTTGTGATTTATGTGGTGCTGTAAGGGAATCAGTCAAGCACATACTTACTGAGTGCACGGTGGCAAAGTTGTTCTGGCGACAGGTGAAATCAATTACAGGGGTGAAGTTGATGAGCCTTCATCCGGTTTCCTGGGCAGTCGACCTGCTGATGGATGTTGTGTGTAAGGACAAGGACCGGGCTAACTTAGCTCACTTTTGATCGAGCTCTAAATCTTTAACATAAAGCGGACTAAAAATATAAATAAATTGTCTAAAATTTAGACCGTTGCTGAGATACCAAGCAGTACAGAGAATAAGTTTCAATATTCGGTTGACGACATTGTTACTCCAGTGACTTGCTCCTAGTCATAAGATGTGACATTAATAATCACCGTACAAGAGAAGTAGCCACAGGCAAAGCGATCCCAGGACGCAAGGATATGAGGATGAGATTTTAGACCACGGTGCTCACCGTACTTGGGTATCGACCGTGGTCCAAGGATATGAGGATGAGATTTTAGACATCCCCGATCCCGAGGACATTGAGAAACTCGGACAGGTTCTAAACAATTTCATTCTTTGGCCTCGGCGAGACGTCCAGCTGACGAAACCGACACCATCCTCGCAAGTGATACCAGTTGAGGAGTTATCGGGACCGACTGATCCTCTTCCGAACCCACCACCATCACCAATCTATTCTCATTGGAGCCCATCTCGGTCACCTCCGCCACAGTCATCACCTCCGCCACCTCCATCACCTCCGCCACCTCCATCGCCGCCGCCACAGTCATCACCTCCGCCACCTCGGTCACCTCCACCACAGTTAGCACCATCTGCACCACAAACATCACCTCCGCCGCCTCCACAACAAAAATCCACACCTTCCCCACAACCCAAAGATCCTAATAAACAAACACCAGCGCCCCCAAAGAAGAAGTTTTCGTTGCCCAAGTTGATTTCCCCCTTCGAGCCAAAGACGAAAACAACTGGCACGACCAGATTTTTCAAATGACTTGGGACAAAACGCAAAATTGAAGTCCGCAACTTGTCTGGGCTAAAGAAGTCAGTGCAACCGGTGCCTGAGGTAATTCCCTGCACATTCAAGGTGTCCACTTTTGAAGACTACAAGTCTATGCCTAAAAACTATGTGGTGGGAAAACCTCTACTGAACTGGGATAAACTTCAAAAAGTGCCAAACAATGTAAAAAGGTTGAATGACTGGTACATTAGAGCCTCTTCTGCTGGCATTCACGCCATCAACATGCGTATACCACATAAGACATTTCAAAGTGTTCATGATATGTGCATGATTAGCTTTGAAGACCTTTGGTTGATGATGAACTTCGAGAGGCTAGACGTACAAATCATAACGACGTTTGCATTGTAAGTGTTACATAGTTACACATCTATTTTTGTTGCATCAATATTCAATATCTGACATGCATGTGCCTTGTAGAATGCTATATGATCAGGAGAAGCAGACTTAGGGCCAGGATTTCGATTATTGTGCCGAACAAAGAGTTGGCTATCTAAACCCAATTGATATATGCGAAGAAAGGCACACCTTCAGAATCAGGGAAAACAACGATGATTTAAAGTGCTTAGTATGTGAAGCACGTACCGCGAAAAAGAAAAATTTAAAGTTTCAATTTTATTCCAAGTACTCCTTCTATATTTCAAAGTGTATGCAGAAGTATCAAGATAGGAAATCGATTGTGGCACCGTACAACTTTGGGTAAGTATGAGTTTGGGTAGTGACACCGTATAACTTTGGGTGATCAAATTACATATTTTCAATGCACAAATGTATCATGAATTTGATTCATGCAGGGACCACTGGATCTGTGTCATCATTTATCCTAGAAAAGGAAGCGTGGTGGTACTAGACTTCGCAAATTACCCGCCAGCAAACTATGTAGGTTTCATTGAGAACTTAGAGCTGTAAGTCGAGATATATGCACATATACTTTTGCATTATAAGATTTTAAGAATAATTAACATGGTGATTGTATTCGTAGGGCATGGCGGTTTTATAAAATCTACGGTGAAAAGCTTGAGTCGAAGGAAAAAGGAAATGAGCCATTAGAAGTTATATATGATTGGCCGGTAAGTTGTATGAAAACTTACTCTTATAAAATCCACATGTGTGCGAGCATCTATAAATAACCACTTTTCTATTTTGTATATAGTGCCACAAGCAACCACCAGGATCTGTCCTCTGTGGATACTACGTGTGCGAGCACATGAGAGGAGACATGCCAGGATACATGAAGAAACCTTCCAAGAAAGCCAAGGCGATGACCATCAATGAAAAGACGTTGTACGACATAGTTGAGGATGTGAGCCTTTTCCTAATCAAACAAGTCATCTCAACTTTTGGAAAATATCATGATCATAACAGTGAATTAGCCAAGCCAGAGTATAAAGTGCTCACAGAGGTTTATAGCCTAAATCTTACTCGCGGCGGTTTTTAGAGGACATGTACAAACTATTAATGTATATAGTGTGTGATACACTTGTAACTTTATGTGTGTGAGCATGAGTGAAAGGTCCTAGATGGCTAGAGGGGGGTGAATAGCCTAATAAAAAATCTACAAATCACTAGAGCAAAAGGTTAGATAACACTTAAGCGAAGCTTTTTTCTCTAGCTCTACTTGGGGTGCAAAGCCACCTATCCAATGCAATTCTAGTTACCTAAGTGCCTAACAATCAATAGCAAGAACCTAAGGCACTTAACACAAGCTAGCAAGAACAACTAAGAGATAAACTAACTAGCAAGCTAACTAGACAAGATATGAAAGAATCTAAAGAAAGGAGGAGGGTGATTGCTATACCGATGCCTTGTGATGTATGGATGTCAATGTAGAGAACCAATCACAATGAATACCAAAGAGTAGCCAGAAGACAAGTTGACAATCGATTTTTCTCTCGAGGTTCACTTGGTTGCCACCAAGCTAGTCCCCGTTGTGTCCACTACTCAAATGGTGATTTGGTGGCTAATAGGTAATGACAAGCCTAGCCCACTAACTCGGGCGCCACAAGAATCCACCCAAATGAGAGTAACTCAATGACATGAGCAATCCACTAGAGTTACCCTTTGGCGCTCCGCCGAGGTGGGTACAAGCCCTCTCACAATCATCGAAGCCGGCCACAAACAATCACCAATTGTGCCGAAGCTTCCTCAATCGCCCAAGCCGTTTAGGTGTTGGCAAACACCAAGAATAACAAGAAACTCCGCGACGATGACGATGACCAAGTGCCACTAAGATGCAATGCAATGATCAAAATACTTGGATCACTCAAACTCTCACAAGTATGCAACAAGAGTGAAGAGAGTGAGTTGGAGGCTATCTCAAGCAAGCACAAATGTCTCAAATGAATGGGAGGTGCAAGAGAGAGCCCTAGGAGCCGGCCACAAGTCTTAAATAACAACCCCAAAATAACTAGCCATTTTTCCTCTTCCATGCCACTGTCTGCGTGCCTCCGGACGCAACCTGCATGGGGGGTCCGGACCAATGGCCCTGCGTCTGGACCCTCCTTCACTTGGAATCCAGCCATTGGCGCCCTTTCAGGTGCCGACGTGTCGCCTCCGGATGCACTGGACGGTGGCGTCCGGACTCCGTCTCTTCTGCGTCCGGACCCAACTCAGAGAGGGTGCAGAGAGCTCCTCAACTTCGGACTCGCGTCCGGTGTCCTGCGTCCGGACCGCACTTAGCGTCCGGACGCTATGCAGAGAGCATCCAGAGAGGCCTATTTATCCGGACACGGGTCCGGAGTCCGAGTTTGGACTCTGATCAGCATTCAGTCCTTCTGCCCAGACTTGGCCGAGGCTAGGGTATGTATCCGGACGCATACACATTGGTCCGGACCGCATCTCACTAGCGTCCGGACCTGCGTCCGGAGCTCTTCTGAGTTCCAAACTAAGCCTCCGCTTCTTCTCCAAGCTTCCATGTGCTAACATCTTGTGATCCATACACTTGTTCACCTGTGTTAGCCTTTACAATATATATCTTGGATTTTAGTTCATGTTTGTGTCACTTAGGTTCATTTTAGATATGCAATGCAAATGACCTAGTGGCACATGATAACCGCAATCGACACGAGTTTTCCCTTCTTGATAGTACGACTATCTCTCCTAAATGTGATCACACTCTCTATAGTGTCTTGATCACTAAACCGAAAATACCCCTATAGATATACCTTTGCCTTGAACCATTTCCATTCCATCTTTTCCTTGTCCATGGAGCTTTTTATTCATCATGATCATCCTTTATGCTCTATGTACCAAGGTGGACCACCCTATCTTGATCATACACTTAGTTCAAGGGTTAGTCCATAGGTTTCATTAATTAACCAAAACCAAACATGGGCTTTCAATCTCCCCCTTTTTGGTAATTGATGACAACCTTTCACAAAGGAATATATATAATGAAAATTCCACTTTGGTAGTATTAGCTCCCCCTACATATGTGATATATGAGTTTGGTTCATTTTGATCACATATGCATAAATAAGAATTTTGGGAGAGTGAATGCTACCAAATGATGCTAAGGTGTGTAGGATGGACCTTTGAAGTGTGATACCAATCGGAGTGCAATGTGAAACCATCCTTAGCACCATGAATGCCTCGAAACCACTTGGAAGCACTATGAGAGAACTAGATACCACATGAGAGATATAAAACCTAAGCATGCTAGTTCTTCAAGCACCAAGAAATTGTGTTTCTAGCATTCACCACACAAGCATATCATGAATATAAATACATATGCAAGCAAGCACTTATGAATGCACAAGGATATGCAACAATTTATTCATAGGCTTGCTCCCCTACTTGTGTGCTTTCATATTTCAAATTTTCAAAAATATTTTTCTTTGTCTTACTACTTACTTCCCCTTTGTCATCTATTATCATAAAATATGTGCTCAAAGGTTAGATTATTGGAGAGAAGTTTAGTTGTGGTTCAATCTAGATTACTTTCCCCAAGGTATTTAACTCGGTTTAAACCATGGATAAGCTTGTTCACACATCCTAAAATGGTTATCTTGCCCATGTTGAGCTAAACATTTGAAGTTCATGATCTAGATCAAACTCTAGGATTGCAAGCCCACAAATATGTCATATGCTACCACTAGATCATATCAAGCATAGACGCAATAGTGGTACCATATAAGCATCAAATCATTTGATTTTCATTAATGATCCTAATGAGTTGATGTCTAGATGCACTAACAAGTCCTAATAAGGATGAATGACATGTCAAACAACTTGTACCTTGTATAGATCGAAGGAGAGGCATGTCATATATGGGGGTGCATCAACACATATTTGAGAATTCAAGAATGTTCAATTCATTTCTTAGCTTGCAAAACCTCTTCTCATCTAATGGCTTGGTGAATATATCAGCAAGTTGATCATCGGTGCCAACACTTGTGATTTTGATATCACCTTTGAGTTGATGATCTCTTATGAAGTGGTGCCTCACATCAATTTGCTTGGTTCTTGAATGTTGAACCGGATTGTTGGTGAGCTTCACCGCACTTTCATTGTCACATAGCAATGACACTTGCTTGAAATTGATTCCATAGTAATTCAAAGTTGCTTTCATCCAAAGCAATTGAGCACAATAACTACCTGCACTTATGAATTCGGCTTCGGCGGTAGAGAGTGCAACACTATTTTGCTTCTTTGATGACCAAGATACAAGTGACATGCCTAGCATTTGACATGTGCCCGATGTGCTCTTTCTATCAATCTTGCATCCCACATAGTCGGAGTCCGAATATCCAAGTAACTCAAAGTTTGACCCCTTGGGATACCACAATCCAATATCTTGTGTATGCTTCAAGTACCTCAATATTCTCTTTGTAGCCTTCAAGTGACTTTCTCTTGGAGAGGCTTGGAATCTTGCACACATGCATACACTAAACATCACATCCGGCCTAGAAGCGGTCACATAGAGTAGGCTTCCAATCATAGACCGATATAACTTTTGATCCACCATGTTGCCACTAGCATCACTATCCAAGTGTCCATTAGTGCCCATTGGAGTGCTAATGCCTTTAGACTCTTCTAAGCCAAACTTCTTCATCATATCCTTGATGTACTTGCCTTGACTCACAAAGGTGTCATTCTTCAATTGCTTGATTTGAAGACCAAGGAACTAACTAAGTTCATCAATCATTGACATTTCAAACTCATTTGCCATCATCTTGCCAAATTCTTCACAAAATTCTTGATTGGTGGAACCGAATATGATGTCCTCCACATAGATTTGGAGCACAAATAGATCCTTACCAAGCTTCTTGGTGAAGATAGTAGTGTCAAACTTCCCCATAATGAACCCTTTAGATAGAAGGAAGTCTCTTAATATTTCATACCATGCTCTAGGTGCTTGCTTCAAGCCATATAAAGCCTTCCTTAACTTGTACACATGGTTGGGCTTATTGTCATCTTCAAATCCGGGAGGTTGCTCAACATATACTAGCTCATTGATGTAACCATTCAAGAAAGCACTCTTCACGTCCATTTGATATAGCTTAATGTTGTGTGCACATGCATAGGCTAAAAGGATTCTAATTGCCTCTAATCTTGCAACCGGTGCATAGGTTTCTCCAAAGTCAAGACCCTCAACTTGAGTATATCCTTGAGCTACTAATCTTGCTTTGTTCCTCACAACTATACCATCTTGGTCTTGTTTGTTTCTAAATACCCATCTTGTGCACATCACATTGTAGTTCTTGGGTCTTTCAACTAGTTCCCAAACTTGGTTCCTAGTGAAATTGTTGAGCTCTTCATGCATAACATTGACCCAATCAACATCTTGTAGGGCTTCATCAATCTTTGTTGGCTCTATGGATGATACAAAGGAGTAGTGCTCACAAAAAGATGTCAATCTTCATCTTGTTTGAACACCACTTGTTATGTCACCAACAATTTGATCAATGGGGTGATCTCTTACAATGTTGGTCGGTTAGAGAGTTGGAACTTGAATGCTTGAGCTTGGTTGAGATGAGCTAGAAACTTGTTGATCTTGTGCTTGAGAACCACTAGCTTGCTTGATAGGTGAGTTGAGCACTTGATCTTTGTCATCTTCAATGTCAATTACTTGCCTAGGCCGAATATCACCAATATCCATGCTCTTCATAGCATTTGTCAATTGAGATCCACTCACATCTTCTAGATTCTCATTTTCAACTTGAGCGCCATTGGTTTCATCAAATTCAACATCATGAACCTCCTCAAGTATACCACTAGCCGAATTCCACTCTATAGGCTTTGCTTGTGGTTGAATAACCAAGTGAGAACCCTTCATCACACTTCTTGTCAAAGTTCCCAAGTCTTGTGTCTTTCTTCAAGATGTAGCATTTGCACCCAAAAACTCTAAAGTATGCAATGTTAGGATTTCTTCCATTCAAAAGCTCATATGGTGTCTTCTCCATCATTGGGTGACAATACAACCGGTTGCTAGAGTAGCAAGCGGTGTTGATAGCTTCGGCCCAAAAGGAGTGACTCACATTTTACTCACTAAGAATAGATCTTGCCATGTCAATCAAGGTTCTATTCTTTCTCTCAACAAGGCCATTTGATTGTGGAGTGTACTTGGCCAAGAATTGATGCTTGATTCCCAATTCATCACATAGCTCATCGACTCTTGTATTCTTGAATTCACTTCCATTGTCACTTCTCACTTTCTTGATGGTAGTTTCAAACTCATTGTGACATCTCTTGACAAAAGTCTTGAATGTGGCAAATGTTTCACTCTTGTCATTGAGAAAGAATACCCAAGTATATCTTGTAAGATCATCCACTATGACAAATCCATACTTGTTCCCTCCAATACTAGTGTAGGTTGTTGGACCAAACAAGTCCATATGCAACAACTCAAATGCTCTAATAGTGCTCATCATGCTCTTCTTTGGATGAGTGTTACCAACTTGTTTGCCGGCTTGACAAGAGCTACAAAGTTTATCCTTCTCAAAAACAACATCTTTCAAGCCTCTTACTAAGTCATGTTTGATCAATCTATTCAATTGCTTCATTCCAACATGACCAAGCCTTCTATGCCATAACGATCCCATACTTGATTTAGTGAGCAAGCAAGTAGACAATTGTGACTCACTAGCATTGAAATCAACTAGATAGAGGTTCTCATATCTAAAGCCTTTGAAGATCAAGTTTGAACCATCTACACTAATGATCTCAACATCATCTACTCAAAATATGCATTTGAATCCTAGATCACACAATTGAGCTACCGATAGCAAATTGAAGTTCAAGCTCTCAACTAGCAAGACATTGGATATGCTCAAGTCATTGGATATTGCAATCTTACCAAGTCCCTTTACCTTGCCTTTGCCATTATCATCAAATGTAATACTATCGATGCCATCATTGGTGTTGGAGTTGATTGATTTGAACATTCTAGAGTCCCCGGTCATGTGTTGAGTGCACCCACTATCAAGCACCCAATGCCTTCCTCGGCTTTGTAATTTACCTATAAAACAAATTAGTTCCTCTTAGGTACCCATACTTGTTTTGGTCCTCCAAAGTTAGTGACCAAGGACTTTGGCACCCAAATAGCCTTCTTCTTTGGGCCAACAATAGGTGTGCCAACATACTTAGCCATGATACCATTAGCACTTTTAGTAAGCATATAACATGAATCAAAGTGCATAGAGGTAGCTTTAGCAAACTTGGTTTGGCTCATGTTAAGTTTGCAATATTGGTCCACATGACCCACTTGCTTGTATTTGTTGTAAAATCGACCATTGCTCCTCACAAAGCTAGGCTTAAGAGTTACAAAGGCTGACTTGCCCTTCTTAGGGGTATAGCCCAATCCCTCTTTGTAGTGGAAAAATCTTTGGCTACCCAAGCACTTTAGCAAGCGGGCATCTCCACCATATGCCTTACCCAAAGCATGAGTGAGTTCATTAACATCATTTTTCAATTTTTCATTTTCAATCACTAGTGTAGCATCATCCTTTGAGCTATCACTAGTAGATGTGCAAGTGGAGGTGCTACATTGTGTCTCGGTTGGTGCAACAATGATAGGAGTGAAAAATGATTCATCTAGAATATCACAAGTTACTCCAATGTTACATGATGCAACAACCTTATCCTTATTTTGATCAAGGAGAGAGGAGTGAGCCTTTTCAAGCTTATGTTGAGTACTCTCAAGCTTCTCATGGGCTTCCATTAGCCTCTCATGAGAGACATTGAGTTCATCAAAGGATTGTTCAAGAGCCTTAAGCTTCTTGTTCAATTCTTTGCACTCCTTCCTCTTTGTCTCAAAGCAATCATAAGTTTGCTTCATCATATCATCTAGTTCCTCCTTGGAGTACTCCTCATTATCATCACTACTATCATCATCACTATCACTATCATCATGGGATTATACCTTAGTTGGCTTAGCCATGAAGCATGATGGAGTGTCGAAGATGGATGGCTTGTTGTTGATAGCAATGCTTGACAATGCCTTCTTCTTGGTCTTCTTCCTTTCATCATCACTAGACTCATCATCGAAAGAATCACTACTATCCCAAGTCACCATGTATGATTCACCCTTCTTCTTCTTGGTGAATGATAGCTTCTTCTCCTTCTTCTCATACTTGTTCTTCTTCTTCTCATCATCATCACTATGATTGGGACAATCCGCAATCATGTGACCGGTGCTCTTGCACTTGTAGCATCTCTTCTCATATTCTTAGCCCTTGAAGTTATCTCTTCTCTTTCTAGTACCATAGCCCTTCTTCTTCATGAACTTTCCAAACTTGCACAAAAGAGGGCCATCATCTCATCATCAAGGTCACTTGCTTCTTCATCATCACTTGATTCTTGCTTCTTTGCTTTGCCCTTACTCTTGGATGATGAAGCCTTGAATGCTAAGCTCTTCTTTTCCTTATTTTCTTCCTTGATCTCTTCTTCTTCACTTTCCTCATTGTATTGCTCTTCGGTCATGATCTCACCAAGAACTTCATTAGGAGTGATCTTGTCCAAACCATCTCTCCTAATTATTTGCCTCAAGGTTTTGTATTTCTTGGGCAAACAACCAAGAAACCGGTTTGAGAAGTCCTCATCCTTGACCTTCTCACCCAAGCTCTTGAGATCATTGATGATCACTTGGAGCCTATGAAACATCTCCGGGATGGACTCATCATCCTTCATCTTGAAGTGAGATAGCTAGTCCTTGAGCATGTACAACTTGACATTCTTTACCATTGAAGTGCCTTCATATGTATCTTCAAGTCTCTTCCACACTTCACTTGCCTTCTCAAGATCTTTGATTTTCTCAAACACTTTTGAGTCAATGCCATTGTAGATCACATTGAGAGCCATAGTGTTGCATTGTCGGTTCTCTTGCTCTTTTGGTGTGGGAGCGGCTTCATCAAGAATGACAAAGTAATGTTCGGTCACACTCCATATCTTCTCATGTATTGAGCCTAGATGCATCTTCATCTTCCTCTTCCAATAATCAAATGATGTGCCATCAAACATTGGTGGTTTGCTTCCCATATGGTTGAATGATATTTGAGCCATCACTAACACCAAAGGTTGTTAATCCTTGATAATAGCAGTGACCACAGCTCTGATACCACTTGAAAGGTCCTAGATGGCTAGAGGGGGGGTGAATAGCCTAATAAAAACTCTACAAATCACTAGAGCAAAAGGTTAGATAACACTTAAGCGAAGCTTTTTGCTCTAGCTCTACTTGGGGTGCAAAGCCACCTATCCAATGCAATTATAGTTAGCTAAGTGCCTAACAATCAATAGCAAGAACCTAAGGCACTTAACACAAGCTAGCAAGAACAACTAAGAGAGAAACTAACTAGCAAGCTAACTAGACAAGATATGAAAGAATCTAAAGCAAGGAGGAGGGTGATTGCTATACCGATGTCTTGTGATGTATGGATGTCAATGTAGAGAACCAATCACAATGAATACCAAAGAGTAGCCGGGAGACAAGTTGACAATTGATTTTTCTCCCAAGGTTCACTTGGTTGCCACCAAGCTAGTCCTTGTTGTGTCGACTACTCAAATGGTGATTCGGTGGCTGATAGGCAATGACAAGCCTAGCCCACTAACTCGGGCGTCACAAGAATCCACCCAAATGAGAGTAGCTCAATGACACGAGCAATCCACTAGAGTTACCCTTTGGCGCTCCGCCGAGGTGGGTACAAACCCTCTCAGAATCGTCGAAGCCAGCCGCAAACAATCACCAATTGCTCCGAAGCTTCCTCAATCGCCCACGCCGTCTAGGTGTTGGCAAACACCAAGAATAACAAGAAACTCCGTGACGATAACGATGACCAAGTGCCACTAAGATGCAATGCAATGATCAAAGCACTTGTATCACTCAAACTCTCACAAGTATGCAACAAGAGTGAAGAGAGTGAGTTGGGGGCTATCTCAAGCAAGCACAAATGTCTCAAATGAATGAGAGGTGCAAGAGAGAGCCCTAGGAGCCGGCCACAAGTCTTAAATAGCAACCCCAAAACAACTAGCCGTTTTGCCCCTTCCTTGCCACTGTCTGTGTGCCTTTGGACGCAACCTGCATGGGGGGTCCGGACCAATGGCCCTGCGTCCGGACCCTCCTTCACTTTGAATCCAGCCGTTGGCGCCCTTTCTGGTGCCGACGTGTCGCCTCCGGACGCACTGAACAGTGGTGTCCGGACTCTTTCTCTTCTGCGTCCGGACCCAACTCAGAGAGGGTGCAGAGAGCTCCTCAGCTCCGGACTCGCGTTCGGTGTCCTGCGTCCGGACCGCACTTAGCGTCCGGACGCTATGCAGAGAGCATCTAGAGAGGCCTATTTATCCGGACACGGGTCCGGAGTCCGAGTCCGGACTCTGATCAGCGTCCGGTCCTTCTGCCCAGACTTGGCCGAGGCTAGGGTATGTATCCGGACGCATACGCATATGTCTGGACCGCATCTCACTAGCATCCGGACCTGCGTCCGGAGCTCTTCTGAGTTCCAAACCGACCCTCCGCTTCTTCTCCAAGCTTCCATGTGCTAACATCTTGTGATCCATACACTTGTTCACCTGAGTTGGTCTTTACAATATATATCTTGGATTTTAGTTCATGTTTGTGTCACTTAGGTTTATTTTAGATATGCAATGCAAATGACCTAGAGACACATGATAACCGCAATCGACACGAGTTTTTCCTTCTTGATAGTACGGCTATCTATCCTAAATGTGATCACACTCTCTATAGTGTCTTGATCACTAAACCGAAAAATAGGCTTTGAGCCATTTCCATTCCATCTTTTTCGTGTCCATGGAGCTTTTGATTCATCATGATTATCCTTTAATGTCCATGTACCAAGGTGGACCACCCTTTTTTTTGACCCAAGTCAGTAGGGGAAACCCCAACCTATTTTTTTGATCATACACTTAGTTCAAGGGTTAGTCCATAGGTTTCATCAATTAACCAAAATCAAACATAGGCTTTCAATGAGACTAATTTATATAGGGTGTCATACACTTGTAACTTTATTGCGAGCATGAAACTTTGAAGTAATGATAGATGTATATGTATGAAGTATTTAAATTACATGTTGCTATATTTGAACATCATCCAGTAAGGTTTACTAGTTTCAATAAAAATATATATATATATATATATAATAATATATAAATACCAAAAAATAAAAATTGGAAAATCATTTTCACATGCGGTTCTCTTAGTGAACCGTCGGTGTAAATGAGCCATTTACACTAGCGGTTCACTAAGAGAACCGCCTGTGAAAATGGGTTTCTACAGACGGTTCACAAGCAACCGCCTGTAGAAATGCCCCATTTCTACTACCCAGCACAGGCGGCGCTTGAAAACGCCTGTAGAAATGGGTTGTGAACCGCCAGTATAGGTCGGTTTTGTACTTAGTGGAAAATAGAACTGCATTTAGTAATTGTAGTTAAGTAGTTTTGTATCCTTGTAGGAAAAAGATTTTATACTAGCAAACAATCATGAAGGATGTCAATTTCCACCCAGGCCTACATTATTTGTCCTAGCTATATATACACGTGGCAAGGATATGCGATTTTGTAGAATATGCTCCAAAGTCTTCTCTTGCGGAGGTAGCTAGTACATCCTCCGCATCATGTGAGGTTAGATCATATAGTTGTTTATGCGAGGCTGTGTACCACTGACCCAGTGTCGGTCCTACGATCTGGAGGGCCCTCACACCAACTCGTCGCAACGACGCATCTAGATCATATATAAAATTTTATAATATTTGAATAACAATCGGCAGTCATAACAAACTTAGTCTTGGACATAAAAACTTATGGATAACACCTTGTTATGATTGAATAAACTGATGTTTTTATTTTATTTTCTTTTTATTTTCGTAGCCTGACATATATCTTTTTAAGTAACATTCTTAAATTTTAACACCTAAATTAGAAGAAAAATATGACTATATGAGTACAAATTAGAACTACTAGAAGTCTATAATACTATAGAAATAATTAATTTGGATTAACTATTGAACAAGGAAAAATAAGATAGCTCGAATAGCCGCTTGTAGAATTTGTAGTACGCAGTTCACTGTGCACTTGTCTAATCCTGCTCTACGGTCCCATTCTCGACCCAGCAAGCAGCAATACAACCATACAAGATGTCAGGATCCTAGGCCATAGTTTACAGATCTGCCATCTTCGCTCTTCCCCAGTCAAAAACGTGTGACGCAGACGCACAACTCCTCTCCGGGGAAAAAAAGAGACTGATAATTTCTAACGTCCTGAAATGACATCTATTTATTATCTATTGTGGGGAATTTATATCTACGTTTGGGCCCCTAACCTGCTTCTTGCTTCTTGCTCCACATAGTGTCTTGGGTTTCTTTTTTTTAAGGAAAATTGGAGGAGTTTGCACCCCTACAGCATATTAAATAAAAAAGATAAACAACAGTACAAAAGTCGAACATGAGAGATGAAAGCAAAGACTAGACGACATAAGCCTAGGCCTAAAACTATAACTATAACTAATTTGGACTCCTTCCTTTTTCCTACTCTCCCTCCATACTAAATTACAAGTCATTATAAGAATATGAAGAGTAAAAAACATCTCAAATTTGACTAAATTTATATAATAATGTATAATATTTATGATCCTAACTAAGTATTATTAGATTCTCCAATAATGTTATAAATTTTTATATTTTTTTATAATTTTAGTCAAATTTAACATACTTTGACTCTTTAAGTGTTTTATAATGATTTATAATTTAAAGTGGGGGAAGTATATAAATTTCTTTCATATAATTCCGCTCTTTGTACATGTTGCTTTCCTTGCCTTACATGCGACGGGAAAATCAGAGAGGTGAGCGGAATCGCCTGGGTCGCGCCTGTTTGGACGACCTTTGGTCATGCCTTCCGTGGTGCCGGATAGATCTGGATATTTACCATTTTTATTATTAGTTGCAGATGTAGATGTAGACGATCGTAGGTATAGAGATTATAGAAATGATCAATTTTGTTCCAGCCTAACAGCCGTACTAGATTTCCATGTATTCTGTTTTACACAAAACTCTAAATAAGATGTATCCGTTATTATTAAGGATGAAAACGGATCGGATACGAACGGATATCGCTGATATTGTATTTGTTTTCATATTTATGTTCGGATTCGGATTCGAATACGAATAGTATGAGAAATATCGGATAAGATACGATTAGATATCGACATCATAAATATGCCGATTTTAGTATTCGGATACGGATACGGTATCGAATGTTAATCTTCGAACTCGGTAAACGAATTTGGTCTAACGGACGGTCAAATAAATATCCGTACCGTTTTCATCCCTAGTTATTATAGTTGGGTCTGTTCCCTTCTGCTGTGGCACCCTCTATACAAACCAAGAAGCCTCGGCCGTTGCGGCCATACAATCATCTCAAATGAACATCCTCGTTGCCTTCCCAAATTAGTTCATTTTAGCAGCTATAGTACAGTGTTTTTCTCTTAATCTTAATGAGCTTATTAGCCGCACCGAACATTGCTACCATTTTTGCTGGATGCAAAATTATTGACGTGATGCCTCCTAGTAATACAGCCATACCATTTGCATCAGCGGCGATGGTATAGGTCTGACTGACAAAGAAACATATAAAACCCGATGAGGCCGGATTAGCATCACCAGCAATAATTGAGTGGTGTCCACATACGGGGTGGAACCTAACAAAATCACCTCCTCGTTCTCGGGCACCCGGTTGGTGAAGTGGCTCAGGGTGGGGCCCACGCCAGCTCCCCCTCCCAATCTCCATTCTCCTCATCACATACATATCCGCTCAGTCCCAGCTCACTGCCCATGAACCTTCCAGACTGGCTCCACAGATACTACTAGTAGCCTGTAGCCTGCAGGCATACACACCACTAGTAGTAGCTCCTAGCCTCCACGCTTGCTGCAGAGAGCTCAAAAACCAAAGCTGCAAGGGCTTCTAACCATTTGTTCCTTCTTCTTTGTTTGGTATGTTGCATCCCTTTAAACATTTCTTCAAGGATGGATTGCTTGGATGACTGTTCCGTTCCCTCTTTTGGAAATTCTTTCTGTTCTTTGGCTCAGAAATGCCCTTTGTCGTGTGACAGACGATAGCATGCATCTCTGACGAGCTCTGGTCCATCCGAGCCGTTTTAGGTTGTGTAGGCTGTAGCCCTTGAGAGTGGCTTTTAAAGAACGGAAGATCATGTATGCCGCCCTGTTCGTTTAGTCGTTTTGGTGGCTGGGTTGATGTCGTTTTTGGCTATTTCTCTGTGTAAGCCGGCTGATAAGCAGCGAACATGGCGAGCGGAAAACAAAAATATTCTGTGTTACATGTACAAACTTATTCAGTCGAGCTGCAGAATTTGGCTTGAATTCATTAAAGTATAGCACTACCTACAAACGTCCTCTGACTTCCGGATTCCTGATCGAGGACGAGTTCCCTCACTGGCATTTCGTTTGTGAAGTAAAATCACTAACAAGCGGCGTGAGTGACTGACAAAAGTTTTTTCTTTGCATCAGGTTTGTGAGGTGAAATCAGAAAGATTTGTGTGGTCTGCAAGATGTACCTGGTGAAGGACATCGGCGGCGCCATCGGGCTGATGGCAGTGGCGCTGGTGCTCCTGGGCACCTGGCCGGTTGTCCTGGCGGTGCTGGAGCGGCGGGGCCGGCTGCCGCAGCACACGTTCCTTGATTTCTCCGTCACCAACTTCCTGGCCGCCGTGCTCGTCGCGCTCACCTTGGGCCAGATCGGCGCCGACACGCCGGAGACGCCCAACTTCCTCACCCAGCTCACTCAGGTTCTTGTTGTTCTGTCTGTCAGCAAATGCAAGAACATCGTGGTCATTGTGCTAATGAATAATGATGTAGCAGAGCAACTGGCCTTCGGTTCTGTTTGCCATGGCCGGCGGCGTCACCCTCAGCCTGGGGACACTGGCCACGCAGTACGGCTGGGCGTTCGTCGGCCTTTCCGTCACTGAAGTCATGGCCTCAAGCCTCAAGGTCGTCATAGGTACTGAATTCAGATATTGTTGTTGACTCAAGTGTCTGAAACTCTGCATATCATTATCATCAACTTCTTGTCTTCCAGGGACCACGCTCAACTACTTCCTCGACGGCCAGATCAACAAGGCGGAGATCCTCTTCCCTGGTGTCGGCAGCTTCCTGATTGCAGCCATCCTTGGGTCACTTGTCCACGCTTCCAATGCCGCCGACAACCAGGAAAAGCTGGCTAACTCCTCCATGGCCAAAAACACAAGGTACAGTTTTCTTCCAACCTTATTTCGTTTTCAGTCCATGCGCATGTATGCTGTCGTTGCATGCAATTCTGCAATAATACATGTTGTTATGGCATTAGTTATTGCCACTGCTGGTCCATCTGTATCTGAACAAATTTTCCATAGGAACACTGCAGATGAGGGTCTCACCAAACACCTCCTTGATAAAGGTAATTAAAACAAATAGTTTTGTCAGTATTAATCTGAAACATCTGTAGTTCATCTGAATATTTGATCGGCAGAGATGCCAAAGGATCCAGAAGAAGCAAAGCCGGATGCAGCACATGCTCCTCCTCAGGCCCTGGAGAAAGTAGAGGCAGGAACGGCAGAGTTCCTGGTTCATCTGGAGGAGAAGAGGTCAATTAAAGTAGGTGGAACAAAACAAAATCACAAACATAATTAATTACGTAATTGATAAACAAACAAGAAAAAAAAAACAGAACTTCAATTCGATCTGATCTGATCATGTCGTCCAAATTAAAATCAAATCTGGATCCCCATGAAATGAATGCATGCACCTGCAGGTGCTGGGATCCCACACGCTGCTGGGCCTGGGGATCGTGGTGTTCGCGGGCGTCTTCTACGCACTCTTCGCGCCGGCGTTCAACCTGGCGACCAACGACCAGTGGCACGCGCTCCCCGCCGGCGTGCCGCACCTGGTGGTGTACACGGCCTACTTCCACTTCTCACTCGCCTGCCTCGCCGTCAGCGCGGCGCTCAACGTGTGGTTCCTCTACCGTCCCATCATGGCGGGCGTGCCGAGCTCCACCGTGTCCGCCTACCTCCGGGACGGCGGCGAAGGCAGGGGCCTCGCGATGCTGGCCGGGATGGTGTGCGGGCTCGGGAACGCCCTCACGTTCATGGCCGGGCAGGCGGCGGGGTACGCCGCCGCCGACTCCGTGCAGGCGCTGCCTCTCGTCAGCACGTTCTGGGGCGTCGTGCTGTTTGGGGAGTACCGCCGGTCGTCGCGCCGCACGTACACGCTGCTGGCTAGCATGCTGCTCATGTTCACCGTCGCCATGGTCCTCCTCATGGCGTCCTCCAACCACAGGAAGCCGCTCTGACCGGCCTCCACGTCATCGATCAGTGAGCTGAGCTGGGCTGGGCACGTGGATGTGGATGGAGATGCCGCCCGTATGCGACGAGGAGAATGGAGATAGGGATGGGTCATGTAGTGGAGCCCAGTAGCTGTACTTGCTGAGACAAAGAGCTGAACTGCTATGTCCACCCACTACACTCGTCCATGAACTGTCTGTACTCGATCTGCTGCTCTAAATTGTGCCATGAAGAAGAATTGCTGGTTCAATTAGCCAAAAAGGATCATTTCTGCTATGGATCACATCTTGTCCCTATCTATCCGCTTTTTTTAGATCAAAGGCATTGCCCGGCTTTATTGAAAGCTTAACGAGCCCAGGATCCATTTCTGGGTATACCAGCTTACACCGGTAAATAGGACAAGAGCGACTAGCATCACAGACATTTAGCCTAAACTCTACTCAAATTTCCAAACTCAACAAAAAGCATTTGCTATTAGATCACGGAAACACCTCAACACGTGCACAACGTTACATTAAAGCAGCATTTGCAGATAACACTTAGATAAACTCTTCTGCTAGGGGTGTCGTGTTTGGCTTCAGTAACATACTCTATGATTTCACCAGCGTAATGTTCAACACCATATTGTTACAACTTACAAGTCTTCGAGATAGACCATAGAGCATCTGCACATATGAACACCGTTACCACCTGCTTCCTACATCTGCACTTCTCCACAATTTTACTAAAAACTAACGCAGATGATGGGGGATGACAGTGACACCCAACCCAATAGCAGTCTCGCATAAAGGACCAAAGGAACACATCTACAGGGCATTGGAAAAGAATATGGTCAGAGGTTTCAAGGTTACCACATATAAAAAATTCCTCAGTTCCAGGCCATTTAACTCAACATTGAATTACAACGTGTGTTGCCATCCACATAAAGATCTTGACCTTCAGGAATGGTGCTTTTTGGTGGTCAATAATCCCCCAGATGTCATTACTCTGTATAAAGAGCTGCTAGAGTCCAATAGTCATAAGACCTCATCTCTTCCTTCAATAAACTCAACATCTCTCAGCTGATCCGTGAGCTGAGACCATTCTACAGCCATATTCTCATTAAGCTGTCTTCTGAACTCTATATGACATTCACCATTCACAAAAGTTTTATCTACCTCCATATCTATCTCGGTGAGATGCAATATCAAAAAACTTAGGAAATCTTATCTTCAGAGTACAGGTCCCTAGGTTCTTTAAACATGGTTTGAAAACTTGAGATTTTTGAAACCGGGAGGTTGTTTAACATAAACTTCCTCCTCTATGTAGCCGTTTCAGAAAGCACTTTTAACGTCCATTTGAAAAAGTTTAAAACCCTTAGAAGCCGCAAAAGTTAGAAGGGAAAACCTAGGAATAGGTGGGAGAAAGAGTAATGCAAGAGATGAGGATGAGGATACCCCTTCATCCTCTGTTTAACAGAGCTTTGGCTATTTTCCAAAGACCCCCTAGATACATGAGTGAACTACCTAGCCTAAGCATTGCAGTCCAAGCTCCGGAAAATATCTTCCTCGATTTGAATGGACGACCCCGCTTCCTGCCAGGAGTTGCCGTCGCCTCGACGCAACCTCCAGGATTCCGCCACGTGCCATCCCCGCTTTCTCACAAGCTCCGCCTAGGTTTTGAGGCCCAAACCCAAGAAACCCGCCACCGGTAGCTTTGGGCTCAACTACCGAACCCCGAGTTTTGAGGCCCAAACTCAGAAACCGTCCTCGGATGGTTTTGAGGCCCAAACCACCAAACCATTCGACTCGAGCCACCTTGTCCACGCCCGGTCGGACTCCGTCCCCTGAGCCGCTGCTCGACTCACGCGTCCACCGTCTTGACTCGGTCTACCTCCATGTCTTATCGCACTCGTCGGTGCCAAGCACTAGCCACCATATCTAGTCCGCCGGCGCCCATGGTCCCTCAGTCCGAGCCCCACTTCCGCCCTTTACCAGTCTCAGTCCATCGACACGGCTAGTCTCTACTCGACCTTCTCCATGCCATTGACCATTGTCACTAGGCATAGCACCTGCACACCACAAGCCGATAGACAGGCACACATTTGCTTTCGCAAAGAGGTTAGAAGTAAGCCACTCAAAACTAAAACGCTCAAGTGTTGGGAATCACTCATCACAAAACTGAACTACATGGGTACTTATCCACCATGTGTTCGCAATACTGGAAGTTTCTCAATACACCGCATACCATCGACTGTATGCACCTGGAGAAAAATGTCTTCGAGAGCACGATCGGGGTCCTCCTGGACATGAATACTGAGACAAAAGATGGTATCAAGTCACGTATGGACCTTGTGAAACAGAACATCAGGCACGAAATCTACCCAACACCGACGGGACAAAGTGGAAATAAAGTTGACCTTCCAGGCGCGAGCTACAACCTCACACGGGATGAGAGGAGGGCTTTCTGCAAGTGGCTTAGGGATGTAAAGGTCCCGACCGGTTTCTCTTCCAACATTAAGAGTCTGGTCTCGATGAAAGACCTGACAATGACCAACTTCAACTCCCATGACTGCCACATAATGCTGACTGTGTTCCTTCCTATTGTGATAAAGGTTATCGGTCCAGAGTACGTGAAGATGTTCATCACATGCATGTCCTATTTCTTTAACTGCATCACACAGAAGGTCATCGATGAAGCTGACCTGCCTGCCTTAAGAGAGTTTATGGCGGAGACTCTTTGCCAGCTTGAGATGTGTTTCCCACCTTCTTTCTTCGATATTATGCCACACCTAATGATGCACATGGTGGATCAGATAGAGGAACTTGGTCCTGTCTACTTGCACCAGATGTGGACGTATGAGCGGTTCATGTCCACCCTCAGCAGATACGTCCATAACTGTGCTTACCCGGAGGGCTCCATGATCGAGGCATACACAACGGAGGAGGCCGTTAACTGTTGCACGAGATACATACGAGATGGAAATGCTATTGGGATGCCCATCCACCTGCACGAAGGCAGAACAATGGGTATGGGGTGCACGGGAAGGAAAGTAAGCACTGATATAAACGAGGAAATCTTGCAAGAAGCCCATCACGCCATCCTTAATCAGTTAGTGTCGATGGAACAGTGGGTCGAGCAGCACCTGAACGAGATTCGCCAAACTGTGGCCGGTCATATGGAGGCCTAGGTACAGAGACAACACAAGATCAAGTTCACGACGTGGATCCAAAAGTAGGACATCCCCACCGACGGAAGCACTGAAGAATCTAGGCTTGCATTGGGACCGTCCAGCCAAATCATCACGTGGCAAGGGTATGACATCAATGGATACAGGTTTCACACGAAAGAGAAGGACAAGAAGAGCATGACACAGAACAGTGGTATTCGATATGAGGGCTTTGACGAGGCGACAATGCAGATGAAGTCATTCTATGGGCAGATCGGCGAGATATGGGAACTTGACTACGGCGGTGACCTTGAGATACCCATCTGTCGGTGCAATTGGGCCAACCCGAAGGGAGTTGAGATAGACGAATATGGACTAACCACCGTTGACCTACAAAGGGTCGGCTACAAAGATGATGAGTGGGTACTCGCAAACCGCGTCGCGCAGGTAGCCTACTACAAGAAGCCTAGAGGTTCCAACAAGCATGTGGCGGTTACCTTAACTACTCATACTACTTTACTATACCCTCTACTACTTTACTTCTCCCTACTATTTGACTAACGACGAAGAAGACCGTTAGAGGATCACTACCTCTACTACTTTACTACTCATACTACTTGACTACCTCCATATTAACTATGGCGGTTACCTTAACACAACCGCCACCATTAATGGCTATTAACCGTGGCGGTTGTCTTAGAGTAACCGCCATGGTTAATATTAACCGTGGCGGTTATGCTAAGGCAACCGCCACGGTTAATAGTTCCTATATAAGCTGGCGCTGGCACCCTTCTTACCCCATCTTCCTCCTCGGCGCTAACACCACCCTGAAGGGCTGCCGAATCGCCACAGTGCTCCTCCACGGCGGCGGTCCGCCCTCCTTGGTGCTGGCACCTCCTTCCTCCTGCGCTGCGGCGGACCCCCTCCCTCCCCGGTGGTCTCCTCCCACGCGGCGGCGGACCCCGCGATGCTTTCTTCTTCACCCGCGGCGGCGGACCCTGATGCTTCCTTCCTCCCCGGTGGCAGCAGACCCCGGCGCTCACGCCTCCTGGGTCCCCGCGGCGACTGACCCCCTCCCTGGTGCTCGCCTCCCCGCGGTGGCGGACCCCGCGACGCCGCCCTCTTCCCCCGCGGCGGCGGACCTCGGCGCTCTCGCCTCCTACCTCCCCGGCGGCGGCGGCCCCCCTCCCCGGTGCTCGACTCCTTCCTCCCCCCATAGCCACCCTCTCCACTCCAAGGTAAGGTATCTCCTCCCCGTCTCTCCGATGCCTGGCACCATGCTGGAAACCCTAGGTATTTCAATTTGATGTGAGGTTCTGTGCTATATCAATTTGAGTATTTCCGGCCCTAGATGCAATGTGATTCAGTGATGGAAGAAGCATTAGAACTGAGCAAAGTGTCTTAGGTTCATGATGTTTTTTCAATTTGGAAATGATGAGCTATGTGCTTGATGTTCTCACTTGTTGCCCCATTCTGTACTTGATGCAAGGTTCATGATGTTTTTTCAATTTGGAAATGATGTTGGCTATTTCAATTCTTACATACTGAGAAATTGTATATTAACTGAGACCTAAGGCACTTTGCAATGATGTTGATTTTAAAAATCCAATGATGTTGAAATGATGGTGTTGGCCTAAGGCACTTTGCAATGATGTTGATATATATTAACTGAGACCTAAGGCATTTTTGCTTTCCTCTACTACTACTCATACTACTACTACTGCTCTACTACACTACTGCTTCTCTCTATTACTCTACTACTCCTCTCTATTACTACTACTACTTCTAGACTACTGCTACTTCTATACTACTGCTGCTGCTCCTCTACTACTACCCTACTACTATTGGTTGTTGCTATCAACTACTGCTGGTTGTTGCTATATATGTACTATTGCTGGCTGTTGCTATGTACTACTGCTAGTACTACTAGTACTATTACTACTGCTACCCTCTACTACCCTCTACTCTCATGCTACTCTATACTACTACTACTACTACTGCTACTCTATACTACTACTGCTGCTCAATACTGTCTACTTCTCCTATCTACTACTCTGTTGCAATGATGGTGTTGGCTGTTGCTATCTACTTCTCTTGTCTACTCCTGCTGCTGCTCTCTACTACTCTGCTGGTCTCTATTACTACTACTGCTGCTCACTACTGGTCTTCTCTACTACTGCTATCTACTACTCTCTATTACTCTACTACTCCTCTCTACTACTATGTTGCTACTGCCTCCACTCTTCTACTCTCTTTTGCCTATTTTATTGCTTTTTTTCCTCTCCTCTCCTCTCTTTTGCCTGTGATGATATTATCTTGAATATGATGTTCTGATGATCAAGAACTTGTGAGGAACTTGGCATACTTGTGATATCTTGATGCTCCAAGTTTTTGATCAAATGAAGATTGACTTAAATCTGAGGCCTGTACTTTTGCTACTTATCATACTACTTCTATACTACTGCTGCTGCTGTTGCTGCTCTCTGTCAGCCACTACTACTCTCTACTACTAGTGCTCCTCTACTACTAACCTATTGCTACTACTACTGCTTCTACATCTGCTACTACTCATACTACTCTCTACTACACTACTGCTACTACTACTACTACTGCTCCTCTCCTCCCTACTGCTCCTACTATGGTGTTCCTCTCCTCTCTACTGCTCCTACTGCCACATCTCTTCTACTACTTCTACTACTACCTACTTCTACTACTCCTCTCCTCCCTATTGCTACTACTACTATGGTGTTGTCCTACTACTACTTCTACTACTCTTCTCCTCCCTTCTACCACTCCTACTGCTCCTACTACTTCCACTACTACTGCTCCTACTACTCCTCCCTTCTACCACTCCTACTGCTCCTACTACTACTGCTTCTACTACTACTGCTCCTACTACTTCCCTACTACTTGTACAAGGCTGGGCTTTCCTACTACCTCTACCCTATTACAAGGCTGGGCTTTCCTCTCTACTACTTCCCTACTACTTGTACTACTGTACTATTACTCTACTTCTGCACATTACTTATGCTGCCTATTTCAATTTGATCTACTTCAATTTCAATTTGAATCTGAGAAGATGATGTCTATTTTGATATTTACAAACTGAGCCAAGTGTCTTAGGTCAGTGATGTTTTTTCAATTTGGAAATGATGATGGCTATTTCAATTCTTACATACTGAGCAATGTGCAGTAGGTATATGATGTTATTTTGCTTCTTGAACATGATGATGGCTATTTTGAGTTGTGTAAACACTTGTTGGCACAGGAGGAGCACCTTTAGGTGCGGCAGCCATGCCATAATTGTTTACTAGAATCTTTGCTCTAATAAGTACAACTGCACATTGCAATGATGAAAATTTGTAATATGAACTGAGACCTAAGGCACTTTGCAATGATGTTGATTCTAAAAATCCAATATTGGGAGCACTTTGTTGTTATGTTTCTTGGACACTTTGATTGTTTTGTTGCTCGATGATATAAAGCGGTGTAGTGACACAATGTGACAGCCGAGTTCTATAGTGTTTGTCATGACTCTCATCAAACCGTGGCTCACGTCCATACCTAAGCAAAAGCATAGTCATGTTGTGTTGATGGTTAGGTTGGACGTGTGCCATGGTTCCATGATTGTTATGATTTGAGTTTTCCTATCTGTGAGATTTTGCTGCCTATGGTAAGAAGAGTTGTCACATTAGTCGAGGATCAATGATCACCATAAGCGTTGGAAGCCTTCGTTGTGCAGAAACCCGCTATTTTGAGAGCAATTAGTCTACTACTACTCCTATTCTCTACTACTTGTACTAGTCTACTACTTCTATACTTTGACTCCTAGTCTCTACTAGTGTTGTCTATTTGCTGGTTGTTCACTGTTGTTCACTATTGTTAACTAATGCCTATGATGATAATAACAACCAACAATTGAGGTGGTTGCCTTTGTGCATTTGCCTATTACAAGGTTTTATGTGGAAGCTGTGGCTATCTTTGTCATGTTACGTCATAACTCATCATGAGACACATTCGGAAGGGCCGAATCCACCCTTCACTCCTTATGTGGCCTTGGGAGTGCTAGAGGATGTGCTCATGCATGGTAGACATACATTGAAGAAACTGCTCACCTTATTTTGCTTCCTTTTCAAAAGACAGCCACTAATGGTATTGATGACAAGTAATCTGAGAAGGGAATTCCCATATGTGAGGCATTTGCACTGATTAAACTTCAAAAATATGCTGAGGCAGCGCAATGATGATCAAATCTCCTCCTGATAATAAGCTCCTAAACTAGGATGGCTTGTCTTGCAAGCAACCAGTTTGGAAGGTATGTGATGACATTGGGGTGGTCTGAGCCAAATTCATACTTTTTTTAATGATTATGCATTTTTCTTTGGACAATTTTGTAATTTTCATTGGACAATTTTGTCCTTTTCCTCACATTTTGTATCCTACACCCAATGTACATGAAAAAGTGTAATGTCTGAGTCCAAATTAATACAATTCATAATTCCAAATGAATATCCATGCTTTCATATTCTCATATGTGAATGCACTACTCTATCATATTTGTAGTAGATAAATGGCAGACCAACATAGAGGAAAAGAATGGCACGAGCCAAACCCGGCCCCAAGTTATAAGGGCTCAGACAACGACGCCTCAGACGGCGAGGGGTCTCCTTAAAAGTCCGCCTCAGACGGCGAGGGGTCTCCTCACAAGTCCGCCTCAAACGGCGAGTATGATGTCGAGAATGAGGAGGTATTTACACCGAGGGCCCCTAAGAAAGTAGCCCTAGAGGTAGAGCTTGATCCAGACTATGAGCCAGAAGAAGAGCCAGCAGAAAAAACAAGGCCCTCAACTCGAGCATCTCATAACACCCTAGGACGACACTTTTTAGATGACGAGGAACGCGTAAGTATATAATTAACTTACACAACATTGATTCGCCACGTGTAAGTATACAACTAATGGATGCGCATATATACTCTCGACAGTTACCTACGATTCCTATGTCTTTGGAGTTCCCCGACAATGAAGAAGAGGGGCATGCATCGGGTTTCACCCCGAGCACTTCAACTGCAATGGGAGGTGCCAACAAAGGCAACAAGTCTAACTTGAAGAGGGGCCAACATGGGAGGCACCAGTTAACCAAGAAGGTGCATGTCATCGAGCAGATAGGGTCACAGGGAGAGCCTTTGGCACCATAGTCAATGATCGGCACCTTTAGCAACCAATGCTCGTGTATAGTCAGGGAGCACGTGTCGATCACGTAATCCAAATGGAAGACGGTGCCGAATGAACTCAAGGACAAAGTATGGACTGATATCAAGAAATATTTCTAGTACCCACCAGACCAATTCAATGAGGAAAGATGCAAGGGGCATGCGCTGTTTGTTGTAGGCAAATCCCTTCGCACCCTCCGGGCTACCCTGAACAAGAAGTATGTGAAGACCGGGAAGACACCCTTCGCGGACTACACCTTCATTAAGAAACACGTCTGGGATGAGTATCTCGAGAAGATGAGCACTGACGAAGCAAAGTCCAAGAGCCAGAAGTTCTCGGAGCTTGCAAATAAGAACGAGTTGTCGCACCACCTAGGCATGACCGGGTACGCCGGTAAGAGGCCGAGTTGGCGCCAGGAAGAAAGGGACGCAGAAGCGTCCGGGCAGAGTTATCCATTACAAGGCGTTGACGAGAGGTCACGCGACTACTTCTATGCTCGTCAGCCGAAGAAGCTGAAGGAGGGGATGACCAAGTATAATGAGCCAAAGATCGAGGAGGCAGAGAAGTCTTTGCTCGCAGTCCAGGCGGCAAAGGAATGCGAAGAGTTCGTACCTCGCAGGGACCTTGACGAGCTCACCAAAGCGCTGGGAAACCCCGAGCACTACGGCCGCGTCTGGGGTGTTTCATCGAGGCAGAGCTGGAAGAATATCGGGTCGTGGTAGTCCGATGCCTCCTTATACCACACGAGGCAAGGATACAAGGAAGGTATATTCCAGGCCGGCAAGGAAGCCGCGATGAAGGAAATAATCATGGGGTCCATACAAGATGCTTTCACGAGCACCGACCCCAAGATGGTGGAGTTGAGGACACAGATGTTTCGCCAAGCTGGCGTGATGCCATCACAAGGTGACAACACCTCAGCACCCTAAAGGTATCTGGTCGATGAGGTCGTGAAGACCACATAAGTCCACCTCTTGGTGCGTTTGGCAGAGCGGGAAGGAAGAAGAAGGTGGCGGAGGGCTCGGTAGACCCGCCCAACCCTGAAGATAGGTTCTTAGGCAAGCCCATGTAGCCCGAGTATGCTAGGGTCACAGTGGCGTGGATGGACAATAACCACGAGGATGATGAACTAGATTTCACCACTGAAGAGGGAGGCAGGACCCTAGCAAGTGCATTGGGCACTAATGTGCTATGGAACAAAGACGACCTTGACTTCCCTCCGGAGCCACCGTCGCCAAAAAGCTCACAACAGTCACCAAATCCCCCAGGTGGCGGCCCAGGTGACGACACCAAAGACGACAACGACGACGATGTTGGTGGCCATGAAAGCCCAGGTAGCCCATCACGTAGCCCGCGTCCGGACATGAGAACCCCACATGGAGATGAACAAACGGGCCACCAAACACCGCCTCAATGCCAGAAAAATGTGGAGTGTCCACCACCACCGAAGAAGCCAGAAGAAGAGGGGGACAAACCCGCCCATCTGACAGAGGTCGATTGGGCGGTGTGGAATGCCACAGAAAAGAACCAGTACACAATTGCGTTCCAAAGGTACAAATGGCAACCAAACATCGCAAGCAGAGTATGTGTGCACATATATATGATACTAACACACTCTTCTCTTGTCTCAATAACAGGGAGCGAAGCCCGCCTGACCTTTGGCCTCTGAGTCCAGATTGCCCTGCTAACTTTGAGAATGGAAAGTTCATGGTGCCGTTAGGGCAGCTTGTTGAGGAACCGTGGGAGATTAGAAGGTTCCATCGCTGGTATATGCATGCTTCACGGTTAGGCATGACGGAGTTTGTTCAAAGGGTACCCAAGGAGTACTTCCTCTTGGATGAGGACGCCTATTTGTCAATTGTCTTCCACGACATGCATAGAATGTTGCGGCGCAAAGACCTCGATGTCGCCCAAGTCACCCTGTTTGCCATGTAAGTTATTGCACATCTGCATCTCTATAGCTAATTAAGTAAGAGTATGCAATGTTGACACTGCTGCTTGCAGGATGCAATCATATGTAAGCAAGGAGTTGTTGCATAAGGTTATTTACCTATCTCCTATGCATATTACCGAGAGGGCCATCATTGGACACGGGCTAATGGACACGCATCCGAAGCTGGCGAGCTTGACTGGGATGGAGCGAGTGAACGCCACAGCTTTCATGCGAGGCGAGATTAAGTTTCGGAAGGGACACTACATCCTCAAAGCCATGAAGCAGCTCGAGGAAGAAGGGTTTATCCTTGCCGCTCACCAGTTTGGGTAAGTCCAAATGATACATGCATGCATGTCTTCACCATGTTTCATATTTCAAGATCTTAGATCCATATTGTTTGAATGGTGTAGCATGGGCGACGCAAGGCATTGGATTGTATTCTTGATCTATGCTCAGGATGGAATGGCGGTCATATTGGACTCCATGCGGGACACACACATGAAAGGCTACAGGCATTTTGAAGGATGCTTGCGATAGTACGTGACTATACATATTTTCTTTTATAAGCACTCAAAGTATATGATTGTATCTGATGTTTGACACTAGTGGCATGAACATTCAGCGCTTACAAGATGTACGCGGAAGACCCCACCTGCGTTGACCTTAGGTCCGATGAGGTGAAAGAGGAGTGGGGCACAAAACTCAGGCTTAGGCGAGAATTCCCGGTAATACAACTTGTACTACTGCTATCCTACTAACTAGCACTACTACAACCCTACTACTACACGGGCAACGCGCTAGCGGCATTACCTCAGTATCGTGCGTTAGCCAATTGGAGAACTAGTGGTTTAGACATGGCTGACTACAAGCTGCCGGACATTGATTAGATGAACTTGTTGTAATGAACTGCTGGAATTGATTTTGCATAATGAACTTGTATATATAATGAACTTTGTGATATCGGTTCTCTTGGAAGAAGACAACACATTCATGTAATATGCTTGTTTAATCCATGTTATATAATCTGTGCTTGAATTTGAGAAATGTTTTGAAATCATTTTTAATATTAAAAAACTTTTTTTTTGTTTTTTGGAAAATATTAACCGTGGCGGTTGCTATAAGAAACCGCCACGGTTAATACTAATTAACAGTGACGGTTTACATAAGCAACCATCACGGTTAATGCTATTAACCGTGGCGGTTGGCCTAGCACAACCGCCATGGTTAATGGCATTAACCGTGGCGGTTGGCCAACCGCCACGATTAATGGTCCGATTAACCGTGACCATTGATCTGTGGCGGTTGGAAAAACCGCCACGGTTAATCCATTTCAACCGCCACGGTTAATTTTTTCTGTAGTAGTGAACTAAAAACAAAAGATAACTAGCAGCTGCTCCTCCATGACCGTCGAAGATTGTTGCACCCCCTTCACTTAGTAATTCTCCCCCTTTGGCAACAAGTCAATAAAAAAGAGAAAAAGAACCAAGCAAAAAGAGTACAAACTAGTCGTTGTCCTCCTCCATGTGGTCATCATCATCTTCATCTTCATCTTCATCATCATCATCATCTAAAGCTGAAGTGAAGTGAACACTAGGAGCTGATGCACGCTTGCTGTATCTCCGAGTCTATGGCTGCTCGATCTCCTCCTCTTCCTCCTCATCATCCTCATCCTCATCATAGGTAGATTCCTCACTAAGCTGAGGTGGAGGTGTAGGAGAAGGTATCTATCTCAGGCCTTGCTCCTGTCTGACCTCCCTGATCTCCAGCCTGATCTGGTAAGCATGGTCATTGGCATAACAAATGCCAACATAGATCTTCTTTAGAATCCTGCCAAGCTTACCCTTCTTCCTGCCTCTGGTGGCTGCTGTTGTGGAAGACTCAGGGTGATCTGCTGCTGCCCTAGTGCTATCCTTGGGAGGAGTATCTATCTCCTGAACTGCAGTGGAGTGAATGGTCTTTTCTGCTCTGTAAGGCTCATGAGTTGTATCCTTGTTGTAGATCCGGCCAGTCACCATCTCAATTATGAACATGAGGTAAGGGGCATAGGGAAGTCCCTTTCTTGCATCCTCAGCTGCTATGCATATCTCATCCCAAAGAAAGCGTGCCACTGAAAACAGTGGTGCTCCACCTCTCATCCTCCTTATCACATTCTTGGATGTGTTATAGAGGTTTGAAGCAGATCCCACCTTGAGATAGAGAGTGGTCCTAAAGAGATTGTTCAAGATGTAGTACTTACTCCTCAAACCCTTCACGAGACCATCTGCATGCTCTAAATCAATGTAAAGCTGTGAGATCTCATCAATGGTCAGCCCTCTTTCATCATGAATATTAGAGAACGCTTTGTCATCCTCCCCAAAGCCAAGAAGGCGAGCAAAAGTCACATAGTCCACCCTATAGTGTCTGCCCTCGGTCATCCAGTGCATCTCCATGTTCTCCCTATCAAGATAGTAGGTGGAGTAGAACTGGTGGATAATCTCTGTGTTCCAGCCATTTTGGAAACCCATCCAATGATACATGCCAAGCTACCTGCACTGATCACTGACTCTGTCAAATACAAGGTCTCTCTTGCTTTCCATGTGCTCCCAATCAATATATTTCATCTTGATGATCTTGGGCTTGCTAGCATGGAAGAGAACATTGGAATAGTAGTCAGAATGAAAAACATTCCAGAATCTGTAGTCCACCCCCCATGTCCTTTGGCACATCATAGGGATAGATGACCCTCTGCTCTTGGACAGACCGCCACTGATTTTGATAGCTTACTCTTGGCCTTGCACAGGTGTCCTGAGGCTCTCTGACAAGCACCTCCTCAGGATGCTCAATAAGATGTGAACCATCAAAAAGACCAAGGTCTGGAGGTGTCCA
Organism: Microstegium vimineum; assembly: GCA_022036555.1. Lineage (NCBI taxonomy): Eukaryota > Viridiplantae > Streptophyta > Magnoliopsida > Poales > Poaceae > Microstegium > Microstegium vimineum. The sequence continues at coordinate 30,367,045 of CM039129.1, read as the reverse complement.
AGGGCAAACACTCTCAATGATGGTCCTCCCTACCCTCTGCAATTCCTGGTCTTGAATTATCCTCTGCCTGGGATTCAGCCCATCATCAACTCTGGGAGTACGTGCCTTTGACCTTGACACCTTTCCTCTAGCACTGCTACTCGATCCACCGGCGTCCATCTTTGCATTAAAAGGAGTGAGGGTTAAGTTGCTGCACTTAGAGATAGTAATTGAAACTCTAGTGGAGATATTGGACCAAAAACTAGGGTCAATGGACGATTGTAGAAGCATTTGCATAGGTGCTGCCACCAAGGGTCCAGCACTGCCGGCCTCTGGCCCGGTACTGCCGACCTGGTGCAGACAGCACCAATGCAAGCTTCATCAATCCTCCATTGAAACTAGGTTTTGATTGAATCTAACTACTAGAGGTACATCACCATACATAATGTAACTACTAACAACCTAAATCTCATCTCAAAATCCGTACATTGCATAGATCGACCCAAGTTAGGGTTACAAATTATTACATTTGAAAGAGAGGGGTGAGGATGAAGAAGGTCGGGCTTGAATGGAGCTTGACGCAGGGAGGAAGATCCTCCACACCTCTTCCAATGGCAGCACCTCCAAAGGGAGCAGCACTGCCGGGGAAGAAGAGAGAGACCTCCGGGCTCCCTAGGTCTCCTTGGGGTTGAGAGAGGAGAGGTGTTCTGTTGGGGGGTATGTCTTGAGATGGAGTCCCCTCGGGTCTGGACAAAGAAATAAAAAGAAACCCGAGGGCATGGACTTGGGCCCAACCCTCTGGTCGGTTAAAGTCGCGGCACTGCCGGCCTAGCCAGGCAGTGAGGTACTATGCCACCTTTATACTATATATTTATGCAATTGTGGACACATACCCCTTGACATATGTTGGTCAGTAAGCAAATCATCAATCATATAATGACCAACACATTCAATTTTCTTTCAAAATTGGTTTTGAAGCACATAATTGAAGTTTTCAAAGTTTTGCCTAAGTCGCTAGGTGGACAAACAAATGTGTGCTATAGTTCAAACCACGTTACGAGAATCAAGTATATTCAGCTGACTACGCAAAGCAAAAAACCTTGTCGCATCGAGAGGCTTAGTGAATATATCGGCTAGTTACTTTTCGGTGCTCACATGGCGAGTTGCGATATCTCCTTTTAATTCGTGGTATCTCAAGAAGTGATGACGGATGTCTATGTGTTTGGTTCTAGAGTGACTAACTGGATTATTTGCAAGTTTGATGGCACTCTCGTTATCACACAAGAGAGGTATCTTGGTGAATTGACATCTGAAATCTTTTAAGGTTTGCCTCATCCAAAGTAGTTGAGCGCAACATGCACCGGCTGCAACATACTCGGCCTCGGCAGTGGAAAGGGCTACACAATTTTGCTTCTTAGAACTCCAAGACACTAGGGACCGTCCAAGGAATTGACACGTCCCGAAGTGATTTTTTGTTCTACCTTGCAACCGGCGTAATCGGAATCCGAATACCCAAGTAGATCGAACTTAAAGCCCTTAGGATACCATAATTCAAGGTTAGGAGTGAAAACTAGATATCTCAAGATTCTCTTAACGGCCACTAAGTGGCACTCTTTCGGGTTAGCTTGAAATCTAGCACACATGCACACACTAAGCATTATGTCTGGCCTAGATGCACATAAGTAAAGGAGAGAGCCGATCATGGAACGATATACCTTAATGTCCACGGATTTTCCTCCTTCATCAAGATCAAGATGTCCATTAGTTGGCATGGGAGTCTTGATTAGCTTAGCATTGGCCATGTCAAACTTTCTCAACATATCATGGGTGTACTTGGTTTGGCATAAGAAAGTCCCTTCCTTGAGTTGCTTGATTTGAAAACCGAGGAAGAACTTTAGCTCACCCATCATAGACATCTCAAACCTCTTAGTCATAATCCTACTAAACTCATCACAAAAGGATTGGTTAGTACTACCAAATATTATGTCATCGACATATATTTGGCACACAAAGATATCATTATTGAGCTTATGAGTGAAGAGAGTAGGATCCGCTTTGCCTATTTCAAAGCCTTGTTTGATCAAGAAATCCTTAAAGCATTCATACCATGCTCTTGGTGCTTGCTTAAGCCCATAGAGCACCTTATGGAGCTTGAAGACATGATGAGGGAACTTGGGATCTTCAAAACCCGGTGGCTGCTCAACATAGATCAACTCTTGGATAGGGTTGTTGAGGAATGCACTCTTCACATCCATTTGTTGGAGCTTGAAGTCATGATGGGCAGCATAGGCCAAAATCATTCGAATTGCTTCAAGCCTAGCTACCGGTGCATATGTCTCTTCGAAGTCTAGGCCCTCCACTTGAGTGAAACCTTGATCCATCAATCTAGCCTTGTTCCTTGTCACCACGCCTTGCTCATCTTGCTTGTTGCGGAAGACCCACTTGGTTCCAATCACATTAGTGTTGGGTCTTTCCACCAATGACCAAACCTTGTTCCTTTCAAAGCTATTGAGCTCTTCTTGCATAGCCATCACCCAATCCGGATCATCTAGAGCTTTCTCAACCTTGAAAGGTTCCAAAGAGGATACAAAAGAGTAAAATTTACAAAAATTTGCCAAATGTGAACGAGTAGTTACCCCCCTTCGGAGACTCCCAAGTATATTGTCGACGGGATGATCCTTTTGAATTGTTTGCCTCAATCTTGGGTGTTCTGTGGCTTCTTGTTGATCAGCTTGGTCATCATACTCATACTCTTCAAAGATAGTTTGTAGATTCCTTGGAGTAGCAGGTGAAGGACTTGCTGCTGCCTGTCTGCTGGGTCCGGCAGTGTCGGCCACAGGGACAGAGCCCTGACCAGGGAGCACTGCTGGCCCATTTTCTTGAAGTCATGGGGCAGTAGGTTCATCACCCTGAGGTTCCACTTCTGTGGCCTAAACTTCTTGTGGCCTAATGTCACCAATGGCCATGTTCTTGATTGCTTCACATGGTGGTTCCTGATTACCTACAATCACTTGATCAATTTGCTCTACTTGAGAGCCATTAGATTCATCAAATGTCACGTCTATCGCGATTTTAATTTTCCCTAAGGTCTTGTTGAATACATGATAGGCATGCTCATTTGATCCATAACCAAGAAGAAAACCTTCATCAACTTTAGGTGCAAACTTAGAGGTTTTGGGTTTCTTGTTAAGTATGAAATACTTGCACCCAAAAATTCTAAAGTATGACACCTTTGGTTTGTTACCGGTTGGAAGCTCATATGAAGTCTTCTTCAAGATGTTGTGTAGATAGAGCCGGTTGATGGCATGGCAAGCGGTGTTGATGGCTTCGGCCCAAAAGATATCCGAAGTCTTGTACTCATCTAGCATTGTCCTTGCCATGTCAATGAGTGTCCGGTTCTTCCTCTCCACTACACCATTTTGTTGAGGGGTGTATGGCACTAAGAATTCATGCTTGGTGCCCTCATCATCAAGGAACTCCTCCACTTGAGTGTTCTTGAACTCGATTCCATTGTCACTACGAACTTTCTTGATTTGGAAACCAAATTCTCTTTGTGCTCTTCTAATGAAGGTTTTCACCGTATCTTGCACTTGTGCCTTATCATACTTGAAAAACACCCAAGTGAATTGAGTAAAGTCATCAACAATAACTAAACCATGTTTGTTACCGCCAATGCTTATGTAGGCCACCGGTCCAAAGAGATCCATGTGAATTAGCTCCAATAGTTGCTTGGTGGAGACAATGCTCTTTGGTGGGTGAGGTGCACCTACTTGCTTTCCGGCTTGGCAAGCACTACAAATTCTATCCTTCTCAAAATGAACATTGGTTAGTCCAATAATGTGTTCATCTTTTAGGAGTTTGGCCAAGTTCCTCATCCCAATATGAGCTAGTCGGCGATGCCATAGCCAACACATGCTAGATTTTTCTACTAAACAAGTCTCAAGCTTAGCTTTACTTTTGTTGAAATCAATTAGGTAAAGCTTGCCCTTCAAACGACCTGTAAAGACAATAGAGGAATCCTCCCTCTTAAAGACTTCCACACCCTTATCCATAAAGAGACAAGTGTACCCATCTCACACAATTGTGAAACCGACAACAAGTTGTAACTCAACGAATTCACATGTAATACATTTGAGATGGAATGATCAAGAGTAATAGCAACTTTACCAAGTCCAATCACTTCCCCTTTTGAGTTGTCACCGAAGATGATATTCTCACTTGCATTTGAAGTTGGGAAATATGATGAGAACATACTCTTCTCTCCGGTCATATGGTTTGTACATCCACACCCAACTTGATCCACCGGAGGAGTATGCCTACAAAACAAGTTTAGTTCCTAGATTTAGGTCCCCAATCAATCTTGGGGCCTTGCATGTTAGTCACAACAATTTTTGGAACCCAAATGTTCATGCTTCTTTTATCATGTTTCTCATCACCTACAAACTCGGCAATGACTTTACCATGGTCATTGCACTTTAACATGTAGCATGAGGACAAACTTCCTTGGGGTGACCTTGCCTTAGGTTGATAGGTATATTTGTTTTTGGCCACCCAGATTGTGTCCTTGGGTTTCTGAGAAACCTTCTTTTGCTTGGGCATCCTATTGGCATGTACTTGGGCTTGAGCTTGATCAGGTGAAGCTTTGGTAGCCTTCCCTTTAGTGGGGCACGGCACTTCCGTCCTGAGGTCTGGCACTGCCGGCCTCTGGTCCAGCAGAGCAGGTGTCTGTGCAGGCTTATCTGCACCAATGCTTCCCTTCTTCTCAAACTTGACACACTCAATGCCTTTCACCATTTTTCTTCCATTGGTTTTACCTCCTTGAGTGTGTCCAAGCCCATCTTTAATTGATTGATGCCTTCCATCCTTGTATTGGATCTTCTTTGGCTCTACTTTGTCTTTGTCATTCTTCTTTGAAACTGAGATGGCATTGTTGAGCCTTGATATTTCTTTCTTCATGGACTCCATGTTGGCAAGGTTAGTGGAATAATCATTCAAATCAAAATTATAACATTTTCCACAACCTTGGCTAGTGGATGGAGAAGAGGCATCATTTGCTTTAGAAAGATGCGAGTTGCCCTCCCAAAGAAGGTTGTATTGTGCCTCAAGCTCTTGATGCTTTTCAACTAAGCCACAATGCTTTTGCTTGAGGTCAACACATTCCTTCTTAGTGAGAGCATGAGCTTCTTGTTCTTTGGCCAAGGCCTTAGTCAATGAGCTCACCTCACTCCTTTCTAATGCAAGAGCTTCCTCTTGTTTGATAAGAGTCTTTTCTCTAGATGCTAGCTCAACTTTGGTTGCCCTTGTTGAATCTTCTCATGAATAGGGTCATGTCATCTATGTTCTCCGCTTGCTCATCTTCACTTTCACCATCACTTGATGTTGGAGCTTCGGGTTGATGCTTGATGGCTTTGGTTGCTTGTTCTTTGCTTGAAGAAGTTTGTATGCTATTTTAGGATAGCTAGGTGCTGCTCTCCTTGAGCTCTTGTTGGCTTTGAGAGCCACATCCTTGATCTTCATCCATTCCATCCTTGCTTACATCTCACCAAGCTTCTTCCTCTCAATAGCTTCTTCCCTTTGCAAATCAAAGGTGATAATCCTTCCAAGAACATCACTTGGTGTGAAGTACTCAAACCTCTTCTTGTCTCTAATCAATGTCACCACGGTTTCATTTCTTGGAGAATAGGCTTCAAGCATGATCTTGACAACCTTGTGGTCATTGACTTCTTCACCACGAAGTCCTCTTATCTTGCCAACAATGGTCATCAATCTATCAAACATCTCTTGTGGCCCTTCACCTTCATTGATTACGAACCGGTTGAGCTTGGCCATGAATAGATCAATCTTGGATTGCCTTACTTTGCTCACACCCTCATGTGCAAGATGCAAAGTATCCCAAATTTCCTTGGCAACCTCCAAGCCCATGACCTTGTTGTACTCATCACCATCCAATGCACTTAGCAACACACTAGTTGCTTGTGCATTTAGTTGTATGCAACGGAGCTTGGTGGTGGTGGGGCTTGTAGGATCCACCGGAGGCTCACATCCTTTGTGAACAATTTCCCAAGCACCGGGGCGAAGACCTAAAAGATAAGCTTTCATCAAGTGTTTCCACTTGGCAAAGTTGGTCCCATCCAAATGAGGCAACTTGCCGGCGGGAACATGGAATAGGGGTTTATGCTCATTTCTAGAAATAGATGAATAGTCAAAGGATATGGCGGAGTATCTCTTCCTGCCGTCATCCTTCTTCTTCTTCTCATCCTTCTTTGCAATCTCGGAGGCTTGGTATGATACATCATCATCACCATCGGAGCTACTAGAATCAACCTCCACTTGAGAGGCTTGCTCTTTGATCTTCTTTAGCTCCTCTTCCTTTGCCTTAAGCTCCTTCTTCAGAGCTCTTACTTCTCTTCTATGAAGCTTCTCGGCAAGCTTCAAGCTTCTTGCTTCATTGAGAGATTTTTCTTCTCTTTGTAATCTTTTTCCTTCTTTTCTCAATCTTCTAGCTTCTTGTCTTCTTGCCTTCTCTCCAGCAGACATGAGGAGTGGTTAAGTATTCCTCCGAGTCCACACTCTCACTGTACGTGTCGTGCAAGTCCACCTTTGTGACACCCTGTGTCAAGCTTGCATTAGGATCATCATTAACCACTAAGCATAAGCATTTCATTGCATTCATGTTTGCATATGCTATCATTTCATGTGTGTGTTATAATGTTTTGAAACTAGAATTAAATAGGTGTTGTGTGATCAATATGTTTAGCTAAACCTTGCTATGCTTAGACTAAAATATGGTTTGCTTTATGATTGTTTACCCTGCTTAATTAAGCTCAGTTTATCTGTTAAAGAATTAAAGTAATTCTTTTCCTATTTTAGCTTAAATAAGTTTTTAATCCTCAACTCTTGAACTAATGGTTTTCAGAATTTATGATCTACATGAAAAAGGTAGAGAACAATATTCTGAACAACTTTGGTTTAAGTGTCAAAACTTGGTTTGGAGTTTTTGAAACTGTTTTGAAGCAAATTCAGTTTGAATCTAATAAAAGAAAATGGAAAAAGGAAATCAGAACCGAAACAGGTCGAGTACCGCTTTCGAACCGCTCGGCCTCGACCGCTGCTCGATAAAGGGACGGACCGAGGGTCGAACGAACGACCCCAGGCCAGAGGCTCGATCAGTCGATCGACCCCCCCCCCTCGACTTCGACCCCTCGACATGACAGACATAGGCTCGATTGAACGACCCCCGAGTCGGAGGCTCAATCAGCCAATCGACCCTCCCCTTGACATCGACCCCCCCTCCCGCGCGCTCACCCGCACGCACGCGTCGCGCACGCCCGTGCGCACTCACCCGACCGCGGCTGAACCATACGTCGGCGCCGTCTGCCGCGTGGCCGACGATGCCTGACCACGGATGTTGAACACGTCATCGCCGCCGCAGCGGCCCTGCACCAACATCGCTGTTGCCGACCAGCCACTCGCTCTGTCTCAGTCGTGTCCGCACCCGCGCCCGCACTAACGGCGCTAGGACCGAGTCCGCACCATTTTCCCGCCGCCGACGCCCTGCTTCGCCGCCGCAGACCTGCCAGTCGCACTGCCGCACGCCGCGTCGTCATTTCGCAGTAATGCCTCCGTAGTGCTGCGTCCGATCAGTACTACGCCTCGTCGCATTCGCAATCAAGCGCGAATCCGCGCTAACGGCGCGTCGACCAAGTCCTGCTCTGCTCCCGCTCGCCGCAAACACGCCAGCGTCGCTGCCACCGCCGCGCCATCGCGTCACGGTCCCCACTGGCCGCGCGGGTCGGCCATGACCGTGTAAAGTGGAGTGCCTACACCTCCTCTACTTCCCACACTCGTTTGCACTCATCCTCACTTGCTCACTCGCTCGCATTCCTCTGCCATCGTTGCGCCGAGAGCTCCGAGCACCGCGAGCACCCCCTTCTCAAATCCACCACCACCCTAGCTTCTCTGCTCGATCCATCTCGTTCTAGCTTTCGCTTTCGCCCTGACGCCTCCATCTCCGTGAGAGCTTCACCAGAGCTAGCAGAGGTGAGAACGCCTTTCCCTAGCTCTAGTTCGACCTGTATCAACACAGCACCGTTGGCCGTGCGCCATTGCCGCCGCCGCAGAGCTTGCACGTAACCAGGGTTCCAGAGAGCCCCTCCGGCTCAACCAACCCTCGAACCGCACTCACCACATCACCACGATGCTCACACAATCCTGCGCCGAGCCTTGCATCGCCGGTGGTCACCTCGCCCTGTCGCACCGCCATGCTGCACCGCCACCACACGCCGCCGACCACATTCACGGTCGCAACGGTTCAACCAACACCACCAGTGGATGCGCGTCATCATCCCAAGCCTAGCACACCCAACCCCACCGCCGGAGACCTCACCGCCGGCGAAAACACGCCGGTCAGCACCGTCCTCTGTTCCCTGCACGTCGACAATTAGACCTCGAGTTGACCGAGGGTCCTGCCTGTCAGTCGCCCCGCGCTCCTCTGCGTGTATCGAGCTGGTTTCTGAAATGAAATTCCTTTTCCTATATTCAGTAATGTGCTAATCCTTATTTAATTTATATCTAGAGTTTGGTAAATCCTAAAATGGTGAGATCAATTTTGTTAGACTCTATATGTTGTGATCTTTCTGTTAAAAATATAAAAATGATTTTTGGAGAATGTCTTCAGTACTAATATTTAATTAGTTGTTTTCTGCATATATCAAAGTTAATTGTGTTCCTACTTAAAATGGTCAAATAAAAATATGAAGTTTTTATGTTAGCTCTGTTATCCTGTGTAGAAGTTTGGAAAAATATAACATGCCATGTTTCTGTGTAAGTTTTATTTATCATCTACTAAAATGTGTTTTTGCTATTTTCTTAGATTAATTCCTGTGGTAAATATGTGCATGTATAAATCATGAAACTTTTTGTGGAGTCTCTTTATGTCATGCTCTGTCTAAGAAAAATATCATATGTGGTATGTTATATGGCAGAAAAGATTCTGGTAGTTCAAGTGTCCGCTTCTAGGGTTTTCTTTGGAAAATCATATCGAGTAGTTTATGTTTGTGTTGATCATGGAACCTTCCTGATAAATATGTTTTTAAGCATAGATTTTGCTAAAAAAAAGTTATAGCATGTTTCACCCTGTTTTCTAGTAGCTCTAGTTCTAAGTGCTTGTTCTACTTTTAATTTCATCTTTTTGTATCTGCTAGGTGGTAGCTTTGCTATGAGTAAGTTTTCTGTAGTAGCATCCAGTAGACATGTTTTACCCTCTGTAATTTTGGTAGATTTTTTTGAGTAGTTTATAATAGGGTTGTTGTGTAAAGTGGCCCCAGGGTAATTTAATTGGTTAAATGCTTAGAGTCTCTTTTAGTGTGCTAACTCTTGTTCAAGCATCATCCCTGCATCATCAAGTTACTTATTTATGCATTGCAATCATTTAGGATCAGTGGAGGAACCTCAGGAGCCAACCCCAGAGACAGAAGTCCAGGAGGTGCAGGAGCTAAACGAGGAGTACCACGAGTTCGACACTAACCTCCCCGAGTGCCCTGACCACCAGCCCTCCACCTTCACTCAAGGCAAGCCCCGGAGCATCCCTAAGCCTCCCAATATTTACAATTAATCTACTTGAGTATTTTATACTGTGATGCATTAGGTGACAGGAGTTGTTTGAATCCCAAATTGATGCATTACCTTCCTTGATTATTGTTTTACCTACCTTGTTACCCTGTTAATAAAAGTAAAAGCAACCGCTTAGCCTGCTTAGAATGAATGGTTACTTTTATATTTATGTTCGTGTTACCCCATGGGGGTAATACTATCACGGTTGGCTATATTTGCTATCGTGGAAAGAACCAATGGTAGTAATGAATGCGACCAACTGGAAGGCAAGTGCACCAAGTGGTTTAGACTTGGAGGCAGTCTGTCCGTTGGGTCGTATAGGTTTGTATACGATGGTGGCCCTCTTACATCTTTGAATGCACCCTTTCACATAGGGGCCGTTGTGAGTATCGACCCCGAAGCCAAGTAAACACTGTCCGGGCCGACTCTCAGCCTACTGTGAGCACCCTCTAGTTTGTAGATACAACCTGCCCCGTGGTGGCCAACTGATTTCTACAATTGGGTGGACTACTCTGAGATCGCGGCGGTACTACCTGGACTTTGTTGAGCGGTAACCCAATGCATGGACCCCACGGGGAAAGTGTGGGCGTGTGTTAAAGGTAATCTTGCCAGCTGGTTGTATATCGATTCGAATTGCCACCCCCCACTGGATATGGGGGATTATGCTGAGCTTCACCACGGTATAACTCCATGTGACATCGTAATGGTTCTACTAAAATATTGATGAAGGAATTGGATATATGTTATTATATTGTTTGAGTAGTTCAAGTGAGTGCTCTAGTACAGGTGCAAACCTAGAGATAATAATAATAGGATGGAAAATAGTTGTTCTCTAATCTTTAATTTCATCTTGTTCGCCTTTCCGCAAAAGCAAGTTTACCCAGATCCACATAAATAGCCTTGCATACCCTTGGAGTCTTTATTTTCAGTTAGACGGGTAAGTCTAACTGAGTACATTCCCGTACTCAGGGTTTATCCCGTTTGTTGCAGATGGACAAGTATACTTCGGCTATTGTAAGCACTATCTCTATCCTTTCGAAGGAGAAGAGGAGTAGGCCTTGGGCAAGGTCTTCTGCGAGCTCATCTTTTGCTGTTGTCGCACATTACCTCATGGGCACCCCTATCTTTTAATGATTTTGGTGTGTAGTAAAACTTTGGGTTCAGTTTCAAACAATGTTTTATTCGGCCACAGGTACTACTTTTATTTGGAACAAAGTGTTGTAATAACTTTATTCGTACTTCAAGTATTTTCGGTTTATTTTTGGCTTGTTGGAATGTGCATACCTGAGTTTGTGCGATCCTCGATTGTTAGAAATCCTTCGAGATTTTCGGACTACCGGGATTATATGGGCTCAAGTGCTTTAAGTGGTAGTTAAATCAGCTACTTTGGTACTTGATCTCTTATAATTTGGACGGTTCCGTCACAACCTTCTTGGGGTCAACCACCGCGACCCTTGTCTCTTCTCCTTGTGGCTTGGGGTCAACCACTGTGACCTTACCCTCTTGGGCCATTACCTCGCACGGTGAAGTGCTTACTGAGGTAACCTTGCTCTGATACCACTTGTAAGGACCTGACTTGGTGAATAGGCATGTTTAAAAACACTTAGCAACTTTCTGTCAGTTGAGGCCGGTACTGTCAGGCTTGAGGCCGGCACTGTCGGGGTGGCCGGCACTGCTGGACTAAGGGCAGCAGTGCTGGTCACCAAAACAGATTTCAACACAATTCAAAATGTAAAGACTGAATCTATATTGTGATTGAATAGAAACCTTCCTGGAGGTGTAGGGAACCTCTAGCACCACTTGAAAGTGGTAGCAACACACCCACCGAGTAGATCGGGTCCAAACCCTACAAATCACCTTGCAAAAAATATATATCAAAGTATAGAGACAATCACAAGGGGACACAAGATTTGACCCATGGTTCAGCTTGCCACCAAGGCTTGCCTACGTCCATGTTGTTGAGGTGCGCTACACAAGGCTCAAGCTCACCACAAAGGCTAGCTCTTTCCTCGGTCTCAAGTCAAGGGAATGAACCCTTAAGATGAGAGGACTGTATTAGCAATAGTTGGGTGATACAAACTTCCCTAGGCTACCACACGAAGGAAGCAAGCTCAAGGGCAACCTCTAGCCGGCTAGGAGCAAAGCTCCAAGAGTAAAGAACTCAAACCGTCGGCCACCACGCAAACCAAATGCTTGTAGGAGTTGAAGATCCGAGGGAGAAGCTTCTTCTCAAGCTTGGAGGCTCAATCTCTCAAAGGTTGATTGGAAATCAATGGAGGAGAGTAGTTGAGCACCAAGGGAGAAGGGAGAGCAAGAAGGAGGCTTCTCTTTTCTGTTTCACGAAGTCTGAATGAATGGAATGGCAGAACTAGCCGTTGGGGAGAAGTGAGGGGGTAAGAAATACCCCTTCACTACCCACTGGCTGAACAAGTCATGGCAGTGTCGGCCTGGGGCCCGGCACTGTCGGCCTGCCCGGCACTGTTGGCCTAGAGGCCAGCACTGTCGGCCTGGCAGAAACAGCAAAGGATGATCTTCGAATAACTAGTTGTTTTGTCCACTATGTATGTGGAGGTGTGATGTATTTGCATAGATATTGCATTTGGTTCACTTGTTGGCATGCGTGTTGAATCCTTCTTTATAGTACGGCATACCTAACTCAATTTCATAGTATAAAATGAATTCAAACTCCTTTGAGCTTGTTGCCATGCACTTTTATAATTGGAGGGGTCCGCCAACCTATTCATCAACCTCCTTAAGATTAATCTGCTTGTCATACTTATAAAGTCTCATTAGTCTTCTAATTGTGTTGTCATGTCACCAAAACCCACTTAAGGCTTGATTGCACTGTCATTAGCGTTAACAGGCGACAGCAAGTCCAAGCAGGAAGCGGGGCCATCTGATAAAAAAGATGAAGAAGATTCACGGATTTGTATCACAATTTCTTAGGGCTAGGTGGTTCTCTCATGTATCGAGGGGCTAAGTGAAAATGTCCACTTAGACCTCCTTATTAGGGGATGAAGTGTTATCCTCATCCTCATCTCTTGCATTTGCCTCTCCCACCTTGCACTCCTTAGGTTCTCCCCTCATCTAGCTTTCTTTCTTGAGATCCATGATGACGTCTCTCATGTAAAATTGAAATTTTGTCCAAGGAAAGGAGGTTGTAACCTCCTTGTCTCCTCCGAAATTCAATTTCAAAACCGCTTGTGTCCGTGTTGTTTGTTTTGACGGTTTTGTTCTTTGATTCCTGCCCCCGATCTCTCTCTTCAGTGTTTCATTTTGAAATTCGTTTGAAGGAGAAGATGTTATGACCCCTTGTGAGGAAATCCAGCGAAGGAATCGGGTTGGATGGGGCCAAGCTAAGAGATCGAGCCACTTTTGTTCTTCATTCATTTTTGGCTCCATTCTTTACTTTCCTTTTGATTCTGAATCTTGTGAGGGTAGGAAGATAAAGACCTTCATGGAGTAGAGTCACCTCTACCTAAGAAACCTCCCCACAAAGTTTGGATTCAATCGGAGTTGAAATAAACAAGTTTTAGCGATCTTTGTTTTTTCTGCATAGTTTTCGGGGGCATCGGACTCACCCATCGGACGCTCTGTTGTCCATCGGACGCCTCCGATGGTCTCAAGTTCTTAAGGGTTTCGTATCGGACACAAGCGTCAAATGCACACATGTAAACAGGCCTGAGTCCGAAGATTGACCGTTGTTGTCTCACAGTGAGCATCGGACGCTCGAGTGTGTCCGACGGAGCAGACGCGTCCGACAGTATTCTAAGTTGACATGCTCTTTGTGTAAATTGCATCGGACGCTGGCGTGAGTCCGATGGACTATGACCGAACGCGTCCAATGGTCTAAGGATCTCTCGGTGTAGATTTTGTCTTGCATCGGACTCGGCTTTATCGGTGCGTCCGATGCTCTCTTAGCCCGCGTCCGATGTAGTGCTAATTCTAAGGTTTTCGTCCGTTGTCGTCTTGTCCTAACTCCGAATTGAGTTTTGCTTGTTGCATTGGATTCATATTCTTGTAGCGGACTTGATGAAACACCTTTGAGAACTCTGCTTTCGGTGTTTCTGGTGCGATTTTCTCCACTGTTTGTGAGCTCTCATTTCTCTGATTTCGTCTGAATCCCATCAAATGGGTTTGTGTTTTGGGAAGAGTGGCTTGAACATTTCCGAGTGAACGTTGAGATTCCGATTCACCCTCCTCTGGTTGCCGTTATTGGTCCTTCTGGGTGTTTTTGCATAAGTTGTCACGTACGTGTCTTACAAATGCAAGATTCATATCACTTAGAAGGATTGAGTAGGATTTGAATTGAAAGCGAATGTGAAATTTAAATTTGACCTCAAAACTTTTCGTACAGGCAATACACAACATAGATGGTGTCATGTAAAGTTTTGGTAAATTTTCAAATACGTTTAATAATTTTCAATTTTTAATCGCAATTATATTATTTATGTAGGATTTGAATTTGAGTTATAATTGCATGAATTAATAGTTGAATATTTGTATAAGCATAAACATTTGAAATAATAGATGAAGATATTTTGTAAGTGCATTTGTATAAGCATAAACATTTAAAAGACATTAAGGAAAAGGAAAAGGGGAGGATAAATTTAAAAAAAAAACAGGTTTACTGAGTGCCAGGTGCTTTGCCGAGTGTCTTAGGGTTGACACTCGGCAAAGTTAGTCCTTTGACGAGTGTCTGCGATCTGGCACTCGGCAAAGTAAAAGAAATAATTAAAAAAATAATACTTTGTCAAGTGTCAGATTGTAGACACTCAACAAAGCAGCTGTATACAGGCCACACTTGACCCTTTCGGCCACACACTGCCCTGCCCCAACGCCCCGCCCCGTGCCCTGCGCTGCTCCGTCCGGCCGCCGCTGTCCGCCTGGCCCCTCGCCTCCGGGAGAAGAGGAGGAGAGGAGGAAGAGGAAGAGGAGGAGGAGGAGGAGGAGAAAAAGAGGAGGAAGAGAAGGAGGAGAGGAGGAAGAGGAGAGGAGCAGCGCCTTCGACCCGATGCCGCCGCCGGACCCTGGTCCCACTATCAATATATGCACTATAGTACTAGTGGAAATGGCAGGTAGTGGTAGTGGTAGTGGTAGTTCTAGTGGTAACGTGGTAGCAGTAGTGTGGTAGTGGTAGGTGTAACGTGGTAGTGGTAGTGGTAGTTGAAGAAGATGTAATTCACTGGTATACCAGCTGATCAAGACAGTACTACTTCTCTTGTTTCGACTATGAATGATGAACAGTGGAAACAACTCACGGCCAAGTGGTCTAGCCTAAGAGCAAAGGTACAATGTGTCACATCACAACTAGTCTGTTCAATCTATTTTATCTGCAACTTACAAGTTTTCCTTTCAGGAAGTAGTTGTGAAGAACAAGGACAATCATTCCAAGGTCAAGCACCATTAGTCCACAAGATCTCGCAGCTATGTCTCGGAGTTGTACGAATATGTAAGTGCTCAGAAACTGATAATACACATGTTCTGTTTATGGACATGAAAGATAATGTTTATGAACTTTCTGAAACTAAATAAAACATGAGAAAAACAAGGAATGACAAGTCGATGAGTGGAGATCTTCAAAGTATTACATACCAGTAAGAAGAAGGGTATGACTAATCAAGTCAAGGAGATAGTGGTAAGTCTGTACACATCATTGTTGGATATGTTGATTAGTACATGTGAATTTATATTCATAATTGGTTGTTGGATGTGATTAACACATTGGAAGGATGCTTAACTTTATGTTGTGTGTGGGTGATCCTATCTGTGCTTGTTAAATTGGTTGATGGATCTGATTATTAAATTGAAAAAGAGGTTCATACATGCTTACACGTATATATGCAGTCATATGTTTGTGTGCATGGATTTTCATACCTTTGGTTATATGCTTGATGTAATAGGAAGTTTTGGATAACAACTTGAAATCTAAAATGTGTGAGGGAAATTTAATGTAAATTCAGCTCAAGTTCTGTGATGATTTTCATATTTGTGGTTATATCCTTGCTACAATGGGAAGTTATTGGATAGGATGTTCACATATTTAAAGTGTCATGATAAGTTAATGTAAATTTAGCTGAAGTGCTCACACACACACATTTTCTCTGGTAATTTTCATATATTTGCTTGAAACATGTATTCTCGGATGATTTACATATCTTTTGCTTGTAACTTTGATTTTGTATAATGAACTTATCATTTTTGCATCTTTATACTGTAGGCTACCATGGAAACTATGTTAGTTGAACCTGCTGAAGGTTTAGAGACTCCAAGATCTAGTACTGAAGTTGTATCCAAGGTCCTGTCTCAAACCAGTGCTGCTGCTACATTCCTAAAGAATGTTGGTCTTGAAACTCCAGGGTCAAAATCAGCTACATCAGCTGCAAGAGAAGTGCAACTTCGGGAACAGCTAAATGAAGAGAAGGCACGGGTTGATCTTCTTCAACAAGAAGTGGACACCCTGGAGAAGAAAGTTCAAGAAACAAAAGAAACATTGTCGAAGACCCAAGAAGCGGTGCTTAGGACCCAGCAAAATATGGAGGAGTTCAAGAAGAAATAGGAAGCCAATGATATTATCCTTAAGTCCATCTTGAACCTTAACTCAGGTAATGGAGCTAATTAGCTCATTTGTTCCTTCTTGTTGTGCTCCTCTTGTAGTGCTTGTGGACTAAGGATGGCAACGAGTCGGGTTCGGATCGGGTGGAGTCTCCGTGCACCCGAACCCGAAACCCGAAGTCAAAACCCGAACCCGAACCCGAAACTGATTCGGGTGGAAATTCATCACCAAAACCAAACCCGCGGATACCCGAAACCCAAACGGATACCCGAAACCCGCGGATATATATACACATATTCACACATATATATACACATATTCACACACACATATATATATATATATTATATACACATATTCACATGTATATATACACATATTCACATATTCACATATATATACACATATTCACATGTATATACACATATTTCGGATATCCATTGGATATCCACGGGTGAAAAACCGAACCCGAAACCGAACCCAATAGGTTTCGGGTACCCGAACCCGAAAACCGTGGGTGAAAAATCATCCCCAAACCCGAACCCGCGGGACCCGAAACCCGCGGATAAACGCCCCGAACCCGACCCGCTGCCATCCTTATTGTGGACTTTGTTGATTGTCGTCGTCGCTTGTGAACTTGTCTACTATTGACTTAAGAGGTTGTTTGTGTGGTGAAATAATAATGACTGAGTTTGAACTTATGGTTCCCATGTGTTTGGGAACTTTATTTTATTATAAACATTAAATTTGTGATGTATGAATTAGTTTGTGGAATAATGTTTGTGATGTATGAACTAGTTCATTATTGTGAACTATGTCCTGGAATGATTTGTTGTGGCTGGGCATGAATGGTACAGGTAGTGACCAAAATCAGTGACAAATTTGTCATTTTTATGACAAAAACCATCATTATGTGAAAACCACGTGTCCACCTCACAGCGATACACATGGTCGCCTCACATCGTTACACGTGTCCACCTCGCAACGTTACATGTCAAAGTCTACGGGTAACACGTGGCAACATCATAATGTCACATGTCTCATCATCATAGAGAACCACGTGTCAAACTCACAGAGAAACACGTGGCAACCTCACAGCGTGACACTTGATAGTCCCTAAGCGAAACACGTGTCCTGGTCCTAGTGAACCACGTGACCAACATAGAGAGAAACACATATCGAACTCACAGAGAAACATGTGCCAACCTCAAAGCGTGACATGTGACAGTCCCTAAGAGGCACACATGTCCTCATCATAGCGAACCATGTGGTGAACACAGAGAGAAATACGTGTCGAACTCACAGAGAAACACGTGGCAATCTCACAGCATGACACGTGGTAGTCTGTAAGCGGCACATGTGCTCTTGTCGTAATGAACCACATGGCCTGCACAGAGAGAAACATGTGGCAACCTCACAGCAACACACGTGTCGACCTATGCAGCATACATGTGTACTCTGAACGTCGGCTGAAACAGATCTGTGATGGCAGAAAAATCGTCATTATGAAACACTATTCATGACGAAATTCTTAAAATTGTCACTAAGCAACACTAGTGATGCTATAAAGATGACAAACATAATTTTGTCATAAAGTCGTCACTGAAATGTATCCATGACGTTTGTGGGATTTACCATGACAAAAATGAAGCGTCATGGATGTAGGGTTTTTTTAGTAGTGTGTTATTTCAGGCTTCATAGTGAACCGCGTGTGCTTCCTATTTTGTGACATATATTATGTGTTCTTGTAGGAAATAAATACTAATGGTTGCTACTTGAAGGACTGAAATGGCGACCAAAGAGAGCTGAATGGAGCCGATTAAAATTTCATTGCCACAATGAACTTGGCTTGCATCCTGATTATGACACCCAAAACGCCTATCTCATAATTATCAAGATCACCCATGTCAAGTAATAACTAGTGATGTCTCAAAACAGTGCGGAAGCAAGGTGACAAAGGATTGCTACTAATTATGAGCTGGAAAGTACTAATAAACATGTGAATGTAATATCAAACTCATTAGACAAAAGCATTGCTCAGATCGAGTGTTGAAGCTGCAATGAATTGCATGTAGCCAAGGGATGATTTTGGTCAGGTCATAACTTTTGTGCTCTGTATTTTAAATGGTGCGTCAACCACCTCAGGTCATCGTCTCATCTCAAGTTTTTCATATATAGCTTCCATTGATCAAACTGGATATACTACTATAGAAATAACAAGCTTGTTCAGTTCTCATGTCTCAGTAAAGAAGATGAAATTGATATGATATGACATAAAAATAGTGCATTATAGTTTCACCCCCTATTATAATCATCACCGTTCTCACAACATAAATTAGGCACCAAATATGAATTTGATTTTTATTTTGATGCACACATATATATGTTCATATTGTTACAATTGTAATTATTATTTTACAGGAAATTTTTGTGCTAGCACATATATTACTACAAAAAAATTAATGATAGTACTTAATACGTGAGAGGATTACATTTTTTAATGGTAGTATTACCCTAACAAGAAATGTGATGAATGTATCTGATAGTGTCGGTATTATTATACATAACTAACATTTTTATTTTTCGATGGCAACTATTATAATTTCTCTAATAATACTACGTTGATACATACTCTAGACAAGTATTCTCGATGTAGCAGTTCATGAGCAAACAATCATAACATGTCATGTTCACGAGAGAAAGAATCACATCATCAAAGAGATGATGAACAAATGTGACATTGAGAAAGATACATGGCAGTTGTTAGTCGCTACAATACAGAGAAAGAGTCACATTGTTGATACGAAGGAAAGAACCACGGATGCTCTGAACAATATCTCGTGTAAGGTAGCCATATCAAGTTTGAATAAACTTAACTAATTCCATATTATGTGGCCATGCCATCTAGTTCTCATTTGCTTTGCATTTATAATCAATGGATCTCAGTCATTTCCTACCCACAACTTCAATTGTCACAGTACAAACCCATGGTTATTATTTAATACTGCAACTCTTGGCAACTTGCTTCTCATATACCGACCCCTATATATAACAAACCCAAATCCTAACCCACACCCACCGCACACATTTATAGTTTGAGCACCTCTCTAGGTTTTCTGTCTTCAACCGTGCTACTCCGTATTAAGGGTGTGTTTGGTTCACACCTCCTAAAATTTAGTGGACTAAAATATTTTAGTCACCTTATAGTACCTCTTGAGTGACTAGTGGAACTAAATTGTTTTAGTCACCTTTTAGTCAGTTTGTTTGGCACTTTAGTCCCTAAAGTGACTAAAGTTTAGGAGGTGGGAACCAAACACACCCTAAATAATACACCAAACTAGGAGTGGGAGGAATCAGCGGGTTAATCCGAACATGAAGACCTATAATGGCAATGTCTCTCTCAAGTAGGTACAGACTCTGTTTCTCAGAGTTGGGCGCCTTGATAAAAAGACATGCGTGTGGTCTGGGGCTGCTATTGTGCACCTTGTGTCTTTTCTTCTGATATGTTGAAGCATTACATCAATCTATGCACAGGTTGCTCTCATGCTCGCTAGCGTTTTGCACATGAGTCCTCTTGCTTGTCTTCATCAAAATTGACCTGGGGCATCAAGATCATTTGGTATAACGCCTATGCATATAGATTGTTATTGTTTCAGTTCTTCACAGTTAACCGCTGATGCTTTTTGGTCCAATTCAACTGTCAGGCTGCTTAGCAGGGACTAAAGATGATGAAATAAATGTCCTATTTTGTGACATATATTATGTGTTCTTATAGGAAATAAATACTAAGGGTTGCTACTCAACATTTATGGATTTTTTTACTTAATCGATTCTCTACCTACTAGAGAATAGGCCTTTGAACCGATGTCCAAAATGTACAATTGTCTCGGTAAATTTATATCCGGGATTAATAAACTTTTAGTCCGGGTTGGTAACACCAACCTGCACTAAAAAGTCTCCTTTAGTCCTGGTTATTGTTATCAATCGGGACTAAAGATAGACCCTTTAATCTCGGTTTGTGTTACGAACCGGGACTAAAGTTTCCTTTAATGGGTTGGTTCAAAAGGAAAACGTCTCATTCATTATCGGATGTTTTGTGTAGTTGTGGTGATAAGCTACATGCAAGGCAGCGGATGAGAAAACCGGGACTAAAGTTTGTTCCCAACCAGGATTAAAAGCCTTATATGCAGTAGTAGTGATTATATCATCGTTATGAGATCCCCTTTGGTAAACACCAAACAATGTTACATATTTTCCAATTGTTCGGACAGAGACATGCATCCATCCCATATTATCTCACTTACTACTCCCTCCATTATAAATTCTAAGTTATTCTGGCTTTTCTACATATAATCCTTTTACTATGTATCTAGACATAATGTATATTTTAGATGCAAAGCAAAAGCTATGTAGGTAGAAAAACTAGAAGAACATTGATTTTGGAATTGATGTAGTACTCAATTATTTCTACGCTCTACATGTTTTTATTCAATTGGATTTTGTTTTATAGAGCTCATACCATAGCATGCATGCCGAAAGTGCTTATAGAGCCTTGATTCCTTGAACGCAAGATTGGTAATCGGCATAAGAACAAGCTCACGTTCAATAATAATGGTCATCAGCACTAATACATTAGTATTATATTTTAGTGCTATGGTAACATTGTCATAATTTGTTGGTACACCATCATGACAGTGAACAAGATAAGTTTTGGAAGAAACAGCAGGAGCGTTGCCCCTACGAAAATTGTAGAGTGTAACTTTGCTCCATTTTATAAGAAAGTACTTAAAGAAATGGAAAAAAAAAGAAATTAGGAAGCTTCAATTCATCGAAGATTCAGAAGTCTTAGATCCTTGAATTTTGGAGGGAACTGAACTTCTACTGTGATCGTTCGGAAGCATTTCAATTTAGCAAAATAGTGATTTTAGTCCCTACTTTAACAACTCTAGCACCTAGCAAAAGATATAGACTAGGAATCCAATTAAATACAACTGATTATTTTCTATTAGGAATCTAGAGCGAATGGAGGCACATAATCTTCAGAGGTAACGAACTTTCTCGCACTTGCATGTTGAAAATGATTTGCAATAGCTAACATATGCGACCTCATTGTTTAATATTTCTTCTTTCCTAGTGCGGTCAGTAGAATGCGGAAGTGTGGCCAGCAGGGCCGGCTCTATAATTCTTGTTGGAAATAGAGGCGAATTAGCAATGAATCTAATTCCAGTAACGAGGACAACAATTATAACAACGTGTATCATAGGCAAATCTATCACAGATACACGGTCTACTAAAACATGAATCGAACATGCTAACACTACGATCAGAGGCAATTTCGATCTACTCAGTGCTAGCAACATGATAAACATAAGAACGAACAAAGAGAGGCATTCTTACAGTGGGGTTGTCGGCACTAGAGGGGCTAGCGCAATAGTAGTCGAAGCAGGCCGGCGGTGAAGACCAGTGGACGCCGGCGTAGAGGGAAGCAGACGGACAGCGAGCAGTCGCGATGGCGCTTCCCAAAAACCTTATACGCCCCCTACCCCGTGCAGGGACACGAGAGGACGTGGGCTTCGGAGACCTGCTCACCCGGCGCCGATGACACGGCGGCGGCGGGATGGAGAAGGCGAGGACGGCGGCTCAGCACAGAGGTACGAGGAGGAGATGTAGCACCGGTAGGCAATGAGGGAGACGTCTCTCCCAAATATAGGCAGGACGCGCCGCGGCAGATGGTAAGTAATCAGCCGCGCCAATCACCGTATTAAGGTAAGTGTCAATCACTCAATCAATCACCATTAATACGAGAATAATTGCTTACCAAAACAGTCAGCGTAATTTTCTCCATACATGCAAAAATAACGAGTGGCAAAAGGTAGCCGCGGACCCGCAAACATGAGGCCGGGAAATCGCCGGACCATTCACGCGCATGCCGTGCGCCCGCGCCCTTCGCCCCGCCCGGCCCGGCCCGGCGAGGCGAGGCGAGCGAGCGCGCGCATGGGTTTCTCCCTTTTCCTTCTCACTCCCATAGCTTCAACTAGATGGGGATAGCTCACCCTTTTAAGTGAGGCTCACTCCCTCTAGAGTAGCAAGGTGGGACTATAGTCCCCCACCATACCATGCATGTGTGAGTGGGCCTTTGGGATTTATAGGAATTATCAATTGGGCTAGGCCCAATTCTTCTAACAATCTCCCACCAGATCCCAGAGGCACGCTACATTCTCCAAGTACCAAAGTACTGTTAATATACCAGCTTTTCAGTGGAGACCGGTTAAGGTTGAACATCCACCTAGAGCGGCAAGCTCAACTCATCCACAACTGCACAATGGACTATGCCTTGAATTGACAGTTTGGTGTGAACAAGTTTCACTTGACGTCTTGACTGATACTAGGCCACCAAGTGCCTTTCCCCGCGAGTGGAACTTATAAGTCATACTCCTATCTCACTTCATGAGCTTTTAAAGAGTTCCCAACTCTTACAAACTGCGACCAACAGTTAGGCTCACATAGGTGTGTTCTTGCAAGAATACCCTATAGGACGGTATCTCACTCTAAGAGTCTCAAGACACATTAAGACCGAAGTCAGCCTGCCTTACAGTAATGAGAGTACTGCATCTCCAACGGAGTGGGTTAAAAGTAAATTGTACTCTCCAGTCAACCAACAGCTTGTTCTTCCCGAGTCCTACTTCACGGGATCTCCGATCACATAGGCTGGGTTACCACTGAGGTTAACTCACATGGGTCTCAGTCCCATCTCCTTCGATGCATTATCAATCATGACACGTGATAGTCCCTTAGTAAAGGGATCTGCCAGGTTTTTAGCTGTATGGATGTACTCCACAGCTATCACTCCGGAGCTTCTCAACTTCCTGACAGACTTCAATTTGTGTTTCACATGTTTGGTGGACTTCATTGAACTATCCTGGCTATTCTTCACCTTTGTAATAACTGTCTGATTGTCACAGTTTATGAGAATAGCAGGAATTGGTTTTTCAACCACAGGCAAGTCCATCAACAGTTCTCTCAACCACTCAGCTTCGCTGGCGGCTGTATCCAGAGCAATGAGCTCTGCCTCCATGGTAGACTTTGTAGGTATTGTCTGCTTATGAGACCTCCATGAGACAGCACCGCCTCCTAGTGTGAAAGCATATCCACTAGTGGCCTTTAGCTCATCGGCTTCGGTTATCCAGTTTGCATCACAATATCCTTCAAGTACAGCAGGGTACCCTGAATAGTGAATGACATAGCTCATTGTACCCTTCAGATAGCACAATACTCGATCAATACCACGCCAGTGATCATCTCCAGGATTAGAGGAAAACCTACTCAATTTTCTTACAGCATATGAGATGTCAGGGCGGGTTGCGCTAGCTAGATACATTAGAGAGCCAATTATTTGGGAGTATCTCAGATGATCCCTTCCTAGCCTTTTATTCTTTTGAAGTATTAGGCTAGGATCATAAGGTGTTGGAGAGGACTTGCAGTCCATATAGCCAAAACGGCTCAATACCTTCTCCACATAATGAGATTGCAAAAGAGTAATCCCATTCTCACCCTTAATAAGTTTAATGTTAAGGATCACATCCGCTTCCCCCAAATCTTTCATATCAAAATTTTGGGATAAGAATGACTTTAAGTCATTTATCTCATCGATACTAGTCCCAAAAATTAGTATGTCATCAACATACAGACATAGGATTACTCCTTTGCCCCCACCATAGCGATAGTACACACATGTATCGGCTTCATTTACTGCGAACCCAGCAGATGTCAAAGTTTTGTCAAACTTCTCATGCCACTGCTTGGGCGCTTGCTTTAGGCCGTACAAGGATTTAATTAACTTGCACACCTTGCCCTCTTGACCCGGTGCTATAAACCCGTCCGGCTGATCCATATATATTTCTTCCTCCAACTCTCCATTGAGGAAAGTCGTCTTCACATCCATTTGATGGACTAGAAGACCGTGGGAAGCAGCCAAGGACAATAGCACACGGATAGTAGTTAATCTGGCAACATGTGAGTAGGTGTCAGAGAAATCCTCGCCTTTTTTCTGTGTATAACCTTTAGCCACAAGCCTAGCCTTGTACTTTTCAATAGTACCGTCAGGCCTAAGCTTCTTCTTAAATACCCACTTACAGCCAACGGGCTTGCAGCCTTTAGGCCGATCAGTTACTTCCCATGTACCATTTGCAATGATGGAGTCCATCTCGCTACGGACTGCATCCTTCCAATAGTCAGCATCGGGTGATGCAAACGCTTCTGCTATGGTCGTGGGAGTATCATCCACGAGGTACACAGTGAAGTCATCACCAAAGGATTTTTCAATCCTTTGTCTCTTACTCCTTCTCGGAGCTACGACACTGTCATCCTCCACATTTTCAGGTGGGTTAATTATTGGCTCTATTGCAGGTGCGGGTTCAGGGGTAAATTTGTTAGATGAACTATGCAGAGCATAAGCTCCTTTCATCGGGAATATATTTTCAAAGAATGTAACATTCCGTGACTCAATAAGCGAATCTACTAAAATATCAGGCGCATCCGATCTTACTACTAAGAACTTATAAGCTGTGCTATGATGAGCATACCCCAAAAGGATACAATCAACTGTTTTAGGTCCGAGTTTACGCTTCTTATTAATTGGTATGCTAACCATTGCCAAACAGCCCCACGTACGTAAATAATGGAGTGAAGGTTTCCTTCCTTTCCATCCTTCATACGGAGTTATTTCACTATTTTTAGTGGGAACTCTATTCAGAACGTGACACGCTGTTAAGACAGCCTCCCCCCACCATGCCTTAGCCATACCGGACGTTCCTAACATGGCATTTACCAAGTCCATTAGCGTCCGGTTCTTGCGTTCGGCAACCCCATTAGATTGAGGCGAATAAGGAGGTGTTCGTTCATGAATTATTCCATTCTCCGAACAGAACAGATCAAACTCACTAGAGAAATACTCTCCACCGCGATCAGACCTAACTCGTTTGATTTTCTTTTCAAGTTGATTCTCTACTTCAGCTTTGTAAGTCTTAAAACATTCTAACGCCTCATCTTTAGTTCTTAGCAGAAACACATAACAATACCTAGTAGCATCATCTATCAAAGTCATAAAGTATCTTTTTCCTCCTTTTGTCAAAACACCATTCATCTCACAAATATCAGAATGTATGAGTTCTAATAATGTCGAATGCCTCTCGTCTACAGCCTTGTGTGGCTTACGAGGTTGCTTTGCTTGCACACACGCTTGACACTTAGAACCTTTGACATCAGTAAAACTAGGAATTAAACTCATGCTAGATAATCGCGACATGCAACCAAAATTAATGTGACACAAACGTGAATGTCATATATCAGCCACTGAATTGTTTGAATCACACACATGGTTCACTACTTTATTACAGAAATCTGAAAGGGAAAAGTGGAACAAGCCTCCGCTGTCATAACCTTTGCCAATAAATTGGCCATATCTCGAAATGACTACTTTATTCGACTCAAACACCAGCTTGAACCCATCTCGACATAGGAGGGATCCACTAACGAGGTTCTTCTTTATTGAGGGTGCATGCTGAACGTTCTTGAGATGCACGATCTTCCCCGAAGTAAACTTCAGATCGACCAAACCAACACCAAGAACAGTAGCATGTGAGTCATTCCCCATCATGACGGTTGAGCCTCGTGCGACCTGGTAAGATGAAAACATAGAGATATCAGTACAAACATGAATATTGGCACCTGTATCTATCCATCAATCATTAGATTGACATACAGAAAATACACTAGGTAAATTACCATACCCAGAGCCTCCACTCGTGTCACCAATAGTCACGTTGGCAGATTTCTGCCCCTGCTGATTCTTCTTGCCCTTGCGGTTGCGGCACTTCTTAGCAAAATGCCCATTCTCGCCGCAAACGAAGCACACGACCTCGTCCATGTTCATCTTCTTCTTCTTAAACTGTGTAGTCTGCACAGCCTTCCCTTTCCCTTTCTGGTTCTGGTTTTTCTTTCCAGCATGCTGCATCACATTGGCGCTGGACTGGCCTTCGGATGTCCTTTTGGGACCATCCTTTGCCCGAGCCTTCTCTTCAACATCGAGACTAGCCAATAGATCCTCAACGGAAATCTGTTGTCTCTTATGTTTCAGAGTAGTGGCAAAGTCCCTCCATGATGAAGGTAACTTGG
Source organism: Microstegium vimineum (assembly GCA_022036555.1). Classification (NCBI taxonomy): domain Eukaryota; kingdom Viridiplantae; phylum Streptophyta; class Magnoliopsida; order Poales; family Poaceae; genus Microstegium; species Microstegium vimineum. The sequence goes on along the minus strand of CM039129.1, from coordinate 30,340,725 downwards.
CAATCATGCCACCAGCCACAAACTTGTCAGGCAAGATGTGTCCAAGTTGTTCGAGTTCTCTCACAATGAGTTGGAACTCATGAGCCTGTTCCACGACCGGAAGGTTTTCAACCATCTTGAAGTCGTGGTACTGCTCCATCACATACACCTCGCGCCCAGCGTCCGAGGCCGAGAACTTATGTTCAAGCGCCTCCCATAGTTCAGCAGCATTCTTGATGTTCATATAAACATCACACAGCTGGTCAGAGAGAATGCTAAGGACGCATCCGACGAATATCGTCGTAGCCGCAGTAAACTCCTGCACCTCTTTCTCCGTGGGGAGAGGTAGTGCAGGAGGGTTACTGACGACCCAAAACACGTCCATAGCCGAGAGCCACAACTGCGCTCTCGTCTGCCACCTCTTGAAGTTCTCACCAGTGAACTTCTCAGGTTTCATCGCATCAAATGATCTAGCCATCGCTAAACGCTTATAAGGTTTTTGGACTGTTGGAAATAGAGGCGAATTAGCAATAAATCTAATTCCAGTAATGAGGACAACAATTATAATAACGTGTATCATAGGCAAACCTATCACAGATACACGGTCTACTAAAACATGAATCGAACATGCTAACACTACGATCAGAGGCAATCTCGATCTACTCAGTGCTAGCAACATGATAAACATAAGAACGAACAAAGAGAGAGGCATTCTTACAGTGGGGTTGTCGGCACTAGAGGAGCTAGCGTAATAGTAGTCGAAGCAGGCCGGCGGTGAAGACCAGTGGACGCCGGCGTAGAGGGAAGCAGACGGACAGCGAGCAGTCGCGACGGCGCTTCCCAAAAACCTTATACGCCCCCTACCCCGTGCAGGGACACGAGAGGACGTGGGCTTCGGAGACCTGCTCTCCCGGCGCCGATGACACGGCGGCGGCGGGATGGAGAAGGCGAGGACGGCGGCTCAGCACAGAGGTACGAGGAGGAGATGTAGCACCGGTAGGCAATGAGGGAGACGTCTCTCCCAAATATAGGGAGGACGCGCCGCGGCAGATGGTAAGTAATCAGCCGCGCCAATCACCGTATTAAGGTAAGTGTCAATCACTCAATCAATCACCATTAATACGAGAATAATTGCTTACCAAAATAGTCAGCACAATTTTCTCCATGCATGCAAAAATAACGAGTGGCAAAAGGTAGCCGCGGACCCGCAAGCATGAGGCCGGGAAATCGCCGGACCATTCACGCGCATGCCGTGCGCCCACGCCCTTCGCCCCGCCCCGCCCCGCCCGGCGAGGCGAGGCGAGCGAGCGCGCGCGTGGGTTTCTCCCTTTTCCCTCTCACTCTCATAGCTTCAACTAGATGGGGATAGCTCACCCTTTTAAGTGAGGCTCACTCCCTCTAGAGTAGCAAGGTGGGACTATAGTCCCCCACCATACCATGCATGTGTGAGTGGGCCTTTGGGATTTATAGGAATTATCAATTGGGCTAGGCCCAATTCTTCTAACAATTCTAAGGACCTATGGGCGAGCAGGAAGATAAGGGCCCATTAAGCTAATTTTTAATATAAAAATTGCAAGATGTAAATGAATAATAAAAATTACTTTGCAATATATATATATATATAGCTCATCAAATATAACAATAGTGTAATAAAAAACTAGAGACAATAACCATTATGATTACCTCAAAAAATACAATATGTCAATGACTTGTAAAAACCCGTCTTCGAGCATTTCTTGATGCAAAATCTTCAATAATAGTATCGAGATTAATGTCGTCCAAAAAATCCTTCTCAATGCTGCACATAGCCAAGTCATTCAATCTTTCTTGTAACATAGTTGATCTCAAACAATTTTTCAGCAATTTCAATTTGGAGAAACTTCTTTCGGTTTATGCTACTGTCACTGGAATAGTTAGGAGAATCCGATATGCTCTAGAGACATTATATAGCAATCTGCAACTTTAACAAACTGAAGAATCTCAAGTGGTGACATCATTTCTCCTGGCAAAGATTCTTGTAACACTTTCAATTCAGAGAAAAAATCATCCAACTCAACATCAGACTTGTTGTCTTGAGAAAAAGTTTCTACAAAACTAGTGCAGCCCTTTCTTAGATCATTATCATCCAAGGACTTCAGATTTACTGAGTTGAATAAGAAATCAAATATTTTTTCAAATTGCTTTAGCTGTTCAAACTGACTATTCAAGGAAGCAATTGCATGATCAACAATAACTAGGAAATACTCATATTTGAAGGATTCTATAGCTGAAAGTTACAATTGTTCAGTTTCATCATCTTCTTCATCAAAATGCTTCTTTCTTTTACCTTGATGTTTTGTAGGAAATTTTGGCTCTATGTCCATACTTGATGCAATGGATTTTGCGGTCTCAATACTAGCATTGAACCCTTCTTCTCTGTACTTTTGGAAATATGAGATGGCCCCTTCAATTTGTTTGAGAGTAGGATCTAAGCATATAATAGGAGATTGTAACTTTTTGCTCACTATGTTAATATTAGATAAAATATCATCCCAGATAACCATACCAATTATAAGTTCAAATTTCGGAAGTGCAGTTACCAAGGATTGAGCATCACTTACTGTTTTGGGGTCATTAGTAGAACTTCTTTCCACTTCCTTCAAGGTTGTATTATTTGCGGGGCTTGATACCTGATAGGTTGCACACTCTTTATTCGACTTTCCCAACGAGTATCAGACAAGGGTTTGATAGTAAACCTCTAAACATTATCAGTCAAAATTTTCCACCTTTTTGTAGAGCGTGCAAACAAACAATATATCCGTTGTATAACACCAAAGAATGAAATAGCTATCCTACAAGACTTTGCCATATCACAAAGAGTGAGATTGACATGCACATGACATATATAATGCTCTTCGATTAATTTCAAGCAAACATGATTGCACACCCTGATGTTTTCCCTTCACATTGGAACCATTATCATAACCTTGACCTCTCACATCATCAATGTTCAAATCAAGATTCTACAGTGCATCCAACAAAACATTAAAAAACTCCAATCCGGAAGTGTCATCAACTTGTAAGAACTCTAAGAAAAATTCCTGTACTGAATGGTACTTGACATATTAACATACCGCACAATTAGTGTCATTTGTTCTTCATGACTCACATCTGGGGTACAATCCAAGATAATAGAGAAATACTTGACATCTTTGATGATCTTTAGGATATGAGTTTTCACAGCATCAGCAAGAATAGCAATTAACTCATTCTGAATATTATGACCAAGATAATGATGATGAATTTCATTACTTTGAATGCACCTAATATGTTCTTGCATCACAGGATCAAATTCAGCAATCATTTCAACGGTGGCTAAAAAATTACCATTGTTATGCTGATAAAGTTTCTCATTTGCTCCTCGAAAGGCTATATTCTGTTTAGCAAGAAACTTAACAGCAGAAACTATTCTTACCAGGACCTGCTTCCAACACTCCTTTTCCTTTGCAACTTCCTGTTGCATTTCATCATAAATTGTTTGATTTTTGCTTAATCTAAGCCAAAGCTCATTCCATGTACTCATGTTTGTCAAATGCTTCACACTGTTCTCATGTGTTTTGAGTTTCTCACAGAGATGCTTCCAATCCCTTACTCCATAAGATGCTAACAAAGACTTGTTTTGATTTGATTTGAACAACTTGCAACAAAAACAATAAACCTTGTCCACATGTTTAGAATAAACCAACCACTTTCTATCAACAAGCTCACCATTAGATAATTTTCTAGAGTAGTAACCATAAGAAAAATGTCTGCCACTGGGATCAAAGGGAATTGTAGATCTATTTCTCTCACAGGCCCTTTCTCAATCAAGATATCTTTTTTCTTATTTTCAAGATTTCCCCATGTTCTAGGATAAAAAATATTCAAAATTGAATCTTGTGCATCAATATGTGCAGTTTCAGCATCATCTGAATGTTGTAAAGTGTTACCTCTTGAAGGCTGAATATGATCACTCGCATCAACTTCATTATCTAAATTTTGCTCTTATGTAGCACTTTCATTGGCATCAACTTCTGCAACACGTTCTTGCCCCTGATCTTGACTAGCTTGAGCATTACTTGACACTGCAAAATACTTAACTAGAGCACCCCTCTGCGATTCTATGAATTGTTCTTGTTTTCTTTTTTTTCTTTTTTGAGCACCCGACACATGCTTCTTAGGCAACATCTATCATATTTAAACCAATACATTGAATTAGAAAATTATAACCCTAGTCCCTAGAGGCCTAGAAAAATAAAGAGATTGGAAAATACTGCTTACCGTGAGGACTGAGGATGGCTAGACGCTGGACGGAGCCGGGAGGACAGGAAGGCAGGGACGCAGGGCCATACGTCGTCAAGGTGCGTCCTGCACAGGCCGACCTCACGTCCTCGGTGATGGCGGCACAGCGGCAGCAGAAAATGTCGCGAACTCGCTATGGCGGCACCAGCAGACGGACGGACGTATGTGCATGTGCTAATCGATCGCCTAATTGTTTTCTGGAGGCTGGAGCGTGAAAGACTAAAAGTCTGAAAGGGCCTAGCGGCTGGCAGGCAGGCCTGACGGCTGGTGGCTTGGGCTGGTTTAAGAATTTTGATGGGCCTTCATTTCTTTAAGTGCTGATTATACTAAATACATAACTATATATACCAATTATATATATGTTCTTGGGCCCCCGATCTTCATGGGCCCTCGGCGGTCGCACTGCCTGCCCCCCACCCCCCCACCCCAAGAGCCGGCCTTGGTTGCCAGGCCTCTCTGTGGTTGCCTATATATTGCGTATGGCACCCAGTACCCACCGCTAATTAACTTGTTATAATCATATATGGGCTTACATTTTATTGTTTCTAGTACAAGCCTTTGTTCACTCTTTATAACATCATCTTGGAGCGGCTGAGCTTGTGTATATGATCTATATGTTGGTGCTAGATGTCTTTCAGCTAGCTGTATCCCCGCACTATTGTCATCTCTGTTGTTGCTAATGAGAAATAGAATGCTAAAATAGGAATGAGAGGGATGAGGGAAGACGACACTAGCAACACCGACAGCTAATGTACCAGCAGATTTGAAAGGAGCACCGTTCCACCTGAATCAGTCGGGATGTCCACGTGGCTGATGACTTCACTAAGATAGAAGACGTACAATAATGTAACTATAGTTTTTGCCACTAGACGAAACATCAAAATTTGAAATACCTCACTATGCTTTACATCATTATCATATCTAAGTTATTATCATACTTTTACCATCTATTTTCGAGTCTTATCATGAACAAAAGGTAAATGGAAATCACACACTAAAGGAACAACGCATCTGACATTATGTTTAATTGAGAGTTCACATTAACGAAATATTGCACTATGTGGTAGATTGTCTCGCCTCATACTTCATCTTAATCCTTATACAAAACAGAGTATGCATTGTTAGTGTTCATTCAATTAGTTTCAGTTAGTTCAGTCCAAAGTTCAGAAGTTTTAGAGTTTCAGTAGTGTGTCAGTTAGCGTTTATTCAGCAAATAAACTTGAACCTGATAGGGGTGCGTCTTGTAAGCCCGACTCGTGCTTTGTCCGCGGGATGGTGATCACATAGAAGCTCTCTCGGTTTGTTTCATTGAGTCGTAGTTGTAGCCTCAGGCTCCACTCGTTCGATCGTGGGATGACGCAATCTTGTAGGAGGGAGTGGCACACATGGCACCGTGTCCGGGTGGTTTAGAGGTCACTCGTTGCTTGTATATATTCCAATGAATAGAGTTAGAAAGTTGAGTCGTTTGACACCAATTCTCTATGTTCAATCCATTGTGATAGTATGTGTTTCCAGTTAACCGTTCATCGATTCAAGGTTGTCTTTCTCGTCTCCGGCAACGGGCACCGGTGAGCAGAAGACCACATGCACTAGTGGTACCATGTCTTCCCGAGGTGCAGGGGATCCGGTGAGACCGAGGCAGAGCAGATCCGGCGAGCTTGAGGCGCAACGGGCTCCTCCTGCGGAGCAGATCCGGTGAGGGCTCATGGCAGCGGGGCTCGAGCGGGCCTTCTCCAGCTGCAGCAAATCCTCCTAGACCCAGACCGCAGCTGCAGTGCAAGGGCGGCGGCGTGAGTCCTAGACCAGGCCCGGATGGGCGGCTGTGGACTTTTTCTTTTCTTATTTGACTTTCACATGCGACTATTTGAACTATCTTGGAAAATAACGGTTTACTGAGACAAGGCTGCGTTTGGTTTGCCTGCACTCTGCTCGTGCGAAATTAGGCATTTGTTTAGTTCACGTATTTACTCAGCCAGGTTCTACTCGTGCAAGATTCCTCCCGTAGCCAAGCTGTGGAGAACGCGAGAACGCAAAAAATGAGTGTTTTTACCAGGCCAGGCTCGGGTGGTGGCGGTAATTAGCCATCTAATGATGTCATTAATGCATGATTATCATAGATTAAATGCTATTAACATATTTCAATTAGTATTAAGGAGTAATAAGATAATTTAAGAGTTGTAAGATAATAGTTGTCCATAATAAATGATATTATGATGGATTATTTATATATTTTTTTATCTCATGCAACTTGTCTTCGTGCAGGCAACCAAACAAGATCTCAAGACAATCTGGCTCGTGCAAATAGGTAACCAAACATCATACTCTTGTATACACTGGATCTGGCTACTCCTCCCATGCGAGCCAGGTTGAGTGCGTCCACGAACCAAACAGACTCATTGACACCCACCACTGTTAACCAGTTTTGTATGTTTAGAGAAAGATTTCTGTTCTAGCATGCTCTCGTTAGTAAGACAGCGTGCCCACAGAAACTCTTCACATGCCCTCTCTATTTCCTCAAATTGTATGTTTTTTCAAAATAACTCATTTGTTTTAGAAAACAATGTGATGCGTACAACTAAGAGGTTCTGATGTGGAGACCCATTATGTAAAAAAAAGAGATTTAATGCCAGATCATAACAATAACCGATTGTGAAGCAACAACTGGATCATAACAATAACTGGTTGTACACACAAAAGACAAATAACAAAAACGGTAACAATTATTGCGATTATCTATTCTAAATATAAAAGGTTGGCACAGACGTTGCATTACCCATGTCGGTTTCCACACCAGCATTCAAATGCCAACTTATTCGTACCAGTGGTGACTGATAACAGAAGGAATGAAGATTAGAAGCTGGCATTGATAGATTGCTAACAACATTAATTGTTGTGTCTCTCCCATTTTGTGTGTCTGACAGCGAACTTCTACAGACTAAAAATGGCTTTCCCCTCCTCTTCCTCCACCAACCCCTCCATTACCAGCGAGGACCCGCCACCTGACCTGCCACTAAGGCACTAGGTGTTCGTCAGGGCTGCTACACCCTGGAGAAAGATGACCTACCAAGGGTCAAGCTGCAACCCCAGCGAACAAAGATGACTTCGGACTGCCTGCTTCTAGACTCAATAGTTTTTTTTCAGTAAGATTCATGGCCCCTATTATGGATATTCAGCAGTGTTCAGTTCGTGAGCAAACAATCATAACATGTTATGTTCCCAAGCAAGAATACAGAGAATTGAAAGGACTCGCATGGTCGATAGGAAGGAAGGAGCCACAGATGCTCCAAACTCTCTATGTTATGTGGCATTCTATCTAGTTCTCATTTTCTTTGCATATATAATCAGTGGGTCTGAATTATTTCCTACCCACCAACTCCAACTTTAACCCATGGTTTTTTTTTTTTGCTGCGAAACACATACCCATGGTTATTATTGTATTTTCTTCCAGATTGTCGATTGGTGGATATGACACTGGGGCTAAAGCAATGGTGGCCACTGTTGAGGTGCATGAGCCAAATGCTGCCATCATGGGTGATGACTGAACCCATGAACTACACCAGAGGATACCATTCTTCAGCTGTGCTCAGTGGCTCAGGATTCACCTTTGCTGGGGTGAAAGGTGAAGCAGATACAATGTTGGATGTGGTAAGTATGACAATTGATAAATTTCTTACCATGCCCATTTGATTGTCAATAATTCAAACCATAAGCTGGAACCAACAACCATAGATCCAAAATCTTCTATTCAGCTGGCAGGGGCTTCATAGTTATCATACCAGTCTCTGCTAGCACTTATTTTCGTTGTTTTGCTTTCCGGTGATCCTGTCCCTACCACATATGTCATTCAAGTTGCTGAGTTGAGAAAGAGATGCTTGAATCAAAAGAATTCCTTTTTTGAAGTTCAATTTCTACCAGAGGACAATATGAATATTACACCATGTTCCATTAAAACACTCAAGGGGTTATATGATATATCGGGTGTAGAAGTAGGCCAACACTTCTATTGGCAAATAGGAGGTTTCCAAATTCATGTCCAAGTACTCATCACTTCTTGGGTCGTAATTACTATTTTGTTATCATGTTGGTGCCTAGTGCATTTTATCTGAACATGAAATCTTTGGGATTTTTAAGTACCCTGTTTGGTAGTAGTAGTTTTTTTTCTGTATAATTGTCAAATACTTGTCGTGTCTAACAGTTGAGCCTTGGTTTCATGGCGATTTGTCAGGTGGAACGCTACAAGGAAGGCTGTGGTTGGGTGACTACGGGGTTGAAGTCGATTGGCAGAAGATGCTACTGCTCAGCAATTATTCTCTGACTGTAACTGCCTACAGCAGTTTTGACATTGCGTGATATTATAACTTCTGACAACCAAGTGAGCTGGAAACTGATATTAGGCAAAAACTTATAGTACTTAGAAGGCTCTTGCTTAGCCTAAACTGACAGCGGTAGACATGATGGAGGTCTTCCTCCTCTTAGTTTCTGAATCTCGGAGAACTGTAAAACATTGAGATGTTTGTGTTGAGTTGGGCGATGATGCAGCAACACCGGATTGGTTTCGTGGCAAATTTATTTGCCGTGTCACATCGAATATTTCGACACTAGTTTAGTCTATTAAAAATAGACTACTTAAAAAACTAATTACATGCCATGCGGGAATTAACAAGACTATTCTATTAAGCCAAGTTAATCTATAATTAGTAAATGTTTACTGTAGCACAATATTATCAAAACATGAACTAATTTGGCTTAAAAGATTCGTCTCACGAATTTGCCTTCAACTGACAAATTATTTTTTTAATTAGTATATTTTAAATAGATCAATTTAGGGACGAAAGATTCGATGCGACAAGGGCAAAACTTTTGCCCTGCCAACCAAACAGGGCTAGCACTGTGATGGTTATTTGACTCTGTACGTTGTGCTTTGCTCTTTTGGTTCCAGGCTTCCAGCTATTTAATAAAGCAGAGCTTGTCATGATTCCTACTAGAACTAATAACCTACATACAATCTACTTGATAATCGTGATATATTGCAGGATAAGTGGAAATACACATAAATCTTGGACGCTCAAGCTACATATCAAATTCCCATCCACACTCTGAAAACTTGCATCCTTCTCGATTCTCATTTAGAACACACCTAATAAGCTGAAATTGCAAAGACGACTTCAGTTTCAGATTGACACAACAACACTGCAAAGTTGTGTTGGGGCCAGAGCACTACACGCACCAAACGTGTGTCGATCAATCTCATCTTTGTCAGCCGATCTTCAGGTACGGCGGCCGGCAGTTACAATGTAAGAACACGTCTTGTGCGTGCGCATCTGGTGCTGCTTTCATCGCCGATGGCAGAAGCCGTTTGCCGGCCCCATCCACACCTTCCACCCACTCCCACTCTCACCTGCGGCAGGCATGTATGTGTATAAATAGATATGTGTGCAGTCGGCGTCTCGGCAGGCAACCATTCCATGGGCACATTGCATTGGTAAGTCGAAGCCGCCCACCAAATCGATAGACACATACATATATGCCTGACTTCCTTGACTCCCTGCTGCAGCATTTTCGTTGTCAGTAGAAACATGAGTACAGCAGCAGGTTTTCATTAATTGGGCAGGATATGAAGCAAATATATTGTTCTTCTTTATATTTGTCACGCGTCATCTTTACTAGTTTTTCCGGGTAATGTATTGGATCACACTAATCAGCTGAATAATCAAATAAATACCCCGTTCAATCTACTAATACATGGTTTCCTTGTATTTCGAATTGAGCAGGGTATTTATTTTTTGTTCTGCTAATAAGTGTGATGAGACACATCACCCGGTTAAACTAAAGATAGATGATGCTTGACAAATATTGAACATTATATTTGCTTTATCCTACCCAATAACAAATAGTAGTGTTTTCATCTGACAAGCTCGGTTGATATGAAGTTACCTTCAGGTGATCATAGTTTGCATCTTAAATTCTTAATGTACCATGGTTCTACCATATTTATGGGCTTCTCGTACGTGTGCTCATTGGCACCATGCATACTGCTGCTGGAGTGCTGATACCTCATTCTTCTAATATCACTAATGCCTAAGGTAAATTGCGTATACAAGAATTGGAAATTGGCTTGTCAATTTGTGACCCGGGCAGTTATCTAAATTAGGTAAGGGGTTTTACATGGGGCCAGGTGGTGAGGTGGAGTATATATTATGTTCCTAATAATGAATCTGATCAGCTATTGGTTGATAAATTTTCATACCAAAACATTAATTACTGATGTGGCTTCGTTTTATAAATAATGCAACCTCTGACAACAATTAAGCATTGGTGTCATGGAGATTTATTTGTCAGGTGGAAGCGGAACGCAACATGGAAGGTGAAGATGCCGCCCAAAATCAAAATGAACCTATCGCTTAGCCTATTTCACAGAAATTAATTGACGCTGTGGGTGATCAAGCTAATCCGGTGGAAAATCCCCATGTGTTTGGCATCAAGTTTCTTTGGCGCAAGGATGATGTTGGCCCTAGCGTTCTTCGCAAACAAAATGTTGGTCCTAGTGTAGAATGGAGTTGGGACTCCATTGATGAATCATGTAGCTCTGTGATGGTTATTTGACTCTGTATGTTGAGTTGCTCTATTTTTTTTCCACACGAAGAACATTCTTCATTCCCATTTATCAGAAACGGAAATACATGAGTTTCAGCAGGACAGAAAAGACCAAGAGTTCAGAGTTTTTAAACCTATACTAGCACACCTAATCCCTGTATCAGAGATAGGACACTAGCGAAAAAAAAACATCTAGTTAGGCCTCAGACCGGGCCATACATCCAGAAACCTTTCAAGACGAAACAGAGAGTTCAGAGTTACTCTATTGATTTTAGCTATTTACAAAAGCAGCTTATCAAGATCACGAGTTGGGTAGAACGAACTTACAACCTACTGAACCATGCGATAAAATTCAGGATAAACGGAAACACCGATAAATAATCCATTCAGTTTTCAGCCTGACACAACAGTACTGCTGCTGCTTTGTGTTTGGGAGCAGTCACAACTCCAATCACACCACCACGGCAAGCAGCAGGCTGCACGCACGTACACACGGTACACCATACGTGTCTCAATCTTATCTCTGTCAACCTACTAGACGTACTATTATCTTTGCATTGTCAGCCGATCCCAGTGGAGGTCACACCACACGCACTAGACGTACGGACGTATCTCATCAATCGTATCTTTGCATTGTGAGCTGATCTTCACCTACGGCGTCTGGCGGAGCGGAGCGCCGGAGCCACAAATTTTATAAAGCCGAGACATAATAACGTCGTGTTAACAGTAAGAACATTCTTAATCTAGAAACTATAGTTTCCACGTTCATTAATTAGGATATCAACTAAGTAAAAAAATTAACATTGCAATTAATAAGAGAGAGAATAAAATGATTTCTTAACAAGAAACCACACATAGGAGCCTGATATGAAGACACCTGATAGGTACATATCCGTAGATGAGGGAGAAGAAAAGACACGTGATTGGACAAAAGGTTATTCTACAGAAACTATCTATTAAGAACACAGCTTCTATATATAGTGACTATATGTAACGTAATAGATATAGAAATTTTCTATGGTTTGTAGTTTTGTTAGTGCCCTAACATAACTACGCAAAATAGAACACATAATTATATAATATACACAAGCAAAATTAGACAACCAAAATAGTTTTAAATTGAAAACAAAATAATCACCAAGTCCTAAACAACTTTTCTTTTAGAGATGGTTTGTACGTAGCAATAAGCTTGAATTTGGGGCTAATACCGCAGGAGGAGCCCGGGCCTTTGGCTCCGTCTCTTGCCAGATTGCTGTGTGGATATCTGTCGGTTATAACTATGTAATACTAGTATATTTGTCCGTGGTAACGCTACAGTTTTATCTAAAAAATACCGTACAAAACAATCAAATTATTTTTACAGAGTTTAATTTTTACACAATTGTATTTGAGCCTATACATAATAGTATAATGCCCGTACTAACGCTACGATTTTATCTAGGAAATGTTCATAAAGTCAAACAACTTGTTTTTGGGTACTTTAACACGATTATATTACCACCTAAATTACATTTGGCCAAAAACTACGGTGGAGGTAGGTGGCCACTCCACATCGCGAGCGATCAGAATTCAGAAGCAGCGAGAAACCCAACCAAATCGAATCAAATCAAATCCGATCGTGTACCTCAAGTTGGTGCTTGTCGTCCTCGGATTGGCATGGGGTTACGGGCGCCGCCGGATCGTCGTCGTCGTCGTCGTCGTCGTCGCTGCTGTCCTGCGAGTGGTGGTCGGGCTGGACAACGACGCGGTAGAGCTCGACGATGTGGTCGCAGTTGTCCGCCCACCAAGTTTGCGTCGTCCACGCGTCGCCGAAGTACTCCTCGCTGAACCGGATCCTGCGGAGGTAGTTGCTGCCCTCGCCGCGCGGTACCAGCGTCATCAGCACACCCGGCTCCGGCTTCGCCGCCCACTCCCCGTCACTTGTCGTGTCCACCGTACCAGCGGCGGCCTCCTCATCACCAGCGCCGCCGCCATCGTCGTCCACCAACGGCGAGCAACACTTGTCGCAGTGCTCATGTTTGGCTCCTGCTGCTTGCCTCCGCTCTTCGTCCAGGTCGAGGCCATCTTTCTGACAGTCACCGTCGGCGGCATCGTGCGGCTGCGCCGGCGCGATCTTGGCGGACGACGACGCGGACGACGATGTCGCCACAACGTCCTTGTCATGCAGTTCCTCGGCCTCCGGGGAGCGCCTCTGATGTCGCCGCCGCCGCGGTGCGCGCGGGTGTTCCTCGCCGTCGCTCGCTGTTTTCACCTTTAGGAGGGACAATGCCTTCATCTGCGCAAGCGACAGACACGACAACCATTAGCATCACGCGTGCTGGCGGGCGCGTAGAGCAGAAGCACGGGTGCGATTCGGATGTCCGGCGACGTACTCTTTTGGCGATGAAGCCGACGGACCTGGTGATCCTGCTGCTGCCGCCACCGCCGCCATGGAAGCACGCGTGCATGGGGAAGAGCATGGCCGCCTCCGATCTCCGCTCGTTGATGTAGTCCTCGTTTCTGGAGCAGCTGCTCGCTCCGCGCTCGTGCTGGTTGGGAAGGAAGAGAAGAAAACGGAGGGTGGTGGAATTTGAAAGAGGCGAAGGGCAGCACGGAATTAACGGGCGAGCGTGTCCGTCGCGCAATCAATGTCTGCGGGATTGTCATATTTATGGCAAGCGTTTGAGATTTCCTCCTTCCAACTCACCATCACCCAGCCCCAGCTGGCGGACGAGTCTGGCCAGGGTAGAGGAGCTGTCTTTACTCCGGCGCACGTACGCGCCGCACGGGGGGCTTCGAAATTGGCCCGGATCTCATTGGAGGACGACTGCTAGTGATTTGAATTTTGAATTTGTTCCCTGAGCGCGTGAGGGGAGTGGGAAGGCTGGACGTGGATGAGAGGGAGGGTGTGAAGCCTAGTTGTGGGATCAGGGGGTGAGATCCAGACTTTCCATTCTTTTAGATGATTTCAATTATAATAGAGAAGATAGTGAGTTCACTATAAATTTAATTAAAAATTATTAGTAAGTAATGTATGAAAATTAGAGAAAATTATTATTTTAGGATTCCCAAACATGTGGCTTCGTTATTATAAGATTTTCTAACATCCGCTTCGCTAAAATAGGACTCCAAACTTATGAACTTTGTTTTTAATGACATTTTACTCCTTTTAATCATATTTGGAATGTCAAATACATGTATTTTCTCGTATTGATCATATTGCCCTCGGGCTAATAACAGCAATGCATCTATTTCTTTACGTGCCTTCCTTTCCTTCTGTTGTACGCACGCAAGGATACGGCTCGTCTCCTCTCTGGCTCCTTCGCCCGACGACTCGCAGTCGTAGCGCCGCCGCCGCCGGCGGCGGCCCCAATTCCATCCCCACGCTGCATTCTTCACCATGGATGGAGGAGAACCTCCGCTGCGGCCTAGCCCTAGCCCTAGCCAAGGCTGGGCCTGCTGCTCCAATTCCCTAGCCCTAGCCGAGGCTGGGCCTTCTGCAACGACGGCTGGAGCCATGGCCATGGCACCTGGAGGCGTGGCCGCGGCGGATGGTGGCCTGGACGCACAGGCTGAGGCAACCGATGGCCTGTCGATCGCACAGGAGATCTGAAGAATCATGGACTCTTGTGTTTAGGCGATTAACGACAATGCTAGGTCACTATGACTAACGTGTGTTTTGTAGAGGCAAAGTCATTTGTGTTAGATCATTAGTGATGCAATTTAAATGGACTTAATGGATATTCATGCCTCCAAGATGGAAATCGTTTCGGTTGCAAAGGATGATGATACAAGTCGAAGACTAGACTAGTTCTTAGTGCCATAAGGTTGAGAAGGGCACTAAGTATAGCTAGGATTTTGTTTTTCCTTTGACCGTACTATAAAGGGGGTATGAGATTAGTAGCTTGACCTAGGAGAGTTTAGGAGAGTGGGTATATGCACACTTGTCACAACTAGTCCTAGAGACCTTGCTTTCAGCCCTTGGTTAACCCTAGAAATGGTAGGAGCAAAATCCCTTGAGATATCTCAGCGAAAACAGTTGAAATAGGGGGAGAAAGAGGCTCCGGACCAGTCTGCCAAGTAGGCGTCGGACCAAGGAGAGTGGTCCGACGGTCCGTGACTTAGGCAAAAGTCTAGCTCGAGAAGCTTCGGACCACCTGTCTGGAGAGCGTCGGACCATAGGCGAGTGGTCCGATGGCTCGCATCAGAGAGAGAAAGCCTGAGAGAAGGCTCCAGACTAGTCCGACGGTGAGTCCGACGCTTCAAGACAGGAGGTTGTTTTCATACAGTAAGCTCCCTGGCTCCGGACCAGAGCGTCGGACCAGGGCTCCGGACCAAGGAGAGTGGTCCGGTGGTTCGAAGAAGAGAAAATGTTTTTCACTCAGTGAGCACCCTGGCTCCGGACCAGTGCGTCAGACCAGGGCATCGGACCAAGCAGAGTAGTCCGACAGTGCCTGAGTTGGAATTCAGAGTGAGCTTCGGACCAGTGTGCTTGGTCCGGTGGTGTAAGCTCCGGACTAGTCTGGTGGCTTCGCAGAGAGAGGAAAAAGCAAAAAAACGGCTAGTTTTGAAGGTGGGGACTATTTATAGTTGCCCCTTCGTCCTTAGGACATCTCTTGGCCATTGTTTCAGCTGGTGACACCTTGAGAGAACCTTAGGAGAGTCAAGTGCCTAGTGAGGGAGAGATTAGAGAGAGTTCATCTTGTTCTTCCCTCCTAGAGTGATTAGGAGTGACTTGTGTGCATCCATCCACCTTCCTAGCCTTGAGTTGGTCAAGTGAAGGTCTTGTGCTTGTTACTCTTGGTGTTTGATAGCACCTAGACGATTTGGTGGTGTTCGGAGGAAGTGATTGCCGGAAGATTGTTGGTGGTTCCTTCTCCAAGTTCTTGTTATCGGTTGTGGGCGATTCACCGAGCTGGAGTGGCAAAGAATCAGCCCGTAGAGAGCACTCTACCCTTGCGCGGGTACAGGGAGAGCTATACCTTGCGAGGTGCTCCAACGAAGACTAGGGGGGTGTCGACACCTCGATACCTCGGGAAAACATCGCTGCGTCAAGAATTCCTTTCCCTAGCTCTTTACTTACTTGCATTTCTTTCCGGCTTGTTCTTTCAATTCCTACTAGAATTGCTTAGGCTGTCTTTGCTTTCTTTGGCTTGCTATTGCTTTCTAGTTAGGATACACATTGCGGTAGGCACTAGGGGGTCATTGGCATTGTTAGGTTTTAATATTGCTTTAGAAATTTAAAATAAGCCTAATTCACCCCCCCCCGTCTTGGGCATCTTGATCCTTTCAATTGGTATCAGAGCAAGGTTGCTCTCAAATTAGACTTTACCGCCTAGAGCAAGATGTCCCATGGGGATGGACCCCCTCCCATGTTCGATGGAGACGACTTTCCTTATTGGAAGGTTCGTATGAAAGCCTATCTAGAGGCCGTTGATGCCGGCGTTCTCAAAGCCACCACCCTTGGTGGTTCGGTGTTCAGCGAAGATCCTTACTATGAGAAGAACAATGCTAAGGCAAAGAACATAATCTTCTGAGGCATTTGTAAGGATGTGTTCAACCGTGTGCGGAATTGCAAAACCGCACATGAGGTGTGGACAAATATTTGTGCTCTACATGAGGGTACCAAATGTGAAAGAGAAGAGCGCTATCACCTTATCATTGCTAAGATGAACTCTTTCACCATGCTATCTCATGAAAATGCTAATGAAATGTATTCTCGCTTGAATGTCCTTGTAGAGGAGTTGAATGGCCTTGGGCTCACTCAAATTTCTTCGTCCGATGTGGTGCGCAAGATACTTTGTGTCTTACCAATAGACAAGTATGGCCACATCGTCACGGTCCTACATCAAGGCGATCTCTCCGCATCTACACCAACACAAGTGTTGGGCAAGATCAATGCTCATGAGATGTACATGAAGATCAATGATGTTGGTACATCCTCCTCCAAGAAGAAAGATAAGGAGGATAAGAAGGACTTGTCTCTCAAGGCATCTTCCAAGGAGAAGTGCAAGCTACAAGTTGCTTATGAGAGCTCAAACGAAGATGATGACTACAACATCGCCCTCATGGTGCGCAAGACCACCAAGATGTTGAAAAAGTTAAACAAGAATGGAGTCAACTTTGACTCAAAGAAGAAGAATTTCTTCACAAGCTCTTCAAGGAAGCCAATCTCTCAAATGAAGTGCTACAATTGCATCACTCTTGGTCATCTAGCTCATGCTTGCCCCGAAGAGAAGAAAGAGAAGTTCAAGAACAACAAGTTCAAGAACTTCAAGAAGAACAAGGGTGGCAATGATAACTCAAGTGATGATGACAAGAAGAAAGAGAAGCCATACAAGAAGAAGAAGAACTTCAACTTCCACAAGATAAAGAAGGGTGGCAAAGCTTACATTGTGGGTGATTGGCTCACCGATATTGATGATTCAAGTGACTCCTCCGATGATGAGAGTGAAGAAGAGTAGGTTTCCGCATTGGTGATTGGTTCTTCGATTCCACCGCCACCTCCTCCTTCATCGTCAGGCTCATCCTCTACACACCTATGCCTTATGGCTAAAGGTGACAAGAAGGTACAAAAAGAGGATGATGGTGATGATCTCTCTAGTGATGATAGTGACGATGAAGAAGCACCTTCCTATGATGAGCTAATTAAAATTTGTAACAAGTACTCTAGCATCATAAGGAAGTACAAGAGTAAAAATGACAAACTTCTTGAAATCAAAGAAAACTTGCATGATAAGCTTGACAACTTGTCTAGTGCTAATGATGATTTGAAGCTTGAGATTAATTCTCTCACATCTAGCACTAGGGAGTTCAAAGCCTCTCTTAAGCAAGCAAATGAGAAACATGATAAGCTTGAGAGGTCATCCCAAGAGCTCCACACAAGGTATAACTTGCTAAAAGATGACTATAACCAAGTGAAAACTGATCATGGCACACTAGTGGTAGGAAATGAATTGCTTACTCAAGATCTTACACATGTTACTACTAAACCGTGTGCTAAGTGTGCAAGTGCTATCTCTTGTGAAATCGAGCTTGATGATGTGGCTCTTGAGCAAAGTGCTAAGTGCAAGGGCAAGAGAATTGTAGAAGCCGACAAGTATGATGATTATATGAAGATGAGGGAAGAGAACTCAAAGCTCAAGGAAGAGCTAATCAACCTCAAGGCAAACAAGCCCTTCACCATCAAGCCGACTCAAGAAGAAGACAAAGATGCTATCACTTTGATCAACTCTCTTAGAGAAGAAATTGCCAAGCTCAAGAATGACAAGACCAAGCTTAAAAGTGGCCTTGAAAAGTTCACCAAGGGCCATAATCTCCAAAGTGAGCTTCTAATGAGCACCATCATGAAGAATGACAAGACCGGTATTGGGTACAAGGAAAACCAAGTGATGAAGGCCAAGGTTAAGATTGAAGCCAAGAACTACTACAAGAACAAGTACAATGGATACAATCAAGAGAAGCCAAAGCCCAAGCCTAAGAGGTGTTTTGGATGTGGACAAATTGGTCACTTCGAGTTTCAATGCAAGACTCCACTTCCCAAGACCTTGCCCAAGCACACTAGGCCATTTGCTCATGATGCTCACTATGTCATCAACAAAGATTCCAAGGGTAGACCACTTGTGGTGTTCCTTGGACCACCAATGAAGAACAAGTCTAGGGTTCTTTGGGTTGCTAAGGAGTTGGTTGATAAGGCAATGGGACCCCGCACAAAGGGGGTTCCCAAACAACAAGCTTAACTCCAAGTTGCTTGTGTGTAGGTGAACTACAAGACCGGTGGGAGCCATTGGGTAATTGATAGTGGTTGCACTCAACACATAACCGGCGACCCCCGGATGTTCACCACACTTGATGAGGATTGTGCAAATCAAGACAAGATTACTTTTGGGGATAATTTAAAGGGCAAAGTTCAAGGCTTAGGCAAAGTGGCTATCTCCCAAGATCAATCAATTTCGAATGTCTTGCTAGTACAATCTTTGAGCTTAAATTTGCTATCGGTTAGTCAACTTTGTGATCTCGGGTTTCATTGTCTCTTCACTCCAAATGAGGTGATTGTGACCAAGATTGAAGATTCATCAATGATATTCAAAGGGTTCCGGCACAACAACCTTTACTTAGTGGACTTCACTTCAAATGAAGCTAACTTGCAAACTTTTCTCTTCTCCAAGAATTCTTTGGGTTGGCTATGGCATAGAAGATTAGCACATGTGGGCATGTCAACCTTGAAGAAGCTTGTCAAGAAGGAAATGGTTAGAGGAATCAAGGATGTGGTGTTTGAGAAGGACAAACTTTGTAGTGCATGTCAAGCCGGCAAGCAAGTGGCAAACACTCATCCAACCAAAGCTTTCATGTCAACCTCAGGAGTCCTAGAGTTGCTACACATGGATCTATTTGGCCCTACCACCTATGCTAGTCCTGGAGGAAATGTCTATTGCTTGGTGGTAGTGGATGACTACTCTCGATACACTTGGGTGTTCTTTCTTCAAGACAAGGGAGAGACACAAGGCATCTTCAAGAAGTTTGCTACAAGAGCTCAAAATGAATTTGAGGTGAAGATCAAGAAGATTAGAAGTGATAATGGCACCGAATTTGTGAACACAAAGATTGAAGATTATTGTGATGAAGTTGGGATCAAGCATGAGGTGTCTGCCACATGTACTCCACAACAAAATGGTGTTGTAGAGAGGAAGAACCGGACTCTCATAACTCTAGCAAGGTCTATGCTTGATGAGTACAACACTCCGGAGAAGTTTTGGGTGGAGGCAATCAACACCGCGTGCTATGCGACAAACCGTCTCTTCGTCCAAAGGCTATTAAAGAAGACCCCCTATGAGCTCGTCAATGGGAAGAAGCCGGATATTTCATTCTTCCGGGTGTTTGGTTGCAAGGTGTACATCTATAAGAAGCGCCAACACTTGGGTAAATTCCAACGGCGGTGTGACATTGGTTTCCTTGTTGGATATTCACTTAAATCCAAGGCATACCGTGTATTTAACAAAGCCACCGGCTTAGTTGAAGAAATGTATGACTTGGAGTTTGATGAAACTAATGGCTCCCAAGGAGCGCTTGAGGATATTGATGTAGGTGATGAATCCTTGAGGGAGGCAATGAAAAATATGCCAATTGGTGCTATCAACCCGCAAGAGGTGGAAGAAGTTGAAGATGAAGCAAATCAAGATTCTTCTTCTCCTCACACGCCTCAAGTTGATGAAGGAGATCAAGTGAGGGAAGCTCAAGAAGACAATCATATTCCTCAAGATCAAGTCGAGGCCGAGGCAAGCAATGTTGAAGCACCGCATCCTCCTCCTCAAGAGACAAATAGAAGATCAACATCTATCCTTCAAGCTCACCCCCATGATCAAATCATAGGGAGTCCATCAAAGGGAGTAATGACTCGCTCTAGACTTGCATCTTATGTTGAACATCACTCGTTTGTTTTCCTTTGTTGAGCCTACTAGTGTAGAAGAAGCACTTGCGGATCCGGATTGGGTGAATGCCATGCATGAAGAACTCAACAACTTCACCCGGAACCAAATGTGGACACTTGAAGAGAAGCCAAAGGATGCAAGAATCATTGGCACCAAGTGGGTGTTTAGGAACAAGCAAGATGATCAAGGCGTGGTTGTGAGGAACAAAGCAAGATTGGTGGCAAAGGGGTTCTCTCAAGTAGAAGGACTCGATTTTGGAGAGACTTTTGCTCCGGTTGCAAGACTTGAAGCCATCCGTATCCTTTTGGCGTATGCTTCACATCACAAAATGAAACTTTTTCAAATGGATGTGAAGAGCGCCTTCTTAAATGGTTTCATAAATGAACTTGTCTATGTCTCACAACCTCCCGGGTTTGAAGACCCAAACTTGCCTAATCATGTATATAGGATGTCCAAGGCACTCTACGGATTGAAGCAAGCTCCAAGAGCTTGGTATGAGAGGCTAAGAGACTTCCTAATCAAGAAGGGCTTCAAGATCGGGATCGTCGACACTACACTATTCACCAAAAAGCTTAATGGAGAGATCTTCGTTTGCCAAGTATATGTCGATGACATTATATTTGGGTCAACAAATCAAGACCATTGCAAGGAGTTTGGTGACTTGATGTCCAACGAGTTCGTGATGTCAATGATTGGCGAGCTAACCTTCTTCCTTGGCTTTCAAGTGAAGCAAATGAGAGAAGGGACCTTCATCTCTCAAGAAAAGTACACTTATGATCTACTTAAGAAGTTCAAGATGGAGGATTGCAAGCCAATCAAGACCCCAATGCCAACTAATGGGCATCTCGATCTCGATGAGGGAGGTAAACCGATTGACCAAACTCTTTATCGCTCTATGATCGGTAATTTACTTTACCTCACCGCATCTAGGCCGGATATCATGTTTAGTGTGTGCATGTGTGCTAGGTTTCAAGCAAGCCCTAAGGAGTCGCATCTTTGTGCGGTTAAAAGAATCCTTAGGTACATAAGGCACACCCCTAGCATGGGTCTTTGGTATCCCAAAGGAGCTCCCTTCCAACTAGTTGGCTATTCCGATTCGGATTATGCCGGGTGTAAGGTTGATAGGAAGAGTACCTCCAACGGGTGCCACATGCTAGGAAGATCACTTATTTCTTGGTCCTCAAAGAAGCAAAACAGTGTGGCATTGTCAACCGCCGAGGCGGAATACATTGCCATGGGAGCAAGTTGTGCACAAATCTTATACATGACCCAAACACTTCTTGATTACGGCGTTGTTTTAAAAGAGGTTCCACTTTTGTGTGATAATGAAAGCGCCATAAAGCTTTCTAACAACCCGGTTCAACACTCTCGCACCAAGCACATAGATATTCTCCATCACTTTCTTAGAGATCATGTGGCTAGGAAAGACATCACACTAGTTGGAGTTAAGAGCGAAGATCAATTGGCGGATATCTTCACAAAACCACTCGATGAAACAACCTTTTGTAGGTTGAGAAGCGAGTTGAATGTGCTTGATCACTCTAACTTCACTAAAAGATGAGCTTGTGTGAACCATGCATTCATATGTAATATAACATGTTTAACATGGTAATGCACTTAGGCTTGGCTAATGCGGTTGAGATAACCACCCTCAAAGCGTGTGACAAAGCTTAACCGTGGTTTAAACTTGCAAGCAACCTAGATTCAAATTCCGTTTTGCAGTGCATATGCATGAGTGATTCTTCTTCGTTCCTTTTCGGTTGAGTTCTTTGGTCATCTTCTAGGTTCATCACTTAGGGGGAGCAATTCAACGCTCTAGCTTCAGCTAATACCCCTCTTGTGTCCCTATGGTGACCCTTGGAGCTTTATTGAACTATTTTCTTATGAAAACTAATCCTAGCCTATGGCAAATTATTTCTAAATTGAGGGTTTGAGAGATGGTTCTTATGTTAAGTCCAACAAGTGCTCCTCTTTGCTTTTTTGTGTTGGTACTTGGCTAAGAGAAAGGATTGGAGAGAAAAATAGGAAAATTCAGAGCAAATTTAAGCACCGGAGCACCCTCCGGACCACTATGCATGGTCCGACGCTCAGTGGTCTGACGCTCTGTCCCTCTCTGCATAAATTTTCTCCAGCCACAGAAACCGTCGGACCACCGTCCGACGCTCCTCCGGACTATAGGCAAGTAGTCCGGTGCCTCTGTCAGTTCAGTCTTAGCACCGTCGGACCAGTCCGGTGAGTAGTCCGACGCCTTGGTCCGGTGCTCGGGTGCTCTCTGTTTTCTTCTCTGGATTCCGTCGGACCCTTCGTCGGACCAACCTCCGGACCATGCATAGTCGTCCGACGCTTGAAAATTTTGCACTTAACCCCCGCGTGAGCACTATTCTGTCAGTTCCTTCTCTTCCGCCATCCGTACGCCGCGCCGCTCACCGCCGCCGCTCTGCCCTAGCTCGGTCGCCCACTTGTGCCAGCACCTCTCGCCGCCGGTGAACCCTCCACACGAGCACCGCCGACCTAGCTGCCCTGCTCCCCTCCCTGCCGAGCAGCTGCTGCACCAGTACAGCAGCGTCGCCGCCCTGCCACCACCTTCACCACCCTCGGCACCGAGGAACCCACCTCCTAGCCGGCAATCTGCTCCATAATCTTCCTGCCAGCGCCAAGCAAGGGTTTCTCCCCTCCCCTTCCATTGCAATTGAAATTGCCAAGAAGGCATCTCACCCCTTAGGGTTTGGCATAACCCTAGGTGGGTTTTCGATGTTTTCGTCCTTGACCGAATTCAATTCGTCGTCGTCGACTTCGCCTCTTCGATTCTAGGGTATGGTTTCAATCCTTGAGTACGCGTTTTGTCGTATCATGGATAAAGTCATGTCCTAGGATGATTCTTTGCAAATCTCTTGAACTTGTCAACTCCAATTCACTAACTCAACTGTCAACTGTAATCTTTTAGTTGGCAATTCATCCTTGAGGAGTGTGGTCTGGGACTTGAGTCGCTCTGATTAGATACACTCTCTTACCTCAGGTATCATGTCAGATTTCATTCCTTTACTTATCTAGATGCTTTCTTCCATATGGACTCTTATCTCTAGATTTTATATATGCTTATATATACCCTGTCTATTCTATCTAGCAGCAGTCAGTGGCAGTTTAGACTCGGGGCAAAGCTCGCGAGTAAGGATTGAGGCAAAGCCTCACAAGTGTCAGTCCAGTGGCTTGCAGGCCCCTCTGTCAATTGTGATTTGATTGATCAGTTGGCAGTTGCTTCTTACAGAGATCAGTGGTTCTTGTGGCAGTGGATCTGTCAGTGGCTTCTTGTCAGTGGGCAGTGACTCTTTGATTGATCCGGTATGGCTCGTGGTTCTCATGCTCGCGCTGCTGGCTCAGGTGATGACACTCCTCCTCCTCCACGTCCTTACAGAGACAAGGGCAAGAAGCAAGTTGTTGAGAAGCCAAAGAAAAAGAAGCGAAAGCTAACAGAGGCTGAGAAAGCAGAGGCAGTGGCAGATGCAGCCGACCGTGCAAAGCGAGGCGGTCGTCGAGGTTCAGTGAGACTTGGCACCCCTCCGCGGGCTCTACCATCTACTCCTCCTACTGAGTCACAGACAGAGGACACTCCAGAGGAGCAAGAGCTTGTCACGGAAGCTCTGGGTACACCGTTGGCACCTCGTTCCTGGGGACGATCTACTCATTCTCAGTCAGCTCAGTCACCTCAGAGTACCTCAGCAGCTCCTACGGCAGCTTCAGCATCTGTTCACCTTGATCTGAGAAATCTCACAGCCAAGCAGGTGAAGAAGCTTCGGTTTGTCGCTCTTGAGAAGTGGTGCCCTGATCAGCGTGACCCCAGAGCCTCACCAGGTTGGCACACACCTCTCATGGAGGATTTCTACAGAGCAGCTCAGCTTACCAGCATCCAGATCCGACCTCACAGAGTTTGCTCCTTGGAGAGCATAGTTGAGTTGGCTGGTGAGGAGATCAGACCCTTTATCACATATCTTCCGGGACTCGCTAATTTACTTGGTTGTTCCGGAAACTATATTGAGAGATGGGTCAGAGAGTTCTATGCCTCAGTGTGGGTTGATCCAGAGCACAAGTTTCTACAGTATACCTTCAGAGGAGAGCGATATAGGCTTTATATGACTCGGCTCAGAGAGATCTTTCACCTCACTCAGACAGGTGGAGAGCTCGATCTTCACTATGACTGCTACAGAGGAGCCTCTGTGCCTCGCCGAGCTCGAGGTGGTCATACGTTGTCAGTTCAGGAGGTTGCTCCTCTCTTCAAGCCACCTTTCTCAGAGGGCTCCCATCGTAGCCCAGCAGAGCTCCGACCCACCGTTCACCGTTTGAACAAGGTTCTACGTCGTATCTTGCTGCCTCGCACCGGTTACAAGGAAGGATTGACCAACATGCAGCAGCTACTTCTTCAGGCCCTCGTCTCTCAGACACCGTTTGACATAGCCGACTTCCTTGTGTCAGAGATTGAGGATGTGATAGCGGATGGTATGAGGGCACGACGTCAGTTTCCCTATGCTCACTGGATTTCATCTATCATAGCTATTGAGCTTGAGGGAACCAACCCCGGACTCCGTGCCTTGCTGGATCAGTCACCGACTTCTTTCCTAGCCTACAGAGTCCTTGGTTCTTTTGACAGCCGGTTCGAGAACCGGGTGCTTCGTCTTGTCAGGGAGAGGACTGCTCCAACTGACATAGCTGATATTGATACTCAGGATGAGGCGATACGAGGTGTTGAGCAGCAGGAGCTCCAAGTCTTGGACACTGGAGCTGATGTGACTCCTGAGGATACTTCTTCAGACAGCTCAGGCGCCGACTTCCAGCCAGTTCCATCTATGCCCCCACGGGCTCACGACACTGAGGCTGGCGGCTCTGGCTCTGCTACAGAGACTATGATGCTAAAGATCCTTGAACGTCTCAATGAGCAGTAGAGCTCCTTAGTCACTGCAGTTACTCAGGTCCAGCAGAGACAGGATAAGATGCAGAGGCAGTCTGAGGAGCGTCACTTTGAGATGCAGCGACAGATGTTAGCCATGTAGTTGGAGTCACAGCGCTTACAGCTACAGTCTCAACAGCTTCAGCAGCATAATATGGCCTTTATGGCCCACATGATGAAGTGGACTGACGCCCCTCCTCTTGAGTTTCCAGCTGCACCTCAGATCTAGATGATGAGTACATCACAGCCCTCTCAGTCAGTTGGGCAGCTAGCAGGACCACAGTTTTCAGTTGACCCCTCAGTTGGCCCTTCAGTGGCTCCTTCGAGTTCCGCCGGACAGACCGTCACTCCCACCCCAGCCGTACAGTCCAGTGGACTTCAAGGTGCCGGATTGACCACCCCGTTCCAGTCCCCGGCGACTCAGGTGACACAGTGGTTGGACACCTTCGGCCCGACTCAGCAGTTCACCCCTCTCACTACTGGTTTCACACCGCTCTCTGTTACGATGGGTGCTACTGCCAGAGATCTCTCCGCGTCGTTCAGCGATATTACAGGGCAGCCATCCCCCACTGGTCAGCAGATAGCAGCAGAGGTTGAGGCAGAGCTGGTTGCACTGACAGCTGATCAGCACCGCTCTTCAGTAGCTTCCTCAGAGGCTACACACGACAGTCGAGCTCCCACCGTGTCCACTCCACCCACAACTGTAGTTGCTACCGATGCTACCGTCGTTACTACAACTCCAGTACAGCCTCTGCAGTCTCCGGTCCATCAGACTCCAGTCGAGTCCGTGCATGAGGCACAACCGGATACCGCAGCTCCTGAGGCTCCCGCAGTGACACTGGCACCGGTTTCTGCTCCTACTCCTACCCCAGCTACTGCTCCAGAGTCCTCGATAGCAGAGATCGCAGGCCTGACAGCTTCTGACCCCCAGACCGCTTCACTTCCAGCGTCAGACACTCAGGGGGAGGACTCAGATGATGAGACCTATTTGGCCGCGTTCAGGGTGCTCGACCGCTCCACAGCTGCTTCCACTCCGCCTCCAGACGCCTAGTTTTGGTGCTTCGACGCCAAAGGGGGAGAGGGAAAGTCGAGTAGATGGGCTAGCTTCAGGGGGAGCTAGGAGGATTCGTTCTTTTGATGTGTATTAACTCTATCGCATCATGTATCACGTTTACTGTCTTTATGCATTGTATGATATGTGTGATGTTTGAGAGTTGATGGTTGTGTGACATGTGTGGTCTTTCATCTATATATATCATGTCA
This sequence comes from Microstegium vimineum, assembly GCA_022036555.1. NCBI lineage: Eukaryota > Viridiplantae > Streptophyta > Magnoliopsida > Poales > Poaceae > Microstegium > Microstegium vimineum. Next base: position 30,314,223 of record CM039129.1, on the reverse strand, counting down.
CTTGTTTATGCTATATTGCTTCCGCGCTAATCTCTGATCGTTTGGCTATAGCATATCCTTTATGAAATCAAGTACTATGCTCAATTCATATCTATTGTGCTTGTCATGGCTTGAATGGTTAGGCATGTTTTTGTCTTTTCTATCACTAACCCATGCCTATCTCATGTCAAGTCATGTTTTCTCTTATCAAAATTCACTCATTATTCTCTACTCGAGCTTGTATTGTCGTCAATCACCTAAAAGGGGGAGATTGAAGAATCATGGACCCTTGTGTTTTGCGATTAACGACAATGCTATGTCACTATGACTAACGTGTGTTTTGCAGAGGCAAAGTCATTTGTGTTAGGTCATTAGTGATGCAATTTAAATAGGCTTAATAGATATTCATGCCTCCAAGATGGAAATCGTTTTGGTTGCAAAGGATGATGAAACAAGTCGAAGACTTGGCTAGTTCTTAGTGCCATAAGGTTGAGAAGGGCACTAAGTATAGCTAGGGTTTTGTTTTTCCTTTGACCGTACTATAAAGGGGGGTATGAGAGTAGTAGCTTGACCTAGGAGAGTTTAGGAGAGTGGTTATATGCACACTTGTCACAACTAGTCCTAGAGACCTTGCTTTCAGCCCTTGGTTAACCCTAGAAATGGTAGGAGCAAAATCCCTTGAGATATCTCAGCGAAAACAGTTGAAATAGGGGGAGAAAGAGGCTCCGGACCAGTCTGCCAAGTAGGCGTCGGACCAAGGAGAGTGGTCCGACGGTCCGTGACTTAGGCAAAAGTCCAGCTCGAGAAGCTTCGGACCACCTGTCTGGAGAGCGTCGGACCATAGGCGAGTGGTCCGATGGCTCCATCAGAGAGAGAAAGCCTGAGAGAAGGCTCCGGACTAGTCCGACGGTAAGTCCGACGGCTAGTCCGACGCTTCAAGACAGGAGGTTGTTTTCATACAGTAAGCTCCCTGGCTCCGGACCAGAGCGTCGGACCAGGGCTCCGGACCAAGGAGAGTGGTCCGGTGGTTCGAAGAAGAGAAAATGTTTTTCACTCAGTGAGCACCCTGGCTCCGGACAAGTGCGTCGGACCAGGGCGTCGGACCAAGCAGAGTAGTCCGACGGTGCCTGAGTTGGAATTCAGAGTGAGCTCCGGACCAGTGTGCTTGGTCCGGTGGTGTAAGCTCCGGACTAGTCCGGTGGCTTCGCAGAGAGAGGAAAAAGCAAAAAACGGCTAGTTTTGGAGGTGGGGACTATTTATAGTTGCCCCCTTCGTCCTTAGGACATCTCTTGGCCATTGTTTCAGCTGGTGACACCTTGAGAGAACCTTAGGAGAGTCAAGTGCCTAGTGAGGGAGAGATTAGAGAGAGTTCATCTTGTTCTTCCCTCCTAGAGTGATTAGGAGTGACTTGTGTGCATCCATCCACCTTCCTAGCCTTGAGTTGGTCAAGCGAAGGTCTTGTGCTTGTTACTCTTGGTGTTCGACAGCACCTAGATGGTTTGGTGGTGTTCGGAGGAAGTGATCGCCGGAAGATTGTTGGCGGCTCTTCTCCAAGCTTCTGTGATCGGTTGTGGGTGATTCACCGAGCCGGAGTGGCGAAAAATCAGCCCGTAGAGAGCACTCTACCCTTGCGCGGGTAGAGGGGGAGCGATACCTTGCGAGGTGCTCCAACGAGGACTAGGGGGGTGTGTCGACACCTCGATACCTCGGGAAAACATCGCTGCGTCACTGAGAATCTCTTTTCCCTAGCTCCTTATATTTCCGCATTACATTCCGTCTTGTTTTTATCTTACCTACTAGAATTGCTTAGGTTGCTCTTAATTTCCATGAACTGCTACCGCTTTCTAGCTAGGACACACGTACCGTAGGCACTAGGGGGTGATTGGCGTTTGATAGGTTTTCATATTTGCTTTAAAAATTTAAAACAAGCCCAATTCACCCCGCCTCTTGGGCATCTTGATCCTTTCAAGATCCTTCCAGACGCCATGTCCAATGCCCTAGCGAGATCATTGGTGCCCATTGTTCCTCATCCGGCAAGAGAGTATAATCTTCCCGTGATTGATGTGCAAAGGTAATTAATGTCCAGTTATCTAGCCCTATCCATAAATAATATAGAAAATATAATTACTCTATCCTCTGAATATACACACGAGCAGCAAATATATATTTAGTTTAAGATATGAGCTATAGGAACAACCAGTTGGTTTCTCGGATGCTTCATGACTGGTCTCATCGATCAGGCTACTAAGTATATATATGATTTAAAATACCATTATTTTCCTACCAAGGACTATATACTTGCACTGTTCTTTCCCAATTGAGGCTATATCTGCATGACTGCATAATATTCCAATTGTTTGTTTATGAATGAAATTATTAAATATTGTTGCTTTCAATATAGACTCCCCCGCCGGTTAAATATTGTCGCTCACTACTGTTTTATCGCTTGTTTATAGGTCCCAAGTAGATGACATGGAAAATATGGAAAAAGTTGATTGGGCAACATTAGAAATTGTGGAGACACATGATGATGAAGGTCGAATTGAAGTAATGAGCGAGACTAAGATGTGTGAGCTTTTAGGGTTGACAGATGAGGGCACAACAAATCAACCGACACAGGAAATTGAAAGGCAACCCTACCGTGGAGGTGGAATAATCTTGCTTGCAGCAAAGGTCATGTACTTGTCTTGAATGGCAGCACACTGGTAAGCCATGTCAACATGTTCTAGCCTGTGTCACCCGTCAAAAGGGAATTGACATAGAACAGTTTGTGCATGACTACTACTCTGTGAATAGATTTAGGGCTGCTTATGGAAGAGAGATTGAGCCGATGACAGATAAAACACAATGGCCACAAGTGGACCTTCCATTTTTAGTCGGTGCACCTCTTGCTAAATTACCTGTTGGAAGACAGAGGAAACTAAGAATGAAGGAATGGGATGAAGGTGGACACAAGAAGAAAGGTTCCAAAGATGGTAAATTTAGCAACAAGGGTGAAGGTGACAAGGGATGTGACAATGATAGTGTTCCAATAAATGGAAAGGGAAAGAAGATGATTAGAGGACCTATGACTTGCTTATGATGTGGAGAAAAAGGTCATATACAAGCTAATCCAAAATGTCCACTCAATGGGACCGCAAAAAAGAGGTACGACTAATTTTTATTTATCAAGAAACTTGAATGAAAATGTCAATATTCATTTATTTCATCACTTGTAGGAAGCGTAGGCAACATAGGAAGAATGTTACAAAAGCACATGAAGAACCTAGCACTCCACGGAGGCCGACTAGAGAAGAAATCCTACGGGATAGTCCATGAAGGGTCACAAGAAGGTAACAATTTTAACACATTTATCATAGACTTTTTTTTTGCATACATCTAATTGTATTATCGAATTTATGTACAGCAAGCTTGCAATATTACTAGGAGAGGGCACAACTTCACAAACTCATGATGACACCACTAGTCCCGTGACGACGATTCCTACCGCTACAACACCAAAAAAGATGACTCCGAAGAGAAAGCTTCGCATTGGATGATTTTTTTTAATGTTGCGTGTGATGAGATGTAAACTCTTAATTTATTTCATATGACTTGGACCTTATTTGGAACTAAATTATCGTCTTATGAGATGAACTTTTAATTGCTACAATCATGGTTTTATAATAAGATGAACTCGTTTGTGCAAATTTATGGTTTTATTTATTGCTTGGTTTTTTTTCTAATTTATATGACATGTTACACTGTATTTTGGTGGCTTGTCATGCCCAGTCAGCGGCCAGCCAGCCCCTGGCCACGTCCAGCCATGGCCATTTGCTGGATACGCCCAGCCAGGACAGGCCACGGCCAGCCAGGACAGGCAGGGGCCGACCAGCAAGGCAAGGCAGCGGCCACCATCCCTGCACATGTGTTTTCAAGGCCTGAGGGCAAAAGAGTCAAGTCATGACCAAATACATGTATTTCAGATGAGAAATCCTTTTAAAAGCTTAAAATATCATGAAAAATAAAGTCCATACATTTAGAGACCTATTTTAGCAAAGCGGATCTTAGAAATCCTATAATAATGAAGCCTCACGTTTAGAGTCCTATAATAACAATTTTCCCTGAAAATTATGTCATTCTACCAATTTGATAACTGATTAAAAATGATTATTCGCTGCCCTAGGTACAATTTAACTCCGTAAGGATTCCTAAATTCCTGTACTATAAAGAAAAAAAGATTAGGGACAAAAGCAAATTAAACCTTGATTAAACAAATATACTTGGCATACATTAAAACATCAATCAAAAGGGAGCAATTATGTACCTTCGTGCGAGCAATTGGGAGCAATTGGACGGTGAGTGGGCTGGGTGCCGCAGTCCAACCGCCGCCCATGCGCGGGTTCTGCCACGACGTAGAGGCTAGGCGCACGAATGACCGATCGACAATGGCGCGAGCACGACGCGCAGGGCGCAGACTCTGTCTCGCAGGTCGCAGCTCGGAAGAAACAACCGCCGCGCAGCGGAATGCGAAACCTACACCGAGGCGGAAGAGAAATTGACGGACGTATGCGAAACCTACACCGAGGTGAGAGTCTGGTTGTGGTGTCAGCACGGGCGAAGCTACCCTTTAGTTAGTGGGTGCACATGCACCCCAAAAAATGAAAAATCAATGGATTTGCTTAAAATTTCACCATATATGCACCCCCATGAGACATGTCTATACACCCACAAGGCAAGTGCATCCACCTCTAGTGTACTCTAGCTTCGCCACTGGATGTGAGGAGGTGAGATCAGACTTCCCTCTCTAAAAAGAAGATTTCAATTATAGTAGAGATATAATAGAGATATAGGCTGCATCCAACGCATGCAAATAAACATTATACTTTTGGCCCTATATATATATACTATTTTAAAGTCTGGTGTTGATTACTAATCAGCACCCTAGCACAACATCATCACACTCCAGCGGATATTAATTCCCCGATAGAAACTAGCGTAGTTATTAGAGCCATAACATTTTATTTTTTTCCTACATTTCCATTGGGTAATAAAATTATCCAGTAGTAATGTAGTTCGACCAGACAACGTCCCGTGCCATAAATAAATATTTATAATAATAATTGACGTTGCATGTCATAAAAGCTCATTACACCAATTTACATGCTATAAAAACAACATGTAACTCTAGTTTTATCTCTCAAATTTCTCTCTCCTCTCATTTTTGTATCAGAGCACGCCGAGGCCCCAGCGGCACCTTCCTCTCCCTGATGGCAGCGCTAGCTTCTTGGCCGGCGTCCATGGAGACAACTAATGTGGCCGAGGTGAGTTCCAAAATCCTCCATGTGGTCCGTGGCGTCAGCCCATATTCTCATGTGGTGGCCGATACGTCCATGATGCAGTAGATTCAGTTCATATGGGTGGCGACGGATCTTGGACATGACGGCCGATATCGGGTTCGCTTATGATCCATGGCGGTGGGGGACAATTAGTTCTATTTTTCCTTATTTATATCTGTGTGTTTGTTTCCTTTATTTTTCTCCCATTATTTATTCTTATTAGCCTTTCTCTTCAGATCACAAATCGGCAACGGGTCGCTGCTTCTTCGGGTGGCTGACACCCAATTGCAGCATGGCAACTTGATACTGGATCCTCGTACAGGATATCGTTCATGATGGTGTCATCAGAGAGGAGGTGCCGCTGAGTGCTGGATGGGCCGTGATTTTTATAGTGGCTAATTTCATAGATGTTTTTTTATATACTCAGGGATCTAATCCCATGTGTATGTATTACCAACGTGATGATTTTTTTATTCTGAGAGATCCATTCCCATGTCATGTGTATGTATTATGTGATATGTGCTTAGCCGATTTTTGAATTTACTATTCGAATACATTCTTAGCTGATTTCAGTTTAGTCGTTACGGTTTGGAAAGTCAAGTAATTCGATCTGCTAATCAGCACGTTGACGTAGCTTTTATATCACATTATCCCGAATGTTTTTATTTGCACTTGTAAAATGAACGAAAGTTTGACTCTTGGAGGTTCGATTTATATTCTCTATAGTTATGTTTAAGTATGTGTGTAATGTTTTTGTATCATTGACCAAATTTTCATTATTTTCATTACCCATTGTTATGTTTTTGCAAAAACAATGTTTATTTGCTCAAGACACCGTAGAAACTAGCAAAACCTATTGTTGCATTACTATACTAAACAAGATTATTACCTATGCCTAAAAACTTGGTAATAAAAAAGATACTTACTAAAAAGAGTATTACATATGTCTAAAAATTTAGTAATAAAAAATACTTAGTAATAAAAAATGGTACTTAGTAATAAACAATACATTAACCGCATACCACAACAAATTTTATTATACAAGGTCTAGAAAAAAATAAAATATTTATAGGTACAAATGATAGTATTTATAATAAATATTACCCCGTTCAAATACCGGATGACCTGTTAATATCACGACGAAATTTACCGCTCACAGGTTAAGACAAGATTATTTAATCTCCTAAAATATACTATTAGTAATAAGAAATACCTCGACCAGATATCAGACCCGAGCAAACTTACTACTCATAGTTCTGGACAAAAATATTTATAGACTCAAATGATAATATTAGTAATTAAAAAATGCCTTCCCGACGTCGGGATGTCTACAACAACCAATTTTATTATTCACATGTCATGATGTAATTATTTACATACCAAAATGATACTATTAATAGTAAAAAATTTCTTGTATGGATACTGGATGTCGCGTTGATTATCATAGAAAAATTTACTGCTCATGTGTTTAGACTAAATTATTTATCAGCACAAATGATAGTATTATTAATTAATAAATTATCTGGCCACAGACTGGACGGGTGACTATATTAGTCATTTTGACTACTCAGGTCCAGATGGAATTATTTATACACCAAAATGTGGTTCTTAGTAATAAAAAATAGCATGACTAGAGACCGGATATTCTTGTGAATATTACAAGAAACTTTACTATGCCCAAATGATACTATTAGTAATAAAAATTACATCATCCGGATATCAAACTCCCGTTGATTATCATAAGAAATTTACTCATCACAGCTCCTGGCACATTTATTTATAGACCTAACCGATAATATTAGTAATAAAAAAATAGCTAACTAGATATTGGATGTCCCGATGACTATGTACAATTTCAGACAAAATTATTTATAAGTCCACATCATAGTTAAATATGGTGAATAATAATAAAATAAGTAGAAAACAAGAACCACAAAAGTTAGATGCCAGTATAAAAAATTTAAAAACTCTCGTCGAAAGTTCCAACATCATCTTGGTAGCTAGCACAATCAACTTTACTGCGTATAGGCCTATACAAAGGTCACTCCTATTGATATCGCCAAAATAAAAAGGGTACAAATCATATGTCTTACTAGGAAAAAAACATGTTAGCTCGATAGATATAAAAAAACTTCTTTATTATACTAAAATTACTACTACTGGCTAGACCATAATAAAAGTTCATAATACTTTTTTTTAAAGAATCAGTGAATCAAAATTAAGATTTTAACTATAATTATATTAAATGTGAATAATTTAATTTTATAGACTCAATTTCACCAATATAATGGAGCGTGCCCGTGGAGAAATCAATCAAAGCATTGCGGTTATTGCTCTGTTATTTTAATGTACCTGTCATCACGTCATGTCTTGAAAGTATATTTATGCAACGTAGTAAGTAGTACTCCGTAATAAATTCAATACTTTTATACAATAGTTGGCTCCTTTATTTAATTACCACCCGCCCTCACTGGAATAAAAATAATGCGTAGCTGACGTTATAGCGGGGGCGTTGAATATTATTCACCACCCAGACTTCTAAATAGTGCAGTCCTCTATATATATATATATATATATATATATATATATATATATATTTTGTGACTTTCTTTTGGCCCTATATAGGGTAAATCTAATTCCTTTTTACTTACTCCACCATACGTACTAGCACCCTTGTATTCAGGACCTCTAGAGTTCATAAGGGCAACTCCAACAGTTTGACATTTAGACTTGGCATATCTAATTTTGTCAAAAAAACTAAAAAACTGGTGGCCAATAGTTTGACATTTGGGTTTGACATTTTTGTCAAAGTTGCAAATAAGAGCCCGTATTTGACAATTTGGAGACCTTAAAAAGGAGGAGATAAACATTTTTTTCACGACTTAACACTAGGCGGCGCCCTTTTTTTTCCTTCCTTTTTTTCACGGTGGAAGGCGGCGGCTTTTTTTTTCCTTCCCTTTTTCCCGTTTTTGCCAAGTCATTATGGAGAACTGTTGGAGATTACATATTTTTTCTTTGTCATATCTATTTCAGAGTTGACAAATTCCATGGTTTACCAAATTAAAATTACGGAGTTGCTCTAACGGATCGGCAACCGCCCACATGCGCAAATACCGATTGGATCAAATAGAAAATATTCCTTCGCTTTTTACGGATCTGTAGGATCTCATCAGATCTCATTTGCATATATGCTTTAGTACTCCCCATATATACTCTCGTGGCTTGTTGTGATGAGCTCGTGCCTGCGTGCCTGCGCACCGGCGGCGTCCCTCGCGGCAACCAGCCAGGCACAAATCATCACCGGCGGTGGCCCTTGCGGCAGCAACAAATCATCCCTGACGCACACACGGTGACATCCAGGAACGCTGGTGCCAGCAGAAGGAAGTAGCATCTAGGGAACCAGGTAAAAATTCATTCATCTGACGTCCATACTTTTCTCCCTTCCTTCACTCGAGTTCTCCAGTTGGCATGCATCTAATTTTTTTGGCAGTTGTTGCTCTGGTTGTCTGAACATATATATTCTGGTGGTCAAATAATATTTGGATCGGAATATGATGTCTTGATCTATGGTACAGCGACGAGATGACATTGCACATCCTTGCAGTCCTATGCATCAAATACGCACACATGTATATGCATACTCCAAGTGTATCCTTTTAAAAAAGCAATATGTGTGTATATACGTTTTGCTGAACCGATAATTTCTGTACATATATCAATATATCATATATGATCTCTTATCAAATGATTAAATCATATAGATATGATCTCTTATCAAATGATTAAATCATATAGATATGTAAGCATTAAAGCATATATACTCTGTCAAAAATATGTCATATCTTTCGTCAAAAATAAATAAATGTCATATCCTTTCTATTTTTTTTTTGAATGGAGTTACTTTCCTAGGGAACCTTTTAGGATTCATAATGTGATAGGAAACAACTGATTCACTTTCCTAGGTCTTTTCCAATAAAATTCACATTGTTCTGTTTGTCTGCTAATTGGATTAGCTAATTGGATTAGCGGTGGAGGCCAACAAAGTTTTTTTTTTGGGGTGGGGACCAGTGGATAGGCATCTGATTTGTTGCAAAATCAGCAATAAGAGATTCTAAATCCTGTTTGGATTGTCTTGTTAAGCACATGAATTGATTCTATGCAATTTGATTTTGTTTGATATTTCATCTAGCCTTTTACAGACAGAATTACATACTATACTATATTTTTCTTCAAGCACCACACAAATTGCTTTGTCCTTGTTGCCCGGAGGAAGGTTCTCTCTCATCACCTAAGATATCCGACTACATGTCATTTACGACACCGGAAAAGCTTGTGGATGAGTACACCAATATGTAGAATCTAACTTGACGTCAAACTTTATGTTGTCATGAATATTTGCTCATTATCACTATGCTTTATTTTAAATTTAATCACTATGTGAAACTGATTTCCAGTTGGTAGTTCCATACTAAATTTATTAGGATTTGTTTATTCCTATAAATAATTTCAGTTGTAGGCATCAGCTTGATTTCTTCTTCCTCCAACAAGTGCTCGAGTCCCTCGGTTCCATGACTTGTGTCAATGTGAAGGCAAAGGCGTACATAAATGCAGTGGGCGTAAACTGATTTCCCTCTGTTCCTGCCACCTGTTCCCTCCGTTGCCGGTTTCCATCGCTCCCATGATGTTTTGTCCGTTTCAAAATTCCGAGAATTCAGAGTTCTAGCTCGCCAACTCCACTCGCCACGCAGCCTCCCAGGCACCGCCGCCAGCGCCGCTCGCCGCTCGTCCCTCGTCCCTCGTCCCTCGTCCCCTGCGCCGTTCACCCCTCTCGCCACTAGCACTGCTGATCCCTCGCCTCCCCAGCCTTCTAGCGCCGCTGACTGCGCCTCTCGCCCCTCGCCGCCTGCGTCGCATGCCCCTTCCCCTCTCCGCCTGCGCAGGCCGTCCTTCTCCCCTCGCCCCCTGCTCGGCCCCTGCGCCGCTCGTCCATCTCCCTTCGCCTGTAGCATCCTGGCGCCGCCCCCTGTGCCGGTTTTGGCCACAGCACTCGCGGTCTGATCCGTCGCCACCAGCGTAGCTTGTCCCTCTCCCCTCTCCTCCGCAGCCTCCCAGACCTCTTCCGTGACCTCCGACGTTGATTTCGACCGCTGCATCTGCAGCCACGGCGGCGGCCTCATCAGCAGCGCTCGCTGGTCCCGTTTTTTGCAGCCTCTCCTAGCCAAGGTACAGGCGCTCGTCGGTCTCGCCTACCCCCTGTCAAATGAGTATTGTTTCTGTGCTTAGATATTGATCTATTACGATTTCTTTTTTTTCTTATATTATAGTTTTGATAAGAATTATGCACATACATGTTTTGAAATCCTTTTTGATTCATTAAATCAAACTGGGCTAATGTAATTTGTTTTTACAATTATATTCAACGATTTATCTTCTCTAAATTTTCAATTTTTTAGACCATACACTTAGGTTTTTTTCTTATGGTGTGATTTTAATTTACCAAGGGAATTATTTATTATGGAAATGCAGATCGTCAGCCATTGCCACCGGACAATATTCATGCTGCAAAACGTTATGGCTCATCAACCAAAAGGTTTTTGTTTCACATCATCCTATTATCTTTATCTTTTTTTTATTTTAATTTTATATACTGCTCTATTTCCATAATGAGCCAGTTGCATTCATTGAATTCAAAAAATTGAAATTGTTCATCATTCAAATGTGGTATTCTAAATAGGCATGTACACAATGTCTTTAGGCTTCGGATGGAGTTGGTTGATAAGATACCTGACAACCCAAAGAGGCTTGTATTTGAGAGCACTCAACAGCGGTCAGTACATATATTTGTATTTGCCTGTTTCATGTGTTGGACCTCCTTATTTTCTCTCTACGATGATTTTAATGTGATTATTTATCCTGTTGCGGCAAGACGAGAGATACCATCCTCACCGGTTACAACTCCTGGGAATAGATGTACTATATGTTATTCAGTTACAATATAGAGTTAGTATTGTTTCTAAATTAATAGACAAAATCAGATGCGTTCTTTTTCAGCTTACCTAATCTTGTTTATGAATTTTTTATATAACAAATATATTTATATAATCTGATGCATGGAGACATAATTAGAGTACATTTAAATATACATAGATTTTAAAGTTTGCTATCCTACATTACCGTTATTCTTTCATTGCACTTCGGCTTGTCCTTTTGTCAATTAACAGTTTCCATCTTATTCTGAAAGCTCACAAGATTTTTCAATATTTGAAATCATCTAACTTTCCCACACCCACTTTCAATATTTCCATCTTTTTTTTTCTTATCATGTCGCTGTTTCCCCCTTTCGTTTTTAGATGCAAGGTGTTCCCGTTCTAAGCACCCTGCGACGACAGCTACTTCCCAAGAACACTCACATAGAAGGTACTGTTTCTGCACAATCTTGCTTACCAAAATTCCCACCAATCACAATCCTTTGAGGCATATCAGTGTACTCTTTTAATTTGTATTCTGTGTCCAAACATGCTGTACCAAAATTTTGTCTTGTATCCCCTATGTAACTATAACTCTGGTTTGATGTGTTCTCTAAAAGGTCATGATCATTTGTAGAACACAAGCTACTCAGCGTGTTGTTAGGGTGCCGAGTCACCTGAAAAGGGTGGTTTTTGAGAGCTCGCAGGAGAGGTCCATACGTCTCTCAATTTTTAATAAAGTTTATCTGCGCCTTTTTTTAGGTTCGAGCATCGCATTCGACGAGATCATGTTTTTCCTTCTGCAGCTGATCATGACAGTGATGATGATTTCATTCCTTTTCCCAATGTCCGTTCATCCCCACACATCTTCAATTCTAAGAATAAGAATCTTGGTCCAAGGAAGTATAGGAAAACACGAACATGAATGTCTTCCGGTGGATGTACCTAGGTGTGTACCATATATGTACTTCCGCATTTTTTATAAGATCAAGCATTCTAAAGCTCCTCCTCGTGTTCAACAGTAGTTTGTTTTTTCACCCAATATACCACAAATATACTCTGGTGTCTTTATTAGCCATTCTTTTTTATATTTGTCTTGCTTTTTATTTCCCCTGCACTTTTTTTTTGACAAGAATTATAATTCTGACCGTCTCTTCATTTGTATCCATTCATGACATTACTATTTCAAAAATTCTTGTTATATGTCCCAGGCAAGACAAATGAAAAAGAGAGCTAGCCGTTCTTCCATTGTAAATGTTCGGTGCAATCCTGGAGATGTTACCACTCAATTGTTGAACCCACAACAGTATGTTGTTATCGATGTTGGTGGATTTGGTCAGATGCTAAGAATGAAGATCGATGCGGTAGAGAACAAAAATCTTCTAACCTGGCTATTGGACCACACTGATCCTGATCGTATTCTAATTAAGATTGGTGCAGGCAAGGTTCTTCCGATCACTCCACAAATCATTAGAATGATTATTGGTTTGCCTATTGGTGGTGAAAACTTCAAGTAATACTCATGGAAGGAAGATGTTATATTTCACGAGCAGCTTATCTCTGATCAATGTGTCACTGAAGATTGTGACATACATATAATGAACTTGCAACAAGAGATCTTAAAGGGAAATGTCAACCCCCTCATGAAAAGATGCTTCTTCATGGTACTCTACAACAGGCTTCTTCTTCCAAGCAGCAGCAACACCATTGGTTCACTTGACATCAAGAGGACAATGGATCATCAATTGTTCGGAGTTGTTGACTGGTCCCAGGTTGTATTCAATGATCTCCAGATTGCTGTTCGCAACTGGCACGATCGGGACAAAAATCAACTCACTCAAACCATATATGGATGTGCCATTTTCCTAATTGTAATTTTCTTTTCATCTATCATTCTTTTTATTTATTTTTTGTAACTTTCCTACCACCTAACAATGTATGGTTGTGCTAAATTTTACCCCTCCTATTATGTCAATAGGTATATTATCTAGACAACATTGACCACCCCATCTTGTTGATAGATCGGACTTCAACTCCACACCTTGCATATGATAATGTTTTGATTCATCTCTTAACATATGCTGATAAAAATAACCGCTAAGGGTGCACATACCTTTGGATTCAAACATGTGAGTCAGTTATCTCATCTGTTTTATACTGATTCATTATTACAACCATATTAATAACAAGCATGTTTTATTCAATTTGATGATATCTCATACAGTTCAAGCCATGGAGTACCACCTGCTATACTGTTGCATATATCCCTGGTGCTCCCTGCCAAAACACAAATGTCCCCAGTTCAGGAATACCGAATTTAGACATCCAAACCTCCAGGATTTGTTATCTCGGCTGACGGATTATCTGATTGGATCGTGTAGAGAGAGACTACGGGGTTTATTTTCTCAGTTTCATCACACATTCTCTCAGAACAAAAGGTCCATTGAGAATTCTATTGGAAATATTGTGAGAGCCCAACATCGTCTAGCTGATCAATGGCGTCCATTCATTTATGAACTCATTGCATCACAATCTCCGGACACCAACATTCTAGGTGACCCTTCTAGGACAATGCATACACACAGTGACCATGATACTCATGATTCTGGCCATCATACCCCCACCTTCAATGCTATGCAAACTCTTACTTTAGTTCATAAATATGTTACCTCACTTGTGTCGTATTGCTTTTTATTAAATATAGTAACATATTTTTACCATTTATGCCTAGCTAGGTCATGGGATTTTGTCCCATGCCAGCTTGGTTTCTGCTGGTACTTTGGAGCCAGATTGATGATCAAGCACCCTTTCACAGCACTCCAGGTACTGTCTACTTCTGCTGTTGCATGTTTTTAATTTCCATTATTTACTATTTCTATTTGTTTTGCTATGTTATTCTCGTTAAGTGTCATGACGTGTACATTTGTAGGTCCTAGTTCATTTAACCCCACTTCACAGTCAAGCCCATTTGGCTCCCCTGTTCATTGTGTAGTTTCACCGCAACATATTTCTGAGCAATTACCTAGTCCATCGACTGCACAGATGCGCACCTCTCCAAAAGGTGTTTCTAGTGCACCCCTCTTACTTTGTTTTTCTCATATTATCGACTACTGTTCCTTTGTTCAAAGAGCATCACTTTCTACTATCCTTTATCATGATTTCCTTTCACTGATACTTCAGTTTTCTCTCATCCTCCTTATTTGCTACCTCAGGTTTGTCCACGCCCTCCTTTTCATAATTAAATTTCAATTCTTACAGCAGAATACAACCATAAATTTTATTTCCAATTCGTCCACACATGTTTCTTCACTGTGACAACCAATCCTATCGTTCCTCCCCAAAATTCAGTTCAAACTCCGATTATGGATCTAGTTCGAAACACCACTTCAGAAGACGGCAGCCCAAGCCCTTATCCACCTGGTTACCATGTGTTTCTTCTTTTCTTCATAGTTTTTTCTCTATTTTATTTCTATTATTTTTTACCCTTTGTACTTTCAGCGTCTGGGTTCAATTATTCCCCACTTTTTGCGTCAACAATCGACCAACCCATCAACAATCATTGTCTGCTTTAAACACATGTCCAGATGCGAGTCTGTCTCAGGTTCTGTCCAAACTTATTCCACCATTCTTTTTTAATTGCCAACAAAATTACATTTATTAAAGCATTTCCTCATTTCTAATATTCATTTCATATGATTCGTTACTTTTTGTTAGACTGAATCAGTAGAAAAGGGTATCCTCTTTTAAAAACAGGAAAATTTACTCATGTAAGTGCACCTATCCGTTCAGTTAATGACACTAGTTTTCTATACCATACTGTATGCTTTTCATTGTCATTTCAAAATTAATGACACTAGTTTTCTATACCATACTGTATGCTTTTCATTGTCATTTCAAAATATCACAACACCCTTTACTTTATTATAAACTTGTAAACCAATTTATTAATGCTATTTCTCCACCATACTTTTTTCATTTTGCTATTTCTAGTTTGGTCAGTCATGTATGTCAACATGCCAATTTTAATGTTAGTCCCTCATTTTATTTTAAACATTGTCACTTGCATTTTTTTTCCCTATTCTACTGTTTTTTCTTTACTGCTCTCAATAATTCCACAATATTTTATTTCAAGCTTTAAATTAGATTGAACAATCATCTTTTCTTTTTTTCTCCTTTTAGTCTCAAAGCTTCAATACTGCTGAAGTTAACTTTGCTTCATGTCCCTCCCCCATTCATGTTGTGATCATACCTCTCATTATGCCCCAAATGATCCCAAACTGCCTCAAGAAGGCAATAACACAACTGTTCGCAAAACAAAAAGAAAGTAATAACACAACAATCGGACAAGCCAACACTTATGTATACAAGTGGCCAATTTTAGATGACTTGCCTATGTTCAAGTTGCCTGGAAAGAGATAAATTAAATATTTAAATACAAATTCTTTCTACAAGGCTAGTGCACTTCTTTCATTTGAACCTAAAAGGATTTATTGTTCCTACATATATCTGCTCATCCACTTTTATTTGTTCTTCCGATTCGCCTCTTCGCCGTCCACCTCTACCTCACCCTACAAGATTTTATTGAACACATTATTAACTGAAACTAATATGTTTGAAATTTTTTGCCTTTACATAACTATAGTCTTGTCGATCGAGTCTCACCGTAGTTATCTCTCCTTTCGTTGATCCATTCCTTGCAAGAATGGTGGTAACTCTTCGTCCACTCGGCGTATATCCTCATAGATTTCTTTGTTATACCAGTAACACCAGTTTCTTACATTTTCTTTCTTTGTGATTTAAAACTTTGTTAGTCTACTATCACAAGACTCCCAACCAAAACAGAACACAATTCATTAGTTCAGACTCTTACCTTTCCATCCTTGCTCTTGTTGATACCCACTTCATTTTGTCTTTTATCTCCTTCCCTGCTATATTCCTTCTTTCTACCCTCCATATCTCAATTTCTTTTGTTTTTAAATTTCTGACTATCAAGTAACAAGTATCTCTTTACTAGTAATCATTCAATTTATCCCATGCCCTTTTAAAGCACGTTGTAACATTTTGTTCCGACTCATGTCGATTCATTAGGACCGTGCATTGGCACATGGGCGTGTCAGCGTTCTCAATATCAATCATGCCATCTCTTGATATCATGCAGAGACATAGGATCGAGTTGTGCTAACGGTTTTGTGGTTCACTCTGTATGCATTGCATGTGACTTATTCAAAAAACTCCGCATTCATTGTTTTGCGTCAAGCTCACCATTTTTTTACGATTGTGTCGTTAACATTCATTTGTGTCTTCATTACATGCATTCGTTTGTTTTTATCTTGTCCTAGTAGTCCATTGACCCATCACACAACCTTCATTCATAGTTTTCCATCATCAATGAACAAAAATTAATTATCACTACATCAATGTCCGTTATTTTCCCATACTATTTTCCGCAAATACAATCTGAATAGACTTAATATTATTTTAAAAGGAGTTGTATTATCCTTTCCTGCCAAAGAGTTAACTTGCATATCAAAGATTACTCTGAGCTCACCTTGTATCATGTTGCTTATCTATGGTGCTATTAATCTTCATTTAAATTATTGACGTCTTCAATAATTTTTAATATTATCATGAGTTGACTCGCTACATGTGATCTATTGACAACAATCTGAATGACTTGTTCTATGTGACCCAAAGCATATTCATTTTCTTTCTCACCTTTTCAATGCATTATTACAAGATGAACATTTTTTTTGCTTTTCCATCAATCAATCCAATATACGAACAATTACATTTTTTTCAATGTCAGTACTTTATTACTCATGTGTCATTTGCTTACATTTTCAAACCCGTAACTCATATTGGAGTCCAACCAGTTATATTATTTCGAACACAACTGTCTTGATTATCTTGACTAACTCTCCAAATACAACATAAGTCCATATGCATCTTCCTTGGAGATTCACAATTTTCATCCTCATTGTTTTCATTCCATGTCCACATTTCATTTCTTGATCATCTTCATTTCTCATTTCAATTCCTACAAGTATGATAAAAGTTTCATATAGGTGCACCAAGTTTATCTCCATTCAAATCAAATTTTATTTTAAATGATTCAAATTGCTTAACGTCTCACCTCGCCATCTTTGTCAACATCCTTTTTGGCTTCACCTAGGCCCAACATGATTTTCTTGTACTTTTTTTGTCTCACTTTCTTCTTTGACGATTTTCATGGCTTCTATCATGATCCACCTTGCACGCAACTTCTTCATACTGTTTTCACCCTCCTCATCCTCGGAAGTGGCTTCTGTTTTTTCCTTTATCACCCTCGCTTCTTTCTGCCATGTTGATGCTCCTTTCTAGTTACTCTAACTTGTGCCTCAACATATTCTTTTCCTAGTTAAAGACAACTTAACATAGACCCTGTTTGGTTGGGCTGTGGCTTTTGGAAAAGCAGCCGTGAGCTGTGGCTTTCAGAAAAGCAGCTTTCGAAAAGCACCCATGACAAAGTCGAAAGCCCCTTTGGTTTAGGGGTCCTAGCTTTTAAAACGTCACTTTCCACTAACAAGCGGGCCCTACTTGTCATGCTCTTCCCTCCTCTTCTTCCTGCATCCTATGCCCGTAGGAGAGAGAGCCGTAGAGGGGAGCTCGCCAGCCTCCGCCGTCAGCTTCGTACAGGCCTTTTCGTACCACGCTCGCCGACTGCGCCACGCAGAGGAGCCACGCCGGAGGTGCCTCGCCGGCCGCGCTCCACGCACGGGGCTCTCCGGCCACGCCATGCACATGCGCCACGCTAGGCCGCCCCACGCACGGGGCTCGCTGGCCGCGCTGCGCCGGGAGCTTACGGGCCGCGCAGGAGGCACCTCGCCGGCCGCGCTCCACGCACGGGGGCTCGCCTCGCCGGCCGCGCTCCACGTCGCCGTCGGGGCCTGCTT
Organism: Microstegium vimineum; assembly: GCA_022036555.1. NCBI lineage: Eukaryota > Viridiplantae > Streptophyta > Magnoliopsida > Poales > Poaceae > Microstegium > Microstegium vimineum. The sequence continues at coordinate 30,296,028 of CM039129.1, read as the reverse complement.
CCTTTGCTCGGACGGAGCCCGCGCTCTCTGTTGGCGAGCGGGGAGGGAAGAGTCAGCCGCGCCGATTGCTAGGGAAGGCCGTACCTGGCTTGCCGGGGAAGGCCACATCAGGGAGGGGAGGGCCACCGGAGGGAGCTATTGTGCCAGGGAGGGGGCACGTTCGCAGGGGAATCACGCCGGGGAGGAGAGTGGGCGCGTCGGGAGGAAGAAGACGCCGATGAAAAAAAAGGCTCGGGAGAAACATAAAAACGAAACGGTATCTTACATAACCAGCGGCAGGTGGGTAATTTTTGGGCTCAAAAGCCAGTGAAAGCAGGGGGTGAGGTGCTTTTGGATTTGTACTAGAGTGAAAGCTGCTTTTGGATAAAAGCATGTGTGGCTTTTGGGCCCTTTGGTTGGCTTTTGGCTTTTGCAGAAGCAAAAGCAGGTTGGAAAGCCCAACCAGAGGGGGCCTTAGTGATCGTGTTCGCACCCACACTGCTTCTATATTACCATGCAGGAGCACATGAACATTTTAGTGTGCCTATTCTCACCTCATCTCTTGATACCATTCATCGCCACAGGACCAAGTCGTGCTCACGCCCTCACAACACCAAACATTGCTCAATACATCTCTAGGTAACATGCAGTGGTACAAAATGAATTATAGGCACGCCATCTCTCGAGATCATGCAAAGTCATAGGACTAAGCACGAGATATATGTTTCTAGGTTCACCTCTCTCTCATTTATTGGAATGCAAAGGCATACGACCAAGCACAACATAGCTCTTTCTATTTATAGTGTGCTTAAGTTTTGAGCTTGTTTCTCCTTTTTCTAACTCTTCTGAGTACAAATCACACTATTTTCGTTTACTTCGTCCACAAATTCACTATGCCCAAGCCACCTGGTCTATATCTCAAAGATTACTAAGAATACTATCGAAACCGTGCGGCATTACACGAACTTGAAGCTACAGATACAACATCAAGCAATTCGAGGTACACTTTGCAGACTCACAATAGTGTAATAAACTCTCCTCCTAAAGAGCATGCACATTTGTCGAATCCTTCTCACGCAGAGGTAAATACCAAGCCTTTTGTCCTTATGGTGACAGTAGTGATGAAGATCTTCTGACCCCTGAACTGTCGGAACCATCATCTTCTGACACCGAAGACGATAGTGAAGGCAAGGGAGAGAATGAAGAGGATACAGGTAGTGGCTAATATAAAGTGTCTGTCAGGAGGGGCCGTCCATGACAACAAAAGATTATGTGTAGCAGTTGAGCGATGTGTTCAAAATTTAGGTGGTCATATGTCTTGGCAATCATTCTACATTAAAACAAATGTATGCATGTATGGATGTGAATGAAACAACTGTTAGCACGAATGAAAAAGGTTTTGATTCCCGGAAAACTTGACATGCAAAAAGTAATGGAAAAAATCACATGCAAAGAGTCAAACTAAAAAAATATGTATAGTGCTATTAATTTAAATAGTGATTTAAATGTAATAAACATCCACAAATCTGGAATTGAAGATTCAATTGTTGGACATATGAAATAATGAAACAAAATGAAAATAGCGTAAAATAGGTAAAAAGAAAAAACAACTATAAGCTTAATAGCATATGATATTACATAAATCAAGAATGGTAAGAAAATACATATGAACTAGAACAAAAGATTCTTCTTGGCTTTAGGTTCAGATGAGTTGTCGTCGTGTTCATAGGAAGAATTATTAGGATCATTGAGAGAAAGACGTTGAACTTCATTGGGGCCTTCACTATCGTCTTCGGTGTCAGAAGATGACGGTTCCGACAGTTCAGGGGTCATAAGATCTTCATCACTACTATCACCATAAGGATCATCGTCGATCCTTCTGGATTTCTAGTTAGACTTGTGAATGTCCAGCGGATAATAAATTTTATCACTTGGAGGGTCAAAAGGCTTGGTATTTACCTCTGTGTGAGAAAGATTCGATAAATGTGAATGCTCTTTAGGAGGAGAGTTTATTACACTATTGTGAGTCTGCAAAGTGTACATCGAATTGCTTGATGTTGTATTCATAGCTTCAAGTTCGTGTAATGCCGCACGGTTTCGATAGTATTCCTAGTAATCTTTGAGATATAGACCAGGTGGCTTGGACATAGTGAATTTGTGGACGAAGTGAACAAAAATAGTGTGATTTGTACTTAGAAGAGTTACAAAAAGGAGAAACAAGCTCAAAACTCAACCACACTATAAATAGAAGGAGCTATGTTGTGCTTGGTTGTATGCCTTTGCATTCCAATAAATGTGGGAGATGTGAACCTAGAAACATATATCTCGTGCTTAGTCCTATGGCTTTGCATGATCTCCAAAGATGGTGTGCCTATGATACATTCTGTACCAATGCATGTTATCTAGAGATGTATTGAGCAATGTTTAGTGCTATGAGGGCGTGAACACAACTTGGTCTTGTGGCGATGAATGATATCAAGAGATGAGGTGAGAATAGGCATGCTGAAATGTTCATGTGCTGCTGCATGGTAATATAGAAGCAACGTGGGTGCAAACAAGATCACCAAGTTAATTTGTCTTTAAATAGGAAAAAAATATGTTAATGCACAAGTTAGAGTAACTAGAAAGGAACATCAACATGGCAGGAAGAAGTGAGGGTGAGAAAGGAAAAAAAGAAGCCACTTTCGAAGATGAGGAGGGTGAAAACAGTATGAATAAGTTGCGTGTAAGGTGGAACATGATAGAAGCCATGAAAATCGTCAAAAAAGAAAGTGAGACAAAAAAAGTACAAGAAAATCATGTTAGGCCTAGGTGAGCCAAAAAGGATACAGACAAAGATGGCGAGGGGAGTCGTTTAGCAATTTGAATCGGTTAAAATAAAATTTGATTTGAAAGGAGATAAATTTGGTGCACATATATGAAATTTTTTTCATACTTGTAGGAATTGAAATGAGAAATGAATATGATGAAGAAATGACATGTGGAGATGGAATGAAGACAATGAGGAAAAAATGGTGAATCTCCAAGGAAGATGCATAGGGACTTATGCTATTGGAGAGTTGGTCAAGATAATCTAGGCAAATGTGTTCGAATTAATATAAATGATTGGACTTTAATGTGAGTTACGGGTTTGGAAATGTAAACCAATGACATCTGAGTAATAATGTACTGGCATTAAAAAATGTGATTGTTCGTATATTGGATTGATTGATAGAAAAGCAAAAAAAATGTGCATCTTGTGATAATGCATTGAAAATGTGAGGAAGCAAATGAATATGCTTTGGGTCATGTAGAACAAGTCATTCAAATTGTTGTTAATAGATCACATGTGGCTAGTCAACTCATGAGAACATTAAAAATCATTGAAGAAGCTAATAATTTAAATGAAGATTAATAGCACCATGGATAAGCAACATGATACAAGGTGAGCTCAGAGTAATCTTTGATATGCAAGTTAACCCTTTGGTAGGAAAGGATAATACAACTCCTTTCAAAAGAATATTGAGTCTATTCATATTGTATTTGTGGAAAATAATTTTGGAAAATAACAGTCATTGACGTAGTGATAATTAATTTTTGTTCATCGATGATGCAAAACTATGAATGGAGGTTGTGTGATGGGTCAATGGATTAGTAGGTCAAGATAAAAACAAACGGATGCATGTAATGAAGACAAAAATGGACGTGAACGACACAACCGTAAACAAAAAATAAAATGGTGAGTTTGATGCAAAACATTGAATGCGAAGTTTTTTGAATAAGTCACATGCAATGCATGAAGAGTTAAACATACAACCGTTAGCACAGCTCGATCCTATTCCTCTACATGATATCAAGAGATGGCGTGATTGATAATGAGAACGCTGATACGGTCGTGTGCCAATGCACGGTCCTAATGAATCAGCATGAGTGGGAACAAGACGTTACAAAGTGCTTTAAAAGGGCATGAAATAAAGTGAGTGGTTAGGAGTAAAGAGATACTTGTTACTTACTAGTCAAAAATTTAAAAACAAAAGAAATTGAGATATGGAGGGTAGAAAGAAGGAATATAGCAAGGAAAGAGATAAAAGACAAAATGAAGTGGGGATCAACAAGATCAAGGATGGAAAGGTAAGAGCCTGAACTCATGAATTGTGTTCTGTTTTGGTTGGGAGTTTTGTGATAGTAGACTAACAAAGTTTTGAATCACAAAGAAAGAATAGGTAAGAAACTGGCGTTACTGGCATAACAAAGAAATATATGAGGATATACGACGAGTGGACAGAGAGTTACCACCACTCTTGCAAGGAATGGATCAACGAAAGGAGAGATAACTACGGTGAGACTCGATCGACAAGGCTATAGTTATGTAAAGGCAAAATATTTCAAACATATTAGTTTCAGTTAATAATATGTGTTCAATAAAATTTTGCAGGGTGAGGTAGAGGAGGAAGGCGAAGAGGCGAATCGAAAGAACAAATAAAAGTGGATGAACAGATATATGTAGGAACAATAAATCCTTTTAGGTTCAAATGAAAGAAGTGCACTAGCATTGTAGAAAGAATTTGTATATAATTTACCTCTTTCCAGGCAACTTGAACATAGGCAAATCATCTAAAATTGTCCACTTGTATACATAAGTGTTGGCTTGTCCGATTGTTGTGTTATTGCCTTCTTGAGGCAGTTTGGGATCTTTTGGAGCATAATGAGAGGTATGATCACAACATGAATGGGGGAGGCAGATGAAGCAAAGTTATCTTCAGGAGTATTGAAGCTTTGAGTCTAAAAGGAGAAAAAAGAAGAAAAGATGGTTGTTCAATCTAATTTAAAGCTTGAAATAAAATAGTGTGGAATTATTGAGAGTCGTAAACAAAAACAGTAGAACAGGAAAAATACCAGTGATCATGTTTAAAATAAAATGAGGTGCTAACATTAAAATTGGCATGTTGACATACATGACTGACTAAACTAGAAAGAGCAAAATGAAAAAAGTATGTTGGAGAAAGAATTAAATGTACAAAGAAAAACTACATAATAGCGTTAATAAATTAGTTTACAAGTTTATAATAAAATTAAGGGTGTTGTGATATTATGAAATGACATTGAAAAACATACAGTATGGTACCGAAAATACAATCATGTATAGAAAACTAGTGCCATTGACTGAACGGCTAGTGCACCTACATGAGTAAACTTGCCTGTATTTATAAGAGGATACCCCTTTTCTACTGATTCAGTCTAACAAAAAGTGTGAAATCAGTAAACAAGCTAGTAACGAATCATATGAAATGAATATTAGAAATGAGGAAATGCTTTATCAATGTAATTTTTTTGTAAATTAAAAAAGAAAGGTGGCATAAGTTTGGAGAGAACCTGAGACAGACTCGCATCTGGACATGTGTTCAAAGGAGACAATGATTGTCGATGGCTTGATTGGTCGATTGTTGACGCAAAAAGTGGGGAATAGTTGAACCCAGACGCTGAATGTACAAAGGGTAAAAAATAGTAGAAATAAAATAGAGAAAAAACTACGAAGCAAAAAAGAAACACATGGTAACCCGGTGGATAAGGGCTTGGGCTGCCATCTTCTGAAGTGGTGTTTCAAACTAGATCCATAATCAGAGCCTAAACTGGATTTTGGTGAGCAACGATAGGATTAGTTGTGACAGTGAAGAAACCTGTGCAGACGAATTAGAAATAAAATTTATGGTTGTAGTATGTTGTAAGAATTGAAATGTAAATATGAAAAGGGGGCGTGAAGAAACCTGGGGTAGCAGATAAGTAGGGAGGATGAGAGAAAACTGAAGTATTAGTGAAAGGAAATCATGATAAAGGATAGTAGGAAGTGATGCTCTTCGAACAAAGGACATTTGTGTTTTGGCAGGGATAACAAATCCTAGAGGTTTGGGATGTCTAAATTCGGTATCCCTGAACTGGGGACATTTGTGTTTTAGCAGGGAGCACCAGGGATATATGCAGCAGCATAATAGGTGGTACTCCATGGCTTGAACTGTATGAGATATCATCCAATTGAGTAAAGCAGGCTTGTTATTAATATGGTTGCAATAATGAATCAGAATAAAACAGATGAGATAACTGGTTCACAGGTTGGAAACCAAAGGCATGTGCACCCTCGGTGGTTACAGTTGTATTAGCATATGTTAAGCGATGAATCAAAACATTATCAAAAAATGTGACGCATGGATTTGAAGTTCGGTCCATCAACGAGATGGGGTGGTCAATGTTGTCTAGATAATATAACTGTTGACAGAATTGGAGGGGTAAAATTTAGCACAGCCATACATTGTTAGGTGGTAGGAAAGCTGCAAAAAATAAATAAAAAGAATGATAGATGAAAAGAAATTTACTATTAGGAAAATGACACCATATATGGTTTGAGTGAGTTGATTTTTGTCCGGATCGTGCCAGCTGCGAACAACAATCTGGAGATCATTGAATACAGCCTGGGACTAGTCAACAACTCTGAACAATTGATGATCCATTGTCCTCTTGATGTCAAGTGAACCAATGGTGTTGCTGCTACTAGGAAGTAGAAGCCTGTTGCAGAGTATCATGAAGAAGCATCTTTTCATGAGGGGGTTGATATTTCCCTTTAAGATCTCTTGTTGCAAGTTTGTTATATGTATTTCACAATCTTCAGCGAGGCATTGATTTAGATCAGAGATAAGTTGCTGGTGAAATATAACACCTTCCTTCCATGAGTATTGCTTGAAGTTTGCACCACCAATAGGCAAACCAATAATCATTCTAATGATTTCTAGAGTGATCGGAAGGACCTTGCTTGCACCAATCTTAATTAGCATACGATCAGGATCAGTGTGTCCAATAGCCAGGTTAGAAGATTTTTTGTTCTCAACAACATCGATCTTCATTCTTAGCAACTGACCAAATCCATCAGCATTGATAGCAGCATAGAGCTGTGGGTTCAACAATTGAGTGGTGAAAATAACATCTCCAGGATTGCACTAAACATTTACAATGGAAGAACGACATGTAGCTCTCTTTTTCATTTGTCTTGCCTGGGACATATAACAAAATTTTTAGAAATAGTAAGAGCATGAATGGATAAAAATGAAGAGACGGTCCGAATTATACTTGCCAAAAAATTGCAGGGGAAATAGAAAGCAAGACAGATATAAAAGAACAATGGCCAATATTTGTGGTATATTGAACAAACTACTGATGAACACGAGGAGGAGCTTTAGAATGCTTGATGTTATAAAAAAATGCGGAAGTAAATATATGGTATACACCTCTATACATCCATGGGAAAAAAGTTCCTATTCATGTTTTCCTATATACTTCCTCGAACCAACATTCTTATTCTTAGAATTGAAGATGTGTGGGGATGAACGGACATTGGGAAAAGGAATGAAATCATCATCACTGTCATGATCAGCTGCAGAAGGCAAAACATGATCTCGTCGAATGCGATGCTTGAACCTTAAAAAAGGTGAGAAACAGATAGACTTTTTCAATAGTGTAAGAATTAACTTTAATAAGCGATACACGTACATTAATAGTATATTATTATAACTTGAGAGACGTATGGACCTCTCCTCGGAGCTCTCAAAAACCACCCTCTTCAGGTGATTTAGCACCCTATCAACAACACGCTGAGCAGCTTGCGTTCTACAAACGAATATGAAAAAATAATCATGACCTTTTAGGGAACACATTAAACTAGAGTTATGGTTACATAGGGGATACAAGAACAAATTTTTTGTACAGCATGTTTGGACACATAATACAAATTAAAAGAATACACCAATATGCCTCAAAGGATTGTGATTGGTGGGGACTCTGGTAAGCAAGATTGTGCAGAAACAGTACCAGGACCTATGTGAGTGTTCTCGGGAAGTAGCTGTCGGCGCAGGGTGCTTAGAAGGGGAACACCGCTTGCATCTAAAAACGAAAGGGAGAAACAGCGAAAATAATAAAAAACAAAGATGGAAATATTGAATGTGGGTGTGGGAAAGTTAGATTATTTCAAATATTGAAAAATCTTGTGATCTTTCAGAATAAGATGGAAACTGTTAATTGACAAAAGGACAAGCCGAAGTGCAATGAAAGAATAACGGTAATTTAGGATAGCAAAATTTAAAATCTATGTATATTAAAATGTACTCTAATTATGTCTCCATGCATCAGATTATATAGATATATTTTCATATAAAAAATTCATAAACAAGATTAGGTAAGCTGAAAAAGAACACATCTGATCTTGTCAATTAATTTAGAAAATACTAACTCTATATTGTAACTGAATAACATATAGAAGATCTATTCCCCTTTTGCACTTGTATTTCCTGGAGCCGATGCAGGAGTTGTAACCGGTGAGGATGGTAATCTCTCATCTTGCTGCAACGGGATCTCATACTACCTAAATGGTAAATAATCACATTAAAATCGTCCTAGAGAGAAAAGGAGGTCCAACACTCAACATGCAAATACAAATATATGTACCGACCGCTTTGAGTGCTCTCAAATACAAGCCTCTTTGGGTTGTCAGGTATCTTATCAACCAAGTCCATCCGAAGCCTAAAGACATTGTGTAAATGCCTATTTAGAATACCACATTTGAATGATGAACAACTTCAATTTTTTGAATTCAATGCATGCAACTGGCTCATTATGGAAATAGAGTGGCATATAAAATTAGAATAAAAAAAAGATAAAGATAATAGGATGATGTGAAACAAAAACCTTTTGGTTGATGAGCATGAATATCGGTGGCAATGCCTGACGATCCACATTTACATAATAAATAATTCGCTTCGTAAATTAAAATCACAACATAAAAAAACCCTAAGTATATGGTCTAAAAAATTGAAAATTCAGAGATAAAATAAACCATTGTATATAGTTGTACAAACAAATTACATGAGCACAACTTGATTTAATGAATTAAAAAGGATTTCAAAACATGTATGTGCATAATTCTTATCAAAACTATAATATAAGAAAACAAAATTGTAATAGATCAATATCTAGCACATAACAATACCCATTTGATAGGGATTAGGAGAGACCGACGAGCGTCCGTACCCCAGCATGACTTTGTTACCATTTTGTAGCACCCGGTTTTAAAGGCAAAACCAGATACACACTATATGTGAGCTTAGGAAGTCAAATCTCACATATAGCCACAAAATAAAGGCAATATCAAAAGATAATACTTATTACATAATGTATTAGATCAAGAAAACAACCTTAGGAAACAAACAACAGAAGGACAACTCTGATCTTCAGGTGAAGACTCCAACTCCACAGGGACAACTGACTGGTTGATCACAAGCCTATCTTCTCCAAACTCTTGCAATCTGGTACCCATCCGGGATTTTTGTCCAAGTGATTGAAAAGTAAAACAAGTGTAAGTACTCCTCGTACTTAGCAAGCTAACATGGGGTTATGAAGCTCAAAGAGTTGACGCTGGCTTACTGCGTTTAGCATTTTCAGTTAGTCAAAGTTTTATTTATTAAGTAACATCAAGTTCTTCTTAAGCCCCAAATGATCCCACTTAACATTACCATCTCTAAGTAATTCCTAGTAACAACATCTTATTGGCAATAGGAGCAATAGTAAAGGTACAACAAGTTGATTAATTAATATGTAAGTTTCCCGGGCCACTCGTATCAGTGAGCATGGCTGATATATCACTTATTACTCTGCAGAGTTTGTGCACTTTACCCATGAGTCGTGATTTGCCCTTTCGCCTGAGGTAGCTAGCCTCTTGACCCACTTCCAAGGAAGGTCGACAATGTTCACTATGAAGTTTTTCAAAGAGCCTTGCTGGCAAGCGATAGACATTACGGATCCACGATCAAGGGGTGTGTAAGGTATCCCCACGATGGTACACACGCAGCGGTAGCCACCCAGACCATACCAGACAACCAACTCGTCAATGGCAAATTTCATGAACTATCGACATGCGAGAATGTACTCTCATACTTGACTAAAACCCGAGTCATGTAGCCCTCATGGTTGCACTGTTAATCCCAGCTTTTGCCCACAGGTGTTTCTCATTCAAGTTAGGTTCCAGTTGCCAATAACAAATTCATCAAAATCCATCATAGAGTATCATAAAACTTGGTAGGATTATGTATCATTTAGATTTTGCACTAGTGAGAGTCTCCCATGTGTTTTGGTTTTGAGTAATTGATGAAACCTACTTAAGTACTAACCTTGGATCTCTAAGTGTGAATCATGAGATAGGTTGGTACATTCCATGAGATGGAGCAAGGTGGATCATGTGATGATAGCACAAGCTCTAGCATGGTGAAGGAGATGGAAAGGAAAATGGCGCCAAGGCAAATGTGATAATATGACCATTTTTGGTTTGGTGATCAAGACATCATAGAAGATGTGATCACATTTAGGATAGATAGTCGTACTATCAAGGAGGGAGCTCTTAAGTATGATTACGGTTATCATGTGCCACTAGGTTCATATGTATTGCATTAAAATCAATTGAACCAAGTGAAACAACCAACTAATTCCAAGATAAATGTGAACTAAAAGCTAACACACGTGCACAAGTGCTGGGATCACTTAGTGTTAGCCCTTGGAAGCTTGGGAGAAGTTGGTGAAGTGTTTGAGCAGAAGAAGAGGCTCCGGACACTAGGGTTTTGGTGCTGTCCGGACCATCAATGATGGGTCCGGAGGCATACCCTAGCTGGGCAGCACTGAGAAGAGCAGTCCGGACTCTGTTTATGGTCTGGACGTAGAGTTCCGGACGCAGGATCCGGAGTCTGTTGCTCTCTGTTGTTCTCTGGTATGTTGATTCGGACGCTGGCGTTAGTCCGGCCAGTGGCTTCGGACGTGCATCCGGAGGTGAAGATGCGCTAAGGAGCTCTTAGGTGCGCTCGGGGTCTCGGGAAAATATTTCCGGACCTTGTGAGCAGTAGAACCGGACCCTGTGAACAGGAGCGTCTGGAGACGCATGGCAGGCTGAGGCGCGCGCGAGAAAGAAGTTGTTTGAACCATAGGGCGACCGGACGCATGTGCGTTGGTCCGGACGGCGCACTGCGTGCGTCCGGAGGTCGCGTCCGGAAGCTGGCTCAGAGCCGTTGGCGCTCGGTGGTGAAGGGGCCTATGAAAAGTGCGTCCGGAGGTGACGTAGAGGCTCAGTTTGAGGGGCAAAACAGCTAGTTGTCAGTGAGGGCTATATATTGAGGTATGGCCGTCCCTTTGGGGCACTTCTTGCACATTCCGATCACTCACATACTTGTGCTCATTTGTGAAAAGCCCACCACTCATCTCATTGATACATTTGATCATTTCATGAGAGATTGAGTGAAACAAGTGCATTGCTCGTTGATTGCATTCTAGTGGCACTTGGTGATCGTCGTCATCGCGAAGCTCCTATTATTCTTGGAGGTTGCCACCTCCTAGTCAGCTTGGTGCGACGAGGATTGTTGAGCGGAGGAAGGTGATTGTCTCTGGATCCGATCGGTGGATTGTGAGGGGTTCTTGAACCTACCCTGCGGGAGATTCGCGAAAGGTATCTCTAGTAGATTCCGCATAGCTTGGGGATCCCCATCTTGTGTTGGTTGTGCGGCACCCGGTGACGGGTTTGGCTTGTGATTGACAATTAGTGCGTGAACTTCCAAGTAGGTGTATCGCGACAACGAGGATTAGCTTGTTGGCAAACAAGTGAACCTCGGTAAAAAATATTGTGTCACATTGTCTCTACCGAGGATTCTATATTGTGACTGATTGGCTATTAATTGATATTCTCTCCGTGGCGGTATAACCCTCCTAACTCTAGCTTTGCATTACATTCTTACATTCTTGCAAAGTAGAGCCTCTAACTTAGCTTGTGTAGCTTAGTCTAGTAGTTCTAGTTCTCTAGCTCTTGTGTGCGACATAGGATATATCTAGCTAGTAACTAGACTTGTGGTAGGTGGCTTGCTGACCCTAGTAGTGCTAGTGCAAACTTGCTTTACGCCGTGTTTTATTCTAACAAGTTTGCCTAAGTGTTGTTGTAGAATTTTAATAGGCTATTCACCCCCTCTAGCCATTCCTAGACCTTTCAAGTGGTATCAGAGCTAGTACACCGTCTACAAAGGCTTAACATCCCACGGTGTTAAAATGGCTCAAATCAACAACACCAAGAGGGCACCTAAGTTTGATGGCACCAATTATAGCTATTGGAAGGCCTTGATGACCACCTATCTTAAATCAATAAACCGGAAGATATGGTTGGTGGTTGACAAGAAGTTTGAGGTGGTGAATGAAGCGACACCTACCCCGACCGAAGAAGAGAAGCTCCAAAACAATGACATTGCTTTGAGTGCCATCCATGAAGCAATCTCAAGAGAAGTGTTTGAGCAAATCAAGAACTTGGAGATTTCTCATGAGGCATGGAAGAAGCTAGAAGAGTCTTATGAAGGGACTAAATCCATGAAGGGAGCAAAGGCCTACATCTTAAAAGAGAAATTTGCAAGCTTCAAGATGAAGATGAAAATGTGCCGGAAATGTTCAATAGGCTTGAGGTGCTTGTCAAAGACCTCAAGTCACTTGGAGAGAATGTGGAGAACAAGGATTTCTCCTTCAAATTTTTGAGGAGTCTTCCCTCAAGATTTGAGATGCTTGTCACTCTATTGGTGAGGAGTGGATTGGACACAATGACACCAAACCAAGTTCTTGGTGAGGTGATTACTGATGACACCTTTAGAGAAGACAAGGACAAGATTAGAGAGAATAAGGAGAAGAAGGATGAGAAGAAGGAAGACAAGAAGAAGAGTGTGGCATTAAAAGACACATCATCATCAAAGGGAAAAGCAAAGTGTGATGAATCAAGCAATGGTGAGTGCTCAAGCAATGATGATGAAGATGATTAAGAAGAGATGGCCCTCTTTGTCAAGAATTTTGGCAAGTTCATGAAGAAGAAGGGCTATAGAGATAGAAGGAAGAAGAACTCCTTCAAGAGCAAGAACAATGACAAGAGGTGTTTCAAGTGCAATAGCAAGGATCACATCATTTCGGATTGTCCTCTTCATAGTGACAATGAAGATGAGAAGAAGGGCACGAAGAAAGAAAAGAAAGAGAGCAAGATGTTTCTAAAGAAAAGCAAGAAGGGAGGCTCATATGTTGTCACTTGGGATAGTGATTCAAGTGATGATGATGACTCAAGTGATGATGAGAAGAGATCAAGCAAGAAGAAGGCTCTTGCAAGCATTGATATGACGAACAAGATCTCTCTCTTTGACACTCCATCGACATGCTTCATGGCTCGGTCCACTAAGGTACAATCCAATGATAAGTGTGATTCTAGTGATGATGATGAACCCACTAAAGATGAACTAATTGCAATGTTGGAAGATGCTAAGACTCACTTCTTCCTCACAAGAAAGGAGTGCAAAGCATTGCGAAAAGAGAATCATTCTCTCAAGCAATCCTTTGATGAGCTCAATCTTTCTCATGAGAGGCTAGAGGTAGCCCATGAGAAGCTTGGCAAAGTTGACTCTAAGCTTGAAAAGGCTCACTCATCTCTTGTTGAGCAAAAAGGGAAAGAGCATGTTTCAACAAGTAACATGGGATCAACTTGTGATATAATCAATGAATCATTCTATAAACCCATCATCATCACCCCAACTAACCTTTCTTGTAGCACATCTAACTCTACCTCTTCTACTAGTGATGACTTCACTTGTGATGCTTCACAAATGGTTGAGAATGAGACCCTTAAGAAGGAGGTTGGTAAGCTCACTCTAGCATCAGGCAATGCCTATGGTGGAGACGCTCGCTTGCTTATGTGCTTGGGTAGCCAAAGGTTCTCTCTTTGCAAAGAGGGACTTGGCTATACCCCCAAGAGAGGCAAGGCGGCCTTTGCAACTCCAAAGCCTCGCTTTGTGAAGAGCAATGGTCCGTTTTGCTCTAGTTGCAAGGAAGTAGGGCATGATGAGCATTATTGAAAACTAAACCAAAGAAAGATAAAATTTACACATGCATCTATTCGCTTTGATTCTTGTTATATGCTTACCAAGGGCAAGAAAGGTGTGATAGCTAAGTACATGGGTACACCCAATGAGAGCTCAAAGAAGAAAGCTATTTGGGTACCTAAGTCCTTAGTCACTAACTTTGGAGTACCCAAGCAAGTATGGGTACCTAAGAAGAATTGAATTGTTTTGTAGGTCAATTATAAAGTCGGAGGGAGGCATTGGGTGCTTGATAGTGGGTGCACTCAACATATGACCGGAGATTCAAGGATGTTCAAATCTGAAGGATCGAGAACGGTGACCAGAGGGGGGGGGTGAATGGGAGCCTCAAATTTCTCTCGAAATGTTCGGGCCACTCTTCCCAAAAACCAAACCTAGTTGCTGGGTGCTCAACCTCCCCCGAGCAACGCGAGCGGGGATTCAGACGAAAATGGAGAAAAGAGAGCTCACTGGAAGTGGAGAAAAATCACTGGAAACCCCAAAACACAAGTTCTCAACCCCTAGGGAAAAGAGACAAGAACCTAGGCAAAATGGCGAAAACTACAACCAAAACAGAGAGATCCGGACCAGATCAGACTGAGCCACCGGACTATAGCAAGTAGTCCGGTGCTCAGGTCCGACGCCTTCACCCACTGGGACAGGCCAAAACAGTGAGCACCCTAGATCCGGACCAGAGGCTTCGGACTAGTCCGATGGACACTTTCAGAAGTCCGGTGCTCACACTGAAATCAACCAGTGAGTGCCTGGGCTCCGGACAACTAGTCCGACGCTCACCGTCGGACTACGGAAAGTAGTCCGATGCTCAGACTCGCCATCGAGCAAAGGAACACAGCAAGCACCCTACCTCCGGACACCTGGTCCGACGCCCCTTGCTGCTTGACACTTGGAACGTCATGACCACCGGACCACTTGCTATGGTCCGGAGCTTAGGGCAAAGTGGTCCGACGCTTATAGACAAAAAATTGTTCCTCGCGAAAACGAACTTCTCTCCACCAAAATCTTCTCAAAACTCAACCAAATGATCACCAACTGCAACCAAACTTTGTAGGCATGATCCTAATGCAGTTGGGGAGCTATCCCGAAGAAATCATTGCTCAATTTGGAGAGGATAAACGAGAACACTTGGATTTGGGGGAGAAAGAGGAAAACGAAGAACGCCACAAAGAAATCAGCCGATCTACGCACTTGTGAGGTTTGAGGAGAATTCCTTCGGTGCAAAGAAGCTCCTCACGAAATCATCTCGGGAAAATAGGGAGAAAAAGCAACATGTGAAGAACACAATCAAAATGGGGACACAATCACGAAATCAAAACCACCATGGCTTACGGAGGTTATGGCCTCCGATTTCTCAGGACAAACTCAAGTTCTTACAAAGGTTGGTGGAAGCAACCTAGGGATCTCAAGAACTGGAGAGAGAGGGAGTGGGGGCAAGTGATTAGGGTTCAAGAGATAGGATGAGGGATACCCCTTCACCCCCTACTTATTGGGCTTTGGCTATTTCCCAAAGACCCCCCAAATACATTGAGTGAACTACCTAGCCTAAGCATTGCAGTCAAGGCTCTAGAAAATATCTCCCGCATTTTGAATGGACGGCCCCGCTTCCTGCCAGGAATTGCCGTCGCCTCGACGCAACCTCCAGGATTCCGCCACGTGCCATCCCCACTTCCTCGGAAGCTCCGCCTAGGTTTTGAGGCCCAAACCCAGGAAACCCGCCACCAATAGCTTTGAGCCACCTTGTCTTCGCCCGGTCGGACTCCGAGTCCCCTGAGCCTCCGCTCGACTCGCGCGTCCACCGTCTTGACTCGTCCTACTCGATCTACCTCCATGTCTTCTCGCACTCGCCGGTGCCAAGTACTAGCCACCACATCTTGTCCGCCGGCGCCCATGGTCCCTCAGTCCGAGCCCCGCTTCCGCCCTTCACCACTCTCAGTCCATCAGCACGACAAGCGTCTACTCGACCTTCTCCAAGCCATTGACCACTGTCACTAGGCATAGCACCTGCACACCACAAGCCGATAGACAAGCACACATTTCTGCTTTCGCAGAGGTTAGTGTAAGCCACTCAAACTGAAACACTCACGTGTTGGACGATCATTCATCATCAAAGTTGAACATACATGGGTACTTATCCACCATGTGTTCGCAATCTCCCCCTTGATGAGTGCATTGTCAACACAAGTGCATTTCAGATTTGAGCCACAAGGTGAAGCTCTCCAAATGACCAAAAAGCTACCAAAGCCAAAACAGGGTCACTTGAGAGAAGCAAACACGATACCAATTAAAAGAGAGCCAAAAAATGATACCAATTAAAAGCATCCTTCAAAAAAAACCTCATGACAAAGCCACTTACTGATGCCAAACAAAAGCATATGGGCAATCAAAGCTAGCCCTCAAGAAGAGGCAGAAAACGGGCTCAACACCGCTAGCAAGTTCAAGATACCAGTCACAGCTCTCAAAGCTCAGACTTCCAATTTAAACACTAGGGGAGCTCAAAAGATACCAATTGAAACCACTTACGTCCCCTAATGCTCAAGAAGCAATCGAAACATGTCGGAGCCAACAAAGCAAACTAGACCCTCCAGAAGAGGCAAAGGCTCAACACATCTAGCAAAAAGCTCCCCCTGAGCAAGATACCAATTGGAAAACTAAGAGAAGCACTCTCCAGATACCAAGAAGGGGTGAAAAGAGCCAAGTCAAAAAGATACCAATTAAGCTCAAAAAGCACATTTGCTCCCCCTTGGAAGTAGATGGCTGAAAATGGAATGAAATGCACATCTCTCCCCCTTGTTGACACATGTAGCTCATCAAACATCAACAACTCAGGATCCGGCTACAAATGCCATGAAGTGTAAAATGAGTGCAAAAGCTTCATACTTAGAGCTAAGACAATGAATAAATGCTCTAAGTGATGTGATCCTGTGAGAATAGGAAAAGCTATATGTGCCCAACAAAGACTCAATTTGAGCTTAAGATCACTTTAGAAGCTATTTTAGAGAGCATATCATGTGAGAGCAAGGAATAGGTATCACCTCCTAGAGACAACTAGACATGGCAAACAAGATAGGATCTATCTCAAAGCAATCTCATGTATAGCAAGTAAAACTAGCCCTTAGCAAAGTTCATACAACAAGCCAATCACCCAACTGAATGAATTTTTCAAATTTCAGAGTTTTGCAGTCAATTTTCAGTTTTAGGCACATTTAAGTTGTATGCGAGTGGTTGTCAGCAAGGTGATGCCACTGCTTACCAACCGGGCAAAGTCAAAGGACTTGACACACCGGTTTTGGTCATACACGACACCGCTCAAGTATCGACCCATATGGGAAGCAGTCTCGAACACACGGTGAAGTGCTCACAATGCAGACCCAACTCGATCTTTCTAATTCACAAAACAGAGAGCAATTTCATTTTAGGTATTGATCATGGTGCTCAAAGGTAGTGAATGAAACAATGAAGAGCCATAGATACAAGCTATATACAAGACAACCAAGAAGGATCTTCAAAAGCCTACACATGCTAGTGCCATTTCAGAGGTGACATAGGGAATTTAAATTCAGTTTTAAAGCTTTTCTAACTTAGCTCTATTGCATATCATATAGATCAAAAAGATTCTAAGTTAGGCAACACCATAGACACATAAAGAACCTCAAACAGAGCATAGATTCATTATATTGGCTATAAGTATGAAGCTTAAAATGAACTATGTCACAAATGCAAATGAGATGCAAAATGCATTGACACCAACTAAACACTAACAAGACACCAATTGAGAAGAAGGACAAAGAAAAGATAAAAAGAACAAAAAAGAACTATGATACACAAAACTTTCCTCCTCTAAAAAGGAAAGCAAACACCCAACTCGCCCCGAAGGCGAGAAAACGCAGCTTGATCCAATGGCTTAGTGAGAATATCCGCAAGCTGGTTTTGGGTCTCGACATGCCAGAGGTCAATATCACCCTTCTCGTAGTGATCACGCAAAAAGTGAAAGCGGACCTCAATGTGCTTGGTCTTCGAATGAAGCACGGGATTTTTAGCCACACTAATTGCACTCGTGCTATCACAAAGCAGAGGCACCTTAGTAAGCTCAAGACCAAAATCTCTCAAAGTGGAAATCATCCAAAGCAACTGAGAGCAACAACTATCCGCAGCAACGTACTCAGCTTCGCACGTCGACTACGCCACACTAGATTGCTTGCGAGAAGACCAAGAAACCAAAGAAGACCCGAGAAACTGGCAAGCCCCAGAAGTGGACTTCCGATCAAGTCGGCAACCAGCAAAGTCAGCGTCAGAATAACCGCAAAGCACAAGAGAGGAAGAGGTGGAGAACCAAAGTCCAAATTCGAGAGTGAAGCACAAGTACCTCATGATGCATTTCACCGCCTGCTTGTGCGAAGTCCATGGGGACGCCTGAAAGCGAGCACACAGGAAGGCGTACAGAAGCGACCCGATCATGCTACAGTACTCCATCTGGTCCACCGCCTCTCCTTCCTCGTCCGCATCCAAGGCAGTAGTGGTTGACATAGGCGTCGAGAGGGGCTTTGCCTCACCCATGTCAAACTTCTTCAATATATCCTTCGTGTACTTGCCTTGGTGCACAAACGTCCCTTCCCGGGTTTGCTTGATTTGCAACCCGAGAAAGAAAGTCAACTCTCCCATCATGCCCATCTCAAATTCCCTGCTCATAAGATCTGCAAACTTGGAAACAAGAGCATGAGAAGAACCACCAAAGATGATATCATCCACGTATATTTGGACAAGGAGAGTGTCTTTGCCTTGCTTGAGGAGAAATAACGTCTTATCTACCGATCCCATTTTAAAGCCCTTAGCAAGCAAAAAAGTTTTTAGCCTATCATACCATGCTCTAGGTGCTTGTTTCAAACCATACAAAGCTTTGTGAAGTTTAAAAACATGGTTTGGAAACTTGGGATTTTCGAAACCGGGAGGTTGTTTAACATAAACTTCCTCCTCTATGTAGCCGTTTAAGAAAGCACTTTTAATGTCCATTTGAAAAAGTTTAAAACCCTTAGAAGCCGCAAAAGCTAGAAGGATTCTAATGGATTCTAAACAAGCTACGGGAGCAAAGGTTTCCTCATAGTCTATTCCCTCCTTTTGACAAAAGCCTTGAGCTACCAACCTAGCCTTGTTGCGCACTACCACCCCATCTTCACTTTGTTTATTTTTGAAAACCCATTTGGTACCTATGGGGTGGCAATTAGGTGGTGGAGGAACTAAAACCCAAACGCGGTTTCGCTCAAAGTTTTCTAACTCCTCATGCATAGCATTAACCCAATCCGGATCCATCAAAGCGTGTCCAACATCTCGGGGCTCAAAAGAAGCGACAAAAGACGAATGAGCAAAGTGAGATATATAGGACCTGGACTGCGTGACTCGATGGTCGATGTCGCCAATGATGTTCTCCGACGGGTGCTGCCGCTGGATGTGGCGGGGAGCCTGCCTGGACGAAGTGACCTCCCCCTCGACAGTAGCTAGAGCTCCCTTAGGTGTAACGGGCATCGACTTAGGAAGCTGCTCGAACGGCCCCCATGTAGAGGAAGTAGTCGGATCGGGACCGTGAGCCGAAGTGGACGTCGCAGGGTCGACGGGGGCAGCCAGTGGAGTTGGCTCGGGATCACCCCAATCAGCATCATCCTGGTCCTCCACAAAAATGCTAGTGTTCACCTGATCATCACCTGCAAACTCAAAAGCAGTGGAAACACAGGGCATAGTTTCATCAAAGGTAATCTCACAAGTATCCATCACTCAGTTAGTTTCAAGGTTAAGTGCACGATAAGCACGAGAGTGCATAGAATAACCAAGAAAGATACCGTCAGAAGACCATGATTCAAATTTATCCAACTTACCGCCCTTTTTGAGGATGAAGCACCTGCACCCAAACACCCGTAGGTGACTTACCTTGGGTGGTCTCCCAAATCGCAACTCATAAGAAGTCTTCTTATTGAAAGCTCGAAGGAAAATGTGATTGGAAACATAACAAGCAGAACTGAGTGCTTCGGCCCAATACCGCCTAGGAGTCCTATGCTCATCGAGCATCGTCCTGGCCATCTCAACAAGGGTCCGATTCTTGCGCTCAACAACACCGTTCTGCTGGGGAGTGTGAGGTGAGGAAAACTGGTGATCAAGACCCAAAGAAGAGCAAAGAGTTGCAAAGTGAGCATTCTTGAATTCTGTGCCATTGTCACTGCGGATAGCTCTCATGGCATTCTTAGGTAGCTCATTTTGCAATCTCAAAATCAGATCTCGAACAAGTGGAAAAGCCTCATCCTTACTCTCTAAAAAGAACACCCAAGAGTATCTCGAGTAGTCATCAATGACTACAACCACATACCACTTCCCTCCTTCCGACTTGACCCGAGCTGGACCAACTGTGTCCATGTGTAAGAGCTCACCGGGTCTAGTGGTCATGATCTCCGTCACAGGAGGATGGGAAGCGGCAACCATCTTGCCATGCCTGCAAGGATGGCAAACCAAATCCTTCTCGAACTTTAGCTTTGGCAATCCTTGGATAAGGTCCATTGAGCTAAGCCTTGCAAGCAAGTCAAAACTCAAATGTCCCAATCTCCTATGCCACTTCCAAAGCTCGGAAGAAGAACTGGCAAGAAGACAACGAGAAGGTCCAGAAGAGATAGAAAAATCCGCACGAAAAACCTTCCCGAAGGGCAAAATCTGGAAAACAAGCTCACCACGAGAGTCCAAAATCCGAGACAAGTTTGGCTTAAAGCTCACTTCAAAACCATCTTCAAGGAGTTGCGAAACCGAGAGAAGGTTAAAATGCAAATTCGCAACCAAAGCAACATCCTTGAGGACAAAAGACGAATTGACTCGGATGGACCCCTGGGAGACAACCTTACCTTTACTCTTGTCCCCGAATGTAATGTACTCGGTGTGGCGCACAGGGTCGAGGCTAGAGAACCACTTGGCACTTCCGATCATATGGCGTGAGCATCCAGAATCCACAAGCCAAGTCTCCTTTAGTCCTCCTTCCTACATCAATAAAAAGACATAGGGTGAGCAAACGGACCAACACTGGGGTTAGTAAACTGTGAAGGATACCAGTGTTGTCCCATTTGCCCAAAGAATGGGTTAGGAGAAAAGCCAAACATCTCCTGTCCCATGGGAGGATAGCGATCACCACGATAGGGAAAACGTGGTCCGCTAGCGAAGGGTGGAGTAAAGCCACCACCACGAGGCTTGTAGTCGTATGGGTCACGACCGGTACCCCGCCGGGCATGACCACCACGTGGTCTCGCCTTCTGAGGCCTAGCACCTTGAGGCATTGTACCTCTAGGCCTAGTAGTGCGCCTCCGAACTTCCGGTTCACGCACCCCAACTCGTGGGTGGTACATGTCCCGGTTGTTCAACTCAACCTGCCTCCGATCATCTCTCTTCCTCCTGAAGCAAAACTCAGCCAAGTGCCCATCCCGCTCACAATACTCACAATGGTACCTCACCACACTCTTGGTAGGCACTCTTTTGTTGGGTTGGGTGGCTCTAGCTTTCTTAGGAAGGGGATCACTAGAGATGTCTGGCAGTGTGTCAAGTGGGTTGCGTAGATGGTTCGGTTTTGCAATCCACACTTGCTTCTGTGGAGTAGTTTTGGGTGACTCTTCAAACACACCATCTTTCACAGGAAACTTGGAGGGGTCGTGAAGAATCATTGCCCTAGTTGGTTTCGGTGATTAACGACAATTAGAGATTATTATGGCCAACGTGTGTTTTGTAGAGGCTATGCATAGCTTAGCCATAGTGATCAACAAGAATGGGCGTTTATGGTCATCACTTAGCCCCCAAGATGGATATCATTTCGGATTTCAAGGAGACATGATGAAGACCCTAGAATGATAGGCTAAGTGCTATAAGGTGATGAAGGGCACTTAGAAATAGATAGGGCTTCTCTTTTTATCTTTGACCGTACTATTAAGAGGGGTTGAGACTAGTAGCTTGACTTAGGAAATCTTCATGACTTAGGTGTGGTGCACACTTGACTTCCTTAGCTCTAAGCAAGCCTACGTTGACCGTAAGATAGCCTAGAACAACTTCCATATTCATCGCGACGAAAAACGAAGTTGATAGAACTGTTTTGTGGGCGTCAGACGCTCCTGGTGGAGGCGTCGGACGCTGTCCGTCGTGTCGGACAAAGGCGTCGGACGCTAGGTGGTTGAGTCCATAGCGTCCGTCGACCTTCCAGTGGAGATGTTTTCTGGCTAAGGTTTTCAGGGTCCATCGGACGCTGTCCGTCGGCCAGGCGTCGGACGCTTGGAAGAGTGTCCATCGACCTTCCAAAGAGGGTGTTTTTCAGCCCGAGCCAGAGTGTAGCGTCGGGCGCTGGGATGAGCGTCTGTCGCCCCAGTGACGTAGCGTCCGTCGCTGGGAACAGTGTGTCAGAACTAGCCGTTGGGCAGGGCGTCGGAGCGTCAGTCGCCTAGGCGTTGGAGCGTCCGTCGCCGAAACTATGAACAGAACTAGCCGTTGGGGCATGCGACGGACCGTCCGTCGCCTAGTCAACAGAGCGTCCGTCACCAACTTAAAATGCCAGCCCGAGGCAGTTTTCAGAGGGTCTATTTATAGCCCCTCCCACTTCTCTCCCACCTGGCCTTTGCTCATTTGAGTTGCTGAGTTTGTTGAGAAGGTTGGGAAGAGAGCAAGAGCCCTAGAGAGAGAGAGAGTGATTCGCGAATCCATCCATCCTCTCTCTAGTTCATCCAAGAGTTCAAGTGTGCATCCTCTAGTTGTGAAACTTGAGTGAGTCAAGCGAAGATCGAGGCTTGTTACTCTTGGTGATCGACATCACCTAGATGGTCCGATGGTGCTCGGAGGAAGGTGATCGCCGAAGGATTGTCGGCGGCCCTTCTCCATGGACGTTTGTGATCGGTTGTGGGCGATTCACCGAGCCGGAGTGGCGAAGAATCAGCCCGTAAAGAGCACTCATCCCTTGCGCGGGATTGAGGGGGAGCTATACCTTGCGAGGTGCTCCAACGAGGACTAGGGGGGAGTGTCGACTCCTCGATACCTCGGCAAAACATCGCCGTGTCAAGCATCTCTTTCCCTAGCTCTTTATTACCGCATTACTTTCCGCACTTGTCTTTCAATTCATACTAGAATTGTGTAGGAAGTTTTCGCTTTCCATTGACTTGCTACCGCTTTCTAGCTAGGACACACTAACGGTAGGCACTAGGGGGTTAATTGGCTCTTTATAGGTTTAATTCTTGTTTAGAAATTAAAAAGAGCCCAATTCACCCCCCCTCTTGGGCATCTTGATCCTTTCAATTGGTATCGGAGCAAGGTTTGCTCTAAATTAGGCTTCACCGACTAGAGCAAGATGTCCCATGGGGATGGACCACCTCCCATGTTCGATGGAGACGACTTTCCTTATTGGAAAGTCCGTATGGAGGCCTATCTAGAGGCCGTTGACGTAGGCGTGCTCAAAGCCGCCACAAAGGGAGGCACTCTCTTCGCGGAGTACCTCAACTTTGATAAGCACAATGCCAAGGCGAAGAACATTCTCTTTCGTGGCATTAGCAAGGATGTCTTCAACCGAGTGTGTAATGCCAAAGACGCATTTGAGTTGTGGACCACTATTTTTGCTCTTCACGAAGGCACAAAAAGTGAGCGTGAAGAACGCTATCACTTGGTCATGGCTAAGCTCAATTCTTTTTCCATGCATGCAAATGAAAATGCAAATGAAATGTACTCACGACTTAACATTATTGTAGAGGAATTGAATGGGCTCGGTCTCAACCAAATGGCACCGGCCGATGTGGTACGCAAGATTCTTTGTGTCTTGCCCATTGAGAAGTATGGCCACATCGTCACGGTTCTTCACCAAGGAGATCTCTCTGCCACTACACCAACACAAATTTTGGGCAAGATCAATGCCCATGAGATGTACATGAAGATTGGTGATGGTGGCTCTTCTTCATCCTCCAAGAAGAAAGAAAAAGAGAAGGAGGAGAAGAAGGACTTAGCACTCAAGGCATCCTCCTCGGAGAAGTACAAGATGCAAGTCATGTATGAGAGTGCAAGCGATGAAGAGGATGATGACCTCGCTCTCATGGTGAAGAAAACAACCAAGATGTTGAAGAAGCTAAGCAAGAATGGAGTCAAGTTTGACTCAAAGAAGAAGAAATTCTTCACAAGCTCTTCAAGAAAGCCCCTCTCCAAGATGGATTGCTACAATTGTGGCAAACTTGGACACTTGGCTCATGCTTGCCCCGAAGAGAAGAAAGACAAGTACAAGAACAAGAAAGCAAACAACAAGTTCAAGTACAACAAGGACAACAAAGACGAGTCAAGTGATGAGGAGAAGAAGGATGACAAGCCATTCAAGAAGAAGAACTTCAACTTCCACAAGAAGAAGAAGAATGGCAAAGCCTACATTGTTGGTGATTGGCTCACCACATTGAAGACACAAGTGACTCATCCGGAGATGAAAGTGAAGAAGAGAAGGTGGCCGCCTTGGTGATTGGTTCATCTACTCCACTGCCACCCCCTCCATCATCTCCGGGCTCATCCTCTACACACCTATGCCTCATGGCTAAAGGTGACAAAAAGGTACAAAAAGAGGATAGTGATGATGAGGCTAGCTCTATTGATGATAGTGATGATGAGTTTGAGGCACCTTCCTATGATGAGCTAATTGTAATTTGCAACAAATATACTAAGCTCATTAGGAAGTATAAAGCTAAAAGTGAATCACTAGAGAAAGCCAACGATAACCTGCATGCTAAGCTTGATGACTTGTCTAGTGCTAATGATGAATTGAAGCTTGAGAACAAATCTCTCATCTAGCACTAGGGACCTCAAAGCCTCACTCAAGCAAGCTAATGAGAAACATGATAAGCTTGAGAGGTCAACACAAGAGCTCCATACAAGGTACAACTTGCTAAAAGATGACTACAACCAAGTTAAGAATGCACATGGTACACTTGTGATAGCTAATGAATTGCTTTCAAATGATCTTGCTACACATGTTGCTATTAACCCGGTTGTTAAGTGTGATATAGCTACTTCTTGTGAGGACTTGCTTGATGAAGTTGCTAGTGAGCAAAATGCTAAGTGCAAGGGCAAGAAGGTAGTTGAGGCCGAAAAGCATGATGACTATGTGAAAATGAGGCAAGACAACTCCAAGCTCAAGGAAGAGCTAGTCAACCTCAAGGCAAGCAAGTCATTCACTACCAAGTTGGCCAAGCAAGATGACAAAGATGCAATGACCTTGATTAACACTCTCAAAGAGGAAAATGCAAAGCTCAAGGTTGAGAAGATCAAGCTTGCAAGTGGATTGGAGAAGTTCACCAAGGGCCACAACCTCCAAAGTGAGCTCTTGATGAACACTATCATGAAGACCGACAAGTCCGCAATTGGGTTCAAGGAGAATCAAATCATGAAGGCCAAGGTCAAGATGGAAGCTAAGAACTACTACAAGAACAAGGCCATGAGAAACAACTATGACACACCAAAGCCCAAGCCCAAGAAGTGCTTTGGATGTGGTCAAGAGGGTCACTTTGAATCCCAATGAAAGACTCCACCTCCCAAGACCTTGCCCAAGCACATAAGGCCTTTCGCTCATGATGCACACTTCATCATCAACAAGGACTCCAAGGGTAGACCCCAAGTTGTGTTTCTCGGTCCTAAGATGAAGAACAAGCCCAAAGTGCTATGGGTTGCTAAGGAGTTGGTGGACAAGGCTATGGGACCTCGCCAAGTGTGGGTTCCCAAACAACAAGCTTAACTTCAAGTTGCTTGTGTGTAGGTGAACTACAAGACCGGTGGAAGTCATTAGGTGATTGATAGTGGATGCACTCAACATATGACCGGTGACTCCCGGATGTTCACCACACTTGAGGAAGATTGTGAAGGGCAAGACAAGATTACCTTTGGGGACAATTCAAAAGGCAAAGTGCAAGGCCTAGGCAAAGTGGCAATCTCAAATGATCAATCAATATCAAATGTCTTGCTAGTACAATCTTTGAGCTTCAACTTGCTATCGGTGGGACAACTATGTGATCTTGGTTTCCAATGTCTCTTCACTCCAAATGAGGTAGTTGTGTCCAAGATTGAAGATTCATCATTGATATTCAAAGGGTTTTGGCACAACAATCTCTACCTAGTGGACTTCACCTCAAATGAAGCTAGTTTGCAAACATGTCTATTCTCCAAGAGTTCTTTGGGTTGGCTATGGCATAGAAGATTAGCTCATGTGGGAATGTCAACTTTGAAGAAGCTTGTCAAGAAGGAGTTGATTAGATGTGTGAAGGATGTTGTGTTTGAGAAGGACAAACTTTGTAGTGCATGTCAAGCCGGCAAGCAAGTGGCAAACACTCATCCAGCCAAAGCTTTCATGTCAACCTCAAGAGTCATAGAGCTACTTCACATGGATCTATTTGGACCTACCACCTATGCTAGCCTTGGTGGCATTCTCTTTTGCTTGGTGGTAGTAGATGACTACTCTAGGTACACTTGGGTGTTCTTTCTTCAAGACAAGGGAGAGACTCAATCAATATTCAAGAAGTTTGCAACTAGAGCCCAAAATGAGTTTGATGTGAAGATCAAGAAGATAAGAAGTGACAATGGGACCGAGTTTGTAAACACCAAAATCGAAGATTATTGTGATGAAGTTGGGATCAAGCATGAAGTGTCCGCCACATATACCCTCAACAAAATGGTGTAGTAGAGAGGAAGAACCAGACACTTATCACTCTTGCAAGATCAATGCTTGATGAATACAACACCCCTGAGAAGTTTTGGGCCGAAGCAATCAACACCGCATGCTATGCGGCCAACTGACTATTTGTCCAAAGGCTTCTCAAGAAGACCCCTATGAGCTTGTGAATGGGAAGAAACCGGATATATCCTTTTTCCGAGTGTTTGGATGCAAAGTGTACATCTACAAGAAGCGCCAACACTTGGGCAAGTTCCAAAGAAGATGTGACATTGGTTTCTTACTTGGTTATTCTCTTAAATCCAAGGCATATCGAGTATTTAACAAAGCCTCCGGCCTAGTTGAAGAAACATATGACTTAGAGTTTGATGAAACTAATGGCTCTCAAGAAGAGCATGAAAATCTTGATGATGTAGGTGATGAACCCTTGAGGGAGGCTATGAAGAATATGCCCATTGGTGCAATCAATGCACAAGAGGTGGAAGAAGTTGAAGATGATGCAAATCAAGTACCCTCTCCACCTCACACGCCTCAAGTTGATGAAGAACAAGTGAGGGAAGCACAAGAAGATACCTTCATCCCTCAAGATCAAGCCGAGGCTCAAGCTAGTGATGTTGATGCACCACATCCTCCTCCCCAAGTGATTAATAGAAGATCTACACCTATGCTTCAAGCTCATCCTCAAGACCTCATCATAGGGAGTCCATCAAGGGTGGTTGTCCAAGGCACTCTATGGATTGAAGCAAGCTCCAAGAGCTTGGTATGAGAGGCTAAGGGACTTCCTACTCAAGAAGGGCTTCAAGATCGGGAAAGTGGATACCACACTCTTCACCAAGGTGCTAGATGGAGAGATCTTTGTTTGCCAAGTGTATGTCGATGACATTATATTTGGGTCAACAAACCAAGATCATAGCAAGGAATTTGGTGCATTGATGTCCAAAGAGTTCGAGATGTCGATGATTGGCGAGCTAACCTTCTTCCTTGGCTTCCAAGTGAAGTAATTGAGGGAGGGCACCTTCAATCTCAAGAAAAGTACACCTATGATGTGCTCAAGAAATTCAAGATGGAGGATTGCAAGCCAATCAAGACCCCAATGCCTACTAATGGGCATCTCGATCTCGATGAGGGAGGTAAACCGATTGACCAAACTCTTTATCGCTCTATGATCGGTAGTTTACTTTACCTCACCGCTTCTAGGCCGGATATCATGTTTAGTTTGTGTATGTGTGCTAGGTTTCAAGCAAACCCTAAGGAGTCGCATCTTTGTGCGGTTAAACGAATCCTTAGGTACTTAAAGCACACCCCTAGCATGGGTCTTTGGTATCCCAAAGGAGCTCCCTTCCAACTAGTTGGCTATTCCGATTCGGATTACGCCAGGTGTAAGGTTGATAGGAAGAGTACCTCCGCCGGGTGCCACATGCTAGGAAGATCACTTGTTTCTTGGTCCTCAAAGAAGCAAAATAGTGTGGCATTGTCAAACGCCGAGGCGGAATACATTGCCATGGGAGCAAGTTGTGCACAAATCTTATACATGACCCAAACACTTTTTGATTACGGCGTGTTTTTAAAAGAAGTTCCACTTTTGTGTGATAACGAAAGCGCCGTAAAGCTTGCAAACAACCCGGTTCAACACTCTCGCACCAAGCACATAGGTATTCGCCATGACTTTCTTAGAGATCACGTGGCTAGGAAAGACATAACACTAGTTGGAGTTAAGAGCGAAGATCAATTGGCGGATATCTTCACTAAACCACTCGATGAAACAACCTTTTGTAGGTTGAGAAGCGAGTTAAATGTTCTTGATCACTCTAATTTCACTAAAAGATGAGTTTGTGTGAACCATGCATTCATATGTAATATAACCTGTTTAATTTGTTAATGCACATAGGCTTGGCTAACGCGGTTAAGATAACCGCCCTCAAAGCGTGTGACAAAGCTTAACCGCGGTTTAAACTTGCAAGCAACCTAGATTCAAATTTTGTATTGCATAGCATGTGCATGTGTGTTGTTTGCCGTTCCTTTTCGGTTAAGTTTTTGAGCATCCTCTATGTTCGTCCACTTAGGGGGAGCATTCCAAGCTCAAGACACTTCTATACCCCTCTTGTGGTCATATGATGTCTCCTTGGTGCTTCCATTCGAATATTTTGAGCTAAAAACTAAAATTAAGCCTATGGCAAACTATTTGAAAATGATAGTTTGAGAGATGGTTCTCATATCAAGTCCAATCAGGTATTATTTGGATCTTATTGGGATTGGAACTTGGTTGGGAGAAAGACGCAAAAACAAAATTTGAAAAATTCCATTTAAAAGGCATCGGACGCTGCCGATGGACGCTCGGTGTCAATTGCCTCAGCATCCGTCGCGATCGTCCAAAGATTAAAGTTGCCCGCTTACAGGGCGACAGACGCTCCCCCCAGCGTCCGTCGCGGTTAATGCACTCGGGCGTTTCAAATCTGTTCTGGAAGCCCGATAGACGATGACGTCGGACGCTCTCCGAGCGTCCGTCGCAGTCCGACGGAGCGTCCGTCGCGAACTTAAGGCGCAAATTTTTTTTAAAACCCCCCTCTCTTCTCTGTTTCTCCCGATCCGTATTCCGTCCGCCGCCACGCCGCTCTCCAAACCCTAGCCACCGCCATTTCGCCGCTGTCTCTCCCAGCGCCGCCGCGGGACCCTACCTGCACCGTCGGCTGTTCCTCCACCCAGCGCCGCCTGCCCCTGCGCCGCCATGCCCCTCTCTGCGCCGCTGCTCCACCCTGCCCCGCAGCACCACCACCGCAGAGCACTAACCCGCCAAGCACCGCCGCCGCGCAAACGCCCCAGAGCCAAATCAGTGCCTCTCTCTGCTTCCCTAAGGGTTTCCCTCTGACCTAGGTCTTTGGGCTTGGCAAAGGTGTTGTTCGGATTGCGGACTGCGGATTGCGGAAATTTGACCCAGAGATCTTTTCCCCGTCTCTTGTTTTGGTCAGGGTTCAAGGTATGGTTTTTAGTTGGCAAAATCGATCTCTATTTCTTATCTACTTCATTTCATTCTCTAGTCACTCTCATCTCTAGCTTATATGCTTATGGTTATACCCCTATCTATCTAACGAGCAGGGTCCGTTGATCAGGGGGTCAGTTGAGCAGTGACAGTGAACTCGGGGCAAAGCCCGCGAGTACGGAACGAGGCAAAGCCTCGAAAGGACAGTCCAGGGCCGGCGTGCCACTCTTGTAGTTGGTTGCGGATTGTCAGTGGTTTCAGTGACAGTTGGGGCAGTGAGCTTGTGGTTTTGATTGTTGAGGATCCTTGTCAGCAGTTTGATTGCACAAGTTTGGTAAATGGCAAGAACGAAGAATGTCGGTCCCGTTCCCGGTAGTGGTGGTGACCCTCCACCTCCACCGCGTCCACCCACTGACCGGGGAAAGGGCAAGCAAAAGGTCATATCACGGAAGCACAAGAGGCCTTTGATGGATCCAGATTCGGCAGCAGCACTAGCAGTGGCAGAGGCCGTCGAGATAGCGGAGCGAGGTGGACGTCACACCGGTTTGAGGCTCTCGCCTCGCCGTGGAGCGCGTCGTGAGTCCCCTACGCGTCCAGAGACAGAGCCCGCTGAGGCTACTGAGGCAGAGCAGATAGAGCTAGTCCCAGAGACTGAGCCGACAGAGGCCACGGGCCATACTTCGATTGGCGAGCTGATGAGCCGCAGAGTCACCTGGTCCAGAGGTTCTGGTGCTCCACCTAGTCCTCTAGGACCTCAGCTCCCAGACCCAGTGAGGCACTAGGTCAGGGCACTTACTGCGAAGCAAGTCCAGCTACTCCGCTTCGTCGACTTTTAGTCCTGGTTCCCACCTCAGAGGGATCCTCGTGCCGGACGAGACTTCTATACCACAGTACACGAGGACTTCTACAGAGCTTACATCGACACTGATGCTCCTCTTAGGGCTCACAGGGTGTGCCCATCTGCCCATATAGAGGTGATCGGTGGTCCAGAGATCCTACAGCACCTTCAGTACATTCAGGGTCTGACAGATCTGATGGGATGATCAGGAGCATATCAAAAGGATTGGGTGTATCAGTTCTATGCTTCTCTATGGAGCTCCCCTGATCACGAGTTCCTACACTTTGGATTCCAAAGACGTGATTTCAGGGTTACAACAGCTAGATTCAGAGAGCTATTCCACCTAGAGTCCTCTCCTACGAGGATACACAGTTTGTGCTATGGGGATCAGGAGGCCCCTCGCCGACCTCATGATGGTATAGTGCCATCTACAGACTTCGTGAGGCCATGCTTTCAGCAGCCGTTCACTGAGGGTTCGAGCCGTACACCATGAGACCTCACTCCTCTGGCTCGGATCCTCCACGAGGTACTCAGGCGTACTATCCTCCCTCGAATTGGAGCTCGGGATACCATTACACATTTACAGCTTTGGCTCCTTTCTCATGTTGTCCGGAAGGAGAAGTTCGACCTCTGGGATTTGATTGTGAGCGAGCTTGAGGATATCATAGCCGCTGGGTTCAGGGGTCTCTGGCAGCTGCAGTTTGCTCACTGGATATCTTATCTGATAGTTGCTAAGACCAGATCAGGGGCTATGAGAGTCACTCTCACGAGGTCAGCTACAGAGTTTTCAGTATATTCGATGAGTCAGCTCGTGATACATGGAAACCTGTCTCGCCCCAGTAGAGCTTACAGACCAGGCACTAGGCAGGCTGGTGTGCCACCTCAGTCAGCAGAGGTCACTGATGCTACAGTTGAGCAGATTGCTCAGGCAGAGCTGGCAGATTTAGATGCTGAGATTGACATAGCTGCCGAGACAGTCTATAGAGAGGACCTAGACTCTGACAGTTCCGACGAGGACTACTAGCCGGTGCGTGAGTATACACCGATGCCTCATGACCACGAGGCAGGAGGGTCAGGCACAGCCGCCGCAGCTCCAGCTCCAGGTTCCAGCACCTCTGAGGCCACAGTGCTTACTATTCTGTAGAGGATGCAGGAGGAGCAGTCATGCCAGGCAGAGGAGCAGAGACGACAGGCTGCAGATTTACGGAGGCTTACAGAGCAGCAGCTGGCAGCTCAGGCCCAGACACAGGCTAGGCAGGATGAGTTCCAGCGCTAGTTCTTGGCCTATCAGCTGCAGCAGGCAGAGATACAGAAGACACATACATTGTTACTTGAGCGTCTTCTAGCCTCTAGCTCCGGGCAGACTTCCACTCCTTAGTTTCAGTTGCCCGGAGTCTCGCAGCAGCAGCAGGTCACCTCACCTCCACAGCAGCCTTCAGTAGTAGTGGTTCCGACTCCAGCGTTACCGTCCGGAGGACAGCAGAGTCAGGCACCAGCTACCCCTCTGTTCTAGGCACCAGCTTCTCCCGCGTATCAGTCTCCGAGGACCCAGGTGTCTTCTTGGTTAGCTTCGCCCGGAGAGTTTCAGACAGGATTCACTCCTATCCGGGGAACTACCATAGCCGAGGCCTCGAGAGATCTGTCAGCTTCTTACTTGGAGATCACAGGAGAAGATTCACCAGGAGCAGCTCAGCTAGTCTCACCAGCTCCAGCGGTTGAGTGGATCCTCCGGCGACGGGCACCCACCTCTCTTCAGTTGCCTCGTCGGAGATCGCACCTGAGCAGTCCACGCAGACTATCACCACTCCTCCAGCCGCAGTTCAGACTGATGCTCTTTCACTAGCAGTTGAGATGGCAGTCACAGAGGCTCAGGATGAGGCAGTTACAGTGGCAGCCTCCTCTCCAACTCAGACTCAGCCCGCAGAGGTTGCAGCAGCAGTGTCACTTGTTGCACTAGCAGTGACACCGTCCCCCTCGCCTCGAGTATTCACTCGTCGGGTTCACAGGCCCGCTACTACAGAGGCAGGACCATCAGAGGCATCAGCTGAGCCTCAGGGGGAGTCCATTGAGACAGCAGTTCCAAAGGTCGCCCCAGCTGCACCTACACTTGCAGAGGCCGAGGCAGATGATGAGTCAGACGAGTCAGATCTTCAGGACTTCATCATGCTCGATCGCAAGACTGCAGCTCCTCCACCTTCTTCTCCAGCCCCAGACGCTTAGTTTTTGGTGCTAGTCGCCAAAGGGGGAGAGAGGGTCGAGTATAGAGATAGGGGGAGGGATTTGGATCTTTGTATGCTTAATTTCCCCGTACTCTTTCATCATGTCTACTTTTATGCATTTGTTTATATGTGTGACGTGTTGATTACTCTGGTTGATGTTTATATGGTTGGATGTGACAAACTCTTGATTATCACTAATATATCTTGTGAGTTGTCTCATGTTTCATGATATATCTCTATGCCTAAATGATAATTGAGTTTCCGCGCTATACTCCGATACATCGTTTGAGAATATCATGAGGTACTTCTTTTACATTCATATCTATGAGTACCATGATTTCTGATTTGGTTTGGGTGAGCAAGTATGCTTCATTACAAATTCACTAACCCTTGCTCAACCATTCCAAGTCACCATAAAGTCTAAACCATAACTGTTATCCATACTCGAGGTTTTATTGTTGTCAATCACCAAAAAGGGGGAAATTGAAGAATCATTGCCCTAGTTGGTTTCGGTGATTAACGACAATTAGAGATTATTATGGCTAACGTGTGTTTTGCAGAGGCTATGCATAGCTTGGCCATAGTGATCAACAAGAATGGGCGTTTATGGTCATCACTTAGCCCCCAAGATGGATATCGTTTCGGATTTCAAGGAGACATGATGAAGACCCTAGAATGATAGGCTAAGTGCTATAAGGTGATGAAGGGCACTTAGAAATAGATAGGGCTTCTCTTTTTATCTTTGACTGTACTATTAAGAGGGGTTGAGACTAGTAGCTTGACTTAGGAAAGCTTCATGACTTAGGTGTGGTGCACACTTGACTTCCTTAGCTCTAAGCAAGCCTACGTTGACTGTAAGATAGCCTAGAACAACTTCCATATTCATCGCGATGAAAAACGAAGTTGATAGAACTGTTTTCTGGGCGTCGGATGCTCCTGGCGGAGGCGTCGGACGCTGTCCGTCGCATCGGACAAAGTCGTCGGACGCGGGGTGGTTGAGTCCACAGCGTCCGTCGAACTTCCAGTGGAGATGTTTTCTGGCTAGGGTTTTCAGGGTCCATCGGACGCTGTCCGTCGGCCAGGAGTCGGACGCTTGGAAGAGCGTCCGTCGACCTTCCAGAGAGGGTGTTTTTCAGCCCGAGCCAGAGTGTAGCGTCGGACGCTGGGATGAGCGTCCGTCGCCCTTGTGACGTAGCCTCCATCGCTGGGAACAGTGTGTCAGAACTAGCCGTTGGGCAGGGCGTCGGAGCATCCGTTGCCTAGGCGTCGGAGCGTTCATCGCCCAAACTATGAATAGAACTAGCCGTTGGGGCATGCAACGGACCGTCCGTCGCCTAGTCGACAGAGCGTCCGTCGCCAACTTAAAATGCCAGCCCGAGGTAGTTTTCAGAGGGTCTATTTATAACCCCTCCCACTTCTCTCCCACCTGGCCTTTGCTCATTTGAGTTGCTAAGTTTGTTGAGAAGATTGGGAAGAGAGCAAGAGCCCTAGAGAGAGAGAGTGATTCGCGAATCCATCCATCCTCTCTCTAGTTCATCCAAAGTTCAAGTGTGCATCCCCTAGTTGTGAAGCTTGAGTGAGTCAAGCGAAGATCGAGGCTTATTACTCTTGGTGATCGACATCACTTAGATGGTCCGGTGGTGCTCGGAGGAAGGTGATCGCCGAAGGATTGTCGGCGGCCCTTCTGCATCGACGTTTGTGATCGGTTGTGGGCGATTCACCGAGCCAGAGTGGCAAAGAATCAGCCCGTAGAGAGCACTCATCCCTTGCGTGGGATTGAGGGGGAGCTATACCTTGCGAGGTGCTCCAACGAGGACTAGGGGGGAGTGTCGACAACTCGATACCTTAGCAAAACATCGCCGTGTCAAGCATCTCTTTCCCTAGCTCTTTATTACCGCATTACTTTCCGCACTTGTCTTTCAATTCATACTAGAATTGTGTAGGAAGTTTTCACTTTCCATTGACTTGCTACCGCTTTCTAGCTAGGACACAGTAGCGGTAGGCACTAGGGAGTTAATTGGCTCTTTATAGGTTTAATTCTTGTTTAGAAATTAAAAAGAGCCCAAGTCACCCCCCTCTTGGGCATCTTGATCCTTTCAGGTCGGTAGGCTTTGGTGGAGTGATCTTGGTAAGCTTGGGAGTTGTGGTGGGTTTCTCATTCTCGCTCAAACCACTGCACTCACTGATCTTACCGAACAAGCTATCGTCCTTCCCACCTATAGCAAAGACTACTCCCGTGCTGCCAGTCCTTTTGCATTGGCTAAGCATCATCCCCAACTGCGGCTCTCGGCAAGACACCCAGCTCAAGGTGGACCGAAGGTATGTGCTTTCTTCATCGGTTCGCATCTTGTCGTGTCTGCACAACGCGATCTCAAGCTCCAAAGCCTCAAAGCGATCCGACTCTCTAGTGCCATCTGAGCTGACCTTCTCTAGCACAGCAATCCTAGCATCTTTTTGTGCCAGCTCAGAACGCAAGTCTAAGCAAGACTTGCACGCACCAAGTAAGCTATGCCTAGCCTTCAACTCACTGACCTCCTCACGTAGAGTGCCATACTTGTCCTGGAGAGTGACAAGATCAGACATGTGAATGGCGCAAGCATCACACTCTACCTCCTCGGTAACCACCACAGATGCCTTAGCAAAATCTAGCTCATGAAGAGCGCTAAGGTACTTCGCCTTAAAGTCATTCCTCTCTACAGCAGCACGCTTGAGCAACGCATCTTGACTCATCAAGGCGTCGTTCAGAGACTCAATCTCAAGGGAGAGGGACTCGACGATGGGTGGTACCTCGGGTGTGGCGGAGTCATAGTCGTAGTCGGGGCCTTCCTTGCGCTTGCCGACCTTGCCTTCTTCAATCGCCATGGTGCAAAAGCCACCGTGCTTGGCGTCGGTGTAAAAGCATAGGCCATTGAGCTTGTCCTCAACCTTTCCCTTGGACTCATCATCGCTTGAAGAAGCACCTCCGTCAGAGGAGGCATCGATGTCGCAGAGGGAGGCGAGCAAGACTCGGTGCTTGGCCTTCACCTTGTCGATCACCTTCTTGGAGGACCTTCGGTGGTAGCCACCCTGGGCTTGTGCTTGTCCGCGAAGGGGTGCTCGCGCTTGTCCTTGTGCTTGGTGATGTTGCTCACAGCTTTCTTGGGGAAGTTTGTGATGAAGTGATCCTCATCACCGCAACGGTAGCACCCCATGGCTCAGCCACCACGCCGACGGTTCAAACGGTTGTTGTGAAACCGTGAGAACTTGGTGATGACCAAAGCCAGCTCATCATCTCCAAGAGCCTCCACTTGCTCCTCTATCACAGAAATCAAAGATAAGGAAAATAAGGAGTGTGAAGGGTCAGAGGAGGAAGAATACGTACCACCGGGGCCAGAAACCAACGCCATAGAAGGTTTCGACGGGTTCTCAAGCTTGGCCCGGGTCTGGTAGTCAATCTCCATGGACTTGAGCTTGCTGAACAGCTCGTCCAGGGTCAGGGCATCATAGCCCGGTGACTCCTGAATGGCAGCCACCTTCATCTCCCACACCTTTCGATCAAGAGCATGAAAAAGCTTGATAGCCATCTCATGATCATCATAAGGCAAGTTGGCCCGATTGGCACCCATCTTGTTGACGATAGATTGGAAGCGAGTGAACATCCCGTCAACAGATTCGCCGGCCAACTGAGCAAAGTTCTTGTACTCTCTATGGTACGTGTCAAAGAGTCTGGACTTGATCTGAGGGTTGCCCTCATGATATCTCAAGAGTGTTTGCCAGATCTTCCGTGCCGTAGTGAGACTCGAAACCCGCTCAAACTCCAGAAGAGACAGACAAGAGAAGAGAATGCTACGGGCTCTTGCATTAGATGCATGCTGCATGACCTGGGCATCGATGATCCGAGCCTCAAGAACCACGTAGTTCTCATTCTCACCAATCTCCCAAAACTTCATATCAAGCCCTTGGAGGTAAGTGGACATGCGCACCTTCCAATAGGCAAAGTTGGTTCCATCGAAGTAAGGAGGTTTACCAACACCTCGCTCCATGTCGCCTTCGCGGATCAAGAACCGTGTAAGGTGGATTGATCCTTAACCGGATCTGATACCAATTGAGGGACCGAGAACGGCGACCAGAGGGGGGGTGAATGGGAGCCTCAAATTTCTCTCGAAATGTTCGGGCCAATCTTCCCAAAAACCAAACCCAGTTGCTGGGTGCTCAACCGACAGTGGAGAAAAATCACCGGAAACCCCAAAACATAGGTTCTCAACCGCTAGAGAAAAGAGGCAAGAACCTAGGCAAAATGGCGAAAACTACAACCAAAACAGAGAGCTCCAGACCAGATCAGACTGAGCCACCGGACTATAGCAAGTAGTCTGGTGCTCAGGTTCGACGCCTTCACCCATTGGGACAGGCCAAAACAGTGAGCACCCTAGCTCCGGACCAGAGGCTCCGGACTAGTCCGATGGACACTTTTAGAAGTCCGGTGCTCACATGGAAATCAACCAGTGAGTGCCTGGGCTCCGGACAACTAGTCCGACGCTCACCGTCGGACTATGGAAAGTAGTCCGGTGCTCACACTCGCCATCGAGCAAAGGAACACAGCAAGCACCCTACCTCCGGACACCTGGTCTGACACTCACTGTCGGACTAATGAACCTGGTCCGACGCCCCTTGCTACTTGACACTTGGAAAGTCAAGACCACCGGACCACTTGCTATGGTCCGGAGCTTAGGGCAAAGTGGTCCGACGCTTACAGACAGAAAACTGTTCCTCATGAAAATGAACTTCTCTCCGCCAAAATCTTCTCAAAACTCAACCAAATGATCACCAACTCCAACCAAACTTTGTAGGCATGATCCTAGTGCAGTTGGGGAGCTATCCCGAAGAAATCATCGCTCAATTTGGAGAGGATAAACGAGAACACTCGGAGTTGGGGGAGAAAGAGGAAAACGAAGAACGCCACAAATAAATCACTCGATCTACGCACTTGTGAGGTTTGAGGAGAATTCTTTCGGTGCAAAGAATCTCCTCACGAATACGAACAACTTGGTTCAAACGGAATTGCAAGAGCTACTCGCGACAAAGAGAAATCATGTTGGGAAAATCGGGAGAAAAAGCAAAACGTGAAGAACACAAGCAAAACAGGGACACAATCACAAAATCAAAACCACCATGGCTTACGGAGGTTATGGCCTCCGATTCCTCACGACAAACTCAAGTTCTTACAAAGGTTGGTGGAAGAAAACTAGGGATCTCATGAACTAGAGAGAGAGAGTGGGGGCAAGTGATTAGGGTTCAAGAGATAGGATGAGGGATACCCCTTCACGCCCTACTTATCGGGCTTTGGCTATTTCCCAAAGACCCCCCTAGATACATTGAGTGAACTACCTAGCCTAAGCATTGCAGTCCAAGCTTTCAAAAAATATCTCCCGCATTTTGAATGGACGGCCCCGCTTCCTGCTGGGAGTTGCCGTCGCCTCGACACAACCTCTAGGATTCCGCCACGTGCCATCTCCGCTTGCTCGGAAGCTCCGCCTAGGTTTTGAGGCCCAAATCCAGGAAACCCGCCACCGGTAGCTTTGGGCTCAACTACCGAACCCTGAGTTTTGCGGCCCAAACTCGGAAACCGACGCGGATGGTTTTGAGGCCCAAACCACCAAACCACTCGACGCGAGCCACCTTGTCTTCGCCCGGTCGGACTCCGAGTCCCCTGAGCCTCCGCTCGACTCGCACATCCACCGTCTTGACTCGGCCGACTCGGTCTACCTCCATGTCTTCTCGCACTCGCCGGTGCCAAGTACTAGCCACCACAGCTAATTCGCCGGCGCCCATGGTCCCTCAGTCCGAGCCCCGCTATCGCCCTTCACCACTCTCAGTCCATCGGCATGATAAGCCTCTACTCGACCTTCTCCATGCCACTGACCATTGTCACTAGGCATAGCACCTGCACACCACAAGCCGATAGACAAGCACACATTTCTGCTTTCGCAGAGGTTAGTGTAAGCCACTCAAACTGAAACACTCACGTGTTGGACTATTACTCATCATCAAAGCTGAACATACATGGGTACTTATCCACCATGTGTTCGCAAACTCTATCAAGCAAAATGATTGCAATGGGATTGAATCTATCTGTCGGATACCTAGAAATAGGGTATGTGTTAGCCAATACCACATATTCCATTGGTATGACAAAAGGTCTTGAGTGAATCTTTATGCTTGCTTTATACTTTGAATAACATGGTCTTGTTATCTTTTAACCTTTACTCGAGGACGAGCAAAGAGGTAAGTATGGGGAATCTTGTTGACGATAATTAAGAGCTATTTTGTCACCATCAAAATATCGTCAACATCCTCATTCTCAAAGGAAAACAAGCATAACCTGAATAAATTGTGCCAAATAACTAGTTCCACATGTCCCTTGACTATTTGATGCAGGTAATGACAAATGGGGTCTTTTGGGAGCCAGTGGGCCCACTTAGGAGGTCGGCCGACCAACCCATGGACCCACTTGGCATCCTTAGCCCCCATAATCCATGTAACACCCTCAAGAACACTCTCTAACCCTTGGATCCAAGTGTGCCTCTTAGCAACGATCCAGATTCACATCACAAGGATCCATGGGCCCACATCAATTAGATCAGCATGACAGATCAACCTAGAATCGACATCCAACACATATAACAGGTGGGACCAGTAACCAGAGGGCCGAGGTGGCCCACAGACCACTATATGTGGTCGGCTGACCTATAGGTGGGGCCCACTAGGACCCCACTTGGTCCCTAACCACTGGGCCATCATCTAGAAGGTCCAGGAGGGCCCACAGGGTAGCTAAGGCAGTCGGCCGACCATCCATAGGACGGTTTCACCTCCCCAACTGACTCACTCACTCCCCACATGATGGAAATCAACACCCTTGATCCTTAGGTGGTTCTAAAGTCGGTTGAATCCAATGGTGGTTGATGAAGGTGACGCGGATCGCTGACGTGGCAGCGAAGGAGCCCCTACTCCACCTCTAGCTATAAATAGACCCCTAGAGCTCCCTATTCATTTCATGCCTGATTGGAGAAACTACTCTCTAGCATCTTAGCGGAGCTCTTCAGTAGTGTTATGCTGGTTGGAGGAGAGTGAGGAGATCCTTCTGGACAAAGCCCCGGGTCTGTCGGGAATCTTCTCCGGAGTTCTTCCTCAGCGAATGCGAGTCACTTGTAAGTTTACGCTTGTAAGTGGCTTCTTCTAAGTTCTTTATAGTATTCAGTGTTCTAAATCTGGTTTAGCAGTTATACAACTTTTCACGCTTGATCATCGCTTTGCTCTAAGTAAAGTGCTTTAATCTTAGGCCAAGGTTAAAGTAGTAAGATTAGTGTAGACGTGGTGTCTAAGCTTAATCTTGCCTTTGTAAACCGCTTATCGCACGGATTGTTTGTGGGTGCTAGTAGAAAGTGACAGCTCTATCTAGTCTTTGTATTCCACCACGTGTGTAAGATAAGTTCTTAAAAGGTAGGGCCTCAATACAACATGATGGCGCGGTCCGGTTAGAGTTTTGCCCTCTTTCTGATCTATCCCATCGCCTCCTGCAAGAGAAGGGCTGATAAGGCCAGTATAACCAACTATCCCTTGTTAGAGTGCTTGATATCTTGAACCTCTTAACCCAGTTATCATAGTCTCCCTTGACCATCATAGGACATATCTTTACTCCTAGTTAGTTCACTATCGTTCCCTGAGGAAAATACGATACCTGGAATACTCCTGGTGAAGTGCTACATCGGTATAATCTGTGCGCTTGTGGCTTCATCCAATAGTCATAAGAAATACCAACATTGGGATCAGTGTTCGCTCACCCATTCGCGGGTGCTCATGCTGGTGGACGCGGGGTTGTTGCACCCCAAGCTTTCCGATGACCGCGACGTCGAGTGGATCGTCCCCACGAACATCGACGTTCTGAACCCGCACTGAGGTACGTGGTTTCCTTTCTCATGTTTCACGAGTGCGGGTTCGGTATGTCACTGCATCGCTTCTTCTGCGGGATCATCCACTACTATGGGATTGAGCTCCACAATCTCAATCCCAACTCTGTGCTTCACCTCGCGGCCTTCGTGGCTATGTCGGAGGGGATGCTGGCAACAGAGGTAGACTTCGCTCCATGGAAGTTCTTCTTTAGGGCGTCGGTGTTCTTCGTCAACAATGGCGGCGTGAGGTCTGTGGTGCCATGCGGGGGGTGCACGCTCAACATTCACTCTTCCCACGCGACGCAATACATGCTAGCATGGGCGATTTCGTCGAACCGGGGATGGCATGCGCAGTGGTTCTACATCCGGAACCACCCCGAGGTGCCACTCCAGTTTACACGGGTCGCCGCTTCAGCGATGAGCTCGCGAGTTGGCACTATGGCCTGGATCGTCAGGAGCGCCTGGGGATAGATCCCTATCTCCGAAGCTTGGCACGTATTTGGGATCATGGCTTGAACTTCTTAGGGGTGGTGGCGTAGATCCTCTGGTGCCAGGTGCTCCTACTTATGGAGCGAGAGCGCCATCTGCACGAGATGGTGCCCGGGGCATCGCACACGCTGTCCGCCATGGCGGAGGCAGGGCTGAGCTTTGAGCGCACGATCACCGCCACCCGGAGGTTGCTGGGGAACGCGCTGATCGTGAACGACATTGCACCGAACTGGTGAGTTCATACAGCATTGCACCGACTTTCCCCCGCGTTTCCTTTCTTTGGTGGTGCTGATCCGTGTGTTTCCTGTTCTTCCTCTATAGGGGCCCCGTTCGATGGCTCGTCACATGGCCGCTCCTCTTCCCATTCTGCCAGAGGAGCGGGCGGCGAACCGGGAGTGGAACGCGCAACAGCAGGCGGAGGCCACCCAGAGGAAGAAGAAGAAAGCTGACAAGGCCTTGAAGCATACGCAGCTGGACATGTTGCAGGCCAGCCTGCGCCGTGAGGGACTGCAGGAGGAGGAGTCTTCCACTGTTTCTGATGAGGACTGGGAGAACCTCAGCGGCGGCGGCGACGACGACGATGACGAGAACAGGCGTCCTTTGTCCGAGGTGGTCCTGGCGTTGCAGACGACGGGAACACCGCGTCACCCTGCTGGGGCCGCGCCGACGGTGGAGGCACCCCCGGTCAGGACGCTTGGCGCGCATCTGACCCCCAGAGGTTCCGGGGTGGCGTCGATGGTGATCCCCCAGCCACCCTTCGTCTCGCCCCGTCCGGGGGGAGCGAGGGCGGCGGACGGAGCAGTGGCCCGGACACTGGAAGTCGCGGTCAGGCTGAGCAGCAGTGGAAACGCAACCACGTCTTATCTCCGCGGTCAGCTTGTGTAATTTGATGTCTTTCCTTGCTCTCTTAATGAAGAGAGCTTTCTTGTGACTTGACCGCGCGTGGTGGTCTTTAGGTTCGCTGGAGGTTCCTCGCATGCAGGATGGAAAAAGTTGCACCGGGGAGCATCGTCCCCTGGCTCGAAGCAGGGCGGCGCATCTCCGGCCCTTGATCTGGCGGATGCTGTCGCGACCACGACAGCCACGGGAGAGCCGGCCCCGGGTAGGGGTACGACGAGCGACGCTGCG
Organism: Microstegium vimineum; assembly: GCA_022036555.1. Classification (NCBI taxonomy): domain Eukaryota; kingdom Viridiplantae; phylum Streptophyta; class Magnoliopsida; order Poales; family Poaceae; genus Microstegium; species Microstegium vimineum. The sequence goes on along the minus strand of CM039129.1, from coordinate 30,253,854 downwards.
GACACAGGCGCCGTGGTGTGCCCGGCTGCTGGTGCGGCTGCCGTGGTGCCGTTGGTCCCTGTTGCCGCAAGGCCCACGACCGTCGCGCCGTCTTCTCCCCCGGAGGTGGTGGTCGTCGATGACTCTACGGAGGAGAGCGGCCATGATGATGCCATGGCCGTGGAATTCTCAGAGCTCCAGTCGGCCGCGACCTTGGGGGATACGGTGATGACCACCGTCCCGGGCGGGGCTGACGACCGTGACTTTGGGGACGCGGGCGCGGCCGTGGACCTCCATGTCGCAGCGCCCGCGTCTGATGCGCCAGCGGCCAGGGCGAGTGAGGAGATGTTCGTGGGCAGCCCTTTGGCCCCGAACGTGTTGGCACGGGGCGTGGCGGCTCCACGGTCTTTTACCGAGGAGGAGCTGGTGGTCGCTCGCGCGGCAAAGGATATCCCTTCCCAGTCCAGCACGACCACACCGGGTGAGGTAGGTGACACTGGGAGCGACATCGCCCCCGGGGCCCTGCGTCGTCTTCGTCCCGACTGGCGTTCCTTCGGGGATGGTGAACGGCTCGCTTGGCTTGACCGGGAGAACCTGGGGACACCAGTGTTCATGTTGGACGACCAGTGCGAGCTCCACAATTGGAACTGCGTGGTGGGCTCCCATCGAGAGCACGAGCACCTCGTTGCGCGTGGAGTAGAGCTGATCCAGAGGGCGGTTGCGACGCTCTCTGACGACCTCTCCCATCATTGCAATGTGAGACGTCGTTCGATCATAAGTTTTTGCTTGTCCTTTCTTATCGATCGTTTGATATCTCCCTTCATGCAGATCCTGATGGCGACGAGTGTCAACAAGTTCGAGTTCCTCTGTCGCGAGGCTAGCCAGTGGGCTCCCGGGTCATGGATTTCTACCAGGGAGGCCGCCGTGGCCGAGGAGCTTGTCTCGGCTCACCGCCGAGTGACGGATCTAGAGGAGTGGCTCGTCGCCTCGGAGCTGAGGGCAGAGGGTGCCCAGGCGTGGGCGCGTTGGAGCGCTACTGACGTTGAGCAGATCGGGCGCGAGCGGAACGAGGCTCGTGCCGGCGCCGAGGGTGCCCACAAGATGCTGGAGACCGAGCGCGCTGCGCATCAGGTCGAGGTTGAACGGCTGCCGACCGAGCGCAATGTCGAGGCTCAGGAAAGGCGTCGGGCTACTTCCGCGTTCGCGTCCATGGTGGAGGAGCGCAACATGATGCGGTTCCAGCGCGACAACAACCGCCGAGAGCGCGACGAGGCCGTGGACCGCTTCGAGGACCTGTCGATCAGGGCACGCGATCGTGGCGCCGACACTGGCCGGAGGATTCTCGAGTTCTCCACTCAAGTCGGTGAGTTGACTGCGGTCACCTCGCAGCTCCGCGCGACAATCAATGGCCTGGCGAAGGAGAATTAAGGTATGTTGTCTTTCTTTGCCCATTTATTTTGGTGCTTTTTGCCATCGAGTTCGGAGGTTGAGACCCCCTTCTTGTCACCCCAGAACTGCAGGCTGGTGCGTAGGAGTCGTAGGCGTTGCGCGAGGCTGTGCATGGAGTGTGCGACCTTTTCAGGGTGCTAGGCGCAGGGGATGGGCCTGACACGGCCAGAAACCGTGTTGGCCTGCTTTGGAAGCTGGGCCAAGCCAGGATCCGGGAGGCCCTGCGCGTCGGGGTCCATCGTATGATGGCAATCGCCGCCTGCCTATAAGACGCGGTGACTCCTGCACTCGTCAGCGACGGCTACCCCCAGGATGCCCCGGAGGAACTGCTGGATCAGGTCGAGGCAGACGCGGAGGAGCCTGCGACGATCTTGGCTGCCAAGCTTGATTCCGAGGTGTTTCCGCCACCGGAGGAGTGACCCTGCATGGTCAGTTGTTAAGGCCGACGACCCTTGTAAGAAAAACTTAATTTATCCTTTGCTATGATGCGCCCTGGAGGGCTTTGGAGAAGTTCGATTGCTCCTAGTGAGCTCGTTTTAAGTTTTCCTGTTTTCTGGTTTCTGCATTTTTTCCTTCTCAACCTACTTGCTCAACTTTTCCTAGTAAGAGATTTGATTTGCTCAGGTGGGCAGTTGGGTGGAAGTACTTGGCTCCGGGGAGCCGGGGTACCTCGCGGCCAGTTGTCACGGCTCAGTGAGATTTTTTCTCTTGGCCGGGAGAGGCGGAGTTTTCGTTCAGCGGGCAAAGATGCGGGTTTTTGCGCAAAAAGTTTTTTGGAGAGAAAAACAGGGGGTTCCCCCCTTTCCAGCCCCCAAGCGAGGTATGCTTAAAAAGATTGGTCCGGTCGGGAGTGCACCTTGCTAAGTGATTGGTCCAAGAGTTCCCGCATTTTCATTCCTCGAACTTTTTGCTTAAAAAGATTACATGCGTATATACAGTGTTCTAAGTAAACTATTAAAAGTAAAAGCGATGTAGCTGTTGGTGTTCTGGGCATCCGAGCTCTTCGCGCTCTAGGGGTCGACGTCCATCTTGTCCACAGCCTCGATTGCTGCCACCAGCTTCTCGCTGCGCACCTCAGCCATGGCGTTCTCGCAGTAGTCTACCTCACCCTGGTATGCTACCTTGAGCTCGGAACTGACAGTGATGACGCCGCACGGCCCCGACATCTTGAGCTTGAGGTAGGTATAGTTGGGGACGGCCATGAACTTCGCGTAACATGGCCACCCCAACACCACGTGGTACGTTACGCGGTAGGCGACGACCTCGAAGGTGAGGAGCTCGATTCGGAAGTTGTTCGGCTCCCCGAACATGACAGGCAAGTCGATCTGCCCTAGGGGCACCGTCTGCCTTCCGGGGACGATTCCCTAGAAGGGAGCCCCCGACGATCGGAGCTTCTCCCTGCGTATCCCCAGGGCCTCGAAAGCGTCGTAGTACATGATGTTAAGGCTGCTTCCCCCGTCCATCATTACCTTGGTGAAGCGCACGTTCCCTATGATCAGGTCCACGACGAGTGGATAGCGACCCGGTTGGGGAACGTGGCTCGGGTGGTCGTCTCGACCAAACGTGATGTCGGACTCCGACCAGTCGAGGAAGATCGGAGTTGTCAGGGCGACCGCAAAGACCTCGTGTCGCTTCAGGAAGATCTGTAGCCATGCGTCTTGTAATAGGAGACGTCCATGTTCCCTAATTTGGGCATGGGCAGGGGTTGGCAGCACAGGGCCAGGCACCCCCGTGTTCCGTCGTACAGGGTCAAGCATGCCTTAATTCCTGTTCAAGCGTTTGGCGCGTACATGGAGCAGGCATGGCGAGCGTCAATTGGTGGTTAGGCAGCACAGGAGCTTGTACCTTAGGGACTCAATAGGGGTAGGCATGGCGGGTCGTACCCAGAAGCCCCATCCCTAAGGACGAGCGGTACTGTGGACCTTTTGACTATAGGCCATGGCGTCCTGGGTCGATGGGGGCGACAAAGCCTTTGAGAGAGGATGACGTCTTGGGAATACGTGTCCCTTGCTTTGACAAGGTGGAGAGCCTCCGAGGGGAAGTGTCATCTCGGATGACGTGAAAGGACCGTGATGCCTAAGAGGGGGGGGGTGAATTAGGTCACTTAAAAACTACTCTCTAAACTATGGCCTATTTTTCTAACCTTGGCAAAACCTATGCAAAAGATAAACTATCTAGATGTGCAACTATGGTTTTGCTAAGTGTCGTTATCTCTACCGCAAAAGATCACAAGATAAACAAAGTAAATGCGGAAGCTAAAGAGCAAGGTAGAGATGCAAACTCCCGTCGACGACTTTGGTATTTTTACCGAGGTATCGAGAAGCGCGCAAGCTTCCCCCTAGTCCTCGTTGGAGCCCCTCGCGAGGAATCCCGCGCAAGGGCCAAGCTCCCAGTCGGGTAACTCCGTGGATAGCCTCGGGCTCTCCCCACGCGCAAGTGGGTCTCCGATGTGCCTTCCAGCAAGCCTCTCCCGAATGCTCTCCGCCATCTTCACTATCAAGCTTCCGGCTGAAATGCCGCGGGCCTTGTTCCCTTTGGTACACCGGTGGCGGCCACACCACAAACGTGGTTGGTGTGATCGCGCAAGATTACAAGCCCCACCGAGTACAAGCTTGGTGCGCGCAAGCACCCTTTGATCAAGAGGTTTACAAACCTCACTAACACTAGGCTTACACCTAGAGCAAGCACAATGAGCAATGGTCTAACTAGCCTATGCACTTCGCAAAGCACAAATGCTAATCACCAAGTGTATCACTAAGCTCTATGCATATGGAGATCACTAGAATTGTGTACAACACCCTTGGTATGTTTCCTCAAGTCTCCACTACTTCATTTGGCCAGCCAAGGGTCATATATATAGGCCCCAAGCCAAATGGAGCCGTTGGTACCTTGATGCAGCTCCTCTGCATAGCTCCGAACGCAGGCAGGAAGGGGGGTCCGGACTAATCGTTGTGCGTCCGGACCTTCCAACGGTCTTCTGCGCGTAGCAACTGACAGTGGGTCCAGACGTTGTTATGGTCCGGAGTCCTCGCGCGCCTCTGGAACCTCTCTGTATAGAGTCCGGACGCCACTGTTGGTCCAGACCCCGTGCTCCGGTCAGCGTCCGGAGTCCTTGGAGCTCTCGGGTTCTTCTCTGTGTGCTTCCGGACGCAAGCACCTATGGTCCGGACTCGCACTATTCATAGCGTTCGGACCTGCTGAATTTTGCAGACCAAACCCTAGGTGTCCGGACGCATCCGCAATGGTCTGGACCTTCCTGTTTATAGCGTCCGGAGCCCTTTTCTTCACTGTTTTCATCCGGGCTGATTTCCAAAAGTCCGGACCCTCGTCGCCTCGCGTCCAAAAAACTTTGTATCTTTGCGGTCTTGCTTTCGAGTAGGTTCCATCCTCCATGCTTGAACTATGCTTGATCTTTTAGGTCTTCTATATGCTTCAAATGTCTTGCTTGCGGTGTTGCCTAAGTCCAAAGCATGTTTGCACCCTATTGGACTACAAAATAAACACTTTCAAATACGTTAGTCCAATTTGGTTATGTTGATCATCAAACACCAAAATCCAAACTAAATGGGACAAGGGAACCATGTTCCTTACATGACGTCACCCTAGCTCGAACGAGGCAGAGTGTCTCCGAGGGAAGGTGTCGTCTCGGATGACGTCACCCTAGCTCAGACAAGGCGGAGTGCCTCCGAGGGGGAAGATGTTTCCTTGGTCGGATGGGGCGGAGAGCCCCCGAGGGTGATGATGTATCCTCTAGTCGGATGGGGCGGAGACCCTTCTGAGTCGGGGGAAGTATTATAGGGTGATTTTGTTTTTGTGAAGTGCGGTGTTAGGGTACCCTATTCTTAGGTATCCGACAAGAGCTATCTCTGGTAATAACATATCTTTTGCCTTTTCTTTACCCAAAACAAAACCCTCCATCTCCATTTCTGAATTTTCTTGTGATGGAAATGTTTATTCCCACTCTATAGAAACATCTGAGGTTTTTGCTACAGCATATGAAAATGAACTTCTTGTGCCTGTTGGGGTATTGCCTGCTCTGGAGGTGAATAAATATTCTTCTTCCATGCAGTCATCTCACATTCTGGTGACTGAAGCAGCACCAGCCTTAATGTCTTCCCAGACACTTGAGCAGGCATCTCAATTCCTACCCTCTACACCCTCTGACAAGGCTTCTAAAATCAGTTGGGCAAAGAGAAGTAAACCTCCTGCTATTTGTGAATCTGAGTTTCGCAGAAGTTCTAGACTGCATTCCATTTCAAAAGGTTTTAATACTCAAGATTGCAAAGATTGTAATTGCCTTGGTTGCACCTCTAAGCCTCCTTTTATCAACCTCTGTAGTTCGAGAACTGGGGACAACATTTTGCAACGTGAAGCCTGATCAAGTTTCAGATGACAGGCTGAATGCGTCTTCAGGAAGCAGCCATGGAGCCCTTGGGAGTAAGGCAAAGAATTCAAAGAAGACAAAGGAAGATTGCACTTCCAAGTCTAAGAAGGACACCAATGGAAGTCTCTTCTTTTTGTTTTCATATTCCTAGTTATCTATGGAATTGTCTTCTTGTTTACCATTTTGTTTTATGGATGTAAGACTTTGGAAAGTCCTTAGTTGGAACATTAGGGGTTTAAATTCAGAGACCAAATGGATTTCTCTAAGAGATAGGATCACTGAATCCAACTGTGATGTTATCTGTCTTCAAGAGACCAAAATGTCTCTCTTTAATAAGCCTTTTATAAAAAAAAAATTGTCCTCCAGTTTTTTATTCCTATGAATTTCTTCCTTCTCAAGGAGCCTCAGGAGGTACAATTATTATCTGGAAAAGTTGTGTTTTTTCTGGGAAATTTGTTTTTCAGAATGCTTTTGCCTCTTCTGTTCTCTTCTCATCCAATCACAATAATGCAATATGGATGTTGACTAATATTTATGCTCCCTATACTTTTTCTGGGAAAAGAGACTTTGTTAACTGGCTAAAGGGGATCAATATGCCTCATAGTATTAACTGGCTTCTGGTGGGAGATTTCAATTTGTATAGAAACCCTCAGGACAGAAACAGGTCTGTGGCTGATTACAATGAAATGCTTATGTTCAACTCTGCCATAAGCACCCTGTGGATCATTGAATTGCCCCTTAAGGGACAAAGATTCACATTGACCAACAAACAACAACCACCCCTTCTTGAAAGGCTGGACTGGTTTTTTACATCTGCAAGCTGGACTTCTTGCTACCCAAATTCTTTTGTCTCCACTCTTACTATGGAGACCTCAGATTATGTACCATGTTTAGTTACTATCTCTACTTCTATTCCTAAAGGGAATATTTTTCATTTTGAGAATTACTGGTTGCAGCATGATGACTTTTTGGATCAGGTACAGTATGGATGGTACTCACCTTGGCATATTTCTCATTCAACTAAAGACTTAACTGCTAAGTTCAAGAATTTGAGGAAAACACTAAGAGCTTGGAAGAAGACTTTGTCAAGCCTAAAGGAATCAATTCATATTTCCAAACTAATTTTGTTTTTTCTGAACATCATTGAGGAGCTCAGGGATCTCTCAGTTGTTGAATGGAATTTCAGGGAAATTCTTGAAAGTCATTTGAGCACCTTGCTGCAATAGCAAAAAAAACTTATTGAAAGCAAAGATGCAATATAAAATGGGTCATCCTTGGATATAGAGGTACTAAGTTTTTCCATTCACAGGCTACTATCAAGTACAGAAGGAACTTCATCACACATTTAATTGATGAGGATGGCTCTGAGCTCACCAATCATTCAGATAAAGCTCTTCTGATCTAGAGATCATTCAAGGAAAGGTTAGGAATTTCTACTTTCTCATCTATTGGTTTTGATCTTGGTTCATTCTTCACTAACTAGCTTGATCTGTCACCTCTAATTCTGCCTTTCTCAAGCTCAGAGATAAATGATGTCATCAAATTCATGCCAAGAGACAAAGCTCCTGGGCCTGATGGTTTCAATACAGACTTTATTAAGCACTGTTGGTCTCTTATAAAGGTTGATTTTTTCAAACTCTGTCAGGATTTCTTCAATGGCAACATCTGTTTATAGAGTATAAATGGATCCCATATTACCCTGATTCCAAAGAAGAATGATCCTCAGACAGTTTTAGACTATAGGCCGATTTCAGTGATCAACACCTTTGTGAAGATAATAACTAAGTTGTTAGCTAACAGATTGCAAGTTGTCCTTCCCTCTGTCATTCATAAGAACCAATATGGGTTCATAAAGCACAAAACCATTCAAGACTGTATTGCATGGGCTTTAGAATATTTGCATACGTGTCATCAATCAAAGAAAGAAATAATTATTCTTAAATTAGACTTTGAGAAAGCCTTTGACAAGGTAGAACACAAGTTCATGTTATAGTTAATGAAACATAAAGGCTTCCCCAACATATGGCTTTCATGGATGGAAAAAATCTTTTCCTCTGGCACCTTTGTTGTTCTCCTGAATGATGTCCCTGGTAAAGTGTTTCATTGTAAAAGAGGAGTGAGACAAGGTGATCCTCTATCTCCTTTGTTGTTTCTTCTGGCTGCTGACTTCCTCCAGACTCTTTTAAACCATGCAAAAGAAGCTGGTCAATTAAGTTTGCCTATCCCTCTGACCAGTGATTCTGACTATCCTATTCTCCAATATGCTGATGATACTCTATTTTTTATGAAAGGGGATATCAATGAACTAGTCCAGCTCAAAGAGATTCTAACTTCTTTTGCTAAAAGTTCAGGATTAAAGGTCAATTTTGAAAAATCTATGATGCTTCCTATTAATGTATCTGGTGAAAGGCTACACATCCTGGCTTCTGCCTTTGGCTGTTCAACTGGTAATCTCCCCTTCACCTATCTTGGGCTCCTTCTAAGTATCTATAAACCAACAATGGCAGATTTCTGGCCAATAGTCACCAAATGTGAAAGAAGACTTGTTGCCTTTTCATCCCTCTTGTCAGAAGCTGGAAGATTGGAACTTTCCAATGCAGTCTTAGCTGCTTTGCCTAAGTTTGCTATGAGCTGCTTTTCAGTACCTAAAACAATCACCAAGCAGATTGATAAATATAGAAAGCATTGTTTATGGAGAGGATCAGATATGACTAGTAAGAAGCCATCGAAAGTTGCCTGGGCAATAGTTACTTTGCCTAAATCAGAAGGAAGTTTGGGTGTTTTAAATATCAAAATTCAAAATGAGAGCCCGCTGATGAAATTTTGGCACAAATTTTTCAATAGAGTTAACATTCCTTGGGTTCAGTTAATTTGGGACAAGTATTATGTAGATGGAAGATTGCCCGATAATAATGCATATTCCAGAGGACCATTCTGGTTGACGATGTGCTCAAGTTGCTGCCCCAGTATAAGCAAGTTGCTTCGGTTTGTATGAGAGATGGGACATCTATCTTCCTCTGGAAAGATAAGTGGGGTAATCAACCTTTGAGTTACCAATTCCCATAGCTCTTCTCATTTGCTAGGCAAAGAGATATCTCAGTTGCCAACGATGTATGCACCAGTCCTTTACACGGCTCTTTCACCATCCTTTATCCTCAGAGGCTCATGAGCAGTTCACCCAGCTTGTTGAAATTTTCTCTCACTTGGGATTACAGCAGCTTCCAGATGTCTGGTTTTATAAGTGGGGTCATAATTTTTCATCGCAGAAGGTCTATAAGATTTCCGTTGGGGATCGGCAAGTTCACCTAGCCTTCCGTTGGCTCTGGAAGTCAATAAAAGGAAAATTTTCTTTTGGTTGGTCTTGCATGACAGAATCAGTACTAGAGATCTCCTTCGACGGCGGCAAATGCATCTTCAAGATTATAAATGTGTCCTGTGTCATTTTCAGATGGATGAGGAGGTATCTCATCTGCTCTTTCATTGCCCTTTTGCTACAGCAGCCTGGATGTGTGTTCAAGTGGTTATACCGGCAACCCAAGACTCCTGTGTTATAGCTCAAAGCATTAAGGAACAACTGCAGCTGACCTTCTTTATGGAAGTGATAATCACTATGTGTTGGGCAATCTGGATGGTCAGGAATGACTCTATCTTTAAAAGCATTCCACCCTCTTTGAACAGATGCAAGGAAATCTTCAAATTGGAATTTGCTCTAGTTAAGCTGAGAGCAAAATCTTCCCTTCGATAGAGTTTAGATTCATGGCTGCAACTCTTTGTGTAATTTCTTTGATTTTCTTTGTTTCGTTCTTTGTTTGGTTCTTTGTTTCTTGAGCCTGTTTGTAAGAACCCTGCTTTTGCTTTTGTTTTAATAAAATTCCAGTAGGGGTGCGCCCTGCTGTTTCATCAAAAAAACAATATAAATTGCAGAGGAGGTAGAAATTAACTATAGCCTCCTCCACCTAGAGTAATTGGAATCCATGCATCCCCTAAAAACATGAACTGAAAACTTTAGCACGCATCAAGCATCATCGATCTACACATGATAAATAGGGAAAATAAAAAGAGGATGAACACACCTTTAACGAATTGAAGATGGAAACGCAAAGAGGGATTGTTGTCTCCTTATCAACTTTGATTGAGGCTAACACTCAGCAGCCCCGGTGTGCTGGTCCTTATTAGCTTCCATTGGAGCTCAGCGCTGAGCCATTGCCCCTGGTCGTCAACGCGTCGGCAAGGTCGCAGGATAGCCAGATTGGAGAGCCGCGTGTTTCTACATTAAGCAAAATGATGGATGGTCTTCGAAGTTGGCAAGGGTAGATCCCTCTACTTTTTAGTTGTCAATTCTGGGTCTATAAAGAGCTCGAATGAAAACAAACTTTACATCAAAGTTGTAGCTCTCAACATAATTTATAAATTTGTAGCTGAATTTTTTTTAAATTGAAACTATTTAGGATCTCAAAATATTTTTATAAGTTTATAAATTTTGAAATTTAAAATTAAAATTATCAACAAATCTTGCATGTTGACATGGTCTATAGAAAAGTTATACTTATCAATACCATATACAGCTTTATAGTTGAAAAGTTTTTTATCGCACTCATTTAGTATCTCAAATATGTGTTTTAAGTTTTTTATTTTAAAATAGATAAGGGCAACTTAGAACACATATTTGGGCCACTAAACAACTTCAAATAAGAAAAAGCTTTAACACTAAATTTTTAGATCGTACTGATAACTATAACTTTCATATAGACTAAGGATGAAAACGGATCGGATATTTATCCGACCGTCCGTCCGAACCTGAACACTAATACGGATACGAACACGGATATCCGTATAAATTTTCGAATACGGATTATAAAACGGATGTCTTGTTCGGATATCGAATTCGAATATAATATCGATGATATCCGTCGGATATCGAATAATCCAGTAAAAAATCGGATGCATCGGACCTGCATATAACGGATATTATCCGATTACGATGAGTTGTCTAATGCACTCGCCCTGTCCCTCAATTTATAGCTTTCTTACTCCACGTTTTGTTGTAGGTTACCGATGTGGTACTAAAAGTTTTGCCTTTTCTCTTCACTTCTTCAGGTCTTCACCACACGCCATGTCCATAGCCCAACTACTGCAAAGCCCACAGCCCAACTACTGCAAGGCCTAGCTGCAATAACCTTCGCCTCGCCGACTCGGCCGTCGGCAAGTCGGCACTCGGCAGCTCACTCCTTGCCAAGTTGTCAGGCGTCTACTCGGCTGCTCCATCTCCGCCCCTCGCAGTTGCAATCCTAGGCCCTAGGACCTCTGCTTCTCGCATCTCCGGATAATCGGATCCGCGCCGGCAGCCTGTGGTGGTGGCATGGAATTGGTTGGCGTCTGAAGAGAAGGAGGAATGAAGCTTGGTTAGGCACTGCTAGAACCCACAGATCAGGTAACGCTCTCTTCTCCTCTGCTCCAATTCATCATAGGGTTTCCGGTTTCCCAGTAAGCTTCTACACTGTCAGGCTCACGATTGTTGGTATTTTTCTTTGAATATGTTGGATTTAGGATGGCTACTACTAGTACTCCAAGTGAGAGTGTATGTGCAAGCACGGGAGCATCCCCTGCTGCTACCTCTACTCCGGTTGGCACTGTTGGCACAGGTCAATCAGCACCTAACCTCCAACCTCTTGCTACTCAAGATTTGGCAGTGAAGGAAACAGCCATGGTTGCTGGACCTGGAGGTGCTGCAAATGTTGTCATCATCGAGGAAGAGACCGGAGAAGATGGAACTTGCAGTGCGGGAGTTGAGCCTGCTGCAAAGAAACAAAAGAAGACCACCTCAAAGGTTTGGGATTTTTACACCAAGATCACAGAGAAACACAAGAGAGATGATGGAAAGACAGAGATACGAGTTTGGGCGAAATGCAAGAAGTGCACTTACAGAACTCGTGGTGAGTCTGTTAAGGGAACGACAGTCCTTTGGAATCATGTGAATGCTAAGCACAACGTAAACAAAGGGCAGCAACAACTCAAAGTTGAAAAGAGTGAAGGTAAAGATATAGTTGAAACTTATAAATATGATCCTGAAGTTAGCCTAAAAAAGTTCTATGAAGCAGTGGTTATGCATGAATATCCCTTTATGATGGTTGAGCATGAGTTCTTTGTTGATTTCATCAAGTCTTTGCTCCCTAACTTTTCATTCAAGAGCCGTATAACCACTAGGAAAGAGATACTGAACATGCATTTAGCTGAAAAGAAAAAGTTGTTTGACCAACTTAAAATTGTACCTTCTCGGTTTTCTGCAACTATGGATATGTGGACTTCTAATCAAAACAAAGGCTATATGTGCATCACAATTCATTGGATTGATGATAACTGGCAGATGCAAAAACGGATAATTTGCCTCCCCTTTGTTAAAGGGCAACATAAAGGGGTTTTACTGGCAAGGGCATTTATCAAGGGAATCATGTCTTGGAACGTAGAAAAGAGGTTATTTGCACTCACCCTAGACAATGCTTCCAACAATAATAGTTGTGTGATATCAGTTGTGAAGGAGCTTAATAATCTTGCTAAGCTACAGAAGTCTCCTCCTTTGATATGTGGTGGTATTTTCTTCCATGTAAGGTGTTTATGTCACATATTAAATTTGGTTGCTCAAAATGGATTGTCAGCGATTTCTTCTTCAGTTAAGAATATTAGAGCTATCATTGTTATGTTGAAGAACTCTCCATTGCAGTGGAAAGAATTTCAAAAGTGTGCTGATTTTCTTGATTTAAATAATAAATCTGGTCTTCCATTGGATGTTCCTACAAGATGGAATTCAACATATCAGATGTTGAATCATGCTATCCATTATAGGAGTGCTTTTGAAAGGCTAGTGTATTTAAATAAGGATAAATATAAGCATTGTGCTCCTTCAGATGATGAATGGAATATGGCTGCATCATTTTGCAAGTGTTTGAAGTGCTTTAATGATGCTACGGTGTTCTTTTCTAGAACTCAATATCCAACAGCAAACATGTTTTGGTGGAAATTTGGGAGATAAAGTTAGCAATTACAGAATGGTGTGAAAGAGCTGATATAATTATTGCTTCTATGGCTCAGGCCATGGAAGAGAAATATGACAAGTATTGGAAAAAGTCCAACATAGCCCTTGTTGTGGCATGTTTCCTTGATCCTAGGTACAAGAAAAAGCTCATAGAATATTTTGTAAAAAAGATTCACAAAGACCATGATGCTGCTGAACTTAGTCTAATCATGGATGTTGTTAAGCGATTGTTCGAAGCTTACTTGTCTAGTACACCGCATCAAACTTCAAAGGCTAGTGCACAATCTGAACCTACTGTAGCCTCAGCTCACACATCTGCAGAAAATGCTGATATTGAAGAATTTTTGTATGAGGACGAAGTGAATCGTGCTGAGGTAAATGAGTTGGATGCATACATGGTAGAGAAACCATTTAGGTGGGTTGATCCTAGTGGTAATGGTTCTGAATTTGACATACTGTCATGGTAGAAAACTAACCAAGTGACATATCCTGTTCTCTCACGACTTGCTCGTGATGTGTTTTCTGTTCAAGTGTCTACTGTTGCTTCGAAGTCGGCTTTCAGTTCTAGTGGGCATATTGTTAATAAATTCCGCAGTCGTCTAGATCCTGAGATCGTCGAGGCACTAGTTTGTACAAAAGATTGGGGCCTTGCATCTAAGAAAGGTAATACTAAATTGTTTGTACAACTTGCAACTGCAACTTTAATTTTGTAACTGATGAATTTATGTGACCATGTCATTTTCATATCGCCACTATAAGATAGCATCAATTCTTGATGATTTTTGTGATACCGACAGTACTATAGTTGATGAGGTTTGTTAATTATTATTTACACTAGCTTATTATTAGTATGTGATCTGCATCTGGCTTTTTACCTCCAGGCCCCAGCAATATTGATTTGCATTGCACTACATTTTGTAGGCTGAGGACCAGGCTACTGAGGAAGATAGTGGCGAGGAATATGAGGAGACTGACTTGGATGACATGGACACCTGGATTTGGACTGCTGACTAGCTAAATTACTGAGTACTGAAGACTGAAGATAGATAGCTGGTTCCAGCCTTGCTGGCTGATTCACTCTTTTGTCTTTTGATGTGTGTGTTTTGTAGTTCTGTACTTCTGTGACTCTAAGAGGTTGTACTAGTTGTGACTGACTCTTGACTTGATCTTGAGCATATGAGTACCTGACTAATGAACCTCTCGGTTGATACTTCTATGCATGCCTAGTCCACTCCTATGTCTTGTGTGATGTGAATCAGTGAATGTAATTTATAAAATATCATGATGCTTGCTGTCTTTTTTAATCGAAGCTATGCGCCTATGCTCTTTTTTAAATATATAGATAATCCAAGCTATAATTTTTAATAATCCAAGTCGTTGCTTTGTGTTGTGTTATTCCAAAGAATTGGGCCCAAACGGCCCAATCCTTTGTAACCCTAGCTGGTAAGTCCTATATATATATGTTCCCAACCACATTTGCCTACTCACTTACTCAGTTCCCCACTCCCTAGCCGCCACTGCCATTTTGCTTGCTTCCTAGCCGTGGCCGGTGGTTGAAGGCGCTTGCAAGTTGCAGCTACCGTCATTCATTGAGGTTGAAGCCTTGTCGAAGGTATGTTGTTCTAATGTCCATCCTTTCTCCTTTTGATTTGAATCTTTAATCATTTGTCTTTTCACATGGATTAGAATAGCTTTTCAAATGTTAAGGCTTTGGGACCACTATGTGCGGTACACGGAGAGACTTGAAAAAGATGGTGTCATGGAGGAACAACGTTGGGCGAAATGCAATAGGTGCAATTATAGAGCTCGTGTTGATCCTTGGCGTGGAACCACACATTTTTTGCACCACTACAACAATGAGCTAGGCCAATTCAATGATCCTCAAGTCGGCGAAGGTGCCGCTAATGCAAATGCTGATATGGGTGAAGTTGTCAATGCAAATGATCCATAAGCCTTGCTACTTTTGTTCGTGCAATGAAGCTCGGTGCTTGTATGATGTATATGTTGTTGATTTACTTTGTAGGCTTAATTTAGATGGATTATGGACTCATAGAGTGGTGTAATGGATTGCGTACCTATGAAATATATATATGTTGATTTTATTCAATATCCGAATAGATATTTGAATTCGACATTCTCCGAATCCGATTCATACCGTATTCGATACTTATTATTCGTATTCATAACCGAGTCAATTCGTATTCGTATATGTATCCGATAGCTATCCGTGTCCGAATCCGAGTCCGAACAGAAATATGAAAACAAATACAATATCAGCGATATCCGTTCGTATCCGATCCGTTTTCATCCTTAATATAGACCATGTCAACATCCCAGAATATTGGATAATTTTAAATTTTCAATTTCAAGATATGCGCACTTTCAATAGTATTTCGGTACCCTAAATAGTTTCAATTCAAAAACTTTTCAACTGCAAAGTTCTAGGTCGTGTTGAGGGTTACAATTTTGATGTAAAGTTTGTCTCCATCCAAACTTGTTTGAATCTATTTGGACTTGGATAATATCTAAAGCCAAGTTTATGGACCCAGAATTTATATTTGGACAGCAAAGAGACCTAGATGACAGCTCTTGCTAACTTCGAGGACCGTCGTCCATGCATTTTGCTCTTCTACATTTATGATTTATCCATGAATAGCTGCCGGTGAGTCAGTCATGGACTCATGGGTGCGGCCAGCTCAACGCGACGTGGGCCAAGGAGAAAAGGCTAGTGCCTGTGATGTGTTGCCCACGGCCTCGATATATACACCTTCTCAAGTCACCAAACCAACCAAGATATATAGCTCGGTCCATCTCTGCCGTCATGAGCAATAGGTCCATTTACTCTCTATTCTGGTATTGCGTTGCACCTCGATCTTTGCGTACTACAAACGCGCACAATATAATGCTTGCTAAGAATGGGAAGTATCAGGAAACTTGTGATATTGCCAGTTTAGCAAATCTGGCAAAGCTCCATGTCATGTGGTGGCATGTGTTAGGGAGCTAGACTTCAGGAACAGTAGCTGCCCTCTAGGCAGATACATGTGCAGAATTGACAACACGTGCTAGTAGTTCACAAGCTGAGACCAATGGCTAAGACTAGTGTGGCCATTCCGAAGCAACAAGTACAATATGAGTGTACACGAGAGTGCTAGGGGAGTACGATGGTGAACTGAGATGAAAGTATGTTAGCTGAGAATATAGGAATAACGACGTGTATAGTATCCTATCTGTAAACAGTAGATTGCTGCCAATCGAGCATAGCTACATGCAACTGTGTTTGTTGGAGTCGTGCAAAATTTCTTGTCGAAAGAATGACCATCTTATCATCAAATTAAACTGAATACTGCAAGGGCTGTAAATAGAATATGGTAATTAGTGATACGATTGTGTTTAGTCCACATTTCAAACAATTCTTGTTACTAGCAGAAAAATTGGACCATAGGGACGGTGCAAACGATGGGCCAACCTATCCATCTCTATCTCTATATTCGCAATGGCACACACAAAGCCACAAAAGTAAACAAAGGAATCGAGTGCCTGTTTGTAGGTAGACTAGAAAGCAAATGATGAATCCTAGCTGCCAAGGAACCCCCTATATTTTGTACAGGAATTTCACTATTCCATCTGCTTCGAAGGAATCAGTAAACTATATCTACATGAATTTTACTTTGCACAAGTAGGGGAAAAAATACATCAGCACCGTAACATCTATCTTGTTTAACGCCCCAAGCAGGAGCAGAGACAGGGGCAGGCGGGGAGGGGCCTGCCCCACCACCTATGAATGTGAAATTTCCATTGATTTTTTTTAAAAAAATCAAATAAATTTTGAAAAATTAATATTCTTGGTCTCCCTGACATTAAAAAAAATCAATTTCTTGGCTCTGCTTCGAGGTTGTGTGTCACAGCGAGCAAATAAAGCCCATAAAAATACTTGGTCTGGCTAGACAAAGCCCAACATTAATATTCCAATCAGGGAATAGTGTTCAAAAGGTACCCAGTAGGTGGGTAGTACATCAGCAGTCAGGAAACAAAACAAACAAGCACAGTAACCCTCTGCAATTGAGATAAAGAAAAATAAATTATTCAATCCAAATATAACTCAAGCGCTCATACTAATTTTTTTGGACTAGACAATGAGGAGATTTCGCCAAAAGTAAACAAGCACAGTTTTTTGAGGAAACTAATAAACAAGTACAGTAACCCTCTGAAAATAAATTGTTCAATCCAAATATGACTCAAGCTCCCATATTAATCTTTTTGACTCAACAAATTTCACTGAAGAGATTCTGCCTCGTACATGTGAAAGTATTCCTGCATGCAACATGGCTTAGTAAGAACACAAAAACCAAAAATATTCACTTCAATGATTGACATTAAAAGAGAGAGAGAGAGGGAGAATGGGTAGGATGAGGTGCACGACCTGTATAAGTTTCTTGATTTTTCCCTTGCAGGAGCTCAAGTACGCTCCAATCCTCTCTTTTCTGCTGGGAAAGTTCCTTTCCAAGTGCATAATATTTTCCACGGTCTTGTGCACAATGAGATCACGGAGCTCTTCCTTTGACTGACCTTGGTACCTTGCTGTTTTCTCAATTTGTTTTGTCACGAACTCTTTTAGTGCGGTTTTAAACATCATTGGCACAATGGTCTGATCATCATCATGAGCTTCTCTGGCCTTCACATCTCTACAACTAGGCTGCCCTTTGGTACTATTTGAAGGATCCACCACAGATTTGGCAGCATGGCTAGCTCCTTCAACTGTGTGAGACAATATTACAGGGCCATCAACCCTGAACGTATGAATCGGCTGGCCAGATGGAAGAGAGATCATGGCTGGGGCAGGTTGGGTTGCTGGATCATGTTCAGGCGAGTGGGACAAGAGTAAAGGGAGGCCATCACGAGGATCGTTTGCTATTATCTTTAATATAGTGACCCTCTGGCTAGGTGAAACTGCTGGTTGGATCATGGATCTTTGTTGCTGAATGGGTGGGGTAATATGAGCTAGCCTTGGATCCCGACTACGCCGGGTTGACTGCATTGATACTGAATGGGCGGTGACAGGAGCTTTGACTGTTTTCGATTTGTCACTAGAAAACATAATGCAAATTGTCGTGTGTTAATATGCATGCAAAATTTTAAGCACACTTGTAACAAGCAGTCAGGATGTAAATTAATGAAAAGTTAACACAAGATCAAAATGCTAATACTTGCATGCGTAAGAAGAACTATTATTTTGTTCAACTATATATACCTGTGTGACTGGTTCACATCACTTTCTGAAGATACTTTGATTGCATCAGCCCTGGTCCAGTCCTTGCAAACTGAAGTTTCCATTTGAACTTGTCTTCAGTTAATCTGACAAACTACAAGATGTAAACTAGTTTCAGCTACACGGCCCTGCTCATCCAAAATATTCTTCTGAATATTTTTTTTAGCAAAATATGAATGTTTTGATCACAGGCTTAATAAAGGATAATGCCACCAGTAAAAGAAATAAAATTTGGGAATCTCTATGATGAAACCATGTCGCATGGCTAAGGTATACTGTATATGTACATTAAGGGGGTGTTTGGTTTGTAGCCATACCCCGCCACGCCACAGTGGTGGCGAACCACCACAATCTGACGCAGTTGTTTGGATCACTACTCAGTTGTGGCAGCCAACGAATCTCCCAGTGTAAAACTCGCCACAGAGTGTGGCACTAAAGAAGTACGCCACAGCGGGCACGCCGCACCCTGCCGCACATTAGGTGTGGCTGGCAGTGGCTGGCATCCAAACATCCCCTAAACAAAGAGCATATTTATCCTAATGTCCAAAAGATCATCATTAGCACTGACAAGCCATATGGAGCTCGCTGCTCTTCTATGAGACAATGTGCATTCAGAGTCCATGATCCTGAAGGCAAAACCATGATGGTGGCAAAATGAAGCTATACATGAGTTGATTGCAAAGGGCAAGAAATGTGATCAGTTGACCTCCACCTATAAGTTTTGAGAGCACAGACTCAACATATCAAGGAGGAGCTAATTGCAAATAGGGGTGGAATAATGTTACAAGCTCAAATGTTGCCCATGGAACAACTACACCTGTCAGCCCATAGGAGGACTATACCAGGTATAAGAGCCCTTGGGTCCAACATACCATGTGGGTCTAGCCACTTTTTGGGGGATAAAACTCGAGAGCATTATTAAATCATGTCAAAATTAGAATCCCTGATAGACAACACTTTAAGTCATTCTGGAGCTTCATCAAACTTAGAATGAAAAGGATCAAAACTACAAGCCATCCTTGAACAATAATTCATACTATTTTAGTTCAATTCCTCTTTAGTTCTACCCAACTTACTATTAAATACTATGGACTCACTCTCTCCCCTCTCTATCTCCCTCTCCCTCTCTCTCTCTCTCTCGCTCGCTCTCTCCCTCCCTCTCTCTCTCTCTCTCTCTCTCTCTCTCTCTCTCCCCCCCCCCTCCCTCTCCTCTCCCCCTCTCCCACCCTCTCCCTCCCCCTCTCTCTCTCGCTCCCTCGCTCTCGCACTCTCCCTTCCTCTCTCCCTCCGTCTCTCCCACCCTCGCTCTCCCTCTCCCTTCCTCGCTCTCTATCCCTTCCTCCCTCTCTCCCCCTCTCTCAACTTCCTCAGACTCTCTCATAGTTCTATGACATTGAAACTAGAAGTGAAAACTAATAAAAGGAATATTACTTGCGAATCTAGAATCCGCACAAGCAGATCCAAAAACTTAATTAAACATTCTTTCATTGAAAAGACATAATATTGAGAAAAGGATTTACCTTAATAGCATTGAATTAGATAATAATACTAAAATGCTTTGATTGAAAAAGGTAGTGCGCAAAGGAAGGACGGAGGAAGGTTGGGAGAAGGGGAGATAATGAATTACCTTAAATCACTGAGAATTCTTTGCTAGAATCGTCAAGCGGGGGAAGGATGCATGGAGAAAACAGGGAGAAGGGGGAGGGGAGAAAAAGAAAGAGAGCTCCTCATCTATCAGCTACAGTAGTAACGTATAAGGACCAACACGGTTAAGCACCAGAGGGGCACACGAGGTTCATGCTTGATTCTGTTTCCTTTCTTTTGTATTTATTATATTTTAATTTCTTTTTCCTAGTTGTTATATTATTAAATGCACTGATTTATTATACTTCCCAATTTAATTTAATCTATTTAAAATATTTAATTCAACAATTATTCAAATCCATTTAAAAATATTGATATGTAAACATCAACATTTTATATATATAGACAGTGTTAAAGCAACTGATGCAACCTAGTATTATGCTGAAATAGTAAAATTCAAAACGTTGGAAAGATGCAACAAAAGGTATTTAAATAGTGACTCCAAATGTTTAAAGTGCACCCAAAATATTGAAACATAAGATTCAAATTGCTAAAATTGTTGATTCAAATTTGTTAAAAATAAAATCAATTATGTTGAACAATATATTCGAAGTATTGAATAAACTGACAAAAATGTTGAAGTAGTTTCATGTGAGCACATGTATGAATGGTGGCACAAGAAGACTGATGAGGATTTTCATGGGGATATACATGCTAAGTTCATAGATTAAGATTAAATCTTGGGGAGATACATGCTTAGTTTTCTATATCAATGGTTCCAAAAGACATAAATATCTCAATTTTGTGCCACAAATTATTACTACACCTCCATCAAGGATTTGCATGACTCAATCAGTAAGCCACAACAGATAAATGCAGAAACTATTAGTTAATGATTAGGCACAATAGGAAGTTTATTATCCTATCTAAGCAAATTAGTAGGCTATAAAATGGTCTACATTGTAAGCGTGATTGCAAAGTTTAAGGCTAAGCTCTTAGCCCGCTTTGGTTTAGAATTTCATTAGATGGACAATTATGTCTATTGTAAAAAAAAATAAGGTGGAAACATTTATTGTCCTAATACTCTATATGGGGTGAAAGTATGTTAGAAAGACGTCACTCTCTACTTCTAGTCTCCATTTCTCTAAAAGCAAAGAGCTAAAATAAAGGAAATGAAACAAGAGCTGAAAAGGATAATGTAACACCAGCCACCTACCATATTTATAGGCACTTAGACATATCCCAAACTGCCCTTAAGCTAATACAAAGGGCAAAGGGATAAAATAAAGGAAATGAAACTAGAGCTGCAAAGGATACTATAACACTAGCCACCTACCATATATATAGGCACTTGGACATGTCCCAAACTGCCCCTAATTAAGCTAATACAAAGGGCATGTTTGTATCCCTTCCTCTAAAATTTAGAGCTAAAGTCCTCAAAGAAGTGATCTAAAGTTAGATCTAAACTTTATCCCACCTCACATTATAGATTTAGATATTCAAACAAGTTTTTAGAGCTCTAAAGTTTACAATAGAGGATCCAAACAGGCTTTAAGCCTACTAACCCACGTAGGAGCAATATTCTACATATAAATGCACCCAATACACATAAAAAACAATATTGTTCTCTTCATCCCTTAGCCTCAATGCTAAATCATAGTTGTCGCCACATGTAATGTGGAATTTTCCTTTGGGGTTTTAACGCCAAAACCGTGCAAAGCTATCACTCGAAGTTTTGAGGCCAAAACTACCAAATCCATTGGAGACGTGTAGCCACTATGCCTTCTCCGTGTTGTGAAAGTGTACCCCACTCATCCTCAAGTAGCCAAGCACCAAGTGCTCATGCGTCTGCCTTGAATTGGTCCAATCATCGTATTGAATTTATTGAACAACGTTTCCATCATCATCCTTACATATGTACATTTGATTGTTGATGTGCCTAAGTGGTAGTTGTACATGGTCCATCCTCTAGCCCTCGGTCCCTCAGTCCAAGCATTTATGCTCCTCCTTAACTCCTCTCACTGATTTGGGTGGCTTATAATTCCCATATTTGTTAATGATTTAAGAAAACTAAAAAATGGCCAAAACAATTAGCATAAATATTTTCTAAATCTCATGATAACCACCCCTACTAGCTTGATACCATGAGAGCACGTTTCAAATTTGTAAACTTTGAAATCTTCAATCTCAAAATCTGATAATTGCAATTAATACAAACAAACCTCAAAACAAAGGTGGTTTGAAAGTTCTAAAATTTTATTCATAAAATCCAAGGAATTAAAAGGCATATTTTGGACTATAAATGATTTAAATCATAACTTTTCAGCTATAAAGTTCTAGGTCCTTGTGAACTATAATTTTGTATAGACCATATTAACATCCGAGATTGTTTAAAAAACATTGAGTTTCAAAATCTTAGACCTCTAAAGAAATTTTTGAGACTCTAGGCTCTTTCAAATTTAAAAAAATTACCAACTACAAAGTTATATTTCACGTCAACTCTATAATTTAGATATAAAATTGATCTTATCCAACTTCATATGATCAAGAGTATAATATAGATTTTTTAAATAACTATTTCTGATGCCGATCTCTTGAGAGTGCCACCTCAAGGTATTATGACGCCTAATCGGGTAGTGAATGAGATCACTTAACAACTAAGACCTCAAAAACACTTGTAAAAACCTACACATTTCTATCTAAAGTGTGCACTAGATTTTTCTAAGTGTTGCTACATACTTCTAAAAAAAGTGATTTGCATCCTAGGTTCCAATCCTATTAACTAACCTAGCAATCATAACTATAAAGATAAAAGCAAACACCAATGAATACAATCGGTAAAAGTGGAAACATAAATTAAGTTAGCAATATAATGCAGACGCTCCCATGATAAATTTTTCGAAGGTATCAAAAGGCTCGCACTTTCCACTAGTCCTCCTTGAAGACCCTCATAAGGGCTAAGCTCCTTGGTTGGCTAACTCCATGGTAGTCCATGTGCCTTCCCACAAGCAAGTGAATCTCCATGTGATCTCTCCTTGACTTCTCCCAGCCGTCTTTACTATGGAGGTTCAAGATACCAAAAGCCTCTCAGCCCAGTCATCTTGAATGTGACATCACAAGATTAGAATACCCCGTAATGTACAACCTTGGTGCATCCATGCACTGGGAACAAAGAGGTATGCAAAGTTTAATAAATTCTAGTCTAACAATAAAAAATGCTAATAATTCAGAACTAATGCTTGTACTATTTTCCCTAATCTTCTGTTAAGAACTTAAGTGGCGAGCACCTACAATAGTGTCTCACCACTCACTATACCACAACCTATCTATAACGTCCTACGGACGGTCGCTATAAGTCGATATATCAACCTATGAACGGTCGGTATAAACATATAGCGTCCAACTTGGCCGATCCCTATAAGTGGCATCGCTATAAGTTTTAGCGACTGACCACCGGACAACACATTAAAGATATAGCGACCGACCGTTCGACACTAATTATAAACTTATAGCGACCAATGGTTTGACGGTGCATACTATATAGCATCCAACTATCAGACGTTGTCCATACAAAATTATCAGAATAATTATACATTAACCTTAGGATCGATACTAATCATACAATCAAACATACAATCAATGAGCCATAAAATCACCGATTTCATTTTGGACAATACACAATCATTACAATGAAGCTCATCATAGCTCACAATTATATTATATCTGTGACACCCTGTGTCAAGCTTGCATTAGGATCATCATTAGCCACTTAAGCATAAGCATTTCATTGCATTCATGTTTACCTATGCCATCATTTCATGTGTGTATGCTTTATTCTTCACCCTAGAATTGAATAGGTGTTTTGTGCTCAACTTCTTGATCAACATGTTTAGCTAAGTTTGCTATGCTTAGAATAAAGAATGGTTTGCTTTTATGATTAATTACCCTGTCTAATTAAGTTTAGTTTAACTATTAAGAATAAAAGCAATTCTTTTCAAAAATGGCTTAAGTAGTTTTTAATTTAGAACCTTGTAAAATAAGAGTTTTCAGAAAATATGACTTACGTGAAAGATATAGACAATATTATTCAGAATAACTTTGGTTCAAATTTCAAATCTTAGTTTTGAAGTTTAGAAACTGTTTTGAATCTTTTTCTGTTTAAAAGGAATAAAAGAAAATGAAAAAGGGAAAAGAAAACTGAAACGGGCCGAGTCTACCCTTTAGGCCCACTCGGCCTTGCGCACTGGCCCGCTCGCGCTCACCCACATGCCCGCCCTCCCGCGCACGTGCCCCGCACATGCGACGCACGCACAGCTCACGCGCGCGCATCCGCACCCGACCGTTGGCCGCGCCGTACGCCGGCGTTGCCGCCACGTAGCCGTCGATGCCTGCTCGCCGAGGCCGACAGCCGCACTGCGCCACTCGCCTTGCGCCGCACACTGCCACCCTGCGCCGACCAAGCAGCTCGCCCACTCGCCGCCTCTGTCCGCGCAGAGCGCAGCGCTGCGCCGCACCTTCACCTCGTCGTCGCGTCGTCCTTACGCCGCCGCAGCGCCTGCCTCCGGCCAGCCGCTCGCCCTGTCCCAGTCGTAATTGAGCGCGCATCCGCCCTAACGGCGCTAGGACCGAGTCGCGCTCTGCCCCGCGCGCTGCCGTCTGTGCCCCGCGCGCCGCAGACACGCCACGTCGCGTCACCCGCCGCACCGTCGCGTCCCGGCCCCCACCAGCCGCGCTGGTCGGCCATGACCACGCAGAAGGGAGCGCCTACACCCCCGCGACTTCCCGCACCCGCAAACGCGCACGCTCATTCACTCTCTCACTCACTCTACCTCCGCACTCGCCGCGCCGAGCACCGAGAGCACCGCACCACCCCCATTTCAAATTCGCCTCCACCCGAGCGTCTCTGCTCGATCCACCTCGCACACTCACTCCCCTTCACCTCGCACACACCCTGCTCGCCTTTGCAGCACCAGCCAAGCTCTTCGCACGCCGGAACGCCACTGCCGTTCCTCGGCTCGCAGTCGCCACCGCAACGACCAAACTATGTTCCCTCCTCTTCCGACCACCTCTGTTGTCTCCATCTCCAGGGAAGCACCATCAGAGGTAGTAGATGTGAGAACACCTTCACACGCTTGCTCATTCGCACTGAAACGCCTCAGCGCCGTTGGTCGTGCGCCATTGCCGGCGCCGCAGAGCTCACATGTGGCCGGACCTCCTCGGAGCTTCTCCGGCCTAACCAATGCTTGCGCTGCACTCACCACACCACCGTGGTACTCATGCAACCGCTTGCCTAGCTTAGTACCGCCGGTAACAGCTTTGCCGCTTCACGCCGCCGCGTCACGCCGTCGGCTCGCTACAGGGTCGCGCTGGTTCAACCAACACCGCTAGTCGATGTTGTAGGATCTTAGGAAGGGTAAATAGCCTAGACGGGGGGTGAATAGGCCTATAAAAAATCACTTCAAACAAATGTCAAACACCAGGGCGGCACTGTCGGCCTCTATAGGGCGGCACTGCCGACCTACAAATAATAAACAGATAGAGCTGAGATTTGGCATGGAGTAACTAGGTACCAAGGTGAGTCCTTCCCTGCAATTTCAACACAAGAACCAACTCGAAGACTGGTTACCACAGATAAGCTTCTTTTCTTCGGATTACCAACACAAACCCTAGCACAAGATATATTGCAAGAATAAAACCCTAGGGGACCAGCACACAAGACACGATGTTTATCCCGTGGTTCAGCTCGCCACCAAGGCTTGCCTAAGTCCACGTTGTTGAGGTGCCACAAAGGCTAGGAGCTTTGCAACTCCAACTCAATCTCAAGTCAAGGAAGTGAATCCTTGAGATGAGGGGTAATACCTTAGCTTCACAAGTCGATTACAAACCTCCCTAGGCTGCCACAAACAAGGGGCAAGCTCTAGGGCGACGCCTAGCCGGCTAGGAGCAAGCTCCAAGGGTAACAAACCCTAGCACCGCCGGCCAAACGTGAACCACAAGCTCTTAGACTTTGGGAAGTAGTAGATCCGCTCTCTAGGAGTGTTTTGCTGCCTTTTCCCTCAAGAATCTATGGTTGGAAGTGTGGGATTGCTTGGAGGGTGAAGGTCAACAATGGAGTGAGAGAGAGGGAGAGAGAGCTCTGTTTCAAACGGTCGGAATGCGAGGAAGACAAAGGGGTACAAGACTGGTGAGGTGGAGAGCTTTCGAGCGGCTTTTTATAGTCAAGGAAATTCGCTAGGAATAGAGGGCGGCACTGCCGCCCTAGCTCAGTGTGTCTGCTGGATGTGAGTTTTGGCCTGGACACTGAGCTAGCTGAGTGCATGTCTGAGATATATATTTGAGCATGTGATTCACATCTGACCAAACAGCACTAGAATCCCCTTAATAGTACGGCATAGCTATACTCAAATTCAAACCATAAATGAATTTAAATCTTTGATGAGTAGAGTAGCCACCATAGTAATTGTGGTACCTCCACCTTCTCTATGTCTTTCCTCTTTTTGTTAGTACCTGCTTGTCATCTCAATAGATCTCATTAGTTATTGAATTAAGCGGTCATCAACACCAAAACCCACTTAGGGCTTGATTGCACATTCAATCTCCCCCTTTTTGGTGATTGATGACAACCCAGTTCAAGCTTACAAAAGAATAAACATAAATCTGAGATATACAATCATGGGTGTAGAGAACTCCCCCTGAATATGTGAATTAAGATTTGAATTCTCAAATTGGTATTAGAAACCAAGTCTCACAAATTCAAAGTGATTTGGGACCTCCCCCTACAACCATGCTTGCTGTGGGGTGCTCAAAATATGTGTCACAGGATAAGACGTGATGCATATGACATTTTATATGAAATAAAAGCACACAACCCTGGTTGTTGTAGCAGGGGGCGGCACTGCTGCCCTGGCTATAATAGTCAGGTAACAGTAAGGTTTCTACACAAGAAACAACAGATCTAAAACAGCACAGGCACAGAGATAAAATAACCTGAATCGAAATCCACAAATACATGTCCATATCCAACATAAATAGAGTCAAACTAGTTCCTTATTACATAAAATAGAGTTTTGAAACGGCACTCAATCTCACAAGCTAATAAACTAACTCTCAACGAATATGACATGAAGCTCAAACTACAGCGAAAAAGATTTGACCCCCCAAACTTCTCCCCCTTTGACATCAAGCGCCAAAAAGAGAAGAAAATAGAAGGGGAACCAATCACTCCTCCATATCCTCCTCATCACTGGAGATCACGGCGCGTCCAGCTCGGTGTGTAGTCTGTGTGAAGCGCAGACCACGCTAACGACCTGAACGGCGAGGTGGAGGTGCAGATGTCTCCTCCTCATCCTCCTGCTGCTGCTGCTGACGACGTGGCCTCCTTCCATACACACGGTCACAAGGAGCCCACTGAGAATTGTCCCACTGATCCTGCTCATCATCATCATCCTCATCACTGGAAACTGACAAGTGTGGCAGGTTGGGAAACACTGGAGGAGTCTCCACTGGAGGAAGTGGTGGAAGTCCCTGCAACTCCCTAGCTCCTGCAACTACCTCTCTGCTAGATACCTGCTCCTCATAGGTGATCCTGGCCTGATAGGTGCATGTAGTGAAAATGGCCTTGATCCACTCTCCAAACTTCTTCATCCTCCTCCCACTCCTGGATCTGACATTAGAGCGAGAACGAAAATGAGAAGTCTCAGGAATATCATTGTCTCTGAAAGGTACCACCACCTATAGCAGGTGGAACTGGTGGAGCAGTAGCTGGTGGTGCACCTCCTCTGGTCTTCTTGATCACACACATGGTGTGCTCACAATCCTTGGGATATCTCATCCCAGTGACCCTCTCAATCACAAACTGCAAGTAAGGAGCATAAGGTAGCCTCCTCCTAGCATCATCCAAGGCACAGGAAAGCTCAACCCATATGAACCTGGGAATACAGAACCTCTCTCCATTGGGAAATCGAGACAAAAAAATTGTGATGTATCCATTAAGATCAGTAGCATTGTATTTAGGATTGAGAGTTACCCTTATGAAGTTGTTCAGAATGTAGTGAAGGCTCCTAAGGTTGGTCCTAGACCAATTAGGCTCCCCCTCAATCTGATCCTCCCATATGTAGCTCACTGTGTGTGGCTTAGCTCTAGCACCCTGGTGGATACTAGGTAAAGCCCTGTGCTCACTCCCAAAACCAAGAATCCGGCAGAAAGTGACATAGTCACAACGGTAGTGACGACCGTCAGTCATCCAATGAATCTCATCCTTCTCCTGATCCCAAAAGTAAGTAGCATGAAACTGAGCAAGGATCTCTGTGTTCCAATCATACCTGAAACCCATGAGGTCAGTCATCTGAAAATGATCACACACATTGATAGCCCCAGTCAACTGAACATCCTGCCTGCTCTCCAACTCAGCAAAGTCAATGTATTGCATCTTGCATATCTTGCTGGTTGACTTGGCATAGATGGCGGTAGCATAGAAGTTGGAATGAAAGATATTCCAAAAACGGTAATCAATACCTCTCATCTTGGGCACTGTGTAGGGATTGACTGCCCTAGCCTCCTGAGTAGCCTTCCAAGACCTTGAGTAATCTATGACAGCATGCTGATAGGAGTCCTCAGGTGCTGCAAGTAGGTACTCCCCATCAACCTCCTGTATGTACCTGGGATCAAACTCAGTGAGGTGAAGGGGTGTCTCTGGCCACCAAGGAATCTCATAGCCCTCCATCTGATTTATCTCTTCTTCTTCAAATGTTGCGTCTCTGTCAAAGGGAGCCTGCGTCTTCCCACTGGCCTTGTGGCCTCCTGCCACTGGCTGCACTTCCTTCACCACCAGGATTCATCTATGCAACACATATAAAGACTAGATAAGAAACTGTCTATGACAGTGTGTAGATGAAGTTTAAAAACAGAGGTTAAACAGAGGAAGAAATACGAAGAAGAACCCAAGTGGAGGCTTGCTGTTTGAATCAGCAGGGGTAGGGCGGCACTGCCGCCCCCCTAGGCCGGCATGCCGCCCTCAGGTGCTCCACTGGATTTTCTCCAGATTTCTTTCTTTGTCTAAATTCTGGTTTCAACTACTTCTACACCTTGTCAAAATTTCAGAATCACAGTCCATTTAAACAGAACATGATGCCCTAGCCAAGGATATGAAGGGTAAAGTATATTCAGGGACAAAAATTTGGATTAGGGTATGAACTCAGCCCATCTGGATCTACTCTCCCTAGGAAACAGAGGCATAGCAGATGGACTCTGCTAGGGGCGGCACTGCCCACCCCCAGGGCGGCACTGCCGCCCTACCCCTGTTCACCCGAAAAGTGTGAACCCAAATCCATTGAGTCAAAGCCCTAAGACTAGTTCCAATCCCTTCATGCACCTCCCAGAAAAATAAATCCCCAACTAGAACCATCACATTGCATAGATCAAACCGAAAAGGTTAGGTTAGGGTTTCACCTTGCTTCCAAATCGTGGGATTGAAGGGGAAAGAGGAGAGGGCTGCCTTCCACAAGCAGCACGTCCACCAATCTCGCAGAAAGTCGATGGTGGAGGGTTAAGGAGCGGCAATGCCGGCCAAGGGGACGGTAATGGAGCTCCTAGGTCACCTCTATGGAAGAGAGGAGAGGTGAGGGGTGTTCTGGTCGAGGGAGAGGCGGCGTGACCGTGGGCACTCAGCATTGGAAAGGTTTTATAAAAGCCCACGGGTCCACGAAAGATTCACCTAAATCTGCCCAAAGGACAGAGGGCGGCACTGCCGGCCTTTAAAGGGCGGCACTGTCGGCCTGGGTGTGAGACAGCTACTGGACTAATTCCAGTTGGACTGTTCTTTATATTAGATATGGACATATATGCCTAGGAGTTATGACCAGTAAGCATTCAACATTACAGACAATGGTCACAACCCCTAGTTGGTCTTTTGAAAAAGGTTTTGAAACACATAATTGAAGATTTTCATAAGGCTTTTCCTATGTCGCTAGGTTGACAAACAAATGTGTGCTATAAATCAAACCAGGTTACGGGAGTCAAGAATATTTAGCTCACTACGCAAAGCACAAAACCTTATCTCATCTAGAGGCTTAGTGAAGATATCGGCTAGTTGCTTTTCGGTGTTCACATGGCGAATTGCGATATCTCCTTTTAATTTGTGGTCTCTCAAGAAGTGATGACGGATGTCTATGTGTTTTGTTCTAGAGTGACTAACCGGGTTATTTGCAAGCTTAATGGCACTCTCGTTATCACAAAAGAGAGGTATCTTGGTGAATTGACATCCGAAATATTTTAAGGTTTGCCTCATCCAAAGTAGTTGAGCACAACATGCACCGGCTGCAACATACTCGGCCTCGGCGATGGAAAGGGCTACACAATTTTGCTTTTTAGAACCCCAAGACACTAGGGACCGTCCAAGGAATTGACATGTCTCCGAAGTGCTTTTTCGGTCTACCTTGCAACCGGCATAATCGGAATCCGAATAGCCAAGTAGATCTAACTTGGAGCCCTTAGGATACCATAAGCCAAGGTTAGGAGTGTGTACTAAATATCTCAAGATCTTAACCGCCACCAAGTGGCACTCTTTCGGGTTAGCTTGAAATCTAGCACACATGCACACACTAAGCATTATGTCCGGCCTAGATGCGCAAAGATAAAGGAGAGAGCCGATCATGGAACAATATACCTTGAGGTCCACGACTTTTCCTTCAACATCAAGATCAAGATGTCCATTGGTTGGCATTGGAGTTTTGATGGGCTTCGCATTCACCAAGTCAAACTTCTTTAGCATGTCTTGAGTGTACTTGGCTTGACATAGAAAAGTCCCTTCCTTCAATTGCTTGATTTGAAAACCAAAGAAGAACTTGAGCTCACCCATCATGGACATCTCAAACCTCTTAGTCATAGTCCTACTAAACTCCTCATAAAAAGAAGCATTAGTACTACCAAATATTATGTCATCGACATATATTTGGCACACAAAGATATCTTTATTGAACTTGTAAGTGAAAAGGGTAGGATCGACTTTGCCTATTTCAAAGCCTTGCTTGAGCAAGAATTCCTTAAGGCATTCATACCATGCTCTTGGTGCTTGCTTAAGCCCATAGAGCGCCTTTTGGAGTTGGAAGACATGGTTGGGGAACTTGGGATCTTCAAAACCGGGTGGCTGCTCAACATACACCAACTCTTGTATTGGGCCATTGAGAAATGCACTCTTGACATCCATTTGATATAGCTTGAAGTCATGATGGGCAGCGAAGGCTAGAAGCATCTGAATTGCTTCAAGTCTTGCCACCGGTGCATACGTTTCTTCAAAGTCCAAGCCCTCTACTTGAGTGAACCCTTGAGCCACCAATCTTGCCTTGTTCCTTGTCACCACACCATTCTCATCTTGCTTGTTGCGTAATACCCATTTAGTGCCTATCACATTGGTATTGGGCCTTTCCACCAAAGTCCACACTTGATTTCTCTCAAAGATGTTTACCTCTTCTTGCATTGCCATAATCCAATCTGGGTCATCAAGTGCTTGCTCTACCTTCAAGGGTTCTAAGGAGGAAACAAACAAGTAATAATGACAAAAGTTTGCTATATGAGAATGAGTTGTTACCCCCTTGCGGATGCTTCCAAGAATGTTGTCAACGGGGTGATCCCATTGTATAGTTTGGCGTAGTCTTGGGTGTTCAACACCTCCTTAATCTTCTGATGTACTAGAATCTTGTTCTTGTTCAAATATAGGCTCTAGGTTCAGCCCTTGAGGTGATGAAGTCCTTGCTGGACTGCTTGCCCTGCTGAACTGTAGCAGGTGTTTGCTGCTGTTGGTTGTTGAGTATGACAGTGGAATCTTGATCAGCAACACCTTGAGGTTCCTCATGATCAGCATCTTCATCTTCCAATGGCCTAATTTCTCCTATGGCCAAATCCTTAATTGCTTCACAAGGTGGGTTCTCCTTTCCTACAACACTTGCATCAACTTGCTCTACTTGAGAGCCATTAGATTCATCAAATGTCACATCTATCGTGATCTCAACTCTACCAACGGTTTGGTTGTAGACATGATAGGCATGCTCATTTGATCCATAACCAAGTAATATGCCAATACCAACGGTTTTTGGTCTTTTGTTGAGAATAAACACTTTGCACCCAAAAACTCTAAAGTAAGACACCTTTGGTTTGTTACCGGTTAGGAATTCATATGATGTCTTTTGAAGCTTCTTGTGTAGGTAGAGACGTTTGATGGCATGACATGCGGTGTTGATTGCTTCACACCAAAATATGTCCGGAGTCTTGTATTCATCAAGCATTGTCCTTGCCATATCAATGAGAGTCATATTCTTCCTTTCTACCACACCATTTTGTTGAGGGGTGTAAGGAGCTGAAAACTCATGTTTGATGCCCTCATCATCAAGAAACTCTTCCACCATGGTGTTCTTGAACTCGGTCCCATTGTCACTTCTCACTTTCTTCATAGGGAGACCAAATTCCTTTTGAGCCCTTCTCACAAAGGTTTTCACCTTGTCTTGTACCTGAGACTTATCATAAACAAAGAACACCCACGTGAAATGAGAATAATCATCAACAATTACTAATCCATATTTGTTACACCAATACTTATGTAGGCAACCGGTCCAAAGAGATCCATATGAATTAACTCCAAAGGTTGAGTGGTAGTCATGATGCTCTTTGGTGGGTGAGGTACACCTACTTGCTTTCCGGCTTGGCAAGCTCCACATATCCTATCTTTCTCAAAATAAACATTTGTTAGTCCAAGTATGTGTTCATTCTTTAGGAGTTTGGCCAAGTTCCTCATCCCAACATGGGCTAGTCGGCGATGCCATAGCCAACCCATGCTAGATTTTGCCACTAAACAGGTCTCAAGCTTAGCCTTACTTTTGTTGAAATCAACTAGGTAAAGTTTGCCCTTCAAACGACCCGTAAAGACAATAGAGGAATCCTCCCTCTTAAGAACTTCCACAACCTTATCCGTAAAGAGACAATTGTAGCCAATCTCACAAAGTTGTGAAACGGACAACAAATTGTAGCTTGACGAATCAACATGCAAAACATTGGAGATAGAATGATCTAGAGTTATAGCAACTTTACCAAGACCGATCACATCCCCCTTTGAGTTGTCTCCAAAGACAATGTTCTCACTTGCATCAGTTGAGGGGGTATATGAACTGAACATACTCCTTTCTCCGGTCATATGATTTGTACATCCACTATCAAGCACCCAACTTGATCCACCGGAGGAGTATGCCTACAACACAAGTTTAGTTGCTTGATTTAGGTCCCCAAAGATTCTTGGGGCCTTGCATGTTAGTAACAAGGGTCTTAGGAACCCAAATGAAAACATTAAGCTAAATGTTCTTCTCATTGACAATGTGCTTGGCAATAACTTCTCCCTTGTTGTTGTTCTTCAACTCGAAACAAGATTTCAAACTTGAGCGAGATGCTTGAGCCTTGGATTGATATGAATATCTATTTGGAGTGGCCCAGATAGTTTCCTTTGGCTTCTGCACCTCATTCTTCACCTTACACACCACTTTGGTATGCTTGCTATGGGCAGTGGAATCATGGGTGGCCTTCCATTTTCTGCGGGGAGCGGCACTACCGCCCTTAACAGCGGCACTACCGCCCTTGGCTGGCTGTGCTGCTCGGGGTGAGGCTTGTGCCACTTGCTGTGCAGGCCCTCTGTACCCATTCTCCCACTGCTCACAAACTGAACACATTCAACTCCTTTGACAACCTTGCTTCCATTCTCTTTGTCTCCACGAGTGAGGCCAAGTCCATCCTTGATGAAAGGATGTCTTCCATCTTTGAATTGTAGCTTCTTTGGTTGGTTCACTTTGCCACTTGCTGAGTTCTTGTCATCATTACACTCCTCTTTCAACAAAGCATTGAGCCTAGCAATTTCCTTCTTCATGGCTTCCATATTAGCAAGGTTAGTGGAATAAGAATTTATATCAATTTCGAAACATCTTCCACAACCTTGGCTAGTGGAGGCAATAGAGGTATCCTTTAAGGTAGAGGGTTGTGGGTTGCTCTCCCAAAGAAGGCTATATTGCAGCTCCATTTCTTTGTGCTTTTCATCCAAGACACAATAGTTTTCATGGAGTGAAATATTTTCCTTCTTTGTAAGAGCATGATCTCCTTGCTCTTTGGTCAAGGCCTTTTGCAAGGATTTCACCTCACTTCTCTCTTCCTTAAGAGCTTCCTTGTTGGCAATATACATTTTCTCAAGTTCATCAAGATCATTTTCTCTATTGTCCAACTCTACCTGGGTTTCCTCTAATTCCTCCTTTAGCTTAGAGATTATTAGTGTTATCTTAGGATTTAGGTTCTTTATGATTTCATCCATTTCCTCATCACTAGAACCTTCATCACAAGAGGTATCACTAATATCACTACTAGAAGCATCATGAGAAGGAGGAGGGGTTTTTCTCTTGATTTTACCTTCTCACCCTTTGCCATAAGACAAATGTGAGGGGAGTAGTAGTCATCATCATCACTTATGTTGTTGAAGAGCTTCGGTGTAGAGGATGGTTCTTGTATAGCAATGGTTGCAAGCTTTTCATCCTCGTTACTTTGGCTCTCTAGTGAAGAGTCCTACTCATGGCCAATGTGGGCTTCACCTACTTGCTTGAACCTTCTCTTGTTCTCAAACTTTCCATCTTGTCTTTCTTTCTTGCGGAAGCCATCTTTCTTCTCATTTGGGCAATTTGCAATAAAATGCTCGGTGCTCCCACAATTATAGCAAGTTCTCTTCTTCTTGCTAGGGAACCTTCTCTTCACAAACTTGTTCCCATTTTGCTTCAATCCCTTGTTGTACTTCTTGATGAAGAATGCCATGTCCTTGATCTCTTCACAATCAGCCACATCATCTTCATCATCACTTCTTGTTGCACTTCCTTCATTTTCTTGGGCTTGCTTGTGGATGCTTGCTTGCTGCCCTCTTTCTTGCTTGGGAAGCTTTTCTTGGTATCTTTGCTTGACTTGAGAGTTAAATCCTTGATCTTCATGCCATCGAGCTTTGATTGCAACTCTCCAATCTTTCTTCTTTCATTTGCTTCCTCTCTTTGCATGTCAAAGGTCAACAATCTTCCAAGCACATCATTGGGAGTGAAGTGCTCAAACTTCTTCTTGTCTCTAATCAAGGTGACCACGGTCTCATTCCTAGGTGAGTAAGCTCCCAACATGATTTTTACCACCTTGTGGTCATCAAGCTCCTCACAACCATATCCTCTAATTTTGCTGACCATGGTCATCAACCGGTCAAACATCTCTTGTGCACCTTCACCATCCACAATCACAAACCTATTGAGCTTGGCCATCATCAAGTCAATCTTAGCCTTCCTCACCTTATCCACACCTTCATGAGCTAGGTGTAGGGTGTCCCAAATTTGCTTGGCCACATCCACATTCATCACCCTATTGTACTCATTTCCATCCAATGCACTAAGGAGGATGCTTGTAGCTTGAGCATTGAGATGGACAACGATCATCTCCTCATTTGTTGGCTCTTCGGGATCCTCTGGTGCCTGCACACCTTTCACAACAATCTCCCAAAGACTGGGGTGAAGACCAATAAGGTAAGCCTTCATCAAATGCTTCCACTTAGCAAAGTTAGTCCCATCAAAATGAGGTAACTTGCCGGTGGGAACATTTACAAAAGACTTATGGTCTCGGTTAGTCAAATAAGAATAGTTGAAAGAGACGGCGAAATACTTCTTTTTGTAGTTGCTTCTGTCATCATCCTTCTCCTTCTTCTTCTTTCCACCCTTGGAGTCGTAGTAGGATGCATCATCATCACCATCATCCGAGCTACTTGATAGCTTACTAGATGAAGCATCCTTGGTCTTCTTTTCTTCCTTCTTCTTCCTTGCTGCCCTTCTCTTGGCTCTTTCTTCTCTCTTGATTCTTCTCTCTTCCTTTCTTTCCTTCTTCTCATCTTTTCTTTTCTCTTCTCTTTCTTTTTTCTAAGTTCTCTTCTTTCTTTCTTTGCTTGTTGCTTTTCCACTTCGGTGGTGTTGACAGAGGGAAGTGAGGAGTAGCTTGAATCGGATAGGTTGCTAAT
Organism: Microstegium vimineum; assembly: GCA_022036555.1. Classification (NCBI taxonomy): domain Eukaryota; kingdom Viridiplantae; phylum Streptophyta; class Magnoliopsida; order Poales; family Poaceae; genus Microstegium; species Microstegium vimineum. The sequence continues at coordinate 30,218,111 of CM039129.1, read as the reverse complement.
ACTCCCATCTTCCACTGCCACCTTTGCCGCTGCCTCACCAACTTGAGGCACCACCGAACCTTGATCCGTTTCCATACTTCACACGGTGAAGCGTATGCGAAGTATCCTTGCTCTGATACCACTTGTAGGATCTTAGGAAGGGTAAATAGCCTAGAGGGGGGTGAATAGGCCTATCAAAAATCACTTCAAACAAATGTCAAACACCAGGGCGGCACTGCCAGCCTACAAATAATAAACAGATAGAGCTGAGGTTTGGCAGGGAGTAACTAGGTACCAAGGTGAGTCCTTCCCTACAATTTCAATACAAGAACTAGCTCGAAGACTGGTTACCACAGATAAGGTTCTTTTCTTCGGATTACCAACACAAACCCTAACACAAGATATATTGCAAGAATAAAACCCTAGGGGACCAGCACACAAGACACGATGTTTATCCCGTGGTTCAGCTCGCCACCAAGGCTTGCCTATGTCCACGTTGTTGAGGTGCCAGAAAGGCTAGGAGCTTTGCAACTCCAACTCAATCTCAAGTCAAGGAAGTGAATCCTTGAGATGAGGGGTAATACCTTAGCTTCACAAGTCGATTACAAACCTCCCTAGGCTGCCACAAACAAGGGGCAAGCTCTAGGGCGAAGCCTAGCCGGCTAGGAGCAAGCTCCAAGGGTAACAAACCCTAGCACCGCCGGCCAAACGTGAACCACAAGCTCTTAGACTTTGGGAAGTAGTAGATCCGCTCTCTAGGAGTGTTTCGCTGCTTTTTCCCTCAAGAATCTATGGTTGGAAGTGTGGGATTGCTTGGAGGGTGAAGGTCAACAATGGAGTGAGAGAGAGGGAGAGAGAGCTGTATTTCAAACGGTCGGAATGCAAGGAAGACGAAGGGGTACTAGACAGGTGAGGTGGAGAGCTTTCCAGTGGCTTTTTATAGTCAAGGAAATTCGCTAGGAATAGAGGGCGGCACTGCCGCCCTAGCTCAGTGTGTCTGTTGGATGAGAGTTTTGGCCTGGACACTGAGTGGGCTGAGTGCATGTCTGAGATATATATTTGAGCTGCTGATTCACATCTGACCAAACAGCACTAGAATCCCCCTTAATAGTACGGCATACCTATACTCAAATTCAAACCATAAATGAATTTAAACCTTTGATGAATAGAGTAGCCACCATAGTAATTGTGGTACCTCCACCTTCTCTATGCCTTTCCTCTTTTTGTTAGTACCTACTTGTCATCTCAATAGATCTCATTAGTTCTTGAATTAAGCGGTCATCAACACCAAAACCCACTTAGGGCTTGATTGCACTTTCAGATGCGTATTGTCACCACGAGCCCAGCGCATCCACCCTTGCCACCGACGAGCTCACCGCTAGTCGATGCTCTGCCCTGGCTCACTGCCAAGTGGGCCAGTGTTGACCCTGGGTCCCACCTGTCAGCTCAGCCTCCCACGCGCACTGGGCCGAGCCCACACACTATTCACCATGGGCCTGATTCAGAAATGCTTTTCCTTTTTCCTATTTTCAGTAATGGTATCTATGCTTGTTTATTTTATATATGCAGTTTGGTAAACCCTAAAATGGTGAAATAAATTGTGTTACACTCTGTAAATGAATATCTTTCTGTTAAAAAAATAAAAGTAATTTCTGGAGAATGTCTTCAGTACTAATGTTTAAATAGTTCTTTTCTGCATTTATCAAAGTTAAATGTGTTCCTGCTTGAAATGATCAAATAAAAATGTGAGGTTTTTATGCTAGCTCTGTTATCCTGTTAGAAGCTAAGAAAAATATAAGATTCCATGCTTCTGTGTAGAAATTAATTATCACCTATTAAAATGTGTTTCTGTAGCTTTCTTAGATTAATTCTTGTGGTAAATATATGCTTAGATAAATCATGAAACTTTTTGGTGTAGTCTCTGTGTACCATGATCTGTCTAGGAAAAATATAATATGTGGTATGTTATATGGCAGAAAAGATACTTGTAGTTCAAGTGTTCTTTTCTAGGGTTTTCTTTGGAAATCCATATAGAAAATAATCTGATAGTGTTGATCATGGAACTTTCTTGATAAATATGTTTCTAAGTAAAGAACCTATTAAAAATAAGATATGGCATGTTTCACCCTGTTAGCCAGTAGGTCTAGTTCTAAGTGCTTTTTCTGCGTTTAAATTCATCTTTTTGTACCTGCTGTGAAGGACCGAGAATGGCGACCAGAGGGGGTGAATGGGAGCCTCAAATTTCTCTCGAAATATTCGGGCCACTCTTCCCAAAAACCAAACCCAGTTGCTGGGTGCTCAATGGCAGTGGAGGAAAACTCACCGGAAACCCCGAAAACCAAGTTCTCAACCCCTATGGAAAAGAGGCAAGAACCTAGGCAAAACAGGCTAAAACTGCAACCAAACAGAGGCTCTGGACCAGATGGAACTGAGCCACCGGACTATAGTGAGTAGTGTGGAGCTTAGGTCTGACGCTTCCACCCGCCGAGACACGCCAACACAGTGAGCACCCTAGCTCCGGACCAGAGGCTCCGGACTAGTCCGATGCCACCTCCAGACCAAGGAAGGTGTTCCGGTGCTCACTCGCCAAACGATCCAGTAAGCACCTCGCCTCCGGACCTGACCACCGGACTACCCCGTCGGACCAAGGAGAGAGGTCCGACGCGTGGTAGTGTTTCTCAGCAGAGCCACCGGACCACTCGTCAAAGGTCCGGAGCTCAAAAGAAGAGAGGTCCGGAGGGTGGTCCGACGCCCCTAGCTGCTTGACACGAGAAAAGTCAAGACCACCGGACCACTTGCTATGGTCCGGAGCTTAGGGCAAAGTGGTCCGACGCTCACAGACAGAAAACTATTCCCCATGAAAACGAACTTCTCTCCACCAAATATTCCCAAAACTCAACCAAATGATCACCAACCGCAACCAAACTTTGTAGGCATGATCCTAGTGTAGTTGGGGAGCTATCCCGAAGAAATCATCGCTCAATTTGGAGAGTATAAACAGGAACACTCGGATTTGGGGGAGAAGAGAGCAAAACGAAGAACGCCGCAAAGAAAACGCCCGATCTACGTACTCGTGAGGTTTGAGATGAATTCCTTCAGTGCAAAGAAGCTCCTCATGAATACGAACTACTTGGTTCAAGTGGTTTTTGCAAAGCTACTCTCAACAAAGAGAAATCAACTCGGGAAAAGAGAGAGCAAAAGCAAAACGCGAAGAACACAAGCAACCGGGGAAACTCGATCAAGAAACTAACCGTGCCATGGCACTCGAAGAGTCGGGCCTCCGATTCCCACAAAAAGATTCAAGTTCTTACAGAGGTTTGTGAAATCAACCTAGGGATCTCATGAACTAGAGAGAGGGTAGAGAGAGAGAGAGAGTTGGGGCAAATGATTAGGGTTCAAGAGATGGGATGAGGGATACCCCTTCACCCCCTACTTATCAGGCTTTGGCTATTTCCCAAAGACACCCCTAGATACAATGAGTGAACTACCTAGCCTAAGCATTGCAGTCCAAGCTCCGGAAAATATCTCCCGCATTTTGTATGGACGGCTCCGCTTCCTGCCAGGAGTTGTCGTCGCCTCGACGCAACCTCCAGGATTCCGCCACGTGCCATCCCCGCTTCCTCGGAAGCTCCGCCTAGGTTTTGAGACCCAAACCCAGGAAACCCGCCACCGGTAGCTTTGGGCTCAACTACCGAACCCCGAGTTTTGCGGCCCAAACTCGGAAACCGACGCGGATAGTTTTGAGGCCCAAACCACCAAACCACTCGACGCGAGCCACCTTGTCTTCGCCCGGTCGGACTCCGAATCCCCTGAGCCTCCTCTCGACTCGTGCGTCCACCGTCTTAACTCAGTCAACGCGTGGTTGGTGAGCAGTTACTCCTCGATGCCACCAACTCCAGGAATGAAGCTTGGACCGAGTCAGAGGGCTTACAGGAGAGGGTCACAGAGTTAGAAGGGCACCTCAATGAGCAGCAGGAGTACATCAACAACCTGCATGAGGCTTTTCACGTTCTTCACCAGCAACAGCAGGAAGTAGCTGCAGCACCTGCACCTGAGGAGCCCGAGCCACAGGACGGAGTGATCTTTGGTCCCGATCCACCGGAGGAGGACTTGGCTCCGAACGAGGCCTTCACCAACGAGCCCTACCTTGACGACTCTGACGGAGAGCAGTACTTCTCCGACGCCGACTGAGCGCTAGATTAGGAGTTTGACCTTTCGCGCTGAGAGCTTTTGTATCATGTTGTTTAAGACTCTGTTTGATTTGGATCTTTGTTATGTGTAAGCCGAATTTGGATTTAACTCCAGATGTTGTTCTGGCAAAGGATATGGAATGTTATTTGTATGCTTATGATGAGTGATTAATTCTATGATGTTATGTGGAAAGATGAGTAATTATATCTGGTTGTGTGCTTAATATTACATTTTGTACAGCACGGTATTTATTCATTATTCGATGTAACATTACCTAATTGTTGCTTATTAATGGGATATACAGATGTCGGCTAACACTCGTCGCAACACTCGGGGTAATGGCGAGGCAGCCAGGGAGGACCTGCCACCAACACCACCACCTCCGATCACACCGGAAGCATTCTTTGGCCAGTTTCTGGGCAGCCAAAGGACTGTGGAGGAGATGCAGCGTTAGATGAATGAGACCTTGCGCAACATCGCTGCCAACACGGCTCAGCAGCACAGGCAGCAGCAAGGGGCTGCACCTAATCAGTACAACTCCTATAAGGATTTCATGGACACCTGCCCTCTGATCTTCAAGGAAGCTACTGAACCGCTGGAGGCCGATGAATGACTGCACTCCATGACACAAAAGTTCTGGCTTCTACGCCTGACAGAGGAGTTGAAAGCGGAGTATGTCGTTCACAGGCTGGAAGGACCGGCAAGTATCTGGTGGTCCCAATACCGTGATAACTTGTCCGCTGGCACTACAGTCACCTAGGAGAGGTTCTCTGCAGCTATGCGTCGTCACTACATCCCAGATGGAGTGATGGAGATGAAGCTCACTGAGTTCATGAGGCTTGCTCAGGATACCAGGTCAGTGACAGAGTACCTCGCCAGCTTCAACCGCCTGGCTCGCTGTCGGTGTCTAAAATGGCGGGGTCTAGACGGCCAATGAGTAAATTTCTAAGCGTGTCGGAGTTCGGATGGTTACACTCGGAGGACACAGAGATTTATACTAGTTCAGGCACGAACGCCCTATGTCCAGTTTGCTGTGTAGTCATGTTACCGAGCGCGGAGGGCTCGTAGAGGGGAGCTACAAGCAATGGTGAGAGAGGGAAGCACCTTCCTAGGTCTCATGCGTATGAGGTTCTTGGTTCTGGTGAGCGCTCGCGTGGATGCGAGTATGAGTGTGTGTAAAATGAGCTGAGAGAGCTCAGCGAGTGGAGAGAGAGAGAGATTGGAGGCCCATTCTCCTCCTTTATACGTAGGGAGAGATGGAGGAGTACAGTAGAGAGAGGGGGAGTGAACGTGGTCCCGGCTAGGGCTGCTGCCGTGGGAGTGCTTTGTCTTCTTTCTGCCTTCCTTCCTGTGGAAGATTGCGCCAGTAGACACATGTTCGGGTCCTGTTCGTCCTTGGTGCAACTGTAGCCATGCGCCTTGTACTTGGTGGTGTCCCTGTTGCCATGTTCGGACATGGGTGGAGGTTGGCAGAATATGGCTAGGTACCCCTACATTCCGTCATAGAGGGACGAATACGCCTTAATCCCTGTTCGACTGTCCGTCGGAGGGATGGTGAACGTCAATCGATAGTACTAGAGCTTGTACCGCAAGGACTCTACAGGGGTAGGCATGGCAATCCATGCCTGTAACCCCCATCCCCAAGGACGAGTCTGTACTGTGGACCTTTTGACTATGGGCTAAAGTGCACCATGGATCGGGGAAGCCTCCGAGGGCGGGTGACGTCACGGATGACGTTACCCAGGCTCGGACGAGGCAGAAGTGCCCCGAGGGTAGATGGCATCACGGATGACATCATCCAGGCTCGGACGGGGCGGAAGATCCTCCGAGGGAGTGTTATTGCCTTAGCCGGTTCGGGCGGGGAAGCCCCCGAGGGAAGATGACGTCACGGATGATGTCACCCCTGTTCGGACGAGGCGGAGGAGCCCCGATGGAGTGTCGTTGCCTTAGTCCTTTCGGGCGAGAAGCCTCTGAGGGTAGATGTCGTCACGGATGACGTCAACCCTGCTCGGACGAGGCGGAAGACCCTCCGAGGGAGTGCTGCCCTTTTGGTTTGGTTAAGGCAATAAGTCCCTGGGAGTGATGACGTCACCCTAGCTCGGGCGAGGCGTAGGAGCTCCCGGGGATGATTTTTTTTTTGTGGAGCGCGAAGTTTGGGTACCCTATTATTAGGTATCCGACACTCGCTATGCTCCCGGCTTCGTCAACACTGACATGAAGAAGACCGCTAGCTTCAAGAGGGGCATGAATGCCACCCTTCTTTCCAAGATGGGCAACAACTACCGTCCTTCAGTGACTTCATCAGCGACTGCTTGAACCAGGAGGCCAACGACAACAGGTTCCTTGCAGAGACTCGTCGACGAGTCCCAGAGGGAGGATCCCACCAGAACAGGGGTCCCAATGTTTCAAGGCCAGCGTTTCGTCCACCACAGACTGGTGCACGATTCCGTCCCCCTCAAGGGAAGATGATCAATGCTCGTGCTCGTCCAGGTTATCAAAGGCCCTTCATTGCACCCCTGCAGCAGAACAAGGAAAAAGCCGGAGGATCTGGAACTGGAGGGCAGAAGCCGCCCTATGTGGTGGGACCATGCTACAATTGTGGTCAAACTGGTCACCTGTCGCGTTTCTGCACAAAGCCAAGGAAGCAGTTCAACCAACCACAGAAGCCTCCCACAGGGAACGTCCATCACACCACCTTGGATGAAGTGCCAGAGGGAGAACCTATCACAGCTGGTACGTTCCTTGTTAATCAATGTCCTGCAGTTATCTTGTTTGATTCTGGAGCATCGCATTCATTCATTAGTGGGAACTTCGTGCTGGGGAGTGAGCAGAAGGTGGTAGAGTTGGATAAGGAGTATCAGATTAGTGCAGCTGGAGTTGTCCTATATACTCGTAAACTAGTAAAGGACATAGAGATTACCATGGGGACGACATCGATTAATGTCAGCCTCATTGTAATACCTGAGCTAGGTCTAAATGTCATTCTTGGAATGGAATGGATGAAAGCGTGGAAAGTGCATCTAGATATAGCCCAGCGTGCAGTATCTATCACCAACCACCGGAATGGAGCCACCTTTGGAATCCTCTTACCTAAGAATCCGAATCAGTTGGGGGTCATGTTTGCCATCACTGCAGAGTTGTTGGATAAGATCCCTATAGTTTGTGAGTTTCCAGATGTGTTTCCCGACGATCTTCCTGGGTTACCCTGGACAGAGATGTCGAGTTTGCTATAGAGTTGGCTCCCGGAACAGCACCCATATCCAGGAGACCATATAGGATGTCACCTAACGAGTTAGCATAACTCAAGAAGCAACTCCAGGAGTTGCTGCAAAAGGGTTTGATCCGTCCAAGTTGTTCACCTTGGGGATGTCCCTCAATCTTTGTGAAAAAGAAGAATAAGACCTTAAGAATGTGTGTGGACTATCGCCCTCTCAATGCGGTTACCATCAAGAACAAATATCTGTTGCCTTGGATTGATTTGTTAATTGATCAGTTGTCTAAAGCTAAAGTGTTCTCCAAGATAGATTTGAGGCCTGGTTACCATCAGATTAAGATCAGAAAAGAGTATGTACCTAAGACCGCCTTCTCCACCCGATACGGTATCTACGAATACCTAGTGATGTCTTTTGGATTGACAAATGCGCTTGTGCATTTCATGTACTTGATGAACTTCGTGTTCATGCAAGAGTTGGACAAGTTTGTGGTGGTCTTCATCGATGACATCTTGGTATATTCGGAAAATGAAAAAGACCATGCCGAACACCTAAGGATAGTGATGAAACAGTTAAGGGAGCATAAGCTTTATGCTAAGTTTAGCAAGTGTGAGTTTTGGTTGACCAAGGTGCCTTTTCTGGGTCACATCTTGTCAGGAGAAGGTATATCAGTGGATCCCTCAAAAGTGCAAGAAGTCATGAATTGGAAAGCGCCCGTTAATGTGCACGAGGTTCGCAGCTTTCTAAGATTGGCTGGATACTATCGTCATTTTATCCCGGACTTTTCTAAGCTAGCTAAACCTATGACAAGGTTAACTCAGAAAAACAAGAAGTTTGAATGGAGCTTAGAATGTGAAATAGTGTTCCATACCTTGCGGACACTGTTGACCACTGCACCAGTTTTGGCACAACCAAATCTGGAGGAACCTTTTGATGTGTTTTGCGATGCATCAACCATTGGCTTGGGATGTGTGTTGATGCAAAATGGAAGAGTCATTGCTTATGCATCACATCAGCTTCAACCTCATGAGGAGAATTACCCAACGCATGACTTGGAACTAGCAGCAGTTGTGCATGCTTTGAAAATATGGAGGCATTACCTAATGGGCAATTTGTGCCACATCTTCACAGATCATAAAAGTTTGAAGTACTTGTTTACCCAATCTGAATTGAACATGAGACAGAGAAGATGGTTAGAGTTGATCAAGGATTATAACTTGGAAGTGCACTACCACCCTAGAAAAGAAAATGTTGTAGCAGATGCTTTGAGCCGCAAATCTCATTACAACTTGTTGCAACCCCTGTTAGAAGATGGGTTCGATCTCATGCATCCCATGGTGTTAAATAATATTGTTATCCAATGCACCTTGGATCATGATATTATCGAGGGACAGAAATTAGACAATGATCTTATGCAAAATAAACGAAGGCTAGAAACCAGTGAATCTCTGAATTTCAAAGTGGATGAGAAAGGAGTCTTATGGTTCAATCAACGTTTGGTAGTTCCTAAAGACCAGACTCTGCGAGATAGAATTCTCAACGAAGCACATAACTCAAAGCTATCGATTCACCCTGGTAGTAGTAAGATGTATCATGACCTCAGGATAAGGTATTGGTGGTCTAAGATGAAATTGGATATTGCGGAATATGTCGCAAGGTGTGATACATGTTGTCGCATTAAGGAAGTGCACATGAAACCTGCCGGTTTGCTATAACCTCTATCTATACCTGAGTGGAAGTGGGAATACATCAGTATGGACTTTATCACAGGGTTACCTACCACCCAGAAAGGAAATGACTCCATATGGGTCATTGTGGATTGTTTAACAAAGGTAGCTCACTTTGTACCAGTCAAGGTTACCTACCAGGCCCACCAGTATGCAAAGTTGTATGTTCAGAATATTCTAAGGTTGCATGGTGTTCCCAAAACTATCATATCAGACAGAGGATCTCAGTTTATCGCTCGATTTTGGGAGCAGTTGCATAAGGAGTTGGGAACAAAGTTAATTCGAAGTTCAGCTTATCATCCTCAGATAGATGGACAAACAGAACAAGTAAATCAAGTGTTGGAGGACATGTTGAGAGCATGTGTTGTGTCAACAAAAGGATCGTGGGAGAAATGGTTACCTTTGGTAGAGTTCTCCTATAACAACGGTTATCAATAGAGCATTAAGATGGCGACGTTCGATGCGTTGTATGGACGAAAATGTAGAACCCCTGTCAATTGGATTGAATCAGGAGACAAAGGATTCTATGGTACGGATTATGTGAAGGAAGCATAAGAGATAGTTCGCACTGTCCAGCAGCATATCCGGGCAGCTCAGTCTCGACACAAGGGCTATGCCGATCAAAGGAGGAGACCTTTGGAGTTTCAGGTTGGTGACTATGTGTATCTTAAGGTGTCACCGATGAAAGGTGTCCGTCGTTTTGGGATTAAGAAGAAGTTAGCACCCCGATATGTTGGACCTTATCGGATCATTGCCAAGAAAGGCAAGGTAGCTTACCGGACATGAGTGCTATCTTTCTAGTGTTCCATGTATCTCAGTTCAATAAGTGTCTTCGAGTTCCGGAAGAGGAAGTTGTTCAGAGTTTCGACATCGTGATCAGATCATACTTGGAATACCACGAGGAACCCGCAGAGATCTTAGATACAAAGACAAGAGTCACCCGAAACCGCGAAGTGAGAACTTTCAAGGTTCTTTGGAGTCATCATGGTCCCAATGATGCAACTTGGGAAACAGAGGATTTCCTACGCGTAAACTGTCCCGTCTTTTATAATAAATGGTACGAAACTCAAATCTCGGGATGAGATTTCTTTAAGGGGGAAGGGTTGTGACACCCTGTGTTAAGATTACATCTGGATCATCATTAGCCACTTAAGCATAAGCATTCATTGCATTCATGTTTACCTATGTCATCATTTCATGTGTGTATGTTTTATTCTTCACCCTAGAATTGAATAGGTGTTTTGTGATCCACTTCTTGATCAACATGTTTAGCTAAGTTTGCTATGCTTAGAATAAAGAATGGTTTTCTTTTATGATTAATTATCCTGCCTAATTAAGCTTAGTTTAACTATTAAGAATAAAAGCAATTCTTTTCTAAAAATGGCTTAAGTAGTTTTTAATCTAGAACCTTGTAAAATAAGAGTTTTTAGAAAATATGACCTACATGAAAGATGTAGAGAATATTATTCTGAACAACTTTGGTTTAAATTTCAAATCCTAGTTTTGAAGTTTTGAAACTGTTTTGAATCTTTTTCTGTTTAAACCGAATAAAAGAAAATGAAAAAGGGAAAGAAAACTGAAACGGGCCGAGTCTACCCTTTAGGCACACTCGGCCTTGCGCACTAGCCCGCTCGCGCTCGCCCGCACGCCCGCGCTCCCTTACAAGCGCCCCGCACGTGCGACGCACAGGCAGCTCACGCGCGCGCACCCACGCCCGACCGCTGGCCGCGCCATACGCCGACGTTGCCACCATGTGGCCGTCGATGCCTGCTCGCCGAGGCCGACAGCCGCACTGCGCCACTCGCCTTGCGCCGTACACTGCCACCCTGCGTCAACCAAGCAGCTCGCCCACTCGCCGCCTCTGCCCGCGCAGAGAGCAGCGCTGCGTCGCGCCTTCACCTCGTCATCGCGTCGTCATTACGCCGCCGCAGCGCCTGCCTCTGGCCAGCCGCTCGCCCTGTCACGGTCGTAATCGAGCGTGCATCCGCCCTAGCGGCGCTAGGACCAAGTCGTGCTCTGCCCCGCGTGCCGCAGACACGCCACGCCGCGTCACCAGCCGCACCGTCGCGTCCCGGCCCCCACCAGCTGCGTCGGGCGGCCATGACCACGCAGAAGGGAGCGCCTACAACCCCGCGACCTCCCGCACCCGCAAACGCGCACGCTCATTCACTCTCTCGCTCGCTCTGCTTCCGCACTCGCCGCGCCGAGCATCGAGAGCACCGCAGCACCCCCATTTCAAATTCGCCTCCACCCGAGCATCTCTGCTCGATCCACCTCGCACACACCCTGCTCGCCTTTGCAGCACTAGCCGAGCTCTTCGCACGCCGGAATGCCGCCGCCATTCCTCGGCTCGCAGTCGCCACCGCAACGACCAAACTGTGTTCCCTCCTCTTCCGACCACCTCTGTTGCCTCCATCTCCAGGGAAGAACCAGCAGAGGTAGTAGAGGTGAGAACTCCTTCACACGCTTGCTCGTTCGCACTGAAACGTCTCAGCGTCGTTGGTCGTGCGCCATTGCCGCCGCCGCAGAGCTCACACGTGGTCGGACCTCCTCGGAGCTTCTCTAGCCTAACCAATGCTTGCGCTGCACTCACCACACCACCATGGTACTCACGCAACCGCTAGCCTAGCTTAGCACCATCGGTAATGGCTCCGCCGCTTCACGCCGCCACCGCGCGTCACCGGCTCGCTACAGGGTTGTTGGTATTTCTTATGACTATTGGATAGATCCGTAAGCGCACAGATTATACCGATGTAGCACTTCACCGGGAGTATTCCAAGTATCGTATTTTCCTTAGGGAACGATAGTGATCTAACTAGGATTAAAGATATGTCCTATGATGGATCAAGGGAGACTATGATAACTGGGTTGAGAGGTTCAAGATAGCACAGATGTCTAACAAGGGATAGCTGGTTATACTGGCCTTATCGGCCCTTCTCTTGCAGGAGGCGACGGGATAGATCAGAAAGAGGACAAAACTCTAACCGGACCGCGCCGTCAAGTTTTATTGAAGCCTTACCTTTTAAGAACTTATCTTACACACATGGTGGAATACAAAGACTAGATAGAGTTGTCACTTTCTACTAGCATCCACAAACAATCCATGTGATAAGCGGTTTACAAAGGCAATATTAAGCTTAGACACCACGTCTACACTAATCTTACTACTTTAACCTTGGCCTAAGATTAAAGTACTTTACTCAGAGCAAAGCGATGATCAAGCATGAAAAGTTGTATAATAGCTAAACCAGATATAGAACATTGAATACTAAAAATAACTCAGAAGAAGTCACTTACAAGTGCTAAACTTACAAGAGACTCGCATCCGCTGAGGAAGAACTCCGGAGAAGATTCCGGACAGACCCGGGGCTTTCTCCAGAAGGCTCCTCACTCGCCTCCAACTAGCATAACACTACTGAAGAGCTCCTTTAAGAGGCTAGAGAGTAGTTTCTCCAATGAGGCATGAAATGAATAGCGAGCTCTAGGGGTCTATTTATAGCTAGAGGTGGAGTAGGGGCTACTCCGGTGCCATGTCAGCGATCCGCGTAACCTTCATCAAGCACCGTTGGATCCAACCGACTTTAGAACCTCCTAAGGATCAAGGGTGTTGATTTCCATCATGTGGGGAGTGGGTAAGTCGGTTGGGGAGGTGAAACCGCCATATGGTGGTTTGGTCGAACCACCTTGCTGATGGTGGCCCACTGGTTAGGGACCAAGCGGTGGCTAGGTGGGGCCCACCTTGAGGTCGGCCGAACCCCATGTGGGGCCTGTGGGCCACCTCTGCCTCCTGGACACTGGTCCCACCTGTCATATGCCTTGGATGTTGGTTCTGAGTTGAGTTGTCATGTTAATCTACTTGATGTGGGCCCATGGATCCTTGTGTTGTGAATCTGGACCATTGAGAGATGAATACACTTGGATCCAAGGGTAAGGAGTATTCTTTGAGGGTGTTACATGGATCATGGGGGCTAAGGATGCCAGGTGGGTCCATAGGGTGGTCGACTGACCCCCTAAGTGGGCCCACTGGCTCCCAAAAGACCCCATTTGTCATTACCTGCATCAAATAGTCAAGGGACATGTGGAACCTGTTATTTGTCACAAAATTATCAGGTTATGTTTGTTTTCCTTTGAGAATGAGGATGTTGACGGTATTTTGATGGTGACAAAATAGCTCTTAATTACCGTCAACAAGGGTCGCACTGGTTCAACCAACACCGCTAGCCGATGCGCGTTGTCACCATGAGCCCAGCGCGTCCACCCTCGCCGCCGACGAGCTCACCGCCGGCGAGAAAACGTCGGTCAGCGCCGGTGCTCTGCTCTGGCTCGCTGCCAAGTGGGATAGTGTTGACCGCGGGTCCCACCTGTCAGCTCAGCATCCCGCGCGCACTGGGCCGAGCCCACACACTGTTCACCATGGGCCCGATTCAGAAATGCTTTTCTTTTTTCCTATTTTCAGTAATTGTATCTATGCTTGTTTATTTTATATCTTGAGTTTGGTAAACCCTAAAATGGTGAAATAAATTGTGTTAGACTCTGTAAATGAATAACTTTCTGGTAAAAATATAAAAGTATTTTTTGGAGAATGTCTTCAGTACTAATGTTTAAATAGTTCTTTTCTTCATTTATCAAAGTTAAATGTGTTTCTGCTTGAAATTATCAAATAAAAATGTGAGGTTTTTATGCTAGCTTTGTTATCTTGTGTAGAAGCTAAGAAAAATATAAGATGCCATGCTTCTATGTAGAAATTATTTATCACCTATTAAAATGTGTTTCTGCAGCTTTTTTAGATTAATTCCTGTGGTAAATCTATGCTTAGATAAATCATGAAACTTTTTGGTGTAGTCTCTGTGTACCATGATCTGTCTAGGAAAAATATAATATGTGGTATGTTATATGGCACAAAAGATACTTGTAGTTCCAGTGTTCTTTTCTAGGGTTTTCTTTGGAAATCCATATAGAAAATAATCTGATAGTGTTGATCATGGAACTTTCTTGATAAATATGTTTCTAAGTAAAGAACCTGTTAAAAATAAGATATGGCATGTTTCACCCTGTTAGCCAGTAGTTCTAGTTCTAAGTGCTTTTTTTGCGTTTAAATTCATCTTTTTGTACCTACTATTTGGTAACTTTGCTTTAAGTGAAATTTCTGCAGCAACATCCAGTAGGCTTGCTCTGTCCCCTGTAATTTTTGTAGATTTTTTTGAGCAGTTTATAATAGGCTTGCTGTGTAAAGTGGAACTACCATGAATACTTAGGTTAATTCTCAAAGCAGTCTTTGAGTGGTTAATTATTATGCTAGCATCATCCTTGCACCATCAAGTTTACTTATATGCATTGCAACTATTCAGAATCAGTAGAGGAACATCAGGTGCCACTTCCAGAGGAAGGAGTTCAGGAGGTGCAGGAGCTGAACGAGGAGTACCACGAGCTCGACACTAATCTCCATGAGTGCCCTGACCATTAGCCCTCTACCTTTACTCAAGGCAAGCCCCGGAGCATCTTTAAGCCTCCCATTGTTTTATAAATTAATCTACTTGAGTACTTTTATATTGTGATGCATTAAGTGCTAGGAGTTGGATGAATCCCAATTGTTGCATTACCTTTCTTGACATTGCAATTACCTACCTTGTTAACATGTTAAAATAAAAGTAAAAGCAACTGCTTAGCCTGCTTAGATCAAATGGTTACAATTATATTTATAGTATTATCCCATGGGGGTAATATCGATCATGGTTGGCTATATTTTGCTATCATGGGAAAGAATCAATGGTAGTGATGAAATACGGTCAACTGGAAAGAAGAGTCACCAAGTGGTTTAGACTTGGGAGCAGTCCGTCTGTTGGATCGTATAGGTTTGTATACGATGGTGACCCTCTTACATATTCGAATGCACCCTTTCACATAGGGGCTGATGTGAATTTCGACCCGGAAGCCGAGTAAACACTGTACGGGCCGACTCTCAGCCTACTTTTGGCTCCCTCTAGTTTGGAGATACGACCTCCCCCATGGTGGCCAACTGATTTCTCCAATTGGGTGGATTAATCTGAGCTCGCGACGTTACTACTTGGACAGTGTTGAGCGGTAACCCAATGCATGGACCCGACAGGGAAAGTGTGGGCGTGTGTTAAAGGTAATCTTGCTAGCTGGTTGTATATCGATTCGAGTCGCCGCCTCCCACCGGATAGTGGGAGATTATGCTAAGCTTCACCACCGTACAACTCCATGTGACATCGTAATGGTTCTACTAAAATATTGATGAAGGAATTGGATATATTATTATATTGTTTGCTTAGATCAAGTGAGTGTTCTAGTACAGGTGCAAAACCTAGAAATAAATAATAGGATGGAAAATGACTGCTCTCTAATATTTAAGTTATATCATCTTTCTCGCATTTCCGCAAAAGCAAAGTTTGTCCAGCTACACATAAACAGCCATGCATATCTTTAGAGTCTTTATTTTCAGTTAAACGGGTAAGTCTAGCTAAGTACATTGCCGTACTCAGGGTTTATCTCGTTTGTTGCAGATGGTCAAGTATACTTTGGCTATTGTAAGCACTGTCTCTATCCTGTTGAAGGAGAAGAGTAGGCTTTGAGCAAGGTCTTCTGCGAGCTCATCTTTTGTTGTTGTCGAACATGATCTCATTAGCACCCCCTTATCTATTAATGGTACTAGTGTGGAGTAAAACTTTGGGTTCGAGTTTCAAAACAATGTTTTATTTGGTCACGTATGTTGTGACGTGAGTACTACTTTATTTGGAACCAAGTATTGTAATAACTTCATTTCGTACTTCAAGTATTTTCGCTTAATTGTTGGTTCATTCGAATGTGCATACCTGAGACGATTGTTGGAAATCCTTCGAGATTTCCGGACTACCGGGATTATATGGGCTCACGTGTTTAAAGTGGCAGTTAAATCGGCTACTTTGATACTTGATCTCTTATAATTTGGGCGATTCTGCCACAATATCCATAAAAATTTGTCTTATGTCATTTTCCACAACTTGCACAAATGAGTTACATGGCGTATGGTTTGGCATCAAGATATATGCATAGCTCATAGATGCTTGCACTAGTTGCACAACTTACATCTCATGGTTTGCTTGCACTCATTACAAAATGATTCATCACTTAAGTCTTAACAAAAGCATTTATCTCTAGTTAAGATGTCCAAAATAATGTTGGTCATGTTCACTTCCATCCAACTGCTACCTCGCCATTACCTCCCACCTGCAAAAAAAAAACATCAATCAATGGTACAACCAAAAACTTGACTTACAAGAAATGGATAAGAACTATAACAGAATATGCATAATTGGTAGCACTTTTCAATTACTCTACAATTCTAACTAAAAAATTAAAAAGGGACTTTACATGTGTAAAGCTAGAAGAAATCAAACAGCATTTTACATGATATATTTGATTAATTGTGCAACAAATGTTGAGTTATAATAATCTATACATATATGATGTGACTACATCAACATCATGCATTCTTCGACCAACACTTCAGACTAATATTGAGTTACAATGATCTAGGCATATATGATCTCACTACACCAACATCATGCATTATTTGAACAACACTCTAGGCTATTAATTAATTAAGTGCACTAGTCCTATGTAAGTAAACTGACAGCTGAAACACTACTATTGCAAATTTATTATAATTCTCTATTTATCAACTCAAGTAAGATAGCTTACAAATAAAAGATGACAATACTTATAATCTCTAGCAAAGTCATGAGCATATATTCTCAAGTATGGTGGTTCTTTAAGTTTACAATGCAATCGACAAAGGAAACTTTAGATTACTTCACAAAAGAATAATATCTCTGATCGTGCAGCCAATGCACAAGCATATGTTTAAAAATTCACCATGCTAATTCAACATTACAAAATTTACCATGCTCCAATGCGCTGGATTCATATATGCTCAGCCAAACATTAAAAACTAGCACTCATCCAAACACTAACCTTAATTTCACATTCATATATCCACATATGTTTCAAAATTTCACCATGCTGATTCAACATTACAAAAGTTTGTGATCTACTCATATGTTCCAAATTCATATATTCTCAGCCAAACAGTAAACTAGCACTTAGCAAAACAGTGGTGAAAAAAAAGAAAAGAGATGGCTGCACTTACATGAGCATTGAAGATATGATCATTGAAATCCAACCTATCAAGTTTTAGTGGACCAATCTCCATTAAGCCTCAAATCATCTGCTATAATCATCTTACGAAGGCACATCTCCAATCAATCATAACATCCTGAAGTAAAAATTCAGGAAACACAGTCAAAAATTAAAACTATGTATATAAGCTAGATAGATATCCCTCAAAGCCGCAACACATTCTTGACTCACAATTGGAGCATTGGAAAAAAGTACACCTGCCTTCTGGCCGAAGCCCCCCAGGCCCCCCAACTCTAGCTACAGTAACAGGCTAACAGGAATGCTGCACTTGTGGTTGTGGCCAAAGGCAGTGATGGGGCAAAAAAGAAGAAAAAAACTCTACTCCCAGTGCTACACTCATCACTACTGTACCTGTACTAGAGCTTTGGCTGAAGGCCAGTAGATGTAGAAGCAGCTCAAGGAAAATTGCCCCTAAAAAAAGGGTGCAAAAGCCCTTAAGAAGGGGGTTTCGGCTGCAAGCCAGCAGAAGAGGACACACACTCAGGAGAGGACAGAAAGCAACTGCTGGGATGATAGGCTTAGATGCCAGGAACCCTGCTTTAATGACCCTGAATTAGCATGGAAAAAAGTATGCCAGAAGCCGCGACACATACTTCAGCTTTCAGAAAAAAGTATTAACAAAAGTGAAGAATAGTATAGTAAACAAAGAAATTATTTGAGAGGTAGTTGTTGTTAAGTGATTACCTAAATCACACAAAAATCTCAAAGTTATCTCCAAAATCACATACACGACTATACCATACACTGCAGTTTTCAGCACATATTGCAAAAATGTTATTGAGTTTTCCTTGGTTGCTTCCACATAAAGATGATATATACTTGGCTCATTCACCCAGCCCAATTCCATTTCTAAACAGAAGTGAGTCACGTTCTCCAGCAAGCACAAACAAATTCATTTTGCTCATCTATATATATAGGCTTCAAATGATGGTATACATAGTACAGACCATGCACGTGTAACTGAAAGTGAAAACAAAGTATGTCCAAGCTTATGGTACAGGTAACACTAAAGAATTTGCATTTGTCCAGCAGCCATTAATATTTCTAATTACATATGGACGTGACTAAAGTAACATGTTTTACCATCAGGTACTCGAAAAAAGTTTATGAAACCACTATAGCCTGAAAACACACTACCTAGACAAGCCTGAATAGACTGGAAAGTGGCAACTGGACAGTTCTTACTAGTTCTGCTCAACTATTGCATAGAAGAATAAAGATATTCATTAATATAAGGAAGGCAATGTAATTATCTCTACTAGAACCAACTCAGACTTGAATAGAATATGACTACATTGAACTTACTGACATCTTATGCACACAGGGCACAAAGTGCAATCAGGGTGACACGCGGCACCTTCAAGTTCTTACCAATCTGAACTATATAAACTGTCGGCTCATTAATATAGCATATGTAATAATTTGATAAAAGACATGTGAAGTCAAAATCATAGTACTTAAGTAATGATCAAATGAAAAACAACTATAATCTGTAGAACAAGAGATTAAACTCAATAAATTTGAAGCCTACAACATCTTCATCTCCAATAATAGAAGGCACAGAGATAAAATTACCATTGGTACACATGTGCTAGCAACTGAAATAATCTAGAACAATACAAAGATATTGGGGCCAAACCTGAGATCTGCAAGTGAAGTGCATGTCTCTGCAAATCTGATTGTAGAGATTTAATGATGGCTACAAACATCAGAACGGCTAGAAAAAACAGAGATCTACATTATTAGGACTCAATTTGACAGGCTACACTAGATCACTTGATTTGCTTTTTAAAAAAAATCAAATTACCTGCATCAGTGGCCATGCCAAGGGCCCGACCTGGTGTAGATTGGGCTTCACTGCAGATTGGGCGGTTGGGGGAGCTTGCTGGGGGGGTCTTCACGGCCGTCGTCGGCCACCGGAGAAGGTCATCGGGCGCTTCCCAGCGTTGAGGAAGACAACTCCTCTAGGGTTAGGGTTGGGAGATGGAGGAGCAGGGGAAGGAGGCGTGGGGGATGGGGGCATAGGGGAACAAGAAGCGCAGGGGGAGGGTCGCGCGACGCTGTAGGAATGCGCAGAGGAGGGGCCGGTGGAGAACGCCGGCGGCGCCGCTCCCAGTCGCGAGCAGCCGAGCGACAGGGGATGGGGGCGGGCGAGCGAGTTGGGGCGGGGCGGGAGGCGAGTCCGGGGTTGGGGGCGGGGACGGCCGAGGAGGGCTCCGGCGCCGGCGCCGCTACCAGTAGCGAGCAGGCCGGCGAGCGCGAGTCGCGGAGGGGAGGGGCGGGGCGGGATGCAAGTCGGGAGGCAGGGGCTGGGCGAGCGCCAGTCGGGAGGGAAGGGGAAGTGGTGGTGGAGGAGGAGGAGCGGAGGCCGGTGGTGGTGGTGGTGGCGGCGGCGGCGGCCGCAGAGCCAACAGAGAAGGGGCGATGACCCGGGAGAAGTGGGTCTCCAAAAAAAAACGTTTTAGTCCTCTAAATTGTAGGCGCGCAGGCCCAATTCAATATGATGACCGACCGAGTTAATAAGATATAGCGTCGAACCAATGCTAAACAAAAATAAAAATAGTGACTAACCTTGCGACGAAATAGTAAGATATAGCGTCCGACCGTATGTCACAAACCTATAGCGACCGACTGTCCAACATTATTTTGGTATTTTTAGCGACCCTTGGTTGGACGCCAGTTTGGGTTGTGGTACAGTGACTACTTCTGGTGTGTCCAAGGTCTAAATAGAACCAAGCCAAGGAGGTATAAATAGGCCCAAGCCAAAAAAAAAAGTTGTGGTGTTAGCACTGAATTTGTCCTATGTGGACTGAAGTTATGCACTAGAGCTTTCTTATGCCGACAACTAGCCATTGTCCGAAAGGATATCACACCGTTTTCTGGTTGTCATCAGAGTCCAATAAACAGTACCAACGGAGAAATATACTTCTCTATTCTACGCACGATGTAGTTTTATATTTTTGGCATAACCTTTTCCTTTGAACTCTAATTTTGATGATCTTAGACTCATTGGAAATATAATGATGATATCTATAGCTTTGAACTGATGCCACTTCAATTTGAGCAAATAGAGGAATCATGAGACAGACAAGACCAATTCAATCACCTCATAGTCCTAGCTTCGATGGCTTTAATTGCTACTGATGTCTTGGGTGCTTTGCATGTCTTCTAAGGTCCTTATCATGTACACCTGTTCCATATTTGAGAAATTTGATTCATTGATTTTCACCATAGCCTATCTTAAGTCCACCTCTTGCATCCTTAAAACTAAACACATTATATATATGTACTAGTAAACATTGTTAGCGCCACTGGTTATGTTAGCACTCAACCACCAAAATCACTAAACCCTTGCTATGATCCATGTTTCTTATAACCTTTGTGGAAGCCTCACATATTGAAATCATCATTTATGGAGTGTGTCACCTCAGAACTCCAACCTCTATTAGATCCTGTTTGGTGGACCTCGTACTCCAGATTCTCTATGGAAGTAGATTCTCGGAGAGAAGCGATTCTCTTAGTCAAAATATTTCTCAATGATGATCTCTAGGACAACTCTATAAATAGTGACTGTGGAGAACCTACTTTTTTATCTCCTAGCCCTTAATTAGAGCATCACTTAGTAGAGTCATCACAGAATCACTTCTCAGTAAAGAACTGTTTGGCATGGCTCTTTCTGAATTTAGCCTGAAAGGTGCTCAATCTGAAATCTTTGCCATGTATGCCCTTACTATTTCAATAATGGATGAAGCATCTTCGAATATTCAATAAAGAGACATAATCGTCTTAGGATCCCCAACTATGTAAATACCAAGAACAGAGATAGGCGTTTGCTTACATTCGGCATCCAAAAATACACGCCTCTATTAATCAGGGAGATCTCCTAAAACATTTTTTTCCCACAATACACAAAAGATTTGTGTATCATTGTATTAAGAAGATTTTACAACGCATTTGTATGAAGTGCCACAGGACGTCAACATAATAATAGCGTAGCTGGACCATCCTAGCAAGAGACCTCTAGATTCGATGTTACATTAAAAAACGACCATTAGTGACACAACAGAGCGACCTAGGAGGTGTCCTTGCGTCTTCGCGCCTGTCTGGGCCGAACAGCCAGGAAGAGCTCGTTAAGCGCTTTGACCTCGGATGTAGTTAGGTCGCCACCAAAGAGCTTGTCGAAGGCCTCCAGTTCCGACGCAGATGGCGCTGCTAGACCCTTAGTAAAGCTCATGCACTGCATGCTCAGCACCTCACCTTACTTGGAAGCAGGTACACGAGAGAGGGGCTGAGCCGCCAAACTCCTGCTCCGCCACGGAATCACTGGCTTAGCAGAGGCTGCTTTGGAGGCTCACGAATCATTGGGGAGTCCCTCTTACGTGTCACGTTGTTGATGAAGCTATCGAGGCGTCGTTTGATGGAGTCATTGTTGTCCATAGTCAAGTGGGTATCCTAAAACATTTTTAATAATTTCATTGCTGTTTACGGTAATTAATCCTATGTCGATTGGGCAAACTCCGCAGATCAAAACATGGCAGCATGAAGACATATATTTGTGTCTCTTATTCGTTTTTTTATACAACTCTTAAACTTACCTACCTTTACTCACAACAGCTCAGTAGTATCACTATGGCGTGCCCAACAATTCATCAACGAGTGGGAGCTCCAGAGCATGGTGATGGCTAGTTTTCTCATACAAGTCCTCCTGTTCTTCTTCTCTGGCTTTCGCAAACGCTACAGCTCCCGCGCGCTCAGCGTCGTGTTGTGGCTCGCCTACCTATCGGCTGACTCCCTCGCGGTATACATCCTCGGCCGCCTCACCCTCCGCGGCGGCGGCCACCGCAACCGGTACGCCCTCTTCTAGGCGCCCTACCTGCTTCTCCATCTCGGTGGGCAGGAGACCATGACAGCCTTCTCCATGGAGGACAACGCGCCGCCACCTTCTGAGCCTCGTCACACTACTGAAAACAGGGTCGTTGCCGAGTGCCGGGGCGTTTGCCGAGTGCTTTCCCTCGGGCACTCGGCAAACGGCTCATTTGCCGAGTGTCACACTCGGCATATTAGAACACTCGGCAGAAGCCTCGTTTGTCGAGTGTCCGACACTCGGCTGCATAGCCTGTGTCGAGTGTCGGGCACTCGGTAACGCGTGACACTCGGTAAAATGGCCATTTACCGAGTGTCGGCCACACGACAACGCCGACACTCGGCATACGACGTTAGGACCCGACGCCGTCAGCCGTTTGCCGAGTGTCGCCGTTAGACACTCGGCAACCTAAGTCGTTTGCCGAGTGTATTGTCATATACACTCGGCAAACCATATACGTTTGCCGAGTGTATTCCCTAACACTCGTCAAAACAAATTTTTTTCTTCTTAGTTTGGTCTCCAAACTTTTTCTGTTGTACTTCAATAGTACCTAAAACTACATGTTTAAGTATGACAATTTTTTCGACATGTTTGTTATATTTAGTTAGTTTTTTTCAATTAAGTGAATTATTTGACTCAAATGAGAGTTGAACTACAGGTGATTCAAATAATGAAAAACATTGGTTGAAAAAATATTATCCATATTATTATGCATAAGTTGAGTTCATATGTGGTAAAGTAAAATAAGAACTCCACATATTGTTCATGAAACATGATCTCAAACGTGTGTTAGAATTGATTAAAAAATCTATAAATAGGAAATGGACTCCAAAAATTGTAAAATTTATCATGGATCCATTATATCATACTTAGAACATGTGATAAAAAATTGGGAGGATTTCACAAAAGTTGTCACATACGTGTCTTACAAATCCAATCATCTCCGATAATGTTTCATATCACTTAGAGTGATTGAGTAGGATTTGAATTGAAATCGAATCTAAAATTCAAATTTGACTTCAAAACTTTTCGTACAGACAACACAAAATATATATGGTGTGATGTCAAGATTTGGTAATTTTTTGAAACCGTTTGATATTTTTTAAATTTTTAGTAACATCTATGTAACATTTATCGAGTGTCAGAGGGGAGACACTCGACAAAGGGAGACGTTGAAAGCATCTAGGCCCCTAGTGTTTCGGTGATTAACGACAATGCAAGATTACTATGACTAACGTGTGTTTTTCAGAGACAATAAAAAAGTTAGGTCATGGTAATGGATGGTTGATTGGACTATCATGGTATATGTGCCCCTTATTGGAATCGTTTCGGTTTTCAAAGGATTGGCGACAAGGTTGAAGATTAGACTAGGTCTAAGTGTCATTGGAGTTGAGAGACACTTAGAGTAGTTTAGCACCTTTATTTTTTCTTTGGTCGTACTATTAAGAGGGGTTCTATCTAGTAGCTTGACCTAGGAGAGGCTTAGTGGTTAGGTGTGGTGCACACTTGTCAAACTAGCACTAGGAAGCTTTAGAATTAGTCCTTGGACCGAGTAGAGCAACTTTCATGTTGGAAGTGTGCTGTTTCAGCTCAGAGAAGAGCTCCAGACGCAAATGTATCCCTGGGTCTAGACCATCGGCTGTGCGTCCGGACCCTAGGGTTCACTCTGCATGTATCAATGCGTCCGGACACAGTGAACAGTGCAGGGTCCGGACAGCAGGTTGTGTCCGGACCCTACACAGAGAGTTCCAGAGAGTACAGATTGATTCGGACGCTGTCCGGTGTGTTGAGTCCGGACCATTGGCTGCGTCCGTACCCAACAACAAAGAGCTCCAGAGAGCAGAAATCTATCCGTACGCTGTCCAGTTGCCTGCGTCCGGACTGTAAAGAGCGTCCGGACGGCCAGGGTTTTAGTACTGAGTACAGTGGAGTGAGGGGGTCCGGACGCATGCTTGATGGTCCGGATCCCCCCTCTCATCTTGCGTCCGGAGTGACGCAGAGAGGTTGGTTTTGCCTCTAACGGCTAGGGGCTTGCTTGGGGGGTATTTATACTTCCCTATCAGCCCCATGGCATCTCTCTTGCCCATTCCAATTGCTGAGAAACACTTGTGAGAGAGCAAGTTGTGCAAGAGCCCTAGTGAGAGTGTGAATTGCAATTCCATGTGTTGATTCTCACTAGTTGCTTAGAGTTTGCAAGTGTGTGTCCATTCAAGCACTAGACTAGCCTTGGTCAAGTGAGAGTTAGTGCTTGTTACTCTTGGTGATCGACATCACCTAGACGGCTTCACGGAGGTTCGCTTGGTGATCATCCGGTGGAGTTCATTGTGGATGACCCAAGCTTCATTGTGATCGGTTGTGGGCGATTCACCGAGCTGGAGTGGCAAAGAATCAGCCCATAGAGAGCACGTAGTCCTTGCGCGGACTAAGGGGGAGCGATACCCTTGCGCGGGTGCTCCAACGAGGACTAGGGGGGAGTGTCGACTCCTCGATACCTCGGCAAAACATCGTCGTGTCATTTCTCCTCTCTCCATCTCTTTACTTATTGCAATTACTTTCAAGCATTACTTTCCGCATTACATTCTTATTGCTTGACTAGAATTGCTTAGGGCTTTACCGCTCTCATTGCCATGCTTTGCTTGTTTAGCTAGAACACACTTGGGAAAGCACTAGGGGGTTAATTGTCTCTTGGTAGGTTTTAATTATTGCTTAGAAATTTAAAAGATCCCAATTCACCCCCCTCTTGGGCATCTTGATCTTTTCAATTGGTATTAGAGCTTGGTTGCTCTAAATTAGGCTTCACCGCCTAGAGCAAGATGTCCCATGGGGATGGACCGCCGCCCATGTTTGATGGAGATGACTTTCCTTATTGGAAAGTGCGTATGGAGGCTTACCTCGAAGCCTTGGATGTTGGTGTGCTCAAAGCCGCCACCGATGGATTTCCTCAATTTGATGGAGAACCATTCGGTGACGAGGTCCACTATGAGAAGTGGAATGCCAAAGCCCGGAACACCCTCTTTAGGTGCATTGGCAAAGAAGTGTTCAACCGCGTGTGCACTTCCAAGAATATGCATGAGTTGTGGAAGAACATTTGTGCTCTTCATGAGGGCACAAAGAGCGAGCGGGAAGAGCGATATCACTTAGTCATGAATAAGATGAATGCTTTTACCATGCTTGCTCATGAGAATGCAAATTAAATGTACTCACGCTTAAATGTTCTTGTAGAAGAATTGAATGCTCTTGGGCTAAAGCAAATGGATGAAGCCGATGTTGTGAGGAAGATTCTTTGTGTGCTTCCAATTGCCAAGTATGCCAACATTGTGACCGTGTTGCATCAAGGTGATCTTTCCAACTATACACCAACTCAAGTCTTGGGAAAGATCAATGCACATGAGATGTACATGCACATCCACAAAGAAGATGAAGCTTCATCATCCACCAAGAAGAAGGACTTAGCATTCAAAGCTAGCCGTGACACGGGCAAGTCAAAGGTGGTATGTGATAGCTCAAGTGAAGATGATGATGACTCAAACATCGCTCTAATGGTGAGGAAGACCACCAAGATGCTAAAGAAGCTAAACAAGAGTAGTGTCAAGTTTGATTCAAGAAATAAGAAGTTCTTCACTAGCAACAAGAGGAAGCCATTGTCGGAGATGGATTGCTTCAATTGTGGTGATCTTGGCCATCTAGCTCACCATTGCACCAAGCCCAAGAAGGACAAGTACAAAAAGAAGTACAAGAATGGTAGAGAGCAAAAAGATGAGTCAAGTGACGATGAGAAGAAAGATGAGAAGCCCCACGAGAAGAAAGATGGCTTCAAGAAGAAGAGGTTCCAACACCAAAAGAAGAAAGATGGAAAGGCATACATAGTTGGTGATTGGTTAACCGACATTGAAGTAACAAGCGAGTCATCCGGTGATGAGAGTGATGATGAGATGGTGGCTGCTCTAGTCATTGGGACTTCATTGCCTCCTCCACCACCACCGTCTTCCTCCACTACATCCTCTACACACCTATGCCTTATGGCCAAGGGTGACCGGAAGGTACAATCCAAAGTAGAGGATAGTGATGATAGTGGTAGTGAAAGTGAAAAACAATACCAAGCTCCTTCTTATGATGAACTCATAAAATTCCTCACCAAGTATACTAAAATTGTGAAGGAGCAAGCTAAAAATGAGAAGCTTGAAAGAGAAAATGATGACTTGCATGAAAAACTTGAAATAACCTCAAATGCTAGTGATGAGCTAATAAGTGAAAACAAATCCTTATCCTCACATGCTAAGGAGCTCAAATCCTCTCTCAAAGAGCTAAAAGAGAAACATGATAAGCTAGAGAGGATATCACAAGAGCTTAGAGAAAGATGCAACAAGCTTAGGGAAGAGTACACCAAAGTAAAAATGAACTATGATACTCTTCTCATTGCTAATGAATGTCTTGAAGATGCATTGCCTATTGTTGCTAACCCCATTGTCAAGATAGAGATTGACACTTCTTGTGATGATTTGATTGTTGAGCCCATTGAGCAAGAGCCTAAGTGCAAAGGCAAGCAAGTGGTTGTGGCGGATCACTATGATGACTATGTCAAGATCAAGAATGAGAATGACAAGCTCAAGTAAGATCTCATCAAGCTTAAGTCAACCAAGTCAATAGTGATTGAGTCACAAGATGAAGACTATGATGTGGCACTTGAAGTTTATATGCTTAGAGAAGAGAACAAGAGGCTAAAGAATGAGAAGAACCATCTAGCCATTGGAATGGAGAGGTTCACTAAGGGCCACAATCTTTAAAGTGAGCTCCTTATGAACACCGTCATGAAGAATGACAAAGCCGGTCTTGGCTACAAGTCCACTCAAGTGAAGAAGGCCAAAGCTAAAGCCAAAGCTCAATATCAACAACAAGCCAAGTACTTCTATCAAGCAAAGCCAAAGCCAAAGACGAAGACATGCTTTGAGTGTGGGAAGCAAGGACACTTTGCTCATGATTGTGTGACTCCACCTCCACAACCCTTGCCCAAGCACACTAGGCCCTTTGCATACAATGCTCACTATGTCATCAACAAGGATGTCAAGGGCAAGCCACTTGTTGTGTTCTTGGGACCACCCAACAAGAATAGACTAAATATACTTTGGGTGGCTAAGTCACTTATAGAGAAAGCAATGGGCCCCCGTACTCAATGGGTGCCTAAACAACAAGCTTGATCTCTCATGTGTGTAGGTGAACTACAAGACCGGTGGAAGTCATTGGGTGATAGATAGTGGATGCACTCAACACATGACCGGTGACCCCCGGATGTTCACCTCATTGGAAGAAGATTGCATTTGGGGACAACTCAAAGGGAAAGGTCAAAGGACTTGGAAAAGTGGCAATCTCAAATGACAACTCAATATCAAATGTCTTGCTAGTTGCATCACTAAGCTTCAACTTACTCTCGGTTGGCCAATTGTGTGATCTTGGATTCCAATGCTTGTTCACTCCTAATGAAGTCATTATGTAGAAGATTGATGATAGCCAAGTCATATTCAAAGGTTTTCAGCATAATAACCTCTACCTTGTGGATTTCTCATCAAATGATGCTAACCTCCAAACATGCTTGTTCACTAAGTCATCTCTTGGTTGGTTGTGGCATAGAAGGCTAGCTCATGTTGGTATGTCTACTCTCAAGAAGCTATTGAAGAAGGAAATGGTTAGAGGCATCAAGGATGTTGTGTTTGAAAAGGATAAGCTTTGTAGTGCATGTCAAGCCGGCAAGCAAGTTGCCAACACTCACCCCCACAAAGCATTCATGTCAACATCAAGAGTCCTTGAGCTACTTCACATGGACTTATTTAGACCTACAACATATGCTAGTTTGGGTGGCAACCTCTTTTGTCTTGTGATTGTGGATGACTATTCAAGATACATATGGGTGTTCTTTCTTCATGACATAGGGGAAGCCACAAGCTCATTCAAGAAGTTTGCCAAGAGAGCCCAAAATGAATTTGATGTAGAGATCAAGAAAATTAGAAGTGACAATGGCACCGAGTTTATCAACACAAAGATTGAAGATTATTTTGATGAAGTTGGGATCAAGCATGAAGTGTCTGCAACTTATACACCTCAACAAAATGGAGTTTTTGAGAGGAAGAACCGGACACTAATTACTCTTGCAAGAACCATGCTAGATGAGTATAACACCTCGGAGAAGTTTTGGGCCGAAGCTATCAACACCGCATGCTATGCTTCCAATAGATTGTTCATCCAAAGATTCTTGAAGAAGACACCATATGAGTTGCTCAATGGAAAGAAGTCGGATATCTCTTTCTTTAGGGTGTTTGGGTGCAAGGTCTACATCTACAAGAAGCGTTAACATCTAGGGAAGTTTCAAAGAAGATGTGATATTGGCTTCTTAGTTGGTTATTCTTTGAAATCCAAAGCATACCGTGTATTTAACCAAGCCACCGGCTTAGTTGAAGAAACGTATGACTAATGGCTCCCAAGGAGCAAATGAAAATCTTGATGATGTAGGTGATAAACCATTGAGGAAGGCTATGAAGAACATGCCTACCGGTGCAATCAACCCCAAAGAAGATCAAGTGGTGATAGAAGTTGAAGATAATGCAAATGCTAAACCTTCTACATCACAAGAGCCTCAAGATGATGATGATAAAGTGAGGGAAACAAATGAAGATACATTCATCCCTCAAGCTCAAGTAGAGGCTCAAGCTCAAGATGTTGATGCACCTAATCCTCCTCCTCAAGTGGTTGATAGAAGATCCGCACCCATACTCCAAGCCCATCCACAAGAACTCATTATTGGGAGTCCTTCAAGGGTAGTAATGACTCAGTCCCAAAAGATTGCTTCATTTATTGAACATCACTCTTTTGTTTCTTGTGTTGAGCCTACTTGTGTAGAGGAAGCGCTTGAGAATCCGGATTGGGTGAATGCTATGCATGAAGAATTGAACAACTTCACTCGCAATCAAATGTGGACTCTAGAAGAAAAGCCACAAGATGCAAGAGTGATAGGAACCAAGTGGGTGTTCCGCAACAAGCAAGATGATCAAGGTCAAGTGGTTAGAAACAAGGCAAGGCTAGTTGCAAAAGGGTTCTCCCAAGTTGAAGTCTTGGATTTTGGGGAGACCTTTGCATCGGTTGCAAGACTTGAAGCCATTCGTATCCTCCTTTCATATGCATCACACCATGATATGAAGTTATATCAAATGGATGTGAAAAGTGCATTCTTAAATGGTTTCATAAATGAACTAGTCTATGTCAATCAACCTCCCGGTTTTGAGGACCCTAGATATCCTAACCATGTTTATAGGTTGTCCAAGGCGCTATATGGGCTAAAGCAAGCCCCTAGAGCTTGGTATGAGCGTTTTCGGGACTTCCTATTCAAGAAGGGATTCACAATTGGGAAGGTTGACACAACACTATTCACCAAGAAGCAAGATGGAGATATCTTCATTTGTCAAGTGTATGTTGATGATATTATCTTTGGCTCGACGAATGAAGATCACTGCAAGGAGTTTGGTGACTTGATGTCAAAGGAATTTGAGATGTCCATGATTGGAGAGCTTACTTTCTTCCTTGGGTTTCAAGTGAAGCAATTGAGAGAAGGCACATTTGTATCTCAAGAAAAGTATACCAATGATGTGCTAAAGAAGTTCAAGATGGAAGATTGTAAGCCAATCAAGACCCCAATGCCTACAAATGGACACCTCGACCTTGATGAGGACGGTAAACCTATTGATCAAACTCTCTATTGTTCTATGATTGATAGTTTGCTATATCTTACCGCATCTAGGCCCGATATCATGTTTAGTGTGTGCATGTGTACTAGGTTTCAAGCAAAACCTAAGGAATCCCACCTAAGTGTTGAAAAATAATCCTTAGATATGTAAAGCACACCCAAGCATTGGTCTTTGGTATCCCAAAGGAGCTACTTTTCAACTAGTGGGCTATTCCGATTCAGATTATGCCGGTTGCAAAGTTGATAGGAAGAGTACCTCCGGAGGTTGCCATTTTCTTGGAAGATCACTTGTATCATGGTCATCTAAGAGACAAAATAGCGTGGCTTTGTCTACCGCGGAAGCGGAATACATAGCCGCCGGAGCTTGTTGTGCACAAATCCTATACATGAAACAAACTCTTCTAGACTATGGTGTGGAGATTAAAAGTGTACCACTTCTTTGTGACAATGAAAGTGCGGTAAAACTTGCTAATAATCCGGTTCAACACTCCCGCACTAAGCACATCGATATCCGTCATCACTTTCTAAGGGATCATGTTTCAAAGAAAGATATCTCCCTAGTTGATGTAAGAAGTGAAGATCAATTGGCGGATATCTTCACAAAACCACTTGATGAAGTAACCTTTTGTAGGTTGAGAAGTGAACTAAATGTGCTTGATCTAAGTAACTTCACTAAAAGATGATCTTGTGTTGGTACCATGCATTCATGTTTAAATTATGTACATGCACATAGGCTTGTCTAACTCGGTTAAGATAACCGCCCTCAAGCGTGTGAAGAAGCTTAATCGAGGTTTAAACTTGACAAGAAACTAGATTCAAATTCAAGTATTGCATTGCATATGCATGTTTGTTGCTTGATCATTCTTTTTCGGTTAAGTTTTGAGCATCCGCTAAGTTCGTCCACTTTAGGGGGAGCATTCCACGCTCAAATTGTTACTATACCCCTACTAGTGGCCTTATGATGTTCCTCGCCCTCTTTATTGCCTATTTTCATTAAAAAGAGCTAAGCCAAAGGCTAACTATTTGAAAAATCCATGAGGGTTTGAGTGATGGTTCTCACACTATGTACAACAAGTGCTTATTCGAGTCTCTTTTGTGTTGGAAATAGTATGAGAGAGAGCAAGGGAGAGATAGAAAAAAAATCAATGCATGTCTGGCTTCGGATCAAGGTCCGGACGCTGTTTTTGCCCTGCGTCCGGACTGCGTTTTGTGTCCGGATCGTCCTCTCTGCTCTCGGTTCTCCTCCGGTCGCACCGTCCGGACGCGCTTTTTTAGCCGTCTGGACCAATGCACTTGCGTCCGGTCGCCCTCCCCCACTGTGCATCCGCTCGCACAGTGACTCTGGTCGCTCACTATTCACTGCGTCCGGACTCTGTTTTGCGTCCGGATAAATACACTACAGAGAGCATGCTGCTCGTTTTTCGCCCCCTCTGCGTCCGGTGTCACACCTCCGCCCTCTATCCTGCGTCCGAAGTTCGATTTTCACCAAAGATACCCCCGTGCTCACCCTCTTCTGTCTTCCACCGCCCGCGCCTGTTTCCAACCGTACACCGACGCGCCGCCACCACCGTGTTCGCCATTCGCGTCGCCCGCTTCTCTCGCCGTCGTCGAGCCTCGCTGCCGACTCCTCCTCTGCGGGCCCGTGCGCTCCAAGCCCCCCCCCCAGCTCTGTCTAGCCGCACACTGCTCTGCTCGCCGCCGCGCACCAGTGCCACCGCCGAGCGTCCTCTGCTCATCGTGCGTCGTCCAGCCACCTCCACCAGCCTTGCTCGTCCTCTCTCGGCTGAGCAAACCCCCCTGTTAGGGTTTCTCCCTGCAACCCAAATCCCCTGCTCTCCACCATAGCTGTCACCCCCACCCCTAGGGTTCCTCTGTTCTGACCCTCCCTAGGGTTTCTTTCTCGAATCGTCGATCGCGCGTTTCGGCCGTCGTCGGTTCATCGTTCGTAGTGTCCTCTGTCCGTGGCTCGGCGTGCATTGGATTGACGATCTTCTTACCTAAGGTAGACAACAGTTTTTTCATTCTATTTCTTATCTCATATGCTTGCTTCCATAGGATTTTCGCACCTCTAGATGATTACATTGCATATATATATATATATATATATATCCTGTCTATCTATTTCTATTTGGTAGTCGGGTCAGTGACGGTGACAGAGAACTCGAGGCAAAGCCCGCAAGTATGGATTGAGGCAAAGCCTCACGAGATTGTCAGTGGCTTTGTGGGCCTCTTTCAGTGATCAGCTTGGTCAGTGGGGATTTCATATTTGATATTCAGAAGCAGTGGTCAGTGTGTCAGTGGGAGTTCTACTCAGTGGCAGTGGCATTTGGGCCTCTCTCAGCGTGACAGTTGATTGATTGATCAGATGGCTCGTTGCAAGAATGTTGGTGGTGGTCCTGACGACGAGCCGCCTCGCCCTCCATCTTCCAGAGTCTCCTCAGCCGCTAGAGCCTCTCAGACATACTCCGCAGAGGCTACCATAGTAGCAGCAGAGGACACTTAGGCCATAGAGCCGCTCCAGAGGCAGCAGCGCCAGCTCAGACTCCTCCGCTCCAACGGTCTACCCGTGCCCACGTCGAGGTTGCTCCTCGTCCTGAGGGTCCTCGCCGCGGCGACAGAGTTCCGAGGGTAGTTCCACCACCTCCGTCCATGGCAGGGCCTCTAGTGATGCCAGTTCACGTGGACCTCAGTTTAGCTTCTACACAGCAGGTGTGTGAGCTCCGGCTAGTTGAGCTTGAGGAGTGGTGCCCAGTTCAGAGACACCCTGATCCTCCTCCTGGTTGGTGGCACCCACGCCACAAGGACTTCTACGACGCAGCCTATACCATGAGTATCCGGCTGAGACCCCACCGAGTGTGCCCTCTTGAGCGCATCCTAGACACCGGTGGAGAGGTGCTTCGACCTCTACTTGAGTACCTTCCCGGGCTGGCGGACTTCCTAGGCCGCTTGGGGAGCTACGTCGAGTACTGGGTCCAAGAGTTCTACGCTTCACTCTGGATCGACCCGGACCACGCTTACTTCCAGTACACCTTCAGAGGCGAGCGCCACCGAACCTACCTGACAGACTTCCAAGCTCGGTTCCACTTGACAGAGGCTCCTCTCAAGCTCCACCAGCAGTGCTTTGGGAATGTTGACCCCCCGAAGAGCAGTTGGAGGCATGACACCTGACGCAGACTTAGTCGCTCCCTGCTTCCGTCCTCTGTTTGGTCCCAGTAGCAGTCGGTCTCCTGCCGAGTTGCACCCTCACGTTCGTCTCGTTAACGACGTGATGAGGCGCACTCTTCTTCCTCGCACCAGGTACCGTGACGCGCTCACGAACCTACAACAGTACCTCCTGGCATTGATCACTACTCAGACACCATTTGACATCACCGACTTCATTCTGTGTGAGATGGAGGATACCATAGCAGATTGTATAGTCTCTAGGAGGTAGCTTCCCTATGGGCACTGGATATGTTCTTTGCTAGTCCTTTCACTTCGAGTCACAGTGCTAGGCATTGCCAGTGATCTTGACCACTCACCCTCGGTCTTCCCGATCTACATGATGAGTGCAGTGATTGATGGTCGACGGGGCAATAGAGCACTCAGGAGGGTTCGCCGAGCAGTACCGACCAGAGAGATGGATCAGGTTGATGCCAAGGATGAGGCGATGCGTGCAGTGGCACAGGGAGAGCTAGCTGACCTTCATAGACAGGAGGACTTGGATCAGGGCACTGAGCCGATCTCGTCTGACAGTGACGACGACGACTACCGTCCACACCGCCCTGCTCCACCACATCTAGCAATAGCTCACGATGCAGAGGCCGGTCCTTCCAGTGCAGCACCACCTCCAGCACCGCCCACCGACCCTGTCCTTCTGTAAGTTCTGGACAGCCTCGACACTTCTCAGCAGCAGATGGTGGCCATGATGGACCAAGTTCAGGCCCGGCAGGACCAGTTCCAGGAGCAACTGCTAGCAAATCAGGCGATGACATTTCAGTTCATGGGTTACATTCTGCAACACACTGACGCTCCGCCTCCTCTGTTCCTTCAAAGGCTGCCGTAGTTTCAGCTGGGTCCGCCTCAGTTTGGCCACTTTCCAGGACAGTCAGCTCAGCCACTGCTTGGACAGCCCTCCGGGTTTTCACCTCAGCCGCCGCCCTCTGGCGTGCCCTACTACGTCCAGCACCCAACACCGTCGTCCTCATACTTCACAGCACCGGCAGTTTCCACTCCATCGTACGTGTGCCGACTAGCTGCTCCAGTGCCGACTCGACCTGCGACTCCCACTCCAGCTCTATAGTCCTCTGGTGGACATCAGAGTGCGAGTCCTTCAGTCCAGTTCTAGTCTTCGATCAGGTAGGTCAGTCAGTGGTTCGACACAGTTGGGCAGACGACTCAGTTCTCACCGATCACTACGGGGTTTACCCCATACTCAGCGTCTGCGGGGCTTGGTGGTTCAGCTCGTGACCTCTCAGCTAGCTACAGTGCCCTCACCGGCCTTGCTAGTCCTACCGACTACCAGCCCTCTCCGCCGGAGCCCGCCCCACAGACAGGTGTCACATTTCCCTCTTCAGTGGCTTTGTCGGAGCTAGCACCTCAGGATCCACCGACTACAGACACCACTACTCCAGAGGCTCAGCCTGACGTGACTCCAGTGGCTAGTGAGCCCCAGGGACAACCAACAGTGCTTCCAGTGTCAGAGAAAGTTCCTGCTCCAGAGTCAGCGGCTG
Source organism: Microstegium vimineum (assembly GCA_022036555.1). Lineage (NCBI taxonomy): Eukaryota > Viridiplantae > Streptophyta > Magnoliopsida > Poales > Poaceae > Microstegium > Microstegium vimineum. Next base: position 30,183,498 of record CM039129.1, on the reverse strand, counting down.
CTCTCTCAGTGCTAGCTCCAGCTGCAGACTTGCCTACTTCAGAGGCACCGACACAGGCATAGTCAGAGTCAGTGGTTCCGGATACTCAGCTGTCAGATGCACTAGCAGACTCAGTGGCCGATGCTACAACTTCTACTTCTGTGGCCACCGCTCCTGTGACGGCTACTTCTTCAGCTTCAGTTTCAGTGGGTCAGAGTGATGGTGGTGACTCTAGTCCAGACTACGAGCAGTTCAACCTCCGCCCTCGTGACCCGACGGCTCCTCCTTTGCTCAATGCTTAGTTTTTGGTGCTTTTTCACCAAAGGGGGAGAGAGTGAGAGTATGCTAGAGATAGGGGAGTTGAGAGAGAGACTTGGTTCTTTTGATATGCTTAATTCTCTCGTACTCATGCATCATGTTTACCCTATCATGCATTTGCTTTTGTGTGATGATAAACTTGCTTGTGACATATGTGGTTCACTCATATATATTATGTCACATGCTTTTGGCTCTGGATATGCTTCCGCGCTTTACTGTGATATATAACTGTGTTAAGCATATCTCATGTACTTGCTCTAAATTCATATCCTCAGTACATGTTGTGGCTTGGATTATTTAAGCATGTATTGTTCATTCATTTTTACTATCCCATGCTTAGATAAGACAAGTCACTTGAAAAACTAAAATAAAACTCTCTTTTCATACTCTATGGTGTATTGTCGTCAATCACCAAAAAGGGGGAGATTGAAAGCATCTAGGCCCTAGTGTTTTGGTGATTAACGACAATGCAAGATTACTATGACTACCGTGTGTTTTGCAGAGGCAATAAGAAAGTTAGGTCGTGGTAATGGATGGTTGATTGGACTATCATGGTATATGTGCCCCTTATTGGAATCGTTTCAGTTTTCAAAGGATTGGCGACAAGGTTGAAGATTAGACTAGGTCTAAGTGTCATTGGAGTTGAGAGACACTTAGAGTAGTTTAGCACCTTTATTTTTCCTTTGGCCGTACTATTAGGAGGGGTTCTATCTAGTAGCTTGACCTAGGAGAGGCTTAGTGGTTAGGTGTGGTGCACACTTGTCAAACTAGCACTAGGAAGCTTTATAATTAGTCCTTGGACCGAGTAGAGCAACTTCCATGTTGGAAGTGTGTTGTTTCAGCTCAGAGATGAGCTCCGAACGCAAGTGTATCCCTGGGTCCGGACCATCGGCTGTGTGTTCGGACCCTAGGGTTCACTCTGCATGTATCAGTGCGTCCGGACAAAGTGAACACTGTAGGGTCCGGACAACAGGTTGCGTCCGGACCCTACACAGAGAGTCGAGAGAGTACAGATTGATCCGGACGCTGTCCGGTGTGTTGAGTCCGGACCATTGGCTGCGTCCGGACCCAACAACAGAGAGCTCCAGAGAGCAGAAATCTATCCGGACGCTGTCCGGTTGCCTGTGTCCTGACTGTCAAGAGCGTTCGGACGGCCAGGGTTTCAGTACTGAGAACAGTGGAGTGAGGGGGTCCAGACGCATGCTTGATTGTCCGGATCCCCCTCTCATCTTGTGTCCGGAGTGACACAGAGAAGCTGGTTTTGCCTCTAACGGATAGGGGCTTGCTTGGGGGTATTTATACTTCCCTATCAGCCCCATAGCATCTCTCTTGCCCATTCCAATTGCTGAGAAACACTTGTGAGAGAGCAAGTTGAGCAAGAGCCCTAGTGAGAGTGTGAATTGCAATTCCATGTGTTGATTCTCACTAGTTGATTAGAGTTAGCAAGTGTGCATCCATTCAATCACTAGACTAGCCTTGGTCAAGTGAGAGTTAGTGCTTGTTACTCTTGGTGACCGACATCACCTAGATGGCTTCGCGGAGGTTTGCTTGGTGATCATCCAGTGGAGTTTATTGTGGATGACCCAAGCTTCATCGTGATTGGTTGTGGGCAATTCACCGAGCCGGAGTGGCAAAGAATCAGCCCATAGAGAGCACTTAGTCCTTGCGCGGACTAAGGGGGAGCGATACCCTTGCGCGGGTGCGCCAACGAGGACTACGGGGAGTGTCGACTCCTCGATACCTCGGCAAAACATTGCCGTGTCATTTCTCCTCTCTCCATCTCTTTACTTATTGCAATTACTTTCAAGCATTACTTTCCGTATTACATTCTTGTTGCTTGACTAGAATTGCTTAGGGCTTTACCGCTTTCATTGCCATGCTTTGCTTGTTTAGCTAGAACACACTTGGGGAAGAACTAGGGGGTTAATTGGCTCTTGATAGGTTTTAATTATTGCTTAGAAATTTAAAAGAGCCCAATTCACCCCCCTCTTGGGCATCTTGATCCTTTCAGGCGTTTGCCGAGTGTCAACCCTAAGACACTTGGCAAAGCGAGGTGTTTGCCGAGTGCTAGATCGGAGGCACTCGGCAAATCATGGATCTGAGTGCCAGACTTAGCCGTTTTTTCAGCCACCCGCTAACACACACAAACACACGCACACACGCACACACACGCCCGCAGCTAGCATCCCGCCGCCGCCCGAGCCTCGCCCTCCCTCCCGGCCCCGCCTGCCGGCCACCAAAAGCTCGCCGCCGACCGCCTGAGCCACGCTCTCCCTCCCGGCCCCGCGCGCCGCCCGCCCGCCTGACCCCGCCCCACCCCGCGCCCTTCCCCGCCCCACCCCACGCCCGACCCCAGCCGCCGCCGCCGCAGGCCCGCCGGGCCCGGCACTCACCGCTGCGAGAAGAGGAGGGCCACCGCCGCAGGCCCTCTTCGCCCCGACCGCCGTCGTCCGCCCAGCCACCTCGACCCCCACCCCCACCCTGCACGAGCTCCACCAGAGCTCGGCCCGAGCCCCGACCCCGCCTACACCCCCTCCCCAGCCGACGCGTCCCCCCATACCCACCCCCACCGAGGCCCCTATCCCCACCCACTCCCACCAATCAACATACAGAGAAGGAAGAGTAGGGGAAGAGGAGAAGAAGAAAAGAAGAAGAAGGATAAGAAGGGAGAAGGGGAAGAGAGGAGGAGGAAGAAGAAGGAGACCGACAAGGAGAATAGGACGCCGAGGAGGAGAAGGCCGGGGAGGACGTGCCGACATTGCCACGTCCCGTACCGACGCCGCCGCCCGTCGCCGCTGTCCACCGCCAAGGTATGAATTAGAAGAGATATTAGTTGTAGTTGTAGTTGTAGTTGTAGTTGTGGTAGTGGCAGTGGTAGTGGTAGATATTAGTGGTAGTGGTAGATATATGTGTGGTTGTCGGCCATTGAGCCTTTGACATAAACGTGGTTGCCTGCCATCGTGTCGTTGTTTTATTGCACGTTTTGGAAACCTCACCGTGCAGGGGAGGTTCTGCCAAAATTTTGACTTATGTTTTTTTTCTTTTGCAGAATGAAGGGGACAAAGGAGCAGAGGCGATCTCTACCTGCACCGCGTCGCCTCGCCACTGCACCGACTCGCCACGGCTCAGCTAGCCTGACTCCCCCGCCACCGAAGGTATAACCCCTCTTTGCTTATCATGGTCGTGCATCATGTAACCAGTTAGGCGTCTCCCGTTCGAAAGAGATATGGTTGGAAATATATAATTCTTTGCATATCTATAACCATATATGTTTCGAATTGTCCACGTTTCCATGGAAATCCCGTGTGTGCGTAGAGGAGGTTAGTTTCCATGGTCTACTCTGATCCGAGATAGAGTTTTGACGGCACCTCCCTATTGTTCTCTAGATACACACTCTTCGTATTAGGACATGTATCTGGAGAGCAGCGGGGAGGTGCTGCCGAAATTTTATCTCGGATAGGAGTAGAGCATGGAAACTAACCTCCTCTACGCAACCACGAGTGGTATTAGGACCTATCCTCACCTATTAGACAGTATGAACACCATGCACATGCAATTGCTAGTTACATTACTCGCTGGTATATATCTTAGAGGATGGATGACCGGGCATGGATGTACATGGGCCGCCCAAGTCAAGGTGCGATGACCGATGAATGGATTGAGAAGACCAATGCTTTCTTGGAACTTGTCTTTCCCTCGGAGAAAGAAGCGCGCTCAACTTGGTGTCCCTGCAGCAAGTGCGCTAACAGACTTCGACAAACAAAGGATATAATGGTGTGGCATCTTTGCAAGAATGGGTTCATGCCAGACTATACCCGGTGGACACTACATGGTGAAGAAGCACGTATGAGAGAGGAGGTAGTTAGGCCACGCATCGAGGATTATGATGCTGATGCTGGTATAGGAGACATGTTATATGACTTTCATGAAGCTCATTTCGCTGAGGGAGATAGGGAGGAGGAGGAACCAGAGGCAACCACAAAGGCCTATTATGACATGTTAGACGCGACACATAAACCCCTTCATGGACACGCAAAGGTTTCCCAACTCGATGCCATTGGTCGTGTAATGGCATTTAAGTCCCAGTTTAGCCTTAGTCGAGATGCCTTTGATGGTATGTTGACAGTTATTGCCACCTTGCTTCCGGAGTGCCACATTTTGCCAAAGAACATGTACGATTCACAAAAGCTTCTTCGTGCACTAAAAATGTTGTATGAGAAGATACATGTCTGTCCCAAAGGGTGCGTCCTCTTTAGGAAAGAACATGCGAATGCAAAGTACTGTCCGAAGTGTGAATCCTCTAGGTACTTAGAGGTAGATTCCGGGGATGGCCAGAAGAGGCAGCTTCAGATAGCCGTGAAGATCCTACGGTATCTTCCTTTCATACCGAGGCTCCAACGACTATATATAACTGAGGAATCTGCGAAACAGATGACTTGGCAGAAAAACGGCAAACGTTACAATCCTGACAAGATGGTGCATCCATCTGATGGTGAGGCATGGACCCACTTTGATGGAATTCACACTGAGAAAGCCGGCGAAGCAAGAAATGTACGTGTTGCATTGGCAGCAGATGGGTTCAATCCATATGGAATGATGGCGGCCCCGTACACATGTTGGTCTGTGTTCGTTATACCTCTGAATCTGCCCCTGACGTCTTGTTTCAACGACATAGTGTATTCCTATCATTCATCATTCCAGATCGCCCAGGGAGAAGTATGGGTGTGTTCATGGAACCTATATTTGATGATTTGATCCGTGCTTGGGAGGAAGGGGTATTGACATACGACCGAGCGACAAAGACAAACTTCAAAATGCATGTGTGGTACCATTACTCACTCCATGACTTTCTTGCGTATGGGATATTCTGCGCATGGTGTGTTCATGGAAAGTTTCCATGCCCAAGATGTAAGGCAGTTGTGAAGTTTATATGGTTGTATAAAGGTGGAAAATATTCTCCGTTCGATCAACATCAGCAATTTCTCCCTCTTGACCATGCATATAGACGAGATATCAAGAACTTCATGAAAGGTGTCCAAGTCACGAACCCTGTACCACATCTCATGAGTGGTGCCGAGCTTCAGGCTCAAATAGATGCTCTCCAGGTCGATGAAGAAGAAGGTGGTTTCCTAGGATATGGTGTGGAACATATGTGGACTCATAAGTCGGGCTTGGAGAGGTTTCCCTATTTCCATGACCTTCTTCTTCCACATAACATTGATGTCATGCACACTGAAAAGAATGTTGCCAAAGCAATTTGGGCAACAGTTATGGACATTCTTGATAAGACTAAGGACAACGTTAAGGCAAGAGTAGATCTGGCAACGTTATGCGATAGACCAAACCAAGAAATGCAGCCTCCGGGTCGCGGCAAGACATGGAGAAGGCCTAAGGCTGAATTTGTCTTGACTAGGCCACAGAGGAGAGAAGTTCTAGAATGGATGCAAACGTTATTGTTTCCTGATGGATACACAACGAATCTGAGAAGGGGGGTGAACCTATCTACTATGCGAGTGAATGGGATGAAGAGTCATGACTACCACATATGGATTGAGCGGCTTCTTCCGACAATGGTTCGAGGCTACGTCCCTGACCATGTTTGGCAAGTGTTAGAAGGGTTGAGCTATTTCTTCTGCCAGCTTTGTGCAAAGGAGTTATCTCGGACCGTTATTGCAGACTTGGAGAGAATGACACATGTGTTGCTCTGTAAGTTAGAGAAGATCTTTCCACCTGGTTTCTTCAATCCATTGCAACATTGATTTTACACCTCCCGTCTGAGGCACGAATGGGAGGGCCTGTACAGTTCCATTGGTGTTATTTTGTCGAGAGAAGTCTAAAGGTTCTTTGAACAAAATGTAAAAATAAAGCAAAAATTGAGGCTTCCATGGCAGAGGCATACATTCTAGAGGAGGTGTCAAACTTCACAACAACATACTATGGTGACAACCTTCCTAGCGTGCATAATCCACCCTTTCGTTACAACATTGGCGAAAATGAATCGAATCTCAGCCTTTTCTGAGGCCAACTCGGGAGCGCAAGTGGATCGACCCCAAAGACCTTAAAGCCCGAAGAGTGTCGCACTATAATGCTATATGAGTTGACCAACCTTGACGAAGTGGAGCCGTACATGATGTAAGTTCTATTCTCATTGAACTAGGATCAATACATGTTTAATATTCTACATCCAACCCTTGTTTCTCCTTGTTACAGGGAATTTATTTCTCAATTCTGGACTCGCTCAAGAGGTCCTAGCCCACAAGAAACCGAAACCCTTCTTAAAAAGGGTGCGGGAAATGGGAATCCTGATTTCATTTCTTGGTTCAAACAGAAGGTAGCTACTACTTAGTTTGACACTCCAAGTTGATCGTGCATTCAAACAAAATAACAACCTAACTGCTTGGGCTTGCAGGCTAATGATGTGTCTATGAGCGCGAGTTGTGACAAGTTGCCCATGGGTTTGGCTATAGGGTCAGGTCATTTGCATCTTATGACGTGAATGGATATCGATTTCACACAACAAGTTACGAGGCGAGTCGGCCCAATCGAAGAACCACATGCTCTGGAGTGTTTACACCCGACCTTGATGGGGTCGAGTATTATGGAAGAATTCTAGAAATATACGAACTCCAGTTCTATGGTTTCAAACCTCTTAATCTTGTCATTTTCAAATGCCATTGGTTCGATCCTGCATTAACAAGATGGACCCCTAACCTAGGGCTAGTCGAAATTCAACGAGATGCCGTCTATCCAGGCGATGATGTCTATATTGTTGCTCAACATGCCACACAAGTATATTATATGTCATACCCATGCTAGACGGACATCCGTCTCAAGGGGTGGGATATTGTGCACAAGGTATCATCACACGGTAAAGTACCTATCCCAAACGATGAAGATTACAAATTTGAACCCAAGCACATATGATGGAGAGTTCTTTCAAGAAGAGGGTCTAGAAGGTAGGTTTGAGATAGACTTAACCGAAGCCATTGAAATGGAAATAGACAATGAAAGGGTATCTGTCGAGGATGCTGGAGAAGAGGTGGAAAATGTAAAGGACTTATGAGGATAACATCGCTCCTTCGGATAGTGTTGAGGCAACGGAAATGAGGATAACATCGCTCCTTCGGATAGTGTTGAGCTTTTGGACATGGTTGATAGTGATGATGACACTTATGATCCCGCTACTCCTGACCATGAAGAGTATTTCTAATACATGTAATACATTGTTATTTTGTTTATTATTCTGCATGTCTTTCATAATTATGTTTATTATACTAATTGGTATACTAATTATTCTTTTAAATGTAGGTAATTCAAGATGGTCGGCGGTGGAATGAGGGCTCTCTCCTCGGTTTACGCCGCGTCGAGTAGGAGGCGGAGCGCCCACAGGAGAGCCTCAGATCCTACCCCGCAGCCAGAGGCGCAAGCACAACAGGAGGAGGAGGAGCAGGAGGAGGAGCAGGGGGACGAAGAGCAACAACAGCCGCAGGAGCACGGGCAGGCGCAGGGGGTTGAGGCGGAGGAGGGGGACGACGACTTGGCTTGTGCAGGGGGTTCCACTTCAGCTGCTCCGCCTACTGTCTACTTGCGAGGACCGGCGAGCCTCCCTCAACGACCCATCCCACTGTCTGGTCGTCTGATGATTCGACCCGGGGTCGAAAAGTAAGTACTTTTGTATGGTTTCCCTATTTCATTTAATATGTTTAAAACCACAATTACAACTAACATTCTTGGGTCTCTTGTGCAAGAGTTGATCGTTTGTGAGTCCAGGTACTCACAAACGCTCGGTGAATGGGATCTTGTGTCTCTTGTGCAGGGAGCACTTCCCTGGCTTAGTTGAGTACGCTGGCGTCGTAACTCTGACTACATGTTTGACCACTATACCGTGGCAAACGATGCTCCAGATCGGAATGACAGGACGTTTGCCAACAAAGCGGAGCGGGTAATCGGCGAGTTGTGGGTAAGTTGTATCACACACATTTATTGTACACTCTTAAAATACATAATAGATACATCATGCCTCTCTCTATGTATGTGTGTAGGATTTCTATAGATGCCAGGAGAGACACGAGGCCCACGCAGACACTGTGGCTCACCGAGTTTGCAAGAAACTCGTGTCGGACATGCACTACGAGGCGCGTGTCCAGACCATCGTGACTTACCACGGCGACGTCCTTAAGGAAAAGGTCTCCAAAGGTGATGCAAGGACCATGAGGCTCACCCGACAGCAGTACGAAGATGTAAGTATACAACTTTACTATTGATTTTATTTAAGATTTAGTAGGCTAAATATGATAATGTCACTTGATATCTGTAGACGATTCCATGGTGGTGCTCCCATCATACCGAGTGCTGGAAGCGGATAGTGGAGGGGTGGTGCAGGCCCGATTGGGAGGAGACGCATAACGCTTGCCGGGAGTGGCGTTTGATGAGGCCAGGCACAACACACTACCAAGGAAGCCAGAGCCTAGAGGCATACGCGGCCACTTGGGTACGTCAATGACTACAATTTAGTGCAACAGTTACTTTGCATGGTTTCTAATCATCTTGTTGGTTTTCTCACAGTCGGCAAAGCATGACAACCAGCCTTGCAATCTGTTCAAGGCATTTGCCTTGTCCAAAAAGGGCACGGCGTCATCGAACATCGACTACAACCTGGATGACCCACCAGAGAAGTACACTAACCCAAGCGTCCACAGCCGCCTTACCGAGTACACTTCAGCGGTAAAGAATCTCCATGGAGCAGACTACGATCCGACCACTGATGATCTTGATGGAGAGGTCATCATGAGGATTGGAGGTGGCAAGAAGCATGAGCGGTACTAGATTGCTGATGGTGCACTCGACACAGCCAGTACGCCCAGTCTCAGCTAGATTAAAGCGAGGGGCAGATCGGGCCCGATCATACGCGAGCACCCAAACACCTCACAGCAGCATTTGCATGCACTCCAGGTTATTTCTGTTTTATTCGTCGTTCATTGTTTTGCCTTAGCTTTGCATTCGTCTTACATTTGAATGAAATGTTGTAGGCCCAGCTAGAGGATGAGAGAAGGCGACGGGAGGAGCTGGAGGCGAGGATGGAGGCTGATCGGCAGGTGGCGGAGCTTGAGCGGCAGACGATGGCGAAAGAGCGAGTACTCAACCATCAAAGTCTGCAAAAGATGTTTGAGTACATGCAGAGCCATGGCACCGCTCAGGGTATGGCTCCTCTGGCTTTGGAGCTGCCTCCACGTCCACCTCCACCTCGACGAGGGCTTGGGAGCTTCGTCGGGATCAGGTTGTGGGCCTCGTGACCTTGGACCCTCATCGTGAACGTTTTGTATTGAACTTTGGATGTTTTGTGAAATGTGGATGCATTGTGATGTTAAACTATGGATGAATTGACATATATTATGAGATATATTTGATGTTTGTGATATCTGTGTTGTTTGTGATGTGATACATGTTGTTTGGATGAATTAACATATATATCTTCTGTTTATCTGGATGGAATTGAAAAATCAAATAAAAAAGACTATTTCTGGTCGATTTGCTGAGTGTAACACTCGACAAAGGCATGATATGCCGAGTGTCTTGGTCATGACACTCGGCAAAGGAACCATTCCAGAGCACCTGGGAAGGCCCTTTGCCGAGTGTCGAAGTTGTGCGGAGTGTCATGGCCAAGACACTCGGCACAGGGTGCATGATTTGCCGAGTGTCCTGCATGGGTACACTCGGCAAAGGGGTCTCTTTTGCCGAGTGTCATGCATGGGGCACTCGGCAAACGGGTATGTTTTGCCGAGTGTCATACATGGGGCACTCGGCAAACAGCTCCATCACCGTACCAACGGCCGTTACCGTGCACTTTGTTTTGCCGAGTGTCTATTTGATTTGCCGAGTGTACATGTGCACACGGCAAATCTTTTGCCGAGTGTCCGAAAAAAACACTCGGCAAAGACCCTTTACCGTTAACATCGTTACCGTGTGTCCTTTGCCAAGTGCAACACTCGGTAAAGCGTTTGCCGAGTGTATTTAGGCGTTCACCGAGTGCCGCCGGCACTCGGCAAAGAGCCCGTGTCCAGTAGTGTCACCCAGGTTCCCATGGTCATCTACGCCGTCGGCAGGCAACTGCAGGGAGACGACCGGCGGCTCGTGGCTCCTATGGTGCTGGTGTTGGTCTCCGGGACGGCGAAATACGCCGAGAGAATCTGGGCACTCCGGAGCAGGGTTTTTCAAACCGGTCGGTTACCGACCGGTTACCGACAAACCGCCCATGGACGGTTCGGTTTTGGTACCGGTTTGAATTCAAATTTCAAATTTGAAAAAAAAACGAAAATGCTGAAAAGAAATTCTAAAAATAGTTCATGATTTATAGAGTCGAATGGTGTACAAATTTTTCAAATTGGAGTTCGTTTGCTACTTATTTTGACGTGTACAAGTTTGAAAAAAAAAGAAAAAAGATTTTTGTCGATCGGTCTAAACCAGGCATCTCTGTATAATCCCAAGCGAAACAATCTTTATTCTCTTTTAATAAATCGATTAACTGCTGCTTACATTGGGAATCTAACTTAGCACTAATAAAAGTAGGCCTAGGTTTACTACCATCGCCGATGTCGATCTCGAGCAAGTCATTGGCAGACGTAAAGCCCTGCCCCAATTTTCCGTCATCGGCGAACTGATCCATTAAGACTCCTCCTCAAGACCAACTGCTTGGATCGGCTTGATGCAGTAATCGGCAACTTTGAGGAACTCTTTATCCCAGACTTCGCCAGATATGCACCTGGTCTGCTCATAAGTGTCCAACTCTGCCGATGCAACAGTAGATGGGGCTTCACCACGGACGACTTCAATTCTATCCCCGATCCATTGTACCAGGCTCTGATGCATAGTAGAAGGGATACAACAATTAGCATGGATCCAGTCCCTTCCGAGGAGCAAGTTGTAGGTGCCTTTGCTGCTGATTACAAAGAACGTTGTCGGCAAAGTCTTACTGCCGATGGTTAAGTCAACACATACGGCTCCCATGGCGGTTGACACATTGCCTTCGAAGTCCTTGAGCTTCATGTCGGTCTCGACCAAATCCTGATCACCTTTGCCAAGCTTCCTAAACACGACATAGGGCATTATGTTGATCAATGCACCACCATCCACTAGCATCTTGGTCATCGGCTGACCATCCACTTTGCCTTTGACAAACAGAGCCCTTAAGTGTTGCCTCTCATCTTTGGCAGGCTTTTCAAAGATAGCCATCATCGGATCCAACATCAATTCTGCCATATCGGCAGCCTCTTCATCATCACTGACGGGCACCATGAACTCCATCGGCAACATGACAACCATGTTTATATCTGCCGATGGGCCCCTGTCCTTACGCTTCGGCCTCCATTGCTTCTCTTCTGAGGGTTCTGCATTGTCATACAGGTCGTCGCAGCGCTGGCGCTGAATCCTCCTCTTCTGGGTCTTAGTCAAACCCTTAGGGCACCATGGAGGAAGCTTGGTCTTCCAGACGGGCTGGTGCTGATTCTCACCTCTTACATCGGCACTTCTTCCGATGTTGGGATCTCTGGAGAATATCTCTTCGTCGGGCACTCTGGCATTGGCCATCTCCTCCAGCTCCCTCTGGTCAACACACCTGCCAAGCCGATCATGGGCACTGAGCTTGCCCCCCAGTCGGTCATGTGCCGATCTGTCCTCTCTGAGCAGCCTGGCGTACCTGGGTGCCTGATCATCAAAACAAGGTCGCTTACCTGACCGATCGGCTGTGTAGTACCCATTGCATTCTGGACAGTTATCGGCAGTGGGCAGCTTGATGCCTTCTTCCCAGCAATGAACGAAGAAGGGACACCTCCAGTGGTCTTTATGTCGAAGCCATTCCCGATGCTCCTCCTCTTCTTGCCGATACTATTCTTCACGTGATTGCCGATGATATCGCCTCGCCTATTTGTGAGTAATCACCACTCCAGGAGCCCTGTTGGCGTTGTTACCCTCATCGGCAACCTTCTTACCCTTTCTGTCATCGGCAAACCTTCTTGCATCGTGCTCAGGCACTTGGTAGTTAGGGTCTACCGATGAGTTCCTTCTGGCAGCTTCCGATGTCAGCACTTTGGTTTTTTCACTGATCTCCACCATGTTGTTTGGGAACGGGTGCTGATATATCTTCATCTGTTTCTGGACTTTAGAGTTTTCAAACTTGATACGCCCAGATTCGATCTCCGACTGCAACTGTTGCCTGAATACTTTGCAGTCATTGGTACTGTGTGAGGTTGCATTATGCCACTTGCAGTACCTAATCTTCTTGAGCTCTTCGGCCGATGGAATCACTTGATTGGGCGCCAACTTGATTCGCCCCTCTTGCAGCAATAGGTCAAACATTCTATCGGCCTTGGTTATGTCAAAGGTGAACCTCTCGGTTTCTTTTTGGCCGAACGGACAAGACACAGGCTTCTTATCCTTCACCCATTCGGCCGCATCGACATTCAGCTCTTCATCCGATCCAGAGTCTTCTTCTTTCCCGATGAAGGTCACCTTCTTGTTCCAAGTCTTCCTGGGCTCAAAGGCTTTGACATCTTGATCGGCAATCCTCTGCACCAGGTGGCTTAGGCTCTCAAACTCCTAGGACGCGTACTTGTCCTTGATATGCGGCAGTAACCCTTGGAAGGCCAAATCCGCTAGTTGCCGATCATCAAGCATCAGACTGTAGCACTTGTTCTTCACGTCCCGCAGTCTCTGCACAAAACTCTCTACCGATTCGTCGTTGCGTTGCCTCATTTTGACCAAATCGGTAAGCTTCTTTTCATGTATGCCAGCAAAGAAGTACTTGTGAAATTGCCTCTCCAGATCGGCCCATGTAATTATAGAATTTGGAGGCAATGATATGAACCATGTGAATGCTGATCCGGAAAATGATGAAGAGAACAGTCTCACCCTTAATTCCTCCCTGCTGGCAGCTTCCCCGCACTGGATAATGAAGCGGTTGATGTGCTCCATTGTTGACGTGTCGTCTTGGCCGGAGAACTTGGTAAAATCGGGCACCTTGTACCGATTTGGAAGAGGAATCAAGTCATATGCAGGCGGGTACGGGGTCCGATACGAGTAGGTGTTGATCTTGGGTTTGATACCGAATTGCTCCTTCATGACTTTGGCAATCTTGCCGACCCAGTACGCGTCCTGCTCTTGCCGACTCATTGGCTGATTGTCGACTAGTGGAGTCGGCTGACGCGCCTCTTGAAGATGTGCAGTAGTCGCGGGCGCAGCACCAGTCATCTGGACGCTATGCATCGGCTGACTTACCGATGGATAGTTTGGCATACTTAGCGGAGTCGGCTGAACTGTCACATTCATCGGTTGTTGTACCGATGATCCGCCTTAAGTGTAAGCTAGGCCTCCATAATAATACATCGGCGCGCCGGGCTGCTGAGCTGGCGGCTGGTTGACCCATCCAGGGTTATAAAGCATCGGCATATGACTTGCCGATGGCTGATAACTGACCGGAGCATGCGGCTCTTGAATTCTAGAGCAATTGATCACCAGATTACCCTGGGGAACCGGCGCTCCAACTTGAGAGTTCGCCACCAGAGATTGATTGCCGGTGGTTATAATATGTTGCATCGGCACAGAGCTTGCCGATGGTGGCATCAGAGGTATCTTGGGGATTACTTGGAGATCATCTGATGGCACTTGTATGGTCGGAGCAAGTGTAGAGTTGTGCGTCATATGAGCCATCGGCTGTGACTGTGTTGCCGATGCTGTAGAGATCCTCCCGGCTGAACTATCTCCTTGCGCCAGATTAGAACCAGCATACAGATTCGGAGGCATACCGTATCCCCACTAGTTAGCAGGGGTTGGCCCTGAAGTTGCCGACGCGGCCGGATCTGCGTTGAACTTGGTGAAGTCGCCAGCGTTCGGTCTTGGTGATGTAGCCACACCGGCGGATGGTTCCACGAGGGTGGAAGACGCCATTTGGGCCGCCGATGGGCTTGCAGATGCCAATCCAGGCTGATGGTACGCTGGACCGACATATCGCGGTGCATGCCCTTCTTTGAATGTTTGCGGGAAGGCATTGTAGACGGTATTGGACAGCACGCTGGAGTGGTTAATCAACGCCTGATTTACAGCAGTATTAACCATCTCTTGTAGTTTACCAGGGTTGGCGTCAAACGTGACCTGCCGTGGCAACGGCGGATCCTGCTTTTGAATTGCTTCGCCGCTCCTGCTGAGGCTGAAGGACTTGAGATACAGCTGCTTGTATTCCTCCATAGCCCGTTCCATGGCCTGCTTCTGATCATCTTTCAGATCGGCCTCAGATACTTCAATGACATTCCTCTGGTTGACATCGGCGTGATCAGCCATGCCGGATGTGTAGATCTGTATAATCTGGTCCCACCGAGCGTGCCAAAAGAGGTGTTGACACAAAAAGCATCAGATCTGTGAACACCTCGGGCTATTACCCAAAGCTCGATGTCGAGGGCGTGCCAGTCGATTTGACCAATCAATCGACAAGGATGATAACTAGAACAAACTGAACGAGACGACAGCGATGCGCCCGGACGTCAAGGCTCAGATTGATCAAAGGTAACTAGAGCAGAGCTAGACGAGGCAAACAGCGATGCACCCGGATTGCCAAAGCCTAGAGGTACTCCCACGCGGAACTAGCAAGGATTTGACGGAGATCAAGGTGATGCAGCCCGTCGAAAGCTTGAAGAACTCGTTGATAGCTATAACTAATGCATAAAAAGGGTAAATTGCGATAAAAGGTAGAATAAGATAAAATTGGTTTGGTTTGAATTGGATTGATTGTTTATTCCATAGCCCTCGGGCACATATTTATACTCCCGCATGGAGAGTTATACAAAGACATGACACATATCTTTCCTAAAACAAACTCCTACTTTAAAGGAAACTGACTCGCGCAGGAGCCAGATAACAATATTTATTTCCTAAACAAACACACCTATTTTAAAGGAAAATAAACGACTCATGCAAGAGTCAAACTCAAACTACTATAATAATACTGGCACAAAACACCAGTTTCCTTATACTTCTTCTCGATGGAAACTTTCCATCGACAGATCCCTTTAACCCGCGCCTTCCTTCTTTTGACCATCGGTAACCTTCAACTGCCACCAAGCGCTAAGTTACGCCCATCGGCATCGGCAACACCTTCCTGATCAGCAATCGACAACATTTCCGATTAGCGACCTTGTGCTGGTAACTCACCAATCATCCTCAATCGGCAGTTGGCAATAACCCCTCATCGGCAATCGGCAATGACCCTTCATCGGCAGTTGGCAATGACCCCTCATCGGCAATCGGCAAGGACCCTTCATCGGCAATCAGTTTCAGCAAGACTTCACCGATCTTGTCGGCAAAGCTCTTCCATCGACAAAACACTTAGTCTTCCCGTAGCACCCTTCCATCGGCACTATCGACTCCTGACACCGATGGAGAACGGTCACTGACCAGTTAAGCCTCAGCCCATTTGACACGTGTCGAAAAACGGTGTCAACACAAGCATATCATGAATGTAAGATCATATGCAAGCAAACACTTATGAATGCACAACGATATGCAACAACTATATTCATAGGCTTGCTCCCCCTACTTGTGTGCTTTCTTTCAAAATTTTCAAAAATATTTTTTTCTTTGTCTACTTACTTCTCCCCCTTTGTCATCTATTATCATAAAAGATGTGCTCAAAGGTTTGATTATTGGAGAGAAGTGTTAGTTGTGGTTCAATCTAGATTACTTGCCCCAAGCTATTTAACTCGGTTTAAACCATGGACAAGCTTGTTCACACATCCTAGAATGGTTATCTTGCCCATGTTGAGCTAAACATTTGAAGCTCATGATCTAGATCAAACACTAGGATTGCAAGCCCAGAAATATGTCATATGCTACCACTAGATCATATCAAGCATGGAAGCAATAGTGGTACCATATAAGCATCAAATCATTTAATTTTCATGAATGAGCCTAATGAATTGATGTCTAGATGCACTAACAAATCCTAATAATAGATGAATGACATGTCAATCAACTTGTACCTTGTATAGCTCAAAGGAGAGGCATGTCATATATATGGGGGGTGTATCAACACATATTTAAGAAGTCAAGAATGTTCAACTCATTTCTTAGCTTGCAAAACCTCTTCTCATCAAGTGTCTTGGTGAATATGTCGGCAAGTTGATCATCGGTGCCAACACTTGTGATTTTGATATCACCCTTTAGTTTATGGTCTCTTATGAAATGGTGCCTCACATCAATGTGCTTGGTTCTTGAATGTTGAACCGGATTGTTGGTTAGCTTCACCGCACTTTCATTGTCACATAGCAATGGCACTTGCTTGAAATTGATTCCATAGTCATTCAAAGTTGCTTTCATACAAAGCAATTGAGCACAACAACTACCCGCACTTATGTATTCGGCTTCGGTGGTAGAGAGTGCAACACTATTTTGCTTCTTTGATGACCAATATACAAGTGACATGCCTAGCATTTGACATGTGCACGATGTGCTCTTTCTATCAATCTTGCATCCCGCATAGTTGGAGTCCGAATATCCAACTAGCTCAAAGTTAGACCCCTTGGGATACCACAATCCAACATCTTGTGTATGCTTCAAGTACCTCAATATCCTCTTTGTAGCCTTCAAGTGACTTTATCTTGGAGAGGCTTGGAATCTTGCACACATGCATACACTAAACATTACATCCGGCTTAGAAGATGTCACATAGAGTAGGCTTCCAATCATAGACCGATACAACTTTTGATCCACCATATTTCCACTAGCACCACTATCCAAGTGTCCATTATTGCACATTGGAGTGCTAATGCCTTTTGAATCTTCTAAGCCAAACTTCTTCATCATATCCTTGATGTACTTGCCTTGACTCACAAAGGTGTCATTCTTCAATTGCTTGATTTGAATACCAAGGAAGTAGCTAAGTTCACCAATCATTGACATTTCAAACTCATTTGCCATCATCTTGCCAAATTCTTCACAAAATTCTTGATTGGTTGAACCGAATATGATGTCATCCACATAGATTTGGAGCACAAATAGATCTTTGTCAAGCTTCTTGGTGAAGAGAGTAGTATCAACATTCCCCATGATGAACCCTTTAGAGAGAAGGAAATCCCTCAATCTTTCATACCATTTTCTAGGTGCTTGCTTCAAGCCATATAAAACCTTTCTCAACTTGTACACATGGTTGGACTTCTTGTCATCTTCAAAACCGGGAGGTTGCTCAACATATACTAGCTCATTTATGTATCCATTCAAGAAAGCACTCTTCACATCTATTTGGTATAGCTTGATGTTGTGTGCACATGCATAGGCCAATAGAATCCTTATTGCCTCTAATCTTGCAACCGGTGCATAAGTTTCTCCAAAGTCAAGACCCTCAACTTGAGTGTATCCTTGAGCTACCAATATTGCTTTGTTCCTTACAACTATACCATCTTGGTCTTGCTTGTTTCTAAATACCCATCTTGTGCCAATCACGTTGTAGTTCTTGGATCTTTCAACTAGTTCCCAAACTTGGTTCCTAGTAAAATTGTTGAGCTCTTCATGCATAGCATTGACCCAATCAACATCTTGTAGGGCTTCATCAATCTTTGTTGGCTCTATGGATTATACAAAGGAGTAGTGCTCACAAAAGGATACTAATCTTGATCTTGTTTGAACACCACTTGTAATGTTACAAACTATTTGATCAATGGGGTGATCTCTTGCAATGTTGGTCGGTTGGAGGATAGAGACTTGATTGCTTGAGCTTGGTTAAGATGAACTAGCAACATGTTGATCTTGCACTTGAGAGCTACTAGCTTGCACTTGAGGTGAGTTGAGCACTTGGTCTTTGTCATCCTCTATGTCAATCACTTGACTTGGCCTAATATCACCAATATCCATGCTCTTCATAGCATTTGCCAATTGGGGACCACTAACATCTTCTAGGTTCTCATTATCAACTTGGGAGCCATTGGTTTCATCAAATTCAACATCATGAACCTCCTCAAGTATTCCACTAGCCAAATTCCATACTCTATAGGCTTTTCTTGTGGTTGAGTAACCAAGAAGGAAACCTTCATCACACTTCTTGTCAAACTTCCCAAGTCTTGTGCCTTTCTTCAAGATGTAGCATTTGCACCCAAAGACTCTAAAGTATGCAATGTTGGGCTTTCTTCCATTCAATAGCTCATATGGAGTCTTCTCCATCAATGGATGACAATACAACCGATTGCTAGAGTAGAAAGCGGTGTTGATAGCTTCGGCCCAAAAGAATTGACTCACATTGTACTCACTAAGAATAGATCTTGCCATATCAATCAATGTTCTATTCTTCCTCTCAACAAGGCCATTTCATTGTGGAGTATACTTGGCCGAGAGTTGATGCTTGATTCCAAGCTCATCACATAGTTCTTCAACTCTTGTATCCTTGAATTCACTTCCATTGTCACTTCTCACTTTCTTGATGGTTGTTTCAAACTCATTGTGACATCTCTTGACAAAGAATTTGAAGGTTGCAAATGTATCACTCTTGTCATTGAGAAAGAATACCCAAGTTTATCTTGTAAGATCATCCACTATGACAAATCTATACTTGTTCCCTCCAATGCTAGTGTATGTTGTTGGTCCAAATAGATCCATGTGCAACAACTCAAATTCTCTACTAGTGCTCATCATGTTCTTCTTTGGATGGGTGTTACCAACTTGTTTGCCGACTTGACAAGAGCTACAAAGTTTATCCTTATCAAACACAACATCTTTCAAGCCTCTTACTAAGTCATGTTTGATCAATCTATTCAATTGCTTCATCCCAACATGACCAAGCCTTCTATGTCATAACCAACCCATACTTGATTTAGTGAGCAAGCAAGTTGACAATTGAGCTTCACTAGAATTAAAATCAACTAGGTAGAGGTTCTCATATCTAAAGCCTTTGAAGATCAAGTTTGAACCATCTACACTAATGATCTCAACATCATCTACTCCAAATATGCATTTGAATCCAAGATCACACAATTGAGCTACCGATAGCAAATTGAAGTTCAAGCTCTCAACTAGCAAGACATTGGATATGCTCAAGTCATTTGATATTGCAATCTTACCAAGACCCTTGCCCTTGCCATTATCACCAAATGTAATACTATCAATGCCATCATTGGTGTTGGAGTTGATTGATTTGAACATTCTAGAATCCCCGGTCATGTGTTGAGTGCACCCACTATCAAGCACCCAATGCCTTCCTCTGGCTTTGTAATTTACCTACAAAACAAATTAGTTCTTCTTAGGTACCCATACTTGTTTGGGTCCTTCAAAGTTAGTGACCAAAGATTTTGACAACCAAATAGCCTTCTTCTTTGGGCCAACTATGGATGTGCCAACATACTTAGCCATGATACCTTTAGCACTTTTGGTAAGCATATAACAAGAATCAAAGTGCATAGAGGTAGCTTTAGCAAACTTAGTTTGGCTCATGTTAAGTTTGCAATATTGGTCTACATGCCCTACTTGCTTGCATTTGTTGCAAAACCGACCATTGCTTCTCACAAAGCTAGGCTTTGGAGTTACAAAGTCCGACTTGCTCTTCTTGAGGGTATAGCCCAAACCCTCTTTGTAATGAGAGAATCTTTGGCTACCCAAGCACTTTAGCAAGCGGACATCTCCACCATATGCCTTACCCAAAGCATGAGTGAGTTCATTAACATCATTTTTCAATTTTTCATTTTTAATCACTAATGTAGCATCATCCTTTGAGCTATCACTAGTAGATGTGCAAGTGAAGGTGCTACATTGTGTTTCGGTTGGGGCAACAATGATAGGAGTGAAAAATAATTCATCTAGAATATCACAAGATACTCCAACATTGCATGATGCAAGAACCTTATCCTTTCTTTGATCAAGGAGAGAGGAGTGAGCCTTTTCAAGCTTGTAGTGAGTCCTCTCAAGCTTCTCATGGGCTTCCATTAGCCTCTCATGAGAGCCATTGAGCACATCAAAGGATTGTTCAAGAGCCTTAAGCTTCTTGTTCAATTCTTTGCACTCCTTTCTCTTTTTCTCAAAGCACTCATAAGTTTGCTTCATCATATCAACTAGTTCTTCCTTGGAGTACTCGTCCTCATCATCACTACTATCATCATCACTATCACTATCATCATGAGATTGTACCTTAGTTGGCTTAGCCATGAAGCATGATGGAGTGTCGAAGATGGATGGTTTGTTGTTGATAGCAATGCTTGCCAACACCTTCTTCTTGGACTTCTTCCTTTCATCATCACTAGAGTCATCATTGGAAGAATCACTATCATCACAAGTCACCACATAAAATTCACCCTTATTCTTCTTGGTGAAAGATAGTTTCTTCTCCTTATTGTCATGCTTGCTCTTCTTCTTCTCATCATCATCACTATGATTGGGACAATCCGCAATCATGTGACCGGTGCTCTTGCACTTGTAGCATCTCTTCTCATATTCTTTGCCCTTAAAGTTATCTCTTCTCTTTCTAGCACCATAGCCCTTCTTCTTCATGAACTTGCCAAACTTGCGCACAAAGAGGGCCATCATCTCATCATCATCATCACCACTAGCTTCTTCATCATCACTTGACTCTTGCTTCTTTGCTTTGCCCTTGCTCTTGGATGAAGAAGCCTTGAATGTTAAGCTCTTCTTTTCATCTTCCTTGACCTCTTCTTCTTCACTTTCCTCATTGTATTGCTCTTCGGTCTTGATCTCACCAAGTACTTCATTGGGAGTGATCTTGTACAAACCATCTCTCCTAATTATTTGCCTCAAAGTTTTGCATTTCTTGAGCAAACAACCAAGAAAGCGGTTTGAGAAGTCTTCATCTTTGACCTTCTCACCCAAGCTCTTGAGATCATTGATGATCACTTGGAGCCTATGAAACATCTCTAGGATGGACTCATCATCCTTCATCTTGAAGTGAGATAGCTTGTCCTTGAGCATGTATAGCTTGGCATTCTTTACCGTTGAAGTGCCCTCATAAGTATCTTCTAATCTCTTCCACACTTCACTTGCTTTCTCAAGATCTTTGATTTGTTCAAACACCTTGGAATCAATGCCATTGTAGATGAAATTGAGTGCCATGGTGTTGCATTGCCGGTTCTCTTGCTCTCTAGGTGTGGGAACGGCTTCATCAAGAATGACAAAGTCATGTTCGGTCACACTCCACACCTTCTCATGTATTGAGCCTAGATGCATCTTCATCTTCCTCTTCCAATAATCAAATGAGGTGCCATCAAACATTGTCGGTTTTCTCCCCACATGGTTGAATGATATTTGAGCCATCACTAACACCGAAGGTTGTTAAGCCTTGATAATAGCGGTGACCACGGCTCCGATACCACTTGAAAGGTCCTAGATGGCTAGAGGGGGGTGAATAGCCTAATAAAATTCTACAAATTACTAGAGCAAGTGGTTAGATAACACTAAAGTGAAGCTTTTTGCTCTAGCTCTACTTGGGGTGCAAAGCCACCTATCTAATGCAATTTTAGTTAGCTAAGTGCCTAACAAACAATAGAAAGAATCTAAGGCACTTAACTTGAGCTAGCAAGAACAACTAACAAGCTAAGCTAATCAAGCTAACTAGATAGCTAACTAAGCAAGATATGAACACGGTAAATACAAGAGAGGAGGTGATTGTTATACCAATGCCTTGTGATGTATGGATGTCAATAGGATGAACCAATCACAATATGAACACCAAAGAATAGCCGGGAGACAAGATGACAATCGATTTTTCTCCCGAGGTTCACTTGGTTGCCACCAAGCCAGTCCCCGTTGTGTCGACTACTCAAATGGTGTTTCGGTGACTAATTGTCAATTCACAAGCCAAGCCCACTACCCGGGCGCCACAAGAAACCACCCAAATGAGAGTAACTCAAAGACACGAGCAATCCACTAGAGTTACCCTTTGGCTCTCCGTCGAGGTGGGTACAAGCCCTCTCACAATCGATGAAGCCTGCCACGAACAATCACCAACACGTTCTGAAGTTTCTCCTCAATCGCCAAGCCGTCTAGGTGTTGGCAAACACCAAGAATAACAAGAAATCCCGCGGCGATGACGATGACCAAGTGTCACTAAGATGCAATGCAATGATCAATGCACTTGGTTCACTCACTCTCACAAGAGTGCAATTGAGGCAAAGAGAGATGAGTTGGGGGCTATCTCAAGCAAGCACAATTATGTCAAATGAATGGGAGGTGCAAGAGGGTTCCCAAGAGGTCGGCCAAAACATATTTATAGTCACCACCAAGCAACTAGCTGTTTTGCCCCTTCATTGCCACTGTCTGCGTCGATCCGGATGCAAGAAGCACAGGGGGTCCGGACCAACGCGCATGCGTCCGGACCCTCTGCCAGTTTGAATTCGCCTGTTGGCGCCCTTCTCTGTGCCTGCGTGTCACCTCCGGATCCTGTCAACAGTAGCGTCCGGACCCGCTTTTCCTTGCGTCCGGATCCATTCCAGAGAGGGTCCATAGAGCTCCTCAGCTCCGGACCCACGTCCGGTCTCTTGCGTCCGGGCCGCATTCAGCGTCCGGATAAATACAATAGAGGAGTCCAGAGAGCGCAGAGCTCTGGACCCTGCGTCCGGAGTCTTGCGTCTGGACCATCATCAGCGTCCAGACCTCCTGTCCAGAGAGGCCGAGGCTAGGGTATGCCTCCGATCGCATGACCAATGGTCCGAATGGCCTTTTGCCTGCGTCCGGACCCTACGTCCGGAGCCCTTCTGAGTGTCAAACCGAGCCTCTGCTTCTTCTCCAAGCTTCCATGTGCTAACACCTTGTGATTCATCTCTTGTTCACCTGTGTTAGCTTTTTACAATATATTTCTTGGATTTATTTTAGTTGTGTCACTTAGGTTCATTTTATGTGAATGCAATGCAAACCTAGTGGCACATGATAACCGCAATCGAAACGAGTTTTCCCTTCTTAATAGTACGGCTATCAATCCTAAAAGTGATCACACTCTCTATAGTGTCTTGATCACTAAACCAAAAATGGCCCTATAGATATACCTTTGCCTTGAGCCCATTTTTGGTTTTCTCTTTCTTCTTTTCCTTACTCCATGGAGCACTTGATTCATCATGATCATCCATCTAGCTTCATGTACCAAGGTGAACCATCCTATCTTGATCATACACTTAGTTCAAGGGTTAGTCCATAGGTTTCATCAATTGACCAAAACCAAACAAGGTCTTTCAGTCTTCCCAATAAAGTATTGTGAGGCTGCTAACTAACCAAAGTATTGTGCTTTGATGATCTTGCATCCCCCAAGATGGGTGTGAAGCATGGTGCATCCACATGTTATATTGGCCACATAATATTTCTCTTCAAGGTTCAAAGAATACACAAGTTATTCCCTAAACATATTGAAAATATTCTGACATTAACCTTGTTTTTAACTTTCATGGGCATATCAGTAGATGTCATTTCCTCATCAAGTCATCATGGTATTAGTAAAGATAGTAATCACACAATTTTTCTACTGAACAAGATTTCTTAGAAGGTGATGAATCATGGTGAACTGTGTGATCTAACAACTTTTCACCATTGAGTCATTGTCACCACTTGAGATATGCTTTCCTCCATCATTCTTCACTATGATAATTCACCTCTTTGTCGCATGGTATCTCAGGTAGAGGCACTAGCTCTTATGTATTTGAGAAATTTCGATATTTGACATCCAATTCGTTCGCCTCGCAACATTTGACATTCAATTCGTTTGTCTTTCAAAATTTGACATCAGAGCTGCAAATTGTTTTAATTCAAGGGATTTCACCTATTTTCTCTTGTTTTCATTTTTCCTGTAATGTTTTCACCTCTCTTGACCACCTAAAAGGACCGAAGTACCCTTCTGTTGTTCCGACTCCTCAAATGAGATGCGTGTCTCGGTGTCTCGCGAGCGAGACGGATGTACGGCCGGATTTTTCCTGTAATGTTTTCACCTCTCTCGACCACCTAAAAGGACCGAAGTACCCTTCTGCTGTTCCGACTCCTCAAATGAGATGCGTGTCTCGGTGTCTCGCGAGCGAGACGGATGTACGGCCGGCGAGCCGTCTGCCTCCCATCAGCACGACCGGGTGCCCCTCTGCTTCCGAGGGGCCTCCTCCGTCCGTCCACCGCCCTTCGTCTCCTCTCCCGTACCACCCTCCGCCGCCCGTCGGGCTCAGTAACAGCAAGGATCCAGCGCCTTCGGCCGCGTCGTCTTCGTCCTTGCTCTGGGAAGACGCCGTGGCGGAGCTGGGCTACAAGGACGGACACAGCGGTTGACAGATGCTGCCAGAGATCTCCACTGCTACAGTCAGCTTCTCCTGCTTGCTGCTTGCTCCGCCAGCTATCACGGGCTTGGCTGCTGCAGCTTTACAGCAGCCCATCGGGAGACAGAGGATAGTCGGGGAGGGGAGGAAGAGGGCAGCGGAGGAGTGGAGGGTCTCGTCGGTGACGGAGTGGCGGCATAGGAGCGGACATGGACCCTGCCCGAGCTTGCGATGCGGCAACGACATGGACGGCACCAAGAACCAGCGTACAAGGGGTAGTTTGATCTTTTTAAGTGCCGGGGAGAGATGAAAAAGATTAAAGGAAAATAAAAAAAGAGATGAAATCATGAAAATCCTTTGAATCGAAACAATTCACAGCTCTGGTGTCAAACGAATTGGATGTCAAATATCGAAATTTCTCCATGTATTTAGCTGAAGTCTTTTGTATATGCTCACATACATGTATCATTACCACATAACTAATTTTTTAAAATAGTAAAATCTGTTTTAGGGCCGCTAGTATGCCATCGATTACGGAAAAGAGACATTTTTTGAAATGCTTTTAAGACACCCTCTAGAGATGAATTTTCAGAAGTGGTTTTATTAAGTCAACCAATCCTAAAAAATTGATTTTAAGAGACGGCTGAGTAAGTCAACCAACTCACACAATATTTTTTAGATCTTCAAATTATATAAAAAAAATAACGTTCGTGTGCCCAAAGTTCGATTTTAAATAACTTGTTTCATCGCCCATATGTAGCAGCTATTGCAAAGTTCGATTCATAGTTTTTTTTTTTTGAAAAAGTGCATTTAACCACCACGCAAGGCAATCACTTGTGACAAAGTATAGAATGACACATTTTTGTGTTGATTTCTACAAATCTTGTATTAATGTTTTGGCGCCTAAATGATTTTAAATGAAACAATCAAGTTCAAATTTTTAGATATACAGGATATGTCTTTGGATTTCAAAATGTAAGAACTTAAAATGTACATATGGGCACCTAAATAAATGATCTCAAATATAAAAGTTGTTGACTATAAAGTTTTAGGTGTCGTCAGATATCTATAGGCGCCTTGGTCATGAAAAGGATTTCTATTCTAACAGTTACCTAAACTTTGTTATTCGGCATCTATTTCTAAGGGCCGGTGACTCAGTGAGACGGTTCTGAAATAAATTTCTAATGAAATTTGGATCCTACTAATCAACCATTTTTAGAGACAGTAGACATAAAAAAACACCTCTAAAGATCAATTTTTAGGGAACAATTCTTTTATGTGGACCACCCATAAAATAAATACAATTATATAGGGTTAATTTTTTTAAGGCAAAACTGAATTGTAGAAATGGTTCCTAATAAGCTCTAATGCATCCAACAACTAGCGTGGGAGATCTTTTTGCACTTGAGAAAAAAAAAGTAAATAAAAGGGCTAAGAGCATCTCCAAGAGATATATTATCCTTGTTTTGTATTATATATTTAGATTTTTACAGAGAAAATTGAACTCCAACAGATCTTCTATTTGGTTTTGTATAATAGCAAGTATGTTATTCCTGAAATCTCGTTAGTCATAAATAGCAAGCGAACCTGATTTGCCATCTTGTGATTAGAAATAGCAAGTATATTGGAAAACTCTTCGTTTTTAGAACTTTTATATTTTATAAAAGAGCTATTTATAAAAATTCTTTCGTCATGTCGTCTTCTGTTTGTTTTTTTTAAAACTTTTATATTTTACAAAAGAATTTAGTTAGGACTATGTAATTTAGCTATTTATATTTATCAGGTTGGAGATGCTCTAAGTTCTTTCGTCAGCAGGAGACGACCAAACAAACGAAGCCGAACGGCGCGGGAATCTTCCTGGTTGATCGGCCAGGAACGTGGAATCTGTCCAACCGCTCTCCAGATCCGGAGTCAAAGGATAATGCACACTATACAGAGTATTCGTTATTATATAATTCTAAAGCAAGTCACCTCCGAGAATCTTTAGACAACTCAGAACTGCCTTCAACGAAACCATCGCTATACATACATAACCATAGAGTATACTAATAGCACCTGCAGAGATATTTATACCCCCATGGATCAGCTTCAATAGCAGCAGCAGAGAGAGGGGGGAAACGTCAGTTATTAGTTCTTGTGCGCTTCTCTCAAGGATTAGCAGAGACGAACTCCTCGCTGTTCGTCGTCGTCGTCGTCTCCTGTGCGTCCTGTCTCTCTCAGGTATCTTTCTCCCTTGTCTCGTTTATTTACTGTATGAACTGAGATCATCATTTCTTGGATGGATCGATGCCATGGTGCTCCATTTTGTTCTCAATTTTGTCAGAATGAAATAAAATGAAGGGCAAACAAATGAACCCATCGGATTTCTAATCTACTATCTCGTTCTTGTGGGAAGGAGGGCACTGGTCAACGAAACCGTCTTTGTGTTGGGCTGGGAATGGGATCACATCCACACATGCATTTTGTTTGTTCTTGGATCGATGATGATATCACTGAAAGCGACATGATCGATCTTGTGCAGAGTATCTCTATGACTATCAGTGATGAGTACACGCTGCACTAAATCCACTACCTTTTTGCTTTTCTTTTGTGTGTCTGATCAATTCAATAGTACCCTTTTATTCCATGCCTGCTCTGCTGCCTGATTGGATGGAGGGGAAAATCCAACGAAAAAAAACGAAGAGAAAAATGCTGAGAAAATCGTGGAGCGTGCAATGAACAAGAGATATTTCTCTCTACGTAGGAGTATTTCTCTTTGCTGGTTAGTATTAGTATTGCTTGGAGGCAAAAGACCGGAAGGTCACTGTCACCGGCCCAATTATTTCCCTTGTCGATTTCTTGGTCTCTCCTCCTTCTCCTTTCCCACTCCCCATAAAGCTCCAACGCCATTAGTGAATGAATCTCAAGGAGATAGACGCCGCAAAGTCACGTTTGCGGCGCCAGTCAAACTGATGCAGAGCAAGTTGGACTTTACGGTCAGTGGCCTGGCAGGGCTTGGCAGTCAGTCGCTGCTGCTATAAAACGGCCATGGATCGTGTTCTCGCATGTGCGTCTTCTCTGCTCAGTTGCCACAAGGTACTTTCTTCCTGCTCTTGTTCTTGTTCTTCTTCTTCACCTTGTCCATGGGCATGCTTCCTTTCTCCAATTAGTTCTTGGTTGAGATATTGGGTGGATCTTCTCCCCTTCCCCTGCCCCTGCTCTCAAGAATCTAAATCTGAATCTGAATCTCTTCCCTGGGGACAGTAGCTGGAGGGGTACTTTCTTGTTCATCATGTTTGGTGGTGCCTTTTTTTCCCCAATGGATTTTCTGTGCCAATCCATTTTGTATCTTCCTGGTGTTTGTCTAGCACCTTCTTCTCAGAACAAGAAGAAATGTAGATTTAGGATGTATCATTTATATAATAACTGAAAATACAACCCAAAATTGGTACAACAACATTCGAATCTTCAGTTTCAGTTTTAGCAAAATACAGTGGGCGTGTTTGGATGCGTACCTGAGCATGAGCTGCCTGGGCGAGAGCTTGCCTGGACCCTGCCTGCGCATCATTTGGATGAAGCCCTGGAGACCTTCCTGGCTCAGGCAAGGACAGGATCCCCCAGGCGTTGAAAATCGATAGCCTGGCTCAGGCAACTCGGTTTGCCTGGACTAATCACATGTTCAACTATTTTTTGTTGCTAATGGACACGTAATTAAGTCCAAAAAACAATACTTGCATTAGAAAAAAACAGTTTTCCTTCATTTATTTTTCCATGGACAGGAGTACTATGCAGTTTAAAAATACATATAGATATTAGATATTAAATTATTTTTATTACTAATGATCACTTAACTAAGTTCATAAAACAATGTGTATTAATTACCAGAGTAAATTATGTTTGCCATTAGTATTTCTTTTTTCCACGAACAAGGTATTGTACAGTGTAAAAACTATTTTGTATAGTATATACTTTCTATCCTTTTCTCCCTACGACTGATCATGCTAACGTTATCATTAGCATAGTCTGTGTGTATAGTATATACTTTCTATCTTTTTTCCTACGACTAATCATGTTGACGTTATAATTAGATAGTCCGTGTGTATATAATTATCTTTCTTTCTCATACGTTCTTTCCTTGTGACATTTTTTAAATAGCTATGAAATATATTAACTTTGTTTGTAATTTCTAATATTATTATTAAAATTGAGAAAATATATGGATGATTTTATTTAATTATTTATTTGTTTTATTTTTTATATATTATATAATGGTAACCATGTATGTTTCAAATATTATATTATATCTTTTAATACCCTTTAAATATGGTATATACCTTCCATTAGCTTTTCCAGGCACAGACTTCCAACCAAACGAATCAACTTCTAACTTGCCCCGCCAGACAGATTCCATCGAATTTCCAGGCAACATCCAGGCAACACTTTTTGCCAGGCAAATGCTCCAGGCTTCCATCCAAACAAGCCTGAGAAGCAAGAGCTGCATCTTCAGTTTCAGTTTCACTTATTGCCTGCTGCAGGTGCTCCAAGAAGAAGAAGGCCTTCTACTGCTGTCCTCCATCAGAGCCAGAGCCAGCCCCAATAACCTCAGCATGTTCGTGATCGAGGACAAGGGCGGCGCCATCGCGCTGATGCTGGCGTCGCTCCTGTTCCTCGGCACCTGGCCAGCGGTGCTCACCCTGCTGGAGCGCCGGGGCCGGCTGCCGCAGCACACGTACCTGGACTACTCCATCACCAACCTCCTTGCCGCCGTGCTCATCGCGCTCACCTTCGGCCAGCTCGGGGATAGCAAGCGCGGCATGCCCAACTTCTTCACGCAGCTCAGCCAGGACAACTGGCCGTCGGTGCTCTTCGCCATGGCTGGCGGCGTCGTGCTCAGCGTCGGGAACCTCTCCACCCAGTACGCGTGGGCGTACGTGGGGCTCTCTGTCACTGAGGTCATCAGCTCCAGCATGGTGGTGGTCATTGGTATGTTATTGTTATTGGAGGTCTCCATCGCTTCTCTGTCTAAGCTAAGCTCAGCTCAGTGGGGTTTGGGTTTGGGTTATGATTATTAAGACACAGCTCATTCTCCGATTTTCATCATGTCACCATCGTGATTAATCACATGGGATCACATGGAATGGGAGGGACCTCAATGATTATGGAAATTTGCTTCTTCTTTTTTCTCCATAAATGAAATTTGCATTGATTTCAGAGTGTAGGAATATCTAGAAAAAGGATCTTGCTTGCTGACAGGGGGAGGTGGGTCATGAATGTCTACATTTTGTTTTGAGATGCAAGCAAATCATGCAGTGGTAGTCTGACAGGACAAGTTTCTTGAGCAAATTGACCTATTGATTGTAACTTGCAAGCAATCTCCTTGTGTTGTGTCAGGGCAATATGTGTGTATTTATTTATTTATGCAGCTGAAGAAATGTTACTGTCAGCTTTGAAATAGAAGAACAGCATGTAGTTGGCCTATCAAGGAGCATCTTTGGAACAGAAATGTCAATGTGTTGCACAGAAAAGTCTTATTTGAATTCCTGATTTTTCAATGTTCATACTATGCTCCCCTGTGTTTTTCAGGTACGACACTGAACTACTTCCTGGACAACCGCATCAACAGGGCAGAGATTCTGTTCACTGGTGTGGCATGCTTCCTTGTCGCTGTCATCCTTGGCTCTGCTGTCCATGCCTCCAATGCAGCTGACAATGAGAAGAAACTCAGTGGCTCCACAAATTCCAACAAACTTGGGTAATTATAGATTGTACAATATTGTTTTCCTTCCACTTCTGTGCTCTTGGACAAGGATCTGATCATTCAGATTCTCCACCTGTCCACCATATCTGTGACTGAATTACCTCCTAATTTTAAGTAGCTCTGAATGTTAGGCCATTTGCATCTTTTTATTTATAGATAGAAGAGTGCTCTGATTGTTCTTTCACGCAACGTTACAGGGCAAGTGGAACTGTGGAACCAAGCAAACAAGACCTAGACAAAGGTGCGCTGTAATAATTTGTGTGAAAACTACCGCTGCTGCCTCTACTGTTGATTTGTTGCAGATTCTTTTAGTAACTCTATATCTAGTTTCAGATGTTCATTATCTAAAGAAAAAAAATTGTAATTTCAGATGCTCCCAAAGACTTGGAGAATGGAGCCTCTGGAACCAAGCAAGTTGACAAAGCTGAGGCAGGGACTGCAGAATACCTCATTGAACTCGAAGAACGGCGATCAATCAAGGTAAACAATTTGTTCTGAACAAACAAATTTTTCAAAACTGGAACATCCTCGCCACAACGCTGTGGCCTGTGGAACATCTTGATGACAACTGTATTCTTCGCGTACCAGGTATTCGGTTCAAACACCTTCATTGGTCTGGGGATTGTCTTCTTCGCGGGGGTGTGCTTCTCGCTCTTCTCGCCAGCATTCAACCTGGCGACCAACGACCAGTGGCACACGCTCAAGGACGGCGTGCCGCACCTGGTGGTGTACACGGCCTTCTTCTACTTCTCCATCTCGTGCTTCGTCATCGGCGTCGGCCTCAACCTGCTGTTCCTCTACCGGCCCATGGCCGGCGTTCCCAAGTCCTCCTTCGGGGCCTACCTCAGGGACTGGGACGGCCGGCAGTGGGCGCTCCTGGCTGGCCTGCTCTGCGGCTTCGGCAACGGCTTTCAGTTCATGGGCGGCCAGGCTGCGGGCTACGCCGCCGCCGACGCCGTCCAGGCGCTGCCGCTCGTCAGCACCTTCTGGGGCGTCCTGCTCTTCGGGGAGTACCGCAAGTCGTCGCGGAAGACCTACGTCCTGCTCGGCTTCATGCTCTTCATGTTCGTCGCCGCTGTCGCCGTGCTCATGGCTTCGTCAGGGCACAGGAGCACAGAGTGATCCTGTCACAAGCTCTTCGGTTTTCCATCAAGTTTCTACTGGTGTTCGTCTTGTGTTTGCAACTTGCAAGTGCAAACGGCAGGGTAAACAAACCCCTCCACCGCTTGCAATCGAACGAAAATCCAGCAGTAAGGCAAGGGCCCCTGCTTGCAGGGGAAGTCCATTCCAATATTCAATCCCACTTTCAGTAGAATGGAATGGAGATGTACATAAAAATGTTTGTGGTGTGATTGGTCAAGTATATAGAACCATATAAAAGCTATTTATATTCTTTTCAGAGACAATTGGCTCATAGGATAGCAACACTGAAATTGTTCCATAAAAGTTTCTCATTATCACTATGAACAGGGTAAAATATATGTTCAGAAAAACGTAGCTAATGTTGCTAGTATGACAGGTTCTGAATGGTATAAGTTCTCCCACTGTTTTCAAAACAAGATCGAGGTGATTCTGTTCAAGAGAAAAACTGGTTGCTTCTCGGACTACTGCTCGAATGATGCAATTTGGTGGCTTCCACTCTGCCACACCAAACATAATTTACGAATCTGACCTAAAAGAACTGAAAACAATAAAAAAGAAAGATAAAAAAAAATTGAAACCATTACACCTGAGATGCAGCAGCCATTGTGCCATTGTAACAGTGGAGAGTTGTAAGGATGGCATAGGTCGCACAAATAATGTTATTATTATAATTATCAGTCTCCTCTCCCCCTGTACCATGTGGCATTGTAACCAAAACATCTCCACACTACACATACAAAAGCTAGGAAAAATATGTGTTCCGCTACAGATCAAAATTGGGCCAAAAAATAAGAGGATCATGCTGTTATGTGGTAACTAGCAGAATCAACAAATGACAAGTTCATCGACGATTTTTCTGCGGCGTCTTCAATGTTCCGTGACCTGTTTCTTCCAAGTGAGAAAACAACTTGTTCCTGCAAGGAGACCATTTTCAGCTTAATCATAACATTGTTTTCAAATTCCAAGGTATGAGTATGACGGCAACATAGTACTGGTAGGGGCAAAGAGGAGGGGTAATGGTAGCTGCACTACCTTGACTCAAAAATTCCTCCACAAGTTTCACAATCATTACTGGTTGCCTTTGAGACCTCCTGATACATATAACAAGTGTTATAAAATCAGGGCATGTGCAATTAAATCTACAGGTAAAGCTTTTTTTTTGCAGTATATATACTATAACTATAATTCAATATCAGGGTTATCATACCACAACCACACAGTAATAGCAGCTATTAAAGTTCTGTGAATTTTGAATATATGCAATTTCCAGTTAGATGCTATCAAATGAAGTTCCACAAACTTATGATAATTTGACTTCCAAATAAAGTATACAACACATAATAAAGAAAACAATCAGCTTTGAGTTCCATGCCACAAGGGAATGAACACATTTCCAGTAGTACAGTGTCATAATACACAGTACACCAAAACAATGAAAACATGGAGCTACACCCAAAACTCTCTACGAATGCACAACTATGTGTAGGTTTAGATAGGGGTATAAAACTGCAAAGTGCCAAAGCCAATCTACACATTATAAGTTAAACAGAAATCACAAGACATTTTATAATATGATAAATCATAATAGCACATGCAACCAAGATTGCACTCTTTTTTAAAACTTTACTCATAATCATCTTTTTTATAAATCAATGCTGAAAACAGCACGCTATCACCACTATAGTGGCTGCAGCCCCTCTCTTTTCTGAGGCATGGCTGCTATTGGCACTATATCAGGCAATAGTGATGCTAAATGCTAAACAGCTTAGCGGGCCATTTATTTAGCAGCACTAAACAGATTCCGTATGTTCTGTGAAGTAAAGAACTTAAGCATCTGGCATTTGACTGTCCGGTTGGTGTTTTACTTATGTCTTAGGCTGCTAGACAAGTACTTATTTTATATACCTTGTCTTCTACCTACTTATCGCTTATGTTATCTGAGCAATCATTTGAATTTTTGCTGGAATAATGGCTTTTCTGGCTTATAAATCACATGGATTTTCCTAAAACGCTAAATGGCTTAGCGTCTGCCAGAGCACCACTATAGCTGTCACGGTGGTTTGAGAAAGCCACTGCTAAATGCTACCCAATACACGTATTGTTAATGATTCCAGCTTTCTTTTTAAAATTGTGGAAGGTGAAGAAGTAACATCTTAGATTGCAAGTTTATAATAGAACATACCACCCATTTGTATCTGGATTGCACAACAGGGTGAGTATATAAATCCAAATAATGTTGCAACCAAAAAAAAAGTTAAGCAGAACATGGGGCTACATTAAAGGTATGTAAAAGACTACCAGAGTCCAAAGTTGTCTTTACTAAGTGTGCAAGCAAACTGCCCAGTTCAGTATCATCTGAATATATCAGATGGCATTCTAGCCACTTACAACTATCCAGCATACATTATTCTGAATTATGCAAATGCCTTTGTTTTAAAATGTTTAAAGCACACTAAGATAACAGAAAAGGGTAGAACAGAGTAAGAAACTTCTAAGATATATCAAACTACCTTCCCCCAGGGCCATTTGTCTAGCATAGAACACAGTTAGGATCTGCGTTCAATACATTATAACTCTTAGGAGTTAAAAGTTAACTAATGGCCCTCGAAGGATGCCTTGTTCTATGCAGTGCTATAGAAATTGGTTCGGAAGCAACAAATAACATCTAAGTTTTCATAAGTATAAAGTCAGAATCTGGAAATGGTAATTTGCCAGCGTATACACATCACACATGTGGTTCAAATTAGAAGTATGAAGGCCTTCCACAGGACTGAACAGCACAGAAGGTTTTTATTACCAACTCAATGAGCTTGTTGTAAACCATACGAGGGTCAAACATTAACTTCGTATTGGCTTGAAGGAAAGAAATTATATGTACCTTTTGTTTCTTCCCCTTTGATGTGCTCTTCTGGTCAGCCTTTGATGTGCTCTTCTGGTCAGTAGAAACAGTTGTTTTCTTTTCTGCACCTTTCTTGTTCTTGTTGTTCTTTTTAGGATTTGTGTTTTCACCATTTTTCTTATCTCCTTTGCTTACTGAACCATTGTCGTTGTTAGAAGAGGATGGCCCTTCCATCATATCATCGTCATTACCATGGCCAGATCCCTCAGGCTTAACCTCACTTTTACCATGATGCTCATTATCAGCATAATTACCTTCATCTTGTTCCTTCTTTGCTGCCCGTCGCCTGCGTCCTTTCCTTTTTACATTATTAACTTCAGAACTTCTGTGATCGTCATCATCCTCAGCAACACCTGACAAAGCCTCCTCGGGAGGAGCTACATAGCCACCCTTTCTGTTCTTCCGGCTTGATAGCATTGCCTCCAAGACACTTGCCTCATCATATGACCCAACCTCCTGCTCTGCACTATCGAAATCCTCATCACCATCCACTTTATCATCCACCTTCAAACCTTCCTCAAATTCTTCAGCTACCACTTCTACAGCATCTGAAAATGCACTCTCATCATCTGACTCCTGTGTAGGCTTAAAATCAAACCCCACATCAATTTCATTCCAATCACCTTCCCCCTCCTCCTCTGCCCCTTTCAAAGACTCCTCCTCCTCCTTAAACGCCAACCTCAGCTCAGCAATCTTATCCCTATGCTTCTTCGACTGCTCATGGTTCTTCCACTGTTTGTCTGATTTGAACTTCTTATTGCACGCCACACAATACAGCTCTTCCTTCTTTGCTCTCATCTCCTCTTCTTCGTCTTCACTATTCAATCCATCATCTTCCGCCTCCACCCTCGCCCACTCAGGCTCCTGATATGCCATTGCTCGCTCCTTCTTCCTCTTCTCCTCCTCCTTCTTCCTCACCTTCTCCTCTGCCTTTCTCTTCTCCTCTTCCGCCTTCTTCTTAAGAGCCATGTCCACCACCCTCTTATCCCTCTTCTTGCAGAAGGCAGCGAGGCCCCTGACAGCGTCATTATACTCCCGTCGTGCCTTGCGCATCGCCCTCTTGTTATCCTCCTCCATGAGCCTCCGAACACGGCGGTTCTCCCCCTGTGAGGCGTCCCACTCGGACGCCCACCCGAAGTCCATGACCGAGCCGAACCCAAGCCAGTAACTATAGAAAGCAGTGACCTGCGCATAGGGGGAATCGAGGTTCCCAATGACCGGCGGCGCAGCGGGCTCAGGATCCCCCATCCGGCGCGCATAGGCAAACTCCTGCGCGAAGACCCTGTCGAAGACGTCCCCATACACCTTG
Organism: Microstegium vimineum; assembly: GCA_022036555.1. Lineage (NCBI taxonomy): Eukaryota > Viridiplantae > Streptophyta > Magnoliopsida > Poales > Poaceae > Microstegium > Microstegium vimineum. The sequence goes on along the minus strand of CM039129.1, from coordinate 30,147,859 downwards.
TAGAAGCCGCGGCCCGTGTCGGAGAAGCCGGAGAAAGCGGCGGAGGAGAAGAAGGCGAAGAGGTCGGGGACGGGGGAAGCGGATTTGGCGCCGGCGGAGGCTGGGTCGGAGAAGAGGATCTGGGAGCGGTGGGAGTCGTAGTAGGCACGCTCCTGCGGGTCGGAGAGGACAGAGTGAGCATGCTGGAGCTCCTGGAAGGCCGCGGTGGCGGCGGCGAGGTCGGAGCCGGGGGGCTGCTTGTCGGGGTGGAGCGAGAGCGCGAGGCGGCGGAAGGCGAGTTTGATGTCGGTCGGGGAGCAGTCGCGATGCAGGCCCAGGACCTCGTAGTAGCAGCGCTTCGGCGCGCCCGCCGCCGCGGACGCCATCGCTGCTAGGGTTTGAAGATGGGGACAATTCCTTGTTTCGTCATTATAAAAAATCGTCCTTGTGTGTCATTGAAAAAGTTGAGTGGACTTCAACGCCACTACACTAATTTTTTTTACTCTTTACGCCACTACCGTCAGCTTGAGCTCTAACGGTGTCAAACTGGAGGTGTGAAAAGTTAAAAATGTCCTTAGTCTAAATATATCATTAATTTATTTTTGAGCATCTTAATGACTTCAAATAAAAAAAGTCAAAACTAGAAAGTTGTAGATCTTATCAAAATCTATAATTTTCATATAAAAATTATCTTCACTTAATTTTGTAAAAAAAAAAGATATGATTTTTCTAAGACATGTTAATCATATCAAATCTATATTTTTTTTACAAAATTAAATGAAGATAATTTTTATATGAAAGTTATAGATCTTGATGAGATCTACAACTTTCTAGTTTTGAGTTTTTTCAATTGAAGTCGTTAAGATGCTCAAAAATAAATTAATGACATATTTAGACTAAGGGCATTTTCGACTTTTCACACCTCCTGTTTGACACCATTAGAGCTCAAACTGACGGTAATGACGTAAAGAGTAAAAAAAATTAGTGCAGTGGCATTGAAGTCCACTCAACTTTTTTAATAACACATAAGAAAATACGATTTTTTATAATGACACACAAGAAATTGTCCCTCGAAGATGTCCGAGGGAAGGGAGAGGGACTACACCCACACAGCGTTTTCTAATTTTCTTACAGAATGGATTACGTTCAGGAGGTAGAAAAGGTTTCCCTTCTTTTACGTATTTGTAATACAGTATCTAACTCGGTTTTAAAATTGGACTTGGTATCCCGCTGAAAAAGAGCTACGGAGTAGTATAGGTTTAGATGTATCTGAATATATAGACTTATAAAAAAATAAGTGTAGGTGTAGGTGTATAAAAAGCAAAATCACATGACGAAGCTTAACGTGTACTCCCTCCGTATATAAATAACTGTCTTTCTCACTTCCCCAGAAATAACTTCAATTAATTTTATATAAAAAAATTATTAATATTTATGATATATAATTGATATCATTAGATAGATCTTTTGGTCTAGTTTTTTAATAAATTTATTTGGAGACACAAATATTACAGATATTTCATATAAATCTAGTCAAAGTTAAACGACACTTAATAAGGGACGGAGTGAGTATTATAGACCTCTTCGCCTAAATGTATATCTCATTTTTCAAGACCACATCAGTAGAGTTGTGAAATTACGCAAGTACCCCTCCTATATCCTTCTCCCCGGAACACCAAAGCTCTAAAGCAATCGAACTATCTAGAGTATTTGCATGTGGTGCTTATATCCTTTTCCTCACACACCAGAGCTCAAAAGCAATCAAACTATCTAGAGCATTTGTTCAAAGTATAGAGATTTTCTAATTACATGTGATGTTTTTTTATTGGTAATCCCGAACCCAAGTTTACATTTTTTGGGACAAGATTTAAACCACATGATTACTTTTTTGTATGAAAGGAGTAATGTCTAGATGACCAACAAGACAAGTCCTAAATTTTACTCCTTCGGCCATCCTCACTTTATTTTTTTTCCTAGAATAATTTTATTTATAAAAACTATTTGTTTACCCTTTGTTAAGTTAAAGTGAAATAAAATATGTAGTTTACTGTTAAGGAGCTAGTTGTCAAAATTATTACATCTCAAAAAATAATGTTATATATTTTCATATGTCCAACAATCGCAACATGCCAAAAATACAAATTAAGTTTTAAAGTAGCATAAATCACATATGACAATGGTACTTGCATGAAGTATCTAAGGGTTGTGGGGAAGGGTGAGGGTCTCTCGAGATGAACTCGCCACCACCTAGGTCCCCCCCTTGTCACTGCCAATGGGCCCCTCTCTCCTCCGCATCGGACATCCTGGCCAATGGCAAAGACGGTGGAGAACATGTCCCCGCCTAAATCTAGCAGGTGTAGGTTACTAGTTTTCTTGAATTGTAGCCACATGGTGGCACCCCCTTGTTACTGTTGTTGCTAAATTATTGTTGTGCGCTCCAACATTATATTATTCTCCGCGTTGTCCTGGCACTTCTGTGGCACTTTGAGTGCTACTGGTCACGGTCATGGTTGGCCTTAGGGCCCGTGTTATCAAGGACTCGTTGTAAGTATAGGTTTTTATGATGGGTCAAGAAATGCCTGATGTGTCCCCTACCACATTATACTTGCTTCGAGCCTCTACACGCTCACCCCATTGACCTTTGAGTAAATTCCTTCATTGCCACTTAAACAAATAACACTGCCTTTACTGCCATTGAAAATTATGTGTTCCCTTCACTACCATCCATTCTAAATTTCTAATCCCTTCATAACATCTCTTTAGAAACCTTTGGAGAATGTTGACATGTATTATTTAGTTCAGAAATTTAGAATGGAGGGCAGTGAATGGAACATGTAATTTTCAATGACAGTGAAGGGAGTGTTATATGTTTCAACGACAATGAAGGGAGTGTTATATTCACCTGTTGGTTAAAGTGCGCGGAGTGTCTGTGTGCCAGTCATGCAAGTCACATATGTCGGTTTTCAAGTAGATTGGTCCCTTTTCTCATCAAATTACTATAATATCCATCTGCAGTCATAAAATCCTAGCATATACATACATATATTACTTGTACACAAATGGTTTTTTCTGATAAAATAGTGTATTTCATAAGTGAAATTACTTATCTTCATGTTGGACAAGTGGAATACCGGTAACCATTTAGAACTACAAGTATAATGATCAAACTGCATAGGATTCAAAATCAATTTTGTAAAACAACTACTAAATAAACCAAACACTTAATGCATGAATCCTGCTCAACATATATCTTGACATGTGAAAAACACTGTGTTGGTGGGTTTTCTATAGAAGCACCAGGAGAATTGTGCAACGCTAGGCAACATAATCCTCACTCTGATGCACCAGGAAAACAACATGTTTGTGACTCCTTGGTTCATGGGAACAAACAAAAGAGCAAGGACGAGGACATGAGGTATGCATCTAGAAGCCCCCCTCCAAAGGACTAGATCAAACTCAATGTTGATCGAGCTTTCAAGTTTCGTTTTGTTCGCTTGAATTTATTTTTTTGAGGAGAAATCACTTGAATTTATCAGTTTCAACTATGATATAGTGTTTTTCTTTTACAAAAAAATAACATAGCTTATCAATTGTAGAAACCATTAGCCGAACAAACCTATTCAATTGGGAGAGGGGAGCCAAGTGGCATTATCTATAATTGTGAAGAATCATGGTCCCTTGTGTTTAGGCGATAAACGACAATGCTAGGTCACTATGACTAACGTATGTTTTGCAGAGGCAAAGTCATTTGTGTTAGATCATTAGTGATACAATTTGAATGGGCTTAATGGATATTCATGCCCCCAAGATGGAAATCATTTCGGTTTCAAAGGATGTTGATTCAAGGTGAAGACTAGGCTAGTCCTTAGTGCCATAAGGTTGAGAAGGGCACTAAGTATAGCTAGGTCTTTGTTTTTCTTTTGACCGTACTATAAAGGGGGGTATGAGGTTAGTAGCTTGACCTAGGAGAGTTTGGAAAAGTTGGTGTGTGCACACCTGTCACAACTAGTCCTAGAGACCTTGCTATCATCCCTTGGTATGCCTTAAGTTGGTAGGAGCAAAACCCCTAGAAAAGACTTAGTGAAAATAGTTGAAACAGGGGGAGAAGAGGCTCCGGACCAGTCTGCCAAGTAGGCGTCGGACCAAGGAGAGTGGTCTGACGGTCCCTGACTTAGGCAAAAATTTCAGAGACAGAGCTCCGGACCACCTGTCTAGAAGAGCACCGGACCTTAGGCAAGTGGTCCGGTGGCCTCTGTCAGTGAAAGCCTGTCATGGGAGTGAGCTCCGGACTAGTCCGACGGAGGGTCCGACGGGTAATTCGACGCTCACAGGAAGAACTATGATCCAACTCAGTGAGCTCCCTGGCTTCGGACCTGCGCGTCGGACCAGGGCTCCGGACCAAGGAGAGTGGTCCGGAGGTTCGAAGAAGAGAAAGTGTTTTCACTCAGTGAGCACCCTAGCTCCGGACCAGTGCATTGGACCAGGGCGTCAGACTAAGGAAAGTGGTCCGACGGTGTCTGTTTCGCAGCAAAGAGTGAGCTCCGGACCAGGCTGCTTGGTCTGGTGGTGTTAGCTCCGTACTAGTCTGGTGGCTTCGCAGAGAAGATAAAAAGCAGAAAACGGCTAGTTTTGGAGGTGGGCACTATTTATAGTTGCCCCCTTCGTCCTTAGGACCTCTCTTGGCCATTGTTTCAGCTGGTTACACCTTGAGAGAATCTTTGGAGAGCCAAGTGCCTAGTGAGGGAGATATTTGAGAGAGTTCATCTTGTTCTTCCCTCCTAGAGTGATTAGGAGTGACTTGTGTGCATCCATCCACCTTCCTAGCCTTGAGTTGGTCAAGTGAAGGTCTTGTGCTTGTTATTCTTGGTGTTCGACAGCACCTAGACGGTTTGGTGGTGTTCGAAGGAAGTGATCGTCGGAAGATTGTCGACGGCTCTTCTCCAAGCTTCTGTGATCGATTGTGGGCGATTCACCGAGCCGGAGTGGCGAAGAATCAGCCCGTAGAGAACACTCTACCCTTGCGTGGGTAGAGGGGGAGCGATACCTTGCGAGGTGCTCCAACGAGGACTAGGGGGGTGTCGACACCTTGATACCTCGGGAAAACATCGTTGTGTCAAACGAGAATTCCTTTTCCCTAGCTCTTTACATTTCCACATTACATTCCATCTTGTTCTTTCCGTTGCTACTAGAATTGCTTAGGGTGTCTTTCGATTCCATGAACTGCTATCGCCTTCTAGCTAGGAGACACGACCGGTAGGCACTAGGGGGTGATTGGCATTTGATAGGTTTTCATATTTGCTTTAGAAATTTAAAACAAGCCCAATTCACCCCCCCCTCTTGGGCATCTTGATCCTTTCAATTGGTATCAGAGCCTTGTTGCTCTAAATTAGGCTTCACCGCCTAGAGCAAGATGTCCCATGGGGATGGACCACCACCCATGTTTGATGGGGATGACTTTCCTTATTGGAAAGTGCGGATGGAGGCCTACCTTGAGGCCGTGGATGTCAGCGTTCACAAAGCCGCCACCATAGGCGGATCGGTGTTCGCCGAGGATCCCTTCTTTGAGAAGAACAATGCTAAGGTGAAGAACATTCTTTTCTGTGGCATTTGCAAGGATGTGTTTAACCGTGTGCGGAATTGCAAAACCACGCATGAGATTTGGACAAACATTTGTGCTCTACACGAGGGCACCAAATGTGAAAGAGAAGAGCGTTATCACCTCATCATTGCTAAGATGAACTCTTTTACCATGCTATCTCATGAAAATGCTAATGAAATGTATTCTTGCTTGAATGTGCTTGTAGAGGAGTTGAATGGCCTCTGGCTTACTCAAATGACACCGGCCGATGTGGTGCGCAAGATACTTTGTGTCTTACCAATAGACAAGTATAGCCACATCGTCACGGTCCTTCATCAAGGCGATCTCTCCACAACTACCCCAACACAAGTTTTGGGCAAGATCAATGTTCATGAGATGTACATGAAGATCAATGATGGAAGTTCATCTTCCTCCAAGAAGAAAGAGAAGGAGGAGAAGAAGGACTTGGCTCTTAAGGCATCTTCTAAGGAGAAGTGCAAGATTCAATATGTACTTGAGAGTGCAAGTGATGATGATGATGAAGACAACATCGCTCTTATGGTAAAGAAAACCACCAAGATGTTGAAGAGGCTAAACAAGAATGGAGTCAAGTTTGACTCAAAGAATAAGAAATTATTCACAAGCTCTTCAAGGAAGCCAATCTCCCAAATGAAGTGCTACAATTGCGGCACTGTTGGTCATCTAGCTCATGCTTGCCCCGAAGAGAAGAAAGACAAGTTCAAGAACTTCAAGAAGAACAAGGGTGGCAATGATGACTCAAGTGATGATGACAAGAAGCAAGACAAGCCAAACAAGAAGAAGAAGAACTTCAACTTCCACAAGAAGAAGAAGGATGGCAAGGCTTACATTGTGGGTGATTGGCTCACCGATATTGATGATTCAAGTGACTCCTCCGATGATGAGAGTGAAGAAGAGAAGGTGGCCACCTTGGTGATTGGTTCTTCTATTCCACCGCCACCTTCTCCTTCATCGTCGGGCTCATCCTCTACACACTTATGCCTCATGGCTAAAGGTGACAAGAAGGTACAAAAAGAGGATGATGATGATAGTGGTGACTCAAGTGGTAGTGAAAGTGATGATGATGACACACCATCCTATGATGAGCTAATTAAAATTTGCAACAAGTACTCTAGCATCATAAGGAAGTATAAAGGTAAAAATGACAAACTTCTTGAGATCAAAGACAACTTGCATGCTAATCTTGATGCCTTGTCTAGTGCTAATGATGATTTGAAGCTTGAGATCAATTCTCTCACATCTAGGACTAGGGAGCTCAAAGCCTCTCTTAAGCAAGCTAATGAGAAACATGATAAGCTTGAGAGGTCATCCCAAGAGCTCCATACAAGGTATAACTTGCTAAAAGATGACTACAACCAAGTGAAAAGTGATCATGGCACACTAGTGGTAGCAAATGAATTGCTTACTCAAGATCTTACACATGTTGCTACTAACCCATGTGCTAAGTGTGCAAGTGCTACCTCTTGTGAAATCGAGCTTGATGATGTGACTCTTGAGTAAAGTGCTAAGTGCAAGGGCAAGAGAGTTGTAGAAGCCGACAAGTATGATGATTATGTGAAGATGAGGGAAGAGAACTCAAAGCTCAAGGAAGAGCTAATCAACCTCAAGGCAAACAAGCCCTTCACCATCAAGTCGACGGGGGAAGAAGAAGACAAAGATGCTATTACCTTGATCAACTCTCTTAGAGAAGAAATTGCCAAGCTCAAGAGTGACAAGACCAAGCTTGCTAGTGGCCTTGACAAGTTCACCAAGGGCCACATTCTCCAAAGTGAGCTTCTAATGAGCACCGTCATGAAGAATGATAAGACTGGTATTGGGTTCAAGGAAAACCAAGTGATGAAGGCCAAGGTCAAGATTGAAGATAAGAACTACTACAAGAACAAGTACAATAGCTACAATCAAGAGAAGCCAAAGCCCAAGCCTAAGAGGTGTTTTGGATGTGGACAAATTGGTCACTTCGAGTTTCAATGCAAGACTCCACTTCCCAAGACCTTGCCCAAGCACACTAGGCCATTTGCTCATAATGCTCACTATGTCATCAACAAAGATTCCAAGGGTAGACCACTTGTGGTGTTCCTTGGACCACCAATGAAGAACAAGCCTAGGGTTCTTTGGGTTGCTAAGGAGTTGGTTGACAAGGCAATGGGGCCTCGCACTAAGGGGGTTCCCAAACAACAAGCTTAACTCCAAGTTGCTTGTGTGTAGGTGAACTACAAGACCGGTGGGAGCCATTGGGTAATTGATAGTGGTTGCACTCAACATATGACCGGCAACCCCCGGATGTTCACCACACTTGATGAGGATTGTGCAAATCAAGATAAGATTACTTTTGGGGATAATTCAAAGGGTGAAAGGATCAAGATGCCCAAGAGGGGGGTGAATTGGGCTTGTTTTAAAATTCTAAAGCAAATATGAAAACCTATCAAATGCCAATCACCCCCTAGTGCCTACGATCCGTGTGTCCTAGCTAGAAAGCGGTAGCAGTTCATAGGAATTAAAAGCAACCTAAGCAATTCTAGTAGGTAATGTAAAAACAAGACGGAAAGTAATGCGGAAATGTAAAGAGCTAGGGAAAAGAAATTCTCAGTGACGCAGCGATTTTTTCCCGAGGTATCGAGGTGTCGACACACCCCCCTAGTCCTCGTTGGAGCACCTCGCAAGGTATTGCTCCCCCTCTACCCGCGCAAGGGTAGAGTGCTCTCTATGGGCTGATTCTTCGCCACTCCGACTCGGTGAATCGCCCACAACCGATCACAAGAGCTTGGAGAAGAGCTGCCAACAATCTCCCAGCGATCACTTCCTCCGAACACCACCAAACCGTCTAGGTGCTGTCGAAGACCAAGAGTAACAAGCACAAGACCTTCACTTGACCAACTCAAGGCTAGGAAGGTGGATGGATGCACACAAGTCACTCCTAATCACTCTAGGAGGGAAGAACAAGATGAACTCTCTCTAATCTCTCCCTCACTAGCCTCTTGACTCTCCAAAAGATTTCTCAAGGTGTCACCAGCTGAAACAATGGCCAAGAGTGTCTCTAAGGACGAAGGGGGCAACTATAAATAGTCCCCACCTCCAAAACTAGCCGTTTTTTTACTTTTTCTTCTCTCTGCGAAGCCACCAGACCAGTCCGGAGCTCATACCACCGAACCATGCACACTAGTCCGGAGCTCACTCTGTATTCAAACTCAGGCACCGTCGGACAACTCTGCTTGGTCCGACGCTCTGGTCCGACGCACTGGTCTGGAGCCTCGGTGCTCTCTGAGTGAAAAACTTCCTCTCTTTTACGAACCACCGGACCACTCTCCTTGGTCTGGTGCCCTGGTCCAACGCTCTGGTCCGAAGCCAGGGAGCTCTCTGCAAGAACTCAACCTCCTGTCTTGAGGCGTCAGACTAGCCGTCGGACTAGCCGTCGGACTAACCGTCGGACTAGTCCGGAGCCTTCTCTGTCTCTGAACCAGGCCACCGGACCACTCTCCTATGGTCCAACGCTTTCCAGACAGGTGGTCCGGAGCTCCTCGAGCTGAGATTTTGCCTAAGTCAGGGACCGTCGGACCACTCTGCTTGGTCCGACGCCCACTTAGCAAAGTGGTCCGGAGCCTCTTTCTCCCTCTATATCAATTGTTTTCGCTAAGGTTTCTCAAGGGATTTTGCTCCTACCATTTCTAGGGTTTATCAAGGGCTGAAAGCAAGGTCTCTAGGACAAGTTGTGACAAGTGTGCATATACCCACTCTCCTAAACTCTCCTAGGTCAAGCTATTAATCTTATACCCCCCTTTATAGTACGGTCAAAGGAAAAACAAAAGCCCTAGCTATACTTAGTGCCCTTCTCAACCTTATGGCACTAAGAACTAGCCTAGTCTTTGACGTGTATCTTCATCCTTTGCAACCGAAAATATTTCCATCTTGGGGGCATGAATATCCATTAAGCCCATTCAAAATGCGTCACGAATGACCTAACACAAATGACTTTGCCTCTGCAAAACACAAGTTAGTCATAGTGATCTAGCATTTTCGTTAATCGCCTAAACACAAGGGTCCATGATTCTACAATCTCCCCCTTTTAGGTGATTGACGACAATACAAGCTCGAGTAGAGAATAACGAGCTCGGCCTCTACCTCTGCTGCTATCTGTGGACCCGTGGGGGACGACTGCCCAGTAATGTCGCTGAATGACGCAGAGAGATCTCGAGTAGTAGCACCCATCATAGCAGTAAGCGACGTGAAACCAGTAGTAAGAGGGGTGAACTGTTGAGTAGGGCCAAAGGTGTCCAACCACTGTGTCACCTGAGTCGCCGGTGACTGGAACGGGGTGGTCAATCCAGCACCCTGAAGTCCACTGGACTATACGGCTGGGGTGGGAGTGACTGTCTGACCGGCGGAGCTCGTAGGGGCCACTGAAGGGCCCACTGAGGGTCCAACTGAGAACTGTGGGCCTCCTATCTGCCCAACTGACTGAGAGGGTTGTGAGGTGCTCATCATCTATATCTGAGTTGCTGCAGGAAACTCAAGAGGAGGAGCGCCTGTCCACTTCATCATGTGGGCCATAAAGACCATGTTCTGCTGCTGCAGCTGCTGAGACTGTAACTGTAGGCGTTGTGACTCTAGCTGCATAGCTAGCATCTGTCGCTGCATCTCGAAGTGACGCTCCTCAGACTGTCGCTGCATCTCGTCCTGTCGCTGCTGGACTTGTGTAACTACAGTGATGAGAGAACTCTGCTGCTCATTCATTCGGTCAAGAAGCTTCAGTATCATGGTCTCGGTGGCAGAGGCAGAGCTGTCGGCCTCAGTGTCATGAGCCCGTGGGGGCATCTATGGAACTGGTTGTAAGTCGGCATCTGAGCTGTCTGAAGTAGTGTCCTCAGGAGTCACATCAGCTCCAGTGTCTAGACCATGGAGCTCCTGCTGCGCAACACTGCGTATAGCCTCATCCTGAGCATCAACCTCAGCTCTGTCAGCTGGAGTTGTCCTCTCTCTGACAAGACGAAGGACCCGGTTTCCAAACCGGCTGTCAAACGACCCAAGGACTCTGTAGGCCAGGAAAGAAGTCGGTGACTGGTCGAATAGGGAGCGGAGTCCAGGGTTCGCTCCCTCAAGCTCAATAGCAATGATCGATGAAATCCAGTGAGCATAGGGAAACTGACGACGGGCCCTCATGCCATCTGCTATCACGTCCTCTATCTCTGACACAAAAAAGCCTGCGACGTCAAACGGTGTCTGAGATACTAGGGCCTGAAGGAGTAGCTACTGCATGTTTGTCAATCCTTCCTTGTAACCCGTGCGAGGAAGCAAAGTACGATGGAGGACCTCGTTCAACCTGTGAACGGTGGGTTTGAGCTCTGCTGGGCTACGTCTGGAGCCCTCTGAGAAAGGTGGCTTGAAGAGAGGAGCCACCTCCTGTACTGATAGCGTACGACCACCTCGAGCTCTGCGAGGCACGGAAGCTCCTCTGTAGCACTCATAATGTAAATCGAGCTCGCCACCTTGCTGACGGAGGCGAAAGATCTCTCTGAGTCTGGTCAAGTATAGCCTGTATCGCTCGCCTCCGAAAGTATACTGCACAAACTTGTGCTCTGGATCCACCCACACTGAGGCGTAGAACTCTCTGACCCATCTCTCTATGTAGTTTCCGGAACAGCCAAGTAAATCAGCTAGTCCCGGAAGGTAAGTAAGGAATGGTCTGATCTCCTCACTAGCTAGCTCAACTATGCTCTCTAAGGAGCAAACCTTGTGCGGTCGAATCTGAATGTTGGTCAGCTGAGCTGCTCTATAGAAATCCTCCATGAGAGGTGTGTGCCAACCGGGTGAGGCTCTAGGGTCACGCTGATCCGGGCACCACTTCTCTAAAGCAACAAACCGTAGCTTCTTCACCTGCTTCGCTGTAAGATTCCTCAGATCGAGGTGAACTGAAGCTGAAGCTGCTATGGGAGCTGCTGACTGAGCTGACTGAGCTGACTGGGAGCGAGTGGAACGCCCCCAGGAACGCGGTGCCAATGGTGTACCCAGGGCCTCTGTGACAAGCTCCTACTCCTGTGGAGTATCCTCTGTCTGTGACCCAGCAGGAGGTAGAAGGAAGATCCCGCGGAGGGTGCCAAGTCTCACTGTGCCGCGGCGATCGCCTCGCTTTGCGCGGTCTGCTGCATCGGCCACTGCTTCGTCTTTCTCAGCCTCTGTGAGCTTGCTCTTCTTTTTCTTTGCCTTTTCAACCACTAGCTTCTTACCCTTATCGCTGGAAGGACGTGGAGGAGGCGGAGTATCATCACCTGACCCAGCTGCGCGAGCACGAGTACTGCGAGTCATACTGGATCAAACAAAGTGTCACTGTCAACTGAAAGCAAGCCACTGACAAGAACACACTGACAGGTCACTGCCACAAGAAACACTGATCGCTGCAAGTATCAACTGCCAACTGCCAGAACCAACTGAAAGAGGGGCCTGCAAGCCACTGGACTGAACCTCTGAGGCTTTGCCTCAATCCTTACTCGCGAGCTTTGCCCCGAGTTTAAACTGCCACTGACTGCTGCTGGATAGAATAGACAGGGTATACATAATCATAGATAAAATCTAGAGATAAGAATCCATATAGAAGCAAGCATCTAGATAAGTGATAGAATGAAATCTGACATGATACCTGAGGTAAGAAAGCGTATCTATTCAGAGCAATGTCAAGAACCAAAGACACTCCGAACAAGATTTACCAGCTGCGAATTACAATTGGCAATTGATTTAATGATTGAATATGGATAAAGGATTTTCAAGGAATAGTACTAGGGCATAATTCTTTCGACGACTCGACAAACCGCGACGTCGAAGATGAAAGCCATACCCTAGAGTCGAAGGGGCGAAGACGACGATGACGAAGTCGACGACGACGAATCGAAAACGGTCGGGGATGAACATGGCGAAACCCCTCCTAGGGTTAGGGCAAACCCTAAGTGGGGGGAGAGCCTGCAGTGGCAATGGAAGGAGGGGGGAGTGAACCCTAGGTGGCACTAGCTCGGCAGGGAGGAGCGTGGGAGCTTGGACGTGGAGCTTGGCCGCCGGCGAGGTCGGTTCCTCGGCGGCGAGGTGAGGTGGCAGCAGGGGCTCCGCAGGACGGACGGCAGCAGGCGGCGGCGCGGAGGAGGGCGGCGCTGCAGCGGTGAGGGCGAGAGGAATGACGGCGGCGCAGGTGGAGGGAGTTCTCTGGCGGCAATGGCGTGGCGGCGGGGCTAGGGCTGAGCGGCAGCGGAGCAGGCGCGGCGGTCGTACGGACGGCGGACGGGAGATAGTGGTGAAACAGAGCCGTTCGCGGGGGGGATATCGCAAAATTTCGAAGCGTCGGACCACTCCGCTTAGTCCGGTGGCTAGTCCGACGGGTAGTCCAACGGTACCAGAGAAAGAGAAATAGGGAGCACTCGACCACCGAACTAGTGCGTCGGACGACTCACCGGACTGGTCCGATGGAGCACCGGACTGGTCCGATGGTGCACATATAGATATGACAGAGGCACCGGACAACTTGCCATTGGTCCGGTGGAGCATCGGACACTGGTCCGACGGATTTTTGGACTGGAAAAGTTTTATGCAGTGAGGGACAGGGCGTCGGACCACTGCGGCGGACCATTGCAGAGTGGTCCGGAGGGTGGTCCGGTGCTTAATTTTGCTCTGAATTTTCCTATTTTTCTCTCCAATCTTTTCTCTTAGCCAAGTACCAACACAAAAGAGCAAAGAGGAGCACTTGTTGGACTTAACATAAGAACCATCTCTCAAACCCTCAATTTTAGAAGTAATTTGCCATAGGCTAGGATTAGTTTTCATAAGAAAATAGTTCAATAAAGCTCCAAGGGTCACCTTAGGGGCACAAGAGGGGTATTAGCTGAAGCTAGAGCGTTGAATTGCTCCCCCTAAGTGTTGAACCTAATAATGACTAAAAAACTTAACCGAAAAGAAACGAATGAGCAACACTCATGCATATGCAATGCAAAATGGAATTTGAATCTAGGTTGCTTGCAAGTTTAAACCGTGATTAAGCTTTGTCACACGCTTTGAGGGCGGTTATCTTAACCGCGTTAGCTAAGCCTATGTGCATTATCAACTTAAACATGTTTTAATACATATGAATGCATGGTTCACATAAACTCATCTTTTAGTGAAATTAGAGTGATCAAGCACATTCAACTCGCTTCTCAACCTACAAAAGGTTGTTTCATCGAGTGGTTTAGTGAAGATATCCGCCAATTGATCTTCGCTCTTAACTCCAACTAGTGTGATGTCTTTCCTAGCCACATGATCTCTAAGAAAGTGATGGCGAATATCAATGTGCTTGGAGCGAGAGTGTTGAACCGGGTTGTTAGCAAGCTTTATGGCGCTTTCATTATCACACAAAAGTGGAACTTCTTTTAAAAACATGCCATAATCAAAGAGTGTTTGGGTCATGTATAAGATTTGTGCACAACTTGCTCCCATGGCAATGTATTCCGCCTCGGCGGTTGACAATGCCACACTATTTTGCTTCTTTGAGGACCAAGAAATAAGTGATCTTCCTAGCATGTGGCACCCGCCGGAGGTACTCTTCCTATCAACCTTACACCCGACATAATCCGAATCGGAATAGCCAACTAGTTGGAAGGGAGCTCCTTTGGGATACCAAAGACCCATGCTAGGGGTGTGCCTTATGTACCTAAGGATTCTTTTAACCGCACAAAGATGCGACTCCTTAGGGTTTGCTTGAAACCTAGCACACATACACACACTAAACATGATATCCGGCCTAGATGCGGTGAGGTGAAGTAAACTACCGATCATAGAGCGATAAAGAGTTTGGTCAATCGGTTTACCTCCCTCATTGAGATCGAGATGCCCATTAGTTGGCATTGGGGTCTTGATTGGCTTGCAATCCTCCATCTTGAACTTCTTAAGTAGATCATAAGTGTACTTTTCTTGAGAGATGAAAGTCCCTTCTCTCATTTGCTTCACTTGAAAGCCGAGGAAGAAGGTTAGCTCGCCAATCATTGACATCTCGAACTCCTTGAACATCAAGTCACCAAACTTCTTGCAATGATCTTGGTTTGTTGACCCAAATATAATGTCATCGACATATACTTGGCAAACAAAGATCTCTCCATTAAGATTCTTGGTGAATAGTGTAGTGTCAATGATCCCGATCTTGAAGCCCTTCTTGATTAGGAAGTCCCTTCGCCTCTCATACCAAGCTCTTGGAGCTTGCTTCAATCCGTAGAGTGCCTTGGACAACCTATACACATGATTAGGCAAGTTTGGGTCTTCAAACCCAAGAGGTTGTGAGACATAGACAAGTTCATTAATGAAACCATTTAAGAAAGCGCTCTTCACATCCATTTGAAAAAGTTTCATTTTGTGATGTGAAGCATACGCCAAAAGGATACGAATGGCTTCAAGTCTTGCAACCGGTGCAAAGGTCTCTCCAAAATCGAGTCTTTCTACTTGAGAGAACCCCTTTGCCACCAATCTTGCTTTGTTCCTTACAACCACGCCTTGATCATCTTGCTTGTTCCTAAACACCCACTTGGTGCCAATGATTCTTGCATCCTTTGGCTTCTCTTCAAGTGTCCACACTTGGTTCTGGGTGAAGTTGTTGAGTTCTTCATGCATGGCATTCACCCAATCCGGATCCGCAAGTGCTTCTTCTACACTAGTAGGCTCAACAAAGGAAACAAACGAGTGATGTTCAACATAACATGCAAGTCTAGATCGAGTCATTACTCCCTTTGATGGACTCCCTATGATTTGGTCATGGGGATGAGCTTGAAGGATAGGTGTTGATCTTCTATTTGTCTCTTGAGGAGGAGGATGCGGTGCTTCAACATTGCTTGCTTCGGCCTCGGCTTGATCTTGAGGAATGTGAGTGTCTTCTTGAGCTTCTCTCACTTGATCTCCTTCATCGACTTGAGGCGTGTGGGGTGGAGAAGGATCTTGATTTGCTTCATCTTCAACTTCTTCCACCTCTTGCGGGTTGATAGCACCAATTGGCATATTCTTCATTGCCTCCCTCAAGGGTTCATCACCTACATCAATATCCTCAAGCGCTCCTTGGGAGCCATTAGTTTCATCAAACTCCAACTCATACGTTTCTTCAACTAAGTCGGTGGCTTTGTTAAATACACGGTATGCCTTGGATTTAAGTGAATAACCAACAAGGAAACCAATGTCACACCGCCGTTGGAATTTACCCAAGTGTTGGCACTTCTTTTAGATGTACATCTTGCAACCAAACACCCGAAAGAATGGGATATCCGGCTTCTTCCCATTGACAAGCTCATAGGGGGTCTTCTTTAATAGCCTTTGGACGAAGAGACGGTTTGCCGCATAGCAAGCGGTGTTGATTGCCTCCGCCCAAAACTTCTCCGGAGTGTTGTACTCATCAATCATAGACCTTGCTAGAGTTATGAGCGTCCGGTTCTTCCTTTCTACGACACCATTTTGTTGTGGAGTATATGTGGCGGACAACTCATGCTTGATCCCATCTTCATCACAATAATCTTCAATCTTTGTGTTCACGAATTCGGTGCCATTGTCACTTCTAATCTTCTTGATCTTCACATCAAATTCATTTTGAGCTCTTGTAGCAAACTTCTTGAAGATGCCTTGTGTCTCTCCCTTGTCTTGAAGAAAGAACACCCAAGTGTACCGTGAGTAGTCATCCACTACCACTAAGAAATAGAGATTTCCTCCAAGACTAGCATAGGTGGTAGGGCCAAAAAGATCCATGTGTAGCAACTCTAGGACTCTTGAGGTTGACATGAATGCTTTGGTTGGATGAGTGTTTGCCACTTGCTTGCTGGCTTGACATGCACTACAAAGTTTGTCCTTCTCAAACACCACATCCTTGATTCCTCTAACCATTTACTTCTTGACTAGCTTCTTCAAGGTTGACATGCCCACATGAGCCAATCTTCTATGCCATAGCCAACCCAAAGAATTCTTGGAGAAAAGACACGCTTGCAAGTTAGCTTCATTTGAAGTGAAGTCCACTAAGTAGAGGTTGTTGTGCCGGAACCCTTTGAATATCATTGATGAATCTTCAATCTTGGTCACAATCACCTCATTTGGAGTGAAGAGACAATGAAACCTGAGATCACAAAGTTGACCAACCGATAGCAAGTTGAAGCTCAATGATTGTACTAGCAAGACATTGGAAATTGATTGATCTTGGGAGATAGCCACTTTGCCTAAGCCTTTAACTTTTCCCTTTGAATTATCCCCAAAAGTGATCTTGTCTTGATTTGCACAATCCTCATCAAGTGTGGTGAACATCCGGGGGTCGCCGGTCATGTGTTGAGTGCAACCACTATCAATTACCCAATGGCTCCCACCGGTCTTGTAGTTCACCTACACACAAGCAACTTGGAGTTAAGCTTGTTGTTTGGGAACCCCCTTAGTGTGGGGCCCCATTGCCTTGTCAACCAACTCCTTAGCAACCCAAAGAACCCTTGGCTTGTTCTTCATTGGTGGTCCAAGAAACACCACAAGTGGTCTACCCTTGGAATCTTTGTTGATGACATAGTGAGCATCATGAGCAAATGGCCTAGTGTGCTTGGGCAAGGTCTTGGGAAGTGGAGTCTTGCATTGAAATGATAGATGACCAATTTGTCCACATCCAAAACACCTCTTAGGCTTGGGCTTTGGCTTATCTTGATTGTAGCCATTGTACTTGTTCTTGTAGTAGTTCTTGGCTTCAATCTTGACCTTGGCCTTCATCACTTGGTTCTCCTTGTACCTAATACCGGTCTTGTCATTCTTCATGACGGTGCTCATTAGAAGCTCACTTTGGAGATTATGGCCCTTGGTGAACTTTTCAAGGCCACTTGTAAGCTTGGTCTTGTCATTCTTGAGCTTGACAATTTCTTCTCGAAGAGAGTTGATCAAAGTGATAGCATCTTTGTCTTCTTCTTGAGCCGACTTGATGATGAAGGGCTTGTTTGCCTTAAGATTGATTAGCTCTTCCTTGAGCTTTGAGTTCTCTTCACTCATCTTCATATAATCATCATACTTGTCGGCTTCTACAACTCTTTTGCCCTTGCACTTTGCACTTTGCTCAAGAGCCACATTATCAAGCTCGATATCACAAGAGGTAGCACTTGCACACTTAGCACACGGGTTAGTAGCAACATGTGTAAGATCTTGAGTAAGTAATTCATTTGCTACCACTAGTGTACCATGATCATTTTTCACTTGATTGTAGTCATCTTTTAGCAAGTTAAACCTTGTGAGGAGCTCTTGGGATGACCTCTCAAGCTTATCATGTTTCTCATTGGCTTGCTTAAGAGAGGCTTTGAGCTCCCTAGTGCTAGATGTGAGAGAGTTAATCTCAAGCTTCAAATCATCATTAGCACTAGACAAGTTGTCAAGCTTATCATGCAAGTTTTCTTTGATTTCAAGAAGTTTGTCATTTTTACTCTTATACTTCCTTATGATGCTAGCATACTTGTTGCAAATTTTAATTAGCTCATCATAGGAAGGTGCTTCTTCATCATCACTATCATCACTAGAGAGGTCATCACCATCATCCTCTTTTTGTACCTTCTTGTCACCTTTAGCCATAAGGCATAGGTGTGTAGAGGATGAGCCCGGCGATGAAGGAGGAGGTGGTGGTGGAATCGAAGAACCAATCACCAAAGCGGCCACCTTCTCTTCTTCACTCTCATCATCGGAGGAGTCACTTGAATCATCAATATCGGTGAGCCAATCACCCACAATGTAAGCCTTGCCATCCTTTTTCTTCTTGTGGAAGTTGAAGTTCTTCTTCTTCTTGTATGGCTTGTCTTGCTTCTTGTCATCATCACTTGAGTCATCATTGCCGCCCTTGTTCTTCTTGAAGTTCTTGAACTTGTTGTTCTTGAACTTGTCTTTCTTCTCTTCGGGACATGCATGGGCTAGATGACCAAGGGTGCCGCAATTGTAGCACTTCATTTGGGAGATTGGCTTCCTTGAAGAGCTTGTGAAGAATTTCTTCTTCTTTGAGTCAAACTTGACTCCATTCTTGTTTAGCCTCTTCAACATCTTGGCGGTCTTCTTAACCATGAGAGCGATGGTGTCTTCATCATCATCATCACTTGTACTCTCAACGACATATTGAATCTTGCACTTCTCCTTGGAAGTTGCCTTGAGAGCCAAGTCCTTCTTCTCCTCCTTCTCTTTCTTCTTGGAGGATGATGAAGTTCCATCATTGATCTTCATATACATCTCATGAGCATTGATCTTGCCCAACACTTGTGTTGATGTAGTTGCGGAGAGATCGCCTTGATGAAGAACCGTGACGATGTGGCTATACTTGTCTATTGGAAGGACACAAAGTATCTTGCGCACCACATCGGCCGGTGTCATTTGAGAGAGTCCAAGGCCATTCAACTCCTCTATAAGCACATTCAAGCGAGAATACATTTCATTAGCATTTTCATGAGATAGCATAGTGAAAGCATTTAACTTAGCAATGATGAGGTGATAACGCTCTTCTCTTTCACATTTAGTGCCCTCGTGAAGAGCACAAATGTTTGTCCAAATCTCATGCGCGGTTTTGCAATTCCGCACACGGTTGAACACATCCTTGCAAATTCCATGGAAAAGAATGTTCTTTGCCTTAGCATTGTTCTTCTCAAAGTATGGGTCCTCGGCGAACACCGATCCACCTTGGGTGGCGGCTTTGTGAACGCCGACATCCACGGCCTCAAGGTAGGCCTCCATCCGCACTTTCCAATACGGGAAGTCATCCCCATCGAACATGGGTGGTGGTCCATCCCCATGGGACATCTTGCTCTAGGCGGTGAAGCCTAATTTAGAGCAACCTTGCTCCGATACCAATTGAAAGGATCAAGATGCCCAAGAGAGGGGGTGAATTGGGCTTGTTTTAAAATTCTAAAGCAAATATGAAAACCTATCAAATGCCAATCACCCCCTAGTGCCTACGATCTGTGTGTCCTAGCTAGAAAGCGGTAGCAGTTCATAGGAATTAAAAGCAACCTAAGCAATTCTAGTAGGTAATGTAAAAACAAGACGGAAAGTAATGCGGAAATGTAAAGAGCTAGGGAAAAGAAATTCTGAGTGACGCAGCGATTTTTTCCCGAGGTATCGAGGTGTCGACACACCCCCCTAGTCCTCGTTAGAGCACCTCGCAAGGTATCGCTCCCCCTCTACCCGCGCAAGGGTAGAGTGCTCTCTATGGGCTGATTCTTCGCCACTCCGACTCAGTGAATCGCCCACAACCGATCACAAGAGCTTGGAGAAGAGCCGCCAACAATCTCCCGGCGATCACTTCCTCCGAACACCACCAAACCGTCTAGGTGATGTTGAACACCAAGAGTAACAAGCACAAGACCTTCACTTGACCAACTCAAGGCTAGGAAGGTGGATGGATGCACACAAGTCACTCCTAATCACTCTAGGAGGGAAGAACAAGATGAACTCTCTCTAATCTCTCCCTCACTAGCCTCTTGACTCTCCAAAAGATTTCTCAAGGTGTCACCAGCTGAAACAATGGCCAAGAGTGTCTCTAAGGACGAAGGGGGCAACTATAAATAGTCCCCACCTCCAAAACTAGCCGTTTTTTACTTTTTCTTCTCTCTGCGTAGCCACCGGACTAGTCTGGAGCTCATACCACCGGACCATGCACACTGGTCCTGAGCTCACTCTCGTTTCAAACTCAGGCACCGTCGGACTACTCTGCTTGGTCCGACGTACTGGTCCGACGCTCTGGTCCGGAGCCTCGGTGCTCTCTGAGTGAAATCCTTTCTCTCTTTTATGAACCACCGGACCACTCTCCTTGGCCCGGTGCCCTGGTCCGACGCTCTGGGCCGAAGCCAGGGAGCTCTCTGCAAGAACTCAACCTCCTGTCTTGAGGCGTCGGACTAGTCCAGAGCCTTCTCTGTCTCTGAACCAGTCCACCGGACCACTCTCCTATGGTCCGACGCTTTCCAGACAGGTGGTCCGGAGCTCCTCGAGCTGAGATTTTGCCTAAGTCAGGGACCGTCGGACCACTCTGCTTGGTCCGACACCCATTTAGCAAAGTGGTCCGAAGCCTCTTTCTCCCTCTATATCAACTGTTTTCGCTGAGATTTCTCAAGGGATTTTGCTCCTACCATTTCTAGGGTTTATCAAGGGCTAAAAGCAAGGTCTCTAGGAAAAGTTGTGACAAGTGTGCATATACCCACTCTCCTAAACTCTCCTAGGTCAAGCTATTAATCTTATACCCCCCTTTATAGTACGGTCAAAGGAAAACCAAAAGCTCTAGCTATACTTAGTGCCCTTCTCAACCTTATGGCACTAAGAACTAGCCTAGTCTTCGACGTGTATCTTCATCCTTTGCAACCGAAAAGATTTCCATCTTGGGGGCATGAATATCCATTAAGCCCATTCAAAATGCGTCACGAATGACCCTCTGCAAAACACACGTTAGTCATAGTGATCTAGTATTGTCGTTAATCGCCTAAACACAAGGGTCCATGATTCTACAAAGGGCAAAGTTCAAGGCTTAGGCAAAGTGGTTATCTCCCAAGATCAATCAATTTCCAATGTCTTGCTAGTACAATCATTGAGCTTCAATTTGCTATCGGTTGGTCAACTTTGTGATCTCGGGTTTCAATGTCTCTTCACTCCAAATGAGGTGATTGTGACCAAGATTGAAGATTCATCAATGATATTCAAAGGGTTCTGGCACAACAACATCTACTTAGTGGACTTCACCTCAAATGAAGCTAATTTGCAAACTTGTCTATTCTCCAAAAATTCTTTAGGTTGGCTATGGCATAGAAGACTAGCACATGTGGGAATATCAACCTTGAAGAAGCTTGTCAAGGAGATGATTAGAGGAATCAAGGATGTGGTGTTTGAGAAGGATAAAGTGTGTAGTGCTTGTCAAGCCGGCAAGCAAGTGGCAAACACTCATCCAACCAAAGCTTTCATGTCTACCTCAAGAGTCGTAGAGTTGCTACACATGGATCTATTCGGCCCTACCACTTATGCTAGCCTTGGAGGCAATCTCTATTGCTTAGTGGTAGTGGATGACTACTCTCGGTACACTTGGGTATTCTTTCTTCAAGACAAGGGAGAAGTACAAGGCATCTTCAAAAAGTTTGCATCTAGAGCTCAAAATGAATTTGATGTGAAGATCAAGAAGATTAGAAGTGACAATGGCACCGAATTTGTGAACACAAAGATTGAAGATTATTGTGATGAAGTGGGGATCAAGCATGAGATATCCGCCACATACACTCCACAACAAAATGGTGTTATAGAGAGGAAGAACCGGACACTCATAACTCTAGCAAGCTCTATGCTTGATGAGTACAACACTCCGGAGAAGTTTTAGGCGGAGGCAATCAACACCGCTTGCTATGCGGCAAACCGTCTCTTCGTCCAAAGGCTATTAAAGAAGACCCCCTATGAGCTTTTCAATGGGAAGAAGCCGGATATTTCATTCTTCCGGGTGTTTGGTTGCAAAGTGTACATCTACAAGAAGCGCCAACACTTGGGTAAATTCCAACGATGGTGTGACATTGGTTTCCTTGTTGGATATTCACTTAAATCCAAGGCATACCGTGTATTTAACAAAGCCACCGGCTTAGTTGAAGAAACGTATGACTTGGAGTTTGATGAAACTAATAGCTCCCAAGGATCGCTTGAGGATATTGATGTAGGTGATGAACCTTTGAGGGAGGCAATGAAGAATATGCCAATTGGTGCTATCAACCCGCAAGAGGTGGAAGAAGTTGAAGATGAAGCAAATCAAGATCTTTCTCCACCTCGCACGCCTCAAGTTGATGAAGAAGATCAAGTGAGGGAAGCTCAAGAAGACATCACATCCGTCAAGATCAAGCCGAGGCCGAAGCAAGCAATGTTGAAGCACCGCATCCCCCTCCTCAAGAGACAAATAGAAGATCAACACCTATCCTTCAAGCTCACCCCCATGATCAAATTATTGGGAGTCCATCAAAGGGAGTAATGACTCGCTCTAGACTTGCATCTTATGTTGAACATCACTCGTTTGTTTCCTTTGTTGAGCCTACTAGTGTTGAAGAAGCACTTGCGGATCTGGATTGGGTGAATGCCATGCATGAAGAACTCAACAACTTCACCCGGAACCAAGTGTGGACACTTGAAGAGAAGCCAAAGGATGCAAGAATCATTGGTACCAAGTAGGTGTTTAGGAACAAGCAAGATGATCAAGGCGTGGTTGTAAGGAACAAGGCAAGATTGGCGGCAAAGGGTTTCTCTCAAGTAGAAGGACTCGATTTTAAAGAGACCTTTGCTCCGGTTGCAAGACTTGAAGCCATCCGTATCCTTTTGGCGTATGCTTCATATCACAAAATGAAACTCTTTCAAATGGATGTGAAGAGCGCCTTCTTAAATGGTTTCATCAATGAACTTGTCTATGTCTCACAACCTCCTGAGTTTGAAGACCCAAACTTGCCTAATCATGTGTACAGGTTGTCCAAGGCACTCTACGGATTGAAGCAAGCTCCAAGAGCTTGGTATGAGAGGCTAAGGGACTTCCTACTCAAGAAGGGTTTCAAGATCGGGATCGTCGACACAACACTATTCACAAAGAAGCTTAATGGAGAGATCTTCGTTTGCCAAGTATATGTCGATGACATTATATTTGGGTCAACAAACCAAGACCATTCCAAGGAGTTCGGTGACTTGATGTCCAAGGAGTTCGAGATGTCAATGATTGGCGAGCTAACCTTCTTCCTTGGCTTTCAAGTGAAGCAAATGAGAGAAGGGACCTTCATCTCTCAAGAAAAGTACACTCATGATCTACTTAAGAAGTTCAAGATGGAGGATTGCAAGCCAATCAAGACCCCAATGCCTACTAATGGACATCTCGACCTTGATGAGGGAGGTAAACCAATTGATCAAACTCTCTATCGTTCTATGATCGGTAGTTTACTTTACCTCACCGTATCTAGGCCGGATATCATGTTTAGTGTGTGTATGTGTGCTAGGTTTCAAGCAAGCCCTAAGGAGTCGCATCTTTGTGCGGTTATAAGAATCCTTAGGTACTTAAGGCACACCCCTAGCATGGGTCTTTGGTATCCCAAAGGAGCCCCCTTCCAACTAGTTGGCTATTCCAATTCGGATTATGCCGGGTGTAAGGTTGATAGGAAGAGTACCTCCGGCGGGTGCCACATGCTAGGAAGATCACTTGTTTCTTGGTCCTCAAAGAAGCAAAACAGTGTGGCATTGTCAACCACCGAGGCGGAATACATTGCCATGGGAGCAAGTTGTGGACAAATCTTATACATGACCCAAACTCTTCTTGATTACGGCGTTGTTTTAAAAGGTGTTCCATTTTTGTGTGATAATGAAAGCGTCGTAAAGCTTGCTAACAACCCGGTTCAACACTCTCGCACCAAGCACATAGATATTCGCCATCACTTTCTTAGAGATCATGTGGCTAGGAAAGACATCACACTAGTTGGAGTTAAGAACGAAGATCAATTGGCGGATATCTTCACAAAACCACTCGATGAAACAACCTTTTGTAGGTTGAGAAGCGAGTTGAATGTGCTTGATCACTCAAACTTCTCTAAAAAATGAGATTGTGTGAACCATGCATTCATATGTAATATAACATATTTAATTTGGTAATACACATAGGCTTGGCTAACGCGGTTGAGATAACCGCTCTCAAAGCGTGTGACAAAGCTTAACTGCGGTTTAAACTTGCAAGCAACCTAGATTCAAATTCTGTATTGCATAGCATATGCATGTGTGTTGCTTCGTCGTTTCTTTTCGGTTAAGTTTGGTCATCCTCTAGGTTCATCACTTAGGGGGAGCAATTCAACGCTCTAGCTTCAACTAATACCCCTTTTGTGCCCTTATGGTGACTCTTGGAGCTTTATTGAACTATTTTCCTTAGAAAACTAATCTAGCCTATGGCAAACTATTTCTAAATTGAGGGTTTGAGAGATGGTTCTTATGCCAGGTCCAACAAGTGTTTATTTTTTGCTCTTTTGTGTTGGTACTTGGCTAAGAGAAAAGATTGGAGAGAAAATCAGGAAAATTCAAAGCAAAATCAAGCGTCGGACCACCCACCGGACTACTCTACATGGTCCGACGCCAAGTAGTCCGACGCTCTGTCCCTCTCTGCGTGAATTCTTCCAAACACAGAATCTCGTCGGACTACACGTCCGACGCTCCACCAGACCATAGCCGAATGGTCCGGATCCTTGGTCAGCGGTCAATAGTCCAGTCAAAGGACCGTCGGACTAGTCTGACGCTTCATCCGAAGCCCTAGTCCAGTGGTCGGGTGCTCTCTGCATGAATTTTTTTATTCTCTGGTTCCGTCGGACCCCTCCGTCAAACCATCCACTGGACCATGGAAAGTAGTCCAACACTCGGAATTTTTGCGCATATCCCCCGCACCGGTTGTTTCTCTTGGCAGTTCTTTTTCTACCGTCGTCCATACGTCACGTCGCCGCTTGCCCTCGCTCCGCTGCCCGCCTGCGCTCACCCGCGCCTCTCGCCGCCGGTGAGTCCCTCACCAAAGCGCCGCCACACCTCCTCCCCTGTCCCTGCCTTCCTCTGCTCTGCTCTGCTATCCTGCAGCAGCACGCTCACCGCCGCCTGCCACCACCTCCACCGCCACTCGCCGCCGAGGACCCCCTCGCCGATGACCACAGTCCTGACCTCACCCCTGCCAACCAGTAAATCCACCTAGGGTTTCACTCCTCCCTTCATTGCCATTACCAACCTTCAAGTAGTTCCCCCCCTAGGGTTTGCCTAAACCTAGGGTGTGTGGAATTTCCCGTAGATTCGTCTTCGCCGCCTTCGCTTCATTGTCTCCTAGGGTATGTCATTGATCATGGTTTTAGCGTTTCGTCTAGCTATCGATCAACTCATGCCTTAGTTCATTCAAATCTCAATTTCACTAAAGTATAGTGTCAATTGTAAATCTCAGTTGGTAAATCATCTTTGAGGAGTGTGGTTTGACGCTTGAGTTGCTTTGATTAGTACGCTCACTTACCTCAGGTACCCTGGCTGAATTCATTCTATTTCTTATCTAGATGCTTGCTTCCATATGGGTTCTTACCTCTAGATTTTATATATGCTTATATATATCCTGTCTATTCTATCTAGCAACAGGCAGTGGCACTTAAACTCGGGGCAAAGCTCGCGAGTATGGATTGAGGCAAAGCCTCAGAAGGATCAATCCAATGTCTTGGCAAGCCCCTCTGTCAGCTTTAATTGTTCAGTGACTCTTTGCAGTTGGCAGTTGCTTGTGACAGAGATCAGTGGTTCTTGTGGCAGTGCTTGTGACAGTGGTTCTATACTTGTCAGTTGGGAAGTCGTTTCTCTGTCGATCAGTAATGGCTCGTGGTTCTCGTGCTCGTGCTAGTGGCTCAGGTGATGACACTCCTCCTCCTCCACGTCCTTCAAGGGACAAGGGCAAGAAGCAGATTGTTGAGAAGCCCAAGAAAAAGAAGCGAAAGCTTACAGAGACCGAGAAGGCTGAGGCAGTGGCAGATGCAGCAGACCGTGCAAAGCGAGGTGGTCACCGAGGTTCTGTTAGACTTGGCACCCCTCCGGGGGAGTTACCGTCTACTCCTCCTACTCAGTCACAGATAGAGGAAGCTCCAGAGGAGCAAGAGCTTGTCACAGAAGCTCTTGGTACACCGTTGGCACCCCTTTCCTAGGGCGAGTTACTCGTTCTCAGGCAGCTCAGTCACCTCAGAGTGCCTCAGTAGCTCCTACGGCAGCCTCAGCTTCAGTGCATCTTGATTTGAGGAACCTCACAGCAAAGCAGGTGAAAAAGCTTCGTTTTGTGGCACTTGAGAAGTGGTGCCCTGATCAGCGTGACCCCAGAGCTTCACCGGGATGGCACACACCTCTCATGGAGGATTTCTACAGAGCAGCTCAGCTTTCTAGCATTCAGATCAGACCTCACAGAGTTTGCTCCTTGGAGAGCATTGTTGAGTTGGCTGGAGAGGAAATTCGACCCTTTATCACGTATCTTCCGGGACTCGCTGATCTTCTTTGTCGTTCCGGGAATTACATTGAGAGATGGGTCACGCTTCAGTATGGGTTGATCCTCTTCATAACTTTATACAGTATACCTTCAGAGGAGAGCGCTACAGGCTTTATATGACTCGGCTCAGAGAGATTCTTCACCTCACTCAGACAGCCGGAGAGCTCAACCTTCACTATGATTGCTACAAAGGAGTCTCTGTGCCTCGCCGAGCTCGAGGTGGACGTACTTTGACAGTTCAGGAGGTTGCTCCTCTCTTCAAGCCACCTTTCACAGAGGGTTCTCGTCGTACCTCGGCAGAGATCCGTCCTACCGTTCACCGTCTGAACGACGTTCTCCGGCGTACCTTGCTGCCTCGCACTGGTTACAAGGAGGGTTTGACTAACATGCAGCAGCTTCTACTTCAGGCCCTTTATCTCAGACACCGTTCGACATAGCAGATTTTCTAGTGTCAGAGATTGAGGATGTGATCGCTGATGGTATGAGGGCACGCCGTCAGTTTTCATATGCCCATTGGATCTCTTCTATCATAGCTATCGAGCTTGTGGGAGCCAACCCCAGACTCTGTGACTTGCTGGATCAGTCACCGACTTCCTTCCCAGCATACAGAGTTCTAGGTTCCTTTGACAGCCGGTTCGGGAACCGGATGCTACGCCTTGTCAGGCAGCGGACTGCTCCAGCCGACAGAGATGATATGGATGCCCAGGATGAGGCCATCAGAAATATTGAGCAGCAGGAGCTTCATGACTTAGAGACTGGAGAGGCAGAGGGTGACTATGCTGACACTTCTTCCGACAGCTCAGACGCCGATTTCCAGCCAGTTCCTCCTTTGCCCCCACGGGCTCACGACACTGAGGCTGGCGGCTCTGGCTCAGCTACAGAGACTATGATTCTGAAGATACTTGATCGTCTCAATGAGCAGCAGAGTTCCTTAGTCACTGCAGTCACTCAGGTCCAGCAGAGACAGGATGAGATTCAGAGGCAGTCTGAGGAGCGACACTTTGAGATGCAGCGACAGATGCTCGCTATGCAGTTAGAGTCCCAGCGCCTGCAGCTACAGTCTCATCAGATCCAGCAGCAGAACATGGCCTTTATGGCCCATATGATGCAATGGAGTGGTGCTCCTCCTCTTGAGTTTCTGGGTGCACCTCAGATCCAGATGATGAGTCAATCTCAGCCCTCTCAGTCAGTTGGTCAGATAACAGCACCACAGTAGTCAGTTGGCCCTTCAGTGGCCCCTCCCAGTTCAGCCGGACAGACCGTCACTCCCACCCCAGCCATAGTCTAGTGGACTTCAGGGTGCCGGAATGACCACCCCGTTCCAGTCCCCGGTGACTCAGGTCACTCAGTGGTTGGACACCTTAGGCCCGACTCAGCAGTTCATCCCTCTCACTACCGGTTTCACGCCGATGTCTGCTACGATGGGTGCTACTGCCAAAGATCTCTTAGCGTCGTTCAGCAACATCACAGGGCAGTCGTCCCCCACTGGTCAGCAGATAGTAGCAGAGATTGAAGCAGAACTTGTTACACCGACAGCTGGTCAGCACCATTCTTCAGTTGCTTCCTCAGAGGCTACACACGACAGTCGGGCTCCAGCCGTATCCACTCCACCCACAGCTGTTGTTGCTACCGATGCCACTCTTGTTACTACGACTCCAGTACAGCCTCCGGTTATTCAGACTCCAGTCGAGTCCGTGCATGAGGCCCAACCGGACACCGCAGCTCCAGAGGCTCCAGCAGAGACAGTGGCACCGGATTCTGCTCCTACTCCTACCCCAGCTACAGCTCCAGCGTCTTCGACAGCAGAGATAGCCGGCACGTCAGCTCCTGTCCCCCAGACCGCTCCACTTCCAGCGACAGACACTCAGGGGGAGGATTCAGATGATGAGACCTACTTGTCAGAGTTCAGGGTGCTTGACCGCTCCGCGGCTGCTTCCACTCCGCCTCCAAACGCTTAGTTTGGTGCTTCGACGCCAAAGGGGGAGAGGGAGAGTCGAGTAGATGGGCTAGCTTTAGGGGGAGCTAGTAGGATTCGTTCTTTTGATGTGTATTTACTCTATCGCATCATGCATCACGTTTACCGTCTTTATGCATTGTATGATATGTGTGTGATGGTTGAAACTTGATGGTTGTGTGACATGTGTGGACCTTTACTTATATATATCATGTCACTTGGTTATGCTCTATTGCTTCCGCGCTATTCTCTAATCTTTTGGCTATAGCATATCCTTTGAAATCAAGTACTATGCTCAATTCATATCTATTGTGCTTGTCATGGCTTGAATGGTTAGGCATGTTTTTTGTCTTTCTTATCACTAACCCATGCCTATCTCATGTCAAGTCATGTTTTCTCTTATCAAAATTCACTCATTATTATCTACTCGAGCTTGTATTGTCATCAATCACCTAAAAGGGGGAGATTGAAGAATCATGAACCCTTGTGTTTAGGCGATTAACCACAATGCTAGGTCACTATGACTAACGTGTGTTTTGCAGAGGCAAAGTCATTTGTGTTAGGTCATTAGTGATACAATTTGAATGGGATTAATGGATATTCATGCCCCCAAGATGGAAATCATTTCGGTTTCAAAGGATGTTGATTCAAGGTGAAGACTAGGCTAGTCCTTAGTGCCATAAGGTTGAGAAGGGCACTAAGTATAGCTAGGTCTTTGTTTTTCCTTTGACCGTACTATAAAGGGGGTTATGAGGTTAGTAGCTTGACCTAGGAGAGTTTGGGAAAGTTGGTGTGTGCACACCTGTCACAACTAGTCCTAGAGACCTTGCTATCATCCCTTGGTATGCCTTAAGTTGGTAGGAGCAAAACCCCTAGAAAAGACTTAGTGAAAATAGTTGAAACAGGGGGAGAAAGAGACTCCAGACTAGTCTGCCAAGTAGGCGTCGGACCAAGGAGAGTGGTCCGACGGTCCCTGACTTAGGCAAAATTTTCAGAGACAAAGCTCTGGACCACCTGTCTGGAAGAGCACCGGACCTTAGGCAAGTGGTCCGGTGGCCTCTGTCAGTGAAAGTCTGTCCTGGGAGTGAGCTCCGGACTAGTCCGATGGAGGGTCTGACGGGTAGTCCGACGCTCACAGGCAGAACTATGATCCAACTCAGTGAGCTCCCTGGCTTCGGACCTGCGCGTCGGACCAGGGCTCCAGACCAAGGAGAGTGGTCCGGAGGTTCGAAGAAGAGAAAGTGTTTTCACTCAGTGAGCACCCTGGCTCCGGACCAATGCGTCGGACCAGGGCGTCGGACTAAGGAAAGTGGTCCGACGGTGTCTGTTTCGCAGCAGAGAGTGAGCTCCGGACCAGGCTTCTTGGTCCGGTGGTGTTAGCTCCGGACTAGTCCGGTGGCTTCGCAGAGAAGAGAAAAGGCAGAAAACGGCTAGTTTTGGAGGTGGGGACTATTTATAGTTGCCCCCTTCGTCCTTAGGACCTCTCTTGGCCATTGTTTCAGCTGGTTACACCTTGAGAGAATCCTTGGAGAGCCAAGTGCTTAGTGAGGGAGAGATTTGAGAGAGTTCATCTTGTTCTTTCCTCCTAGAGTGATTAGGAGTGACTTGTGTGCATCCATCCACCTTCCTAGCCTTGAGTTGGTCAAGTGAAGGTCTTGTGCTTGTTACTCTTGGTGTTTGACAACACCTAGACGGTTTGGTGGTGTTCGGAGGAAGTGATCGCCGGAAGATTGTCGGCGGCTCTTCTCCAAGCTTCTGTGATCGGTTGTGGGCGATTCACCGAGCCGGAGTGGCGAAGAATCAGCCCGTAGAGAGCACTCTACCCTTGCGTGGGTAGAGGGGGAGCGATACCTTGTGAGGTGCTCCAACGAGGACTAGGGGGGTGTGTCGACACCTCGATACCTCGGGAAAGCATCGCTGCGTCAAACGAGAATTCCTTTTCCCTAGCTCTTTACATTTCAGCATTACATTCCGTCTTGTTCTTTCCGTTGCTACTAGAATTGCTTAGGGTGTCTTTCAATTCCATGAACTGCTACCGTCTTTTAACTAGGACACACGATCGGTAGGCACTAGGGGTGATTGACATTTGATAGGTTTTCATATTTGCTTTAGAAATTTAAAACAAGCTCAATTCACCCTCCCTCTTGGACATCTTGATCCTTTCCAATTGCTTGACTGGATGGAGGGGTTTTTTTTTTCAAAATGAAAGCTATACATAAAACTCAAGGAGAAGATTTTGTTGTTTGTTTGCTTCTCTGAACTTTCTAGGACTGCCATGGGCTGATCCGTGGCCCATTATCATCTCAGTCAGCGCCCAGCGGAAGAGGGATTGGGCTTCCAAGTCCTGAAGGCCCTTGCCACGCTCTCCACGTGCTTTACACACGCCGCCTACATCTTCTTCTTCACCATCTACGGCTGGGGTGGTACAGCACCTGCACCTCGACGTCCGAATATTTTCTACCATATGTTCCCTTATTTTCAAAGTCATTGCCAGATGCTGTGAAACAGTAATCTGACGTTCTCAGCACCGCTCATTCTCTGCTGATGTTTCGGAGCATGGTCTTCAGTCGCTGCAGCAGGCAGCATAGCTACTACTTGTATACATCTTTCTGATGGTGTTTTACTTTTGGACATCCTGTTGAGTACACTGATATGCCCTCACTTCATGGGGCTAGCTGTTTCATTTAACTTAGCAATTCTACTTGCCTTCATCTAATCATCTGTGTATGAAGTGGCATAGGCAAACTGCTTGTAGTACTCGACAGTGTATGCTATCACCATTTTGTGCAGCCCGAACCATGATTAATGACTAATATGCATGTTAATCTCCCTTCTTATACCTTCTCTTTACAGTGATTTGTCTTGCATTGTGACCTATTATGCACTCAAATATAATTTCTCTCCTGTGAATTATTTTCCTTTTTTAGCATTGTGGTCCTTGTGTGTAGTCAGATATTTATTTTTCTTCCTTGGGCATGGTAGTGGATGTATTACTGTGTGGAATATCTGGTTTATATGCTATGCTGTCTGAGTGCCAAATATATATAAAAAATCGATCCCACATCCAATTTGATACTAGATGTTCTGAACCGGTTCATATTGAATAAAATATACTCCCTTCATCCCAAATTGTAAGTCATTCCAAGAATCTTGGAGAGTCAAAGCATCTCAAGTTTGACCAAGAATTATAGACAAAATTATAAAAATTTATAACATTAAATAGGTATACTATGAAAATATAATTGATAACGAATCTAATGATATTTATTTGACATCATAAATATTATTATATTGTTATATAAGTTTGGTCAAACTTGAGAAACTTTGACTCTCCAAGATTCTTGGAATGACTTACAATTTGGGATGGAGGGAGTAGCTGCCAACAATATAGAACAAGGGAATGACGCCAGGGACGCCATCGTCGCTTGTCCAAGATGGACCGGGCTTTCGCCCATGGAAGACAGTGTTAGGGAACACGGCGCCCTCAGCAAGGGAAGCGGCGCCCACAGGCGTCACCGTCGCCAAGGCTTTCGCCCAAGGTCTCCCTAGCACAAGGTCAAGCCAAAGACCCAGGGCCATATATAGCATGCTGTCTCCGCCGCCGTCACTGGCCTGTCATCCCACATAAACCCTTACAGAGGGGAACCGACACGCCTGGCTGTACGCAGCAGCCACACAGCTGCATCGACTGCGCCAGCCCCTCCGGCTGGGCACACAAAACCGGCCTCACCTTCCCGCGCGCGTCACACCACCGCACGCCGAAGCCGTTGCCGGTCGTTGTCGCCGGCCTTGGCACTCGTGGCCAACGTTGCCATCCACCGCCGTGCGCACGTGCCCCGCCACCGTGGACGCCGCCGCCCCCAACCCAAAGGGCCCCGGATCCAGCCGTGAGGACGGACAACCCGGAGCCCCAGGCCTGCGCAACCTCCCCACCATGGCCGACACCACTAACGCCGCTCCCCGACCTCGGGGCACCGGATCCGGCCGCCCAAGCCATGGAGCAGCCCAGGCCAGCGCCGCCATGTGAGGAGGAAAGGGGACGACGGAGGGGGAAGAAGAGGGAGCCCGCCGCCACCACCACCACCCTGCACCTGCCCTAGGCATCTGGCCGGCGCCTCCGCAATCCTGGCTAGGCGGCCTCGCCGAGCCCCACGCGGCTCGGGCGAGGGGACGCTTGCCGACCTGCGACATCCCACGCCACCATGCCACCAGACGAGAGGAGGGGAGGGTGCCCCACCACCGCCATCCCGACCAGCCGCGCAGCCCTGCCAACGGTCTGCTCTGACGGCGGCTTAGCAAGAGAGGGGAGGGGGGGGGGGGCGGCGGCTAGAGTTGGCCGCCCGCGTGGGAGGCCCGAAACCTGTATGCAGTATTAACCAATTATCCTTTGTTTTTCCTTGAAACATTAATCAATTTATTTTGCCTGCTACATTCTTCAACAGTTTTGACATTATTCATGCTTGTTCAATATGTAACTTAGCATTTCTTAATGTAGTATAGGGCTATAGGCCATGTGATGTGGAAAAAATACCTTTCGATTTGAAGAAAAAGCTTATTTTACTTCGTTTGGTGCTTTCCATTTCCATGTGAAGATTCAAACATCCGAGTTTAACCAATTTCTAGATTATGATATTAGCACCAGGTGTCACTCCATTTGGATTTCAGATCATTTACAAGCTCAATAGGAATGTACATTTGAATTTAAATAAATTACAATACTTTAGGACTTGAAAACTTATTTTAATAATAATGGAATAACAACATGTCAGTTCCCAGTCACAAACTGACCAAACTTGTGGTAGTTATGCATAGATGAATATATCAACTATATATGTGTGCACAAACATAGGAAACACAAAACCGCCCTCAGCTATTAAAGAGCCGTGAGTTTCCAATCGCTGTCGAACTTCCGGTGCTGCAAAACATAGAACAATATAGTAAACTGTTATAGACGAAGACGAAAAGAACTTCTGGCCCTGTTTGAAATTGGAACAAAGTGACGGTACGTGTCTCCCTGGGAAAGCACTAGTACCTCTGAGATTGGCATTCGAGTTCTCACAGCCTCAACTTTTGACAAATCGAGATCTGCAACTGCAAATCCAGTGGAGAGCCGATCTGCACCCACATTTTTTTAATCAAGCAATTGCATCAATATATGTGTAGAAACAGTTGTTCCACAGGTTTTAGGACACTAGCACAAACATGCAGCATGTAATAAACGTCAATTGTATTCCACATCAAGCATTTCAATGTAAACAATATTGATGACTGATGCAGCATTAATAGATAACGAATGAGGCATTTAAGTAGTCAGATAAATCTTGAACAAAGAGATCTCAGTGAAGATACACAAAAGAATCCTAACTCAAAAAAAGTAAATAAAGACATGAAAAGGGTGTACCAGGAAGTCGAGCTACTACTGTTCCCCATGGGTCTATAATTATAGAATCACCATAGCTTTCTCTTTTTTCGTTGTGTTTTCCAGCTTGAGCAGCAGCAATAACCTATAAATAGTTTCGAGCACTGTACGTCATATTTTAAAATCACAACAGAAAATTGGTCCAGCATTTATTTTATCTCATGTTGCCAACAATATTGGGCAACATGAGATAAATTGATTTCCAAACGTGAAATGTGTGCCACATGTCAATGAGAAGATGAAGGGTTTGATTAACATACATAACATTGTGTCTCAATTGCACGAGCACGGAGGAGAATTTCCCAGTGTGCCTCCCCAGTTATCTTTGTGAATGCAGATGGTACTAGTAATACCTATGAGACAAAATTAAGACAGGATCACAAATATGCATCTGCTCTACACTTCCTATGATAGGAGGGCACATCCAATATAATCAATCATATTGATTGTGTGAAGTATATTAGAATGTGTAACCACCTGTGCTTGATGCTTAAAACGCAAAATTTGATAAAGCTCTGGGAATCTCAAATCATAGCAAACAGTAAGCCCTAAACGCCCAAAAGGGCTATCCACAGCAACAATAGTATCCCCTGATAAGAGAGAAAACATCATAAGAAACCACATATATGGAATCAATTAAAATTCAATATTACAACGGCAGTACTACAACATCCAAGACAGCACTATTTAACAGGACATTTCTTTTACCACAATATTAACATAATATACTCAAAAGTAAGTCAGAAAAAAGGAAGAATTATTATAAACAAACTGCTATATGCAGTTCTTGAGCATCAATTGGTACCTGAATGATTTTGGATTGTTATAAAGAGAAGATTTTTCTTAAAAAACACAGATGGACAGAAGCATAAAATTTATTTTCAATCGAACACACAAGAGAACTGTGTCATTTAGAAGCATAAATTTTATTACAAGAGTAAATTTGTATTTATGAGCCTGTTATGAATATATTGTATTCCCTTCGTTCCAAATTATAAGTCGCTTTGACTTTTTTGGTACATAGATGCTACGTACTCCCTTTGTCCGTGTATGTCGTTTTCGTTTCCCGATAAACAACTTTGACTAAATATATATTAAAAATTATCAATATTTATGGTACATAATTAGTATCATTTGATAAATATTTGAATCTAGTTTTTTAATAAATTTATTTGGAGATACAAATGTTAATCGAGTTAAAATTATCGGCACACAAATCGTGGCGACACATTTAGGGACGGAGGGAGTATCTAGACATACGTTATATCTAGATACATAGCAAAATTGATGTACCAAAAAAGTCAAAGTTACTTATAATTTAGAACAGATGGAGTACATTTTCATGGACTCATAACTCATTGCCTAAAAAAACTAACGTGTAAAATTCAAAGCAAATATTAACAGTTTTCGAACCAAAAATGATAAGTTTATATATATTAGAAACAGCAGATCAATCTCTGCAAGAAAACAGATATGTTTGGACTTAAATAATTACCTGCAGTTGTGAAACGACTTTCCTTGTACACCATATTGCCAGGTACATCAACATCAAACCTTTGCCACAAAAGATAAACGCACAAGGCGCAGTGTAGCAATGAGAAAGCAGTAAGAAGGAAAGAAAAGAAAATAAGAATTCAACAGAATATTCATGAATACACTTCTGTGCTAGGACTAGTATTGCTGAAATGTTTTCATGTCTTTGAGTTTATTGCTGTTAATGGTGTTTCCCTCATTCAAAAACAACCAGCTCATAGTGCTGAAATCATGTTTGCTCATTGGCACAGATGGAAAAGAAAAACAGATCTTTTTTCCATACTGGGATGAATTACAATTTTATTACGGAGCAAATGAAATGACTGCTCTGCGAGTATCAGTCATTACATCACATTTTACCCTCAGCAATACACAGCATTCCATCGACTACCGAGCTAGCAAGATGTACTATCAATGAAAATGATGATGCTGGAGGATCCCAAGGCCTCGAACTAGCCGCCACCAGACCAATAAAACAACTCAACTCTGAGTTCAACGACAACCAGGCTACACTGCCAGCAAAACTTCGGCCAATGATATAGGTATCACGCTGGATATTCTCCAACTCTTTGGGGATGCATCGGGTTGAGAACAAATGTTCAGAAAAGCAATGGCTTCCCCATCCAATGTTCAGAGGCAGATAGAAATACCATACAGAATCATCTCCCTTGTCAACTATCAGACTTCCCTTGCAAGTATCTAGGAATCCCGCTTTCTTTGCGAAAATTAACAAAGCAGCAGGTTCAGCCTATCATTGATCGGATTGCTGATTGTCTCCCAGGCTGGAAAGCAGATTTACTCACAAAGGCTGGGAGAAGAATTTTGGTTCAGTGTGTGCTCACCTCTATGTTGGTGTACTTAGCTATGGCAATGGATCTTCCTCCCTGGGCCCTTAAAGCTATTGATAAAATTAGAAGAGGTTTCCTTTGGAGAGGAAGAAAGGACGCGAAAGGAGGACACTGCCTATTGGCCTGGCCTAAAGTTACTCGGACAACTGAACTCGGAGGCCTTGGCATTTCCCATCTACAGCAGCTAGGATGGGCTCTCCGGATGCGATGGTTGTGGCTGCAGAAAACCGAACCTGACAGGCCTTGGGCGGCTTTCCAAATTCAAGTGCATCCTGCAGTCAAAGCTTTCTTTAGGGTGGCCATTGTCTCGGAGGTCGGCAATGGAAAAAACACAATTTTTTGGACTGACAGGTGGTTGAATGGCCAGAGCCTAGACCAATTAGTGCCTAATCTTTTTGGTTCAGTCAACAACAGAGCAAGGAAAAGAACTGTATGTGAAGCCCTTTCTGAGTTGAAATGGGTGCAGGGCATACGGGGTGCCATTACAGTACCCATGTTGACAGATTTTTTAAAATTGTGGGGTCTTATCTCGGATTTTACTTTGCAACCTGAAGTTGATGATACTCATATTTGGCAATTCTCTAGTTCAGGAACGTACTCTGCTAAATCTGCATATGATGGATTTTTTATTGGGGTTGTACAGTTTGGGCATTGGGAGAGAATTTGGAAGAGCTGGGCACCAGGAAAATGCAAGTTCTTCATGTGGTTAGTGGCACACAATAGGTGTTGGACTGCTGATCGGCTTGTTAAAAGAGGTCTACCCCATCCTGAACGATGCCGTGTTTTTGTGATCAAGCTGAGGAAAGGATTGATCACCTATTGGTCTCATGTGTCTTCTCAAGGCAAGTATGGTAAAACATTTTGCATAAGGTCGGCCTGCAGCATCTCTCCCCCCAACCTGACAACAATTCCTTTGATGCATGGTGGGCAAGCACAAATTCTGATATTGATGTTCAGATTAAAAAAGGTCTCAATTCCATCATTATTCTAGGAGCTTGGTCTATTTGGAAGCACCGTAATCGCTGTGTGTTTGATGGGTTTCAACCGAACCTTAATAGTGTTATGGTTTCAGTAAAAGATGAGCTTCTCCTGTGGAATTTGGCCGGAGCTCGGGAATTTCTAATCTCCTTGCTCTAGAGCCAGTCAATGCATGAGTCCTCTCTCTAGTAGGTCTTGGGTCAAGTTTATAAACTGTGAGAGAGACACATCATTGATGTAAAAGGGTGTGTGTATGTGTGTGGTTGTACGGGGTTTCTAAACCCACTCCTTTTTTCTTCTTAATATAATGATGCGCAGCTCTCCTGCGTATTCGAGAAAAAAAAACACTGCCAGCAAAAGCCACTACAAATCATAAAGATGTAATGTAAATAGGTGATCAAGGTTGTTAACAAAATATGCACGGGTTTTCTGTGGTTCGGGTGTGACAAGGTTAACGGAGGCATGGTCTCTTAGGAGAAGATATTGTTATGAACGTTAGTTCATATGGGAGATAAGGGGATAATTAGGCCTTATGCTTTGCCAAGAGCTTGAGAGATTGAGGGGGACTCGGTTTGTTTCTTCATAATTCATTGCTTGATTTCTATTGTGCCTCATGAGCTGATTATAAAGGGTACATAAGACTAACACCTCTTGTGCCTAGACAATATGGTACTATTCCTATTTCCTCTAATATAGATAAATAACTAAGAGAGACACTAATTAACACTAATGGGCTTAAGGCCCAACTAGGACAACCGCGCCTGCCAGCCTGTTGGCTGCCCATGACAGATATAACGGCCACTTCAGTTTTTTCCCTTTGCATCAGATGGCTGTCGCTTGAGAAAACAGATCCTTCCCTCCCATGGCCTTGGTTGCCCATTCAAGTTCCTCACAATGGTTGAGTTCTGTTTAGTATGACTGGAATCAATTTTGGCAATGGACATACTACCTTATTCTGGTCTGATAGATGACTAGACAGGAAGGCAAACCTTGAGTTGGCTCCTAATCTCCCCCAAAATAGTTCCCAAAAGGGCCATAAGTGTTGCACAGTGTCTCAAGGTTTGGCGAATCGCAGCGGGCTTTCAGATATCAAGGGAGCCCTTTTGGTACAGGTCCTAAGAGAGTCTATTCTGATTTGGGATTTGGTGGATGGTTTGGAGTTGCAGCAATGAGCGGCTGATCAACATCATTGGAAATTCACGAGGTCTAGAAATTGTTGCAGCAAACCTGCCTATAATATAATGCTTTTTTATGGGTACAAATCAGTTTGCACCTTGTACAAAAATTTACTTGGGCTCCACTACACTGCAAGTCCTTCATGTGCTTGCTGTTAAATTGGTGTTAAGTGTGGATCAATCAACTTGCCAAGATAGGGCTTCCACATCCTGCTGCCTGCTCACTTTGTGATCAAGCTGAGCATGCAATCCAGCAAATACTAGTTTCTTACGTTTTTGTGCGGCGGGTATGGTTCACAATTCTCCAAACTTTGAGTCTGATTGCCATCTCACCACAGCGCAACAAAAGGATGTTGCCCACTTGCTGGTGTCATGTCAAGTTGGTTCCCAAAGAAATTAGAAAAGGGTCTCAATTCTCTCATCATTCTAGTGGCCTGGGAGATTTGGAAACACCAGAATGTGTGTGTCTTCAATGGTGACTCAAAGTTCTATAAATCTTCGGCTATAGCTGCATGGATATAGCGACTGGACAACAAGAAGGCTAGGCTATTTCAATTTTGCCATTATGTGATGTTTGGCGCTAATAGCCGTGATAAACGGCCGAAATCAGCTAAATAGGCAGTAAGCTCATGCCGCTAAACAGCTGAATGACAGGGCAGAACTCTGTGCGGGGCCCAAAACAGCCTTATATGATGAGCTGAATAACCCTAGCAATTGGCTAGTCCCAATCCCATTCTCAGACTCATAGCATCAGCGGCGGCGGTGGCGGTGGTAGCTACTGCGACTCTGTGCGGCAGCTGAAAGCTTACGACATGCAGCGGCAGCTCCAATAAGCGATTCGGCAGCAACGGTGGTTCCAGCTGCTAGCGATGGCGCAGTTGTGTGAGTTGCAGACTCGCAGGGCCAGACGCGCCGGCTCCAGCATGCTGGCTATCCATTTGCTGGCAATTACTCATCAGCTCCAGTGAGCAGGTCCCACCTTTCGAGTAGCAAGACATCTCTAAGCTGCTCCTCACACTCATTATCTTCTTTCCGCTTAGGCAGGTTTCATATTTCTGGTTAGTTTTCGTGCATAAATCACTTACTTCTGCTATGTTTTTTTCCAAATCCGCTAAGTTAGCTAGCGGCGGCTATAGCTGGCTATAGGCCTATAGCCTATTTATAGCTGATAAAAAATCCACCTCTAAACAGCTTAGCCGGAGATTTAGAACATTGATGGTAAGAGGATGAATGTAACACTGGTGTATGATGCACAGCACTCCATTTTTGAGAAAAAAAAGATGCAATGTAAAGTTCAGAGACTTTGTACAGTAGAGAAACACAAGTGATTTAAGCTTCAGCTATTTGCAAATACTCCTAAAAGCATGTTTTGGCCAAAGATGCAAAAGCTGAAGAACTTACAAATGTATTTTTCGATATGAGCTCCTAACTTTTCCAGTATCATCAATTAATACATGAGTATTGTACTGGTGAGAATCATCAGCTCCCTTTTCTTGAAACCCTCCAAGAGATAGCCACATGCTTGATTCTCTGCCAAGTGAATTCTCATAAGTCAAACACAAATTTCAATTGTAGAAATCTGTATGTATCAAAAAAATGTAATGACTACCAAAGACATAGTTAAAGGAAAGTGTAACATTGGTAAATCTTAAATGTGCTTGTGTGCACACATATGAGCTAAAATATGTCTTTGTAAGCTAACAGATGAACACAGGAGCATACCATGTACAAATTAAAATATATATATACTTATGTGAGATGAGAAAAGAACAAGATGGACAACAAGAACATAGATTCCCTGAATACAGGAGCATTTTGGGAAATTAAATGATATAAATTATAGCCTATACACACTGAGATGGCACAGGTGTGAAATATTAAAAGAGAAGTCACAATTTGTTCTCACTAACTTTGCAAGGGAGCAATATCTCTGCATTATTGGTCCATCTAATGGTTCAGCTAGCTTAACAGACTCGCCATCCTTGGATCCAATGAATGAGAAGACCTCAGGGAAGCAAAGAAATTTCACTCCAGAAGCAGCAGCTTCCTAAATAATATATATAAGCTTCCATGTTAGTCTACTCAGCATTATTCATAAAGAAAAACTGGAGCAATAGAAGACACAACTTAGAAAACCATATTACAAAGCCAGTAAGGTATAAATATGGGCAGTACAATGAGGCTACTGACATCCTAACTACTAAGAACTGTCAGTTTATTGCCGACAGTTCTGTCAATATCAGATAGACAACATTGTGTATATCTCCATCTTTTGCAGGTTGATTAGGTGTCCATCTACCACCAAGGAAAGCTGGTTGCAACCCGCTGTTGAACTATGACAATCAGCTTATCTTCGAACACCATACATGTGTGCTCACTCAAACTATGGTTGACACAGTACAAGCATCCTCTAATCTGCAAGATTCATCGACAATTACTCTTCTTTGCGTTCGTGTTTGCGTGAAATTTGGGGAAAATTTGCACATACCATATGGGAGTATTGAATGTAGTATTCATTTATCCTCTTTCATTACAGGATGTATCAGTGATAAACAAATTGCATTTCCGTCATCACAATCCCCGCCATCCAAAATACAAAAACTGCTCCGTTAACACAAACAAATGAACAACCAGATGCTGCTCTGCCTCATCACAAAGCTACTTAATCATCAGTTGTAGACCACACCCACCGGTAGAGCTAGTAGGCCATCCTGGGCTGCGCCCGCCTGAACTTGTAGAAACTCAGACAGTAGCCCAGGTGCATAGGTGAAATTATAGTTTGATGTAAGCACATCAAGCATCATAATCTCGGTGCACCCTTTCATTTTCTTCACCACCATGGCTGTGTCCCGCAAGGTGATCATAGCTGTTAGTCTACTACTCCCTCTGTCCTAAAATAAGTCTCCATTTTGCATTTTGAGGTGTCAAACATTCTCAACATTAACCAAATATATACCAAAAAATACTAATATTTGCCATACCAAATAACCATCATTATATTAAATCATGTCATATTTCTCGTAGTAAAAATATTTGGAGATATAAATATTGATATTATTTTATTAAAAAAAACTAGTTACGAAATGCAAAATGTAGACTTATTTTGGGTTGGACGGAGTATACATCTCTCAATGCAGCTTGCACTCGCTGACCGTCGTAAGATTTGGATGCAAGCTCTGCCACTGACCAGTGACCACACCTACTATGCCCGGGACGGCGCCGCGGCGGCGGCCTATCTAGGGTCTAGGAGAGGGGACGAGGAGACTAGAGGAGGGCTTGCCTTGGTGAGGCGGGAGCAGGTGGCGTAGTTGGCGTCGACGTCCCCGACGGAGGTCATCTGTACCACGCCCACCCTCGCCGGCGAGGCCCCTGTGGTCGAGCTCGCGCCTGCGGCAGCGGAAGAGGCCATGGCGCGGCCGATGCGGACGCGGAATCGGAATCTCACCGCGGTGGCGGCGGTGGTAGCGGCTATTGGGAGAGAGGCCGCGAGGGAGGCCAGGGCCATGCGGCAGCGACCACGACTTCCGGCCGGGCCTACGCCACGTGCGCGGGTACACTCGACCGGGTGCGCGTACCGGCGGTGGCGGAGTTCACACGTGGATCCTTCCGGCCGTTGGATCAGATGGGTATCCTCTTCTCGCCACCGTTGGATGTGACTGTCCTATGTTACCCGTCTTTTTTCCATTTCCCTACCACAAGTTTAACTTAATTTACACAAATTCTGCTGAATATTGTTTGAGTGAAAATTAAGTAATTTCTACATCAACCTATGTCAACACATTCGGATTGAAATAAATATAAGTATTTATTATTTTTCCACTCCAATTCATATAGATTGTGGTAGCTTGAAACAGTCAAACAAGCTAAGGTTTTGTTTCACTGTACTAATTTACTCTGTATGTGTGTTGAGATGTTTTCTAGGTAGATTGATGAGAAACTAGTTACTTACTTTTTTTTACTCTAGTTCACTAGATAAAAGTGCATCAAAATAGGTCTAAATTAAATTATATCTTGTCCCCTCTATCCCCTTCAGAGAGATTAACTGAACAATGGCTTAGGTCTTATTTGCATACCCATATACATGGATTGAGTCAGATATATCGACATTCAAATAAAATCTTGGACTGTTTTTTATGAAAGCTAATAATGTTTTATCAAAAATTGATATACCCATTATAACATTTAGCTGGCATTTGGTTCTACGTCAAATTTTGAGGTGTCTTGAAAAAATTCACCCCTGCAACTCGAGAAAAAGGTTGTATAAAAATAACTAAAGACAAAAAATGGATAACTGACCGGTGAGCTACATGTCCACCTTCCACGTCCAACAAAAAATCAGACTCCTTTACCCTCTATAATATTCTAAGGTACCTTAACTAGCATTTTTTTTTCATTTGATTACTAATCCACATAAGCATCTCAAACTACATCTTATAATTTAAATCACAGAGAGTATCTATTATATGACATACAATTAAACATTTTTTTATAAAAAGCATTTTTATTTGAAAACAAGGAATGTAAGAAAACATAACTTTGTGGAACATATTTGGACCCATTAGGCAACTAGAAATGTTTCGGATTTTTCTGAGAATCGGTAGAATCACTACTAAATGGGTTAGATGAGAAACGTTTGACTCGAGATCAATAGAACTGTTTCTCGTTTTTATGCCTAGCAAGGTGAACTACCCATTAGCTAGTTTGGCATGATTTTGATTCCTGACCCCTTCTCTATTAGCCACCGTAATCAGATTTGCCTAGTCTTTCTTTTGCTTGGCCACCGCCTCGTCAAATGAATATATATCTTGTTTTTTCATAAAAGTCTGACCAAATATATAAAATGGATAGTAAAATTTATGATACATGATAATACTTATTATAAGTCATAAAATACTTTTTAAAATATAAATAAATTTATCAAACTAGAACAATTAGGCTCTTCAAAAGGCTAGATGTCTATTTTTTGGGAGGGAGTACGTAAAATGGCAACTAGCCACAAAATTGCCGAGTTTTGCCCTGTTTCAAATTGTGACGCCCGCCCGCCCGAAAGGCCTCTAAAACCCCAACCGTCGACCAAGTTCACTCCTTGCCTGTCGCCTCACCCCTCGCTCCCCACGCCGCCGGGGCAGGGCCAAGACCCAAGATCCAGCCATCCAGGGCACGCGCCGTCCCGCTGTCAACACGCCTCCCCTTGTCGTCGTCCTCCTCCAGCGTGCTGCTTGTGGGGGGTGCAGACGGGTGACCCATCCGGACCTGATTGATTTCCTCGTTTTGTTCTACTGGTACGGAAGTCCTTCGGCAACCTTTCTTGGATAGATTGTCCGTCCTTTTTTCTGCAATACATTCCCTTGTTCGCTGTGGGGGCGTAAATCCGAATCTTGAGTTCTTTCTTATCTCGTTCCCAATCGGCGTACGGCTCATCACAGATGCTGTTGATTGCGTGATACCAGTTGGGGTACTTCTAGTACCAGCTCATTTCCCCCAAATAATCTTGAGGATTAATATTAAATCAACCCCCTTTTTAGAGTTAGGTTTTGTGACATGAAAGATATGGGCTTTCATTTCTCATTGAAACAATAAATTTCTCT
The DNA here is from genome assembly GCA_022036555.1 of Microstegium vimineum. Lineage (NCBI taxonomy): Eukaryota > Viridiplantae > Streptophyta > Magnoliopsida > Poales > Poaceae > Microstegium > Microstegium vimineum. Next base: position 30,103,788 of record CM039129.1, on the reverse strand, counting down.
TTATCAACTTGATCTAATTAGATGTTGCATGGGCAAGTAAACTTTAGCTGTGTGGCGATTGTATTCCCCTCTGCATTGTCTTCTCAGACTCTTGGAAACGAAAAGAATAGAAACCTTTCATGAACAAGCAGGGACGAAGCCAGGAAAAAATTTAGGACGGGCTGAACAAAAATCTACAGCGACATAACTATACAAATAGACAAATTTTCTTGGTTCGAAAGCATTGTAATATTGAAAACGTTAATTAATAATGAAATTAACAATAGGAAAATGAAGGTAGGGCTCTAGGGGGCTCTACTTACCGGAAGGCAGTAGGGGGGGCTGGAGCCCTTGCCGCCCGGCCGCTGGCTCCGTCACTGTGAACAAGTAAGCATTGTTGTGCCAAGAACACCTGTAATTTTTGGGTATGAGAGGGGTTCTTTTTTTGCCATAAAAGGAAACATGGCCTGTTTTCACGTTTTGATCCTAGTTCATGTTGGTTCTGCAACCGTGCAATCTTAATTTGTTACTTTTTAATTTTGAGCTGTGACGTAACCAAGTAATTTGTTGGGATAATGTATTAATGTGGCAGAAGGAATTTGTCAAAGTGCTCATGTGATTTTTATGCTCTAAGATAATTTATTGTTTTTCGACTTGTGTTCTCATGCCTTCAAATAGTTTAAGTTCAACCTTTGCATTTGAGAGTAACAATGTCTTGTCAGCTTGCCAAAAAAACTGATCTTTTATGTTAGCCTTGCATTTCCGTTTGTTTATCTCACAGTGCTGCACAATTCCTAATGTATTTCGTAGTCTAATTTAGTTGTCCAGCCTGAAACTCGTTTTCACATTATTCCTGTCTTTATCCCTCAGTGCACATAGCCATAAAGTCACCATCTTATCAACAATTTCAGGTTTACATGGCTGCAAGAAAGGAAAGGCCTTTGCCTAGTGCTTGGCAAGCAACCAATGCCAGAATAACAAGATCTCAGGCTGCTGCAAACGGTACAAGATCTGGGCTGGCTCCTTCTGTACCACTACCTCTGAAAACCGAGCATAAACATGCAGCGAAAGGAAAGAAAAGGGAAGCTTCAGATGAAAATGCTTCTGCTGATGCTGGAGCTTCAGCTCCTCAGCCTAAAAGGCACATAGTTCTCAAGAATGTAACTAACATAAGCTGTGCTAAAACTTCCAAAAGGTGCACTGCTGTGACTGGGCTGAAGGTATCATGAAGTTCAACGCATTACTACTTTAACCTATAATGATTTTTCAATTACATTTTGCCAACCATTGTCAATAGAATAATAAGTAGTTCCTTTGCTCCAGTTGGGTCCCTCCCAGAAGTTTGGACAGAGCATAAACAAGAAATGCACAAACAAGATTCCAAAGCTTCTCCCTCTGGCTGTTGGGGGGAGTTCACTTGTGAATGATTCTAATAGTGCTGAAGAAACACAAAAGGTAGACCTTTTGGCACAGAAAGAGAAGCAGATTGTTTTTTTTAAGGGGCTCAGCTATTACAGAATACTGAACGAAACAAAGACGGTGCTTGTGATGAGACATTTGGTCAGGAAAGAAATGCCAGGAATATACTCAAAACTGCTGCCTTAAAGGCTGGTTAGTCCAGTCGCATCTCCCCCCCCCCCCCCCCCCCCCCCCCCCCAGCATTGAACATCTTGACTTCTGGTAGTTAAAGTTTATTATAGATGATAGAATAATGCACATCCCGGAATCTACATCTTAAAATGTATGTAACCACAGATAAAATTAGTTAGAGGTAACAAGCACAGCTAATTCCACAAAAATGCTTTGGGCTACTATTGGCTTGTCATGTTATCCTGAGTTGCTTACTGGTCTGCATCTTCTCTGAGCAGACTCTTGATTATCATTTGGCCATTCTTGAGTCATGGATCATAGAAACAACAAAACTGTGACTGTAATAAATTTGTGTTTACCCAACTGATTCTGAGATATTTGAGGATCTCCATATTAAGTGGGCACAATAGCTAAAGAATCTGTATTTTGTTACAGGGATTTCTAATGGTTTAAACATTGTAGACATTGACAAAAATAATGCTGATCCTCAGATGTGTGTTACCTACGTTGCAGAGATATACAGAAATCTAATGGCCTCAGAGGTATGTTAATGTTTTTGGGTAAAATAGAATCTTTCTTACTGTTGTTTGGCAGACTGTTGGTTCCCTCACATAGTCACATTTCACAAGTCTTGATCTAGGGGACAGGCGTTATGTTCAGAGTACTTGTGCTTCATCTGTGTGCTGCTTTTGATATATTATTCTTGATTGAATGCATTCAGACTCTGTTTTGTGCTTGTCTTATGCCCAGCTTATAAGAAGACCTAGGTCAAACTACATGGAGACTTTGCAACAGGACATCACAGCTGGCAAGCGAGGTGTTCTAATTGATTGGCTTGTCGAGGTTTGTATGGATTGCTGTTGAGGAAGTTTATGCTTGCATTTCTACGATTTTAGGCTAATATCGGGCCACTAATCATTGGTATCTCTATGCACGATGTCATTGAATGGCCCGATATTGACATTGTTGAGTGCTCGCGTAAAAAGTATCTAGTTATATGTGAGTGCTACATACTGCATCTATGAAAGTACTTTCCTCTCTGTCCATATGTATCATAGTCATCTGATGTCAGTGAAGAGAAATTTATGAGATAATTGAACCATTTGATGATGACTGACTCATCCTTTGTTCTTTCAACACATAACTTGGTGTGGTCACTGTATAATGACTTCTGTCTTCAGCATTTGAATCATACTATGCATTTCGTTCATGCTTTCAAGGCATCTGCCTTTTCATTTTCACATGATAATTTTCCGTCATACACATTTGAACCTTTTCCTCTCATGACTTCTCATCTTATGAAGTTTTATGCATCATTCTCAATGCAGGTTTCTGAGGAATATAAGCTTTTGGCAGATACACTTTACCTTACAGTATATCTTATTGACCAATTTCTTTCTCAGAACTGTATTCAAACAAAGGAACTACAACTTCTTGGGATAACTAGTATGCTGATTGCCTCGTAAGTTTTAGATTTTGATACTCAACATTGAGAAACTTTGTCGTTGCCCAGTCGATAGGAGAATGTATCATACCAAAAATGTGGTTTGCTTATAGCTGATGAGGCATCCTATTCTATAGAAAGCACCAAAGAGTTAAAAATAAATGACTCTGCAAGTTTTATGTGGTTATTTTTATTTGTGCCTTGGCGCCATTGATTGCTGTGTCACTGGTAATAATGTAAGTTTTTTTTTCTTTTTCTTTTGCAGGAAATATGAAGAGTATTCTGCTCCTAGCGCTGAAGAATTTTGTAACATAACGGATTGTACATATGCAAAGGCTGAGGTATTTGTTTCTCTTGCAGTCTGAGAGATTGCTAAATTGATATGTAAAGAACCCTTGAACTCCACAGCTGACATCTCCTGATTCCACAGGTTCTGAAATTGGAACAACAAGTGCTTAATGACCTGGGCTTTCATTTATCTGTTCCAACAACAAACACATTTCTCAGGTCACTCTCGGTGGCCACATACATGTTGATGTATACTACTTTTTTCCACGCAAAATTGTTTGTTCATTAACATTATTTCTCTTGTTTCCTTTAATTTTGATCAGGAGATTCCTTAGAGCAGCACAGGCTTCTTGTATAGTAAGATCAGTACCCGAACCTCATTGAGTCCTTTCACTTTATATGTATGTTCCTCAACACTAAGTTGCCAAACTACATTTCCAGGTTCCTTTGACCACTTTGAATTATTTGGCGAATTATCTTGCTGAGTTGACTTTAATCAGCTATGGTTTCCTGAAATTTCTTCCTTCAGTGGTGGCAGCATCTTCAGTTTTCCTTGCAAAATGGACACTTGACCAATCTCACCATCCTTGGGTTTGTATGAAAACACTGCATATATGTGTCTGTCATCTTTAAAATTTAAACTTATTTAACATTTAATCTGGGTTTCTGTTTTACAGAACCCTACTCTTGAGTACTACACCTCGTACAAAAGCTCCAATATTAGAACTTGCGTGTGGGCTCTACAGGAACTGCAGCACAACACCAGTAATTCCCCCCACAACACCATCCGTGAAAAGTATGGGCAGCAAAAGGTATGGAATCATGAATTTTCTGTTTGAATTCCTTGCACGCTACTTTAACGAAGCATATCAGAACACCAGCTTTCAAGTGAAATCGTGATTATCCTTCTTGTCTATGTGCAAGTCGTAGCATGTTGATTTTTGCAACCATGTAATGAACTTTTTGTTCCATTGCAGTTCGAGTGTGTTGCCAACCTGAGGTCACCGGAGTTGTTGCAGTCACTCTTCAACTGATGTGCCCCCCTGCTGATTCACAGCCATTTGCTGCATCAATTGTCAGCATAGAGCATACCCTTCTTAGATCTCCTTGCGTTGGCCCCCAAGCAGTTTCTGTTCCATTTCTGAACTTTCTTCAGTTTCAACCGGCGTAAAATTTGCTTGCATGTAAGCCATCACTGTGTGCAGGCTACTGCCCTGAGTTGATAGTTATAAGGTGGCATGTGTAAGATCCCACCACTGAAAACTTGTGCCAGGAAGAAAGCATTCCAAAGTGGGAAACGGCGGGAATAGATGTAATAAAACTGGATATGAATGCCTAATCCTCGCTAAGCTCAGGAAAGATGAAGGGGCAAAAGAAGTGACCAGCAATCTTGGTTGAGATATTTGAATGGGGAGAAACTGAGAGGTCAATAAAGGTGGTAAATCAAAATTTAAGCAATCAACAAATGGGCAGGGATAACACAAAAGGATACTGAAACATACCTTTAAAATGTTATATTTGGAAGTGTTTCCTTTGACATACGTTGTGTGAATTGTTTTGTAACATATAACATGCTAATGTGTAAATTTGTAACTCAAAACATGTTATACCTTTCTCTCTTGAAACATAGCACAGAACTAAATACATGTACACACACTAGCCGTATGAACCCGACGACGGATCATAAGATTAACAAGACGATCCATCCTATCCATCTATAGACACAGAAACAAACACTGCCGAAGCGTTTGGAGGCTACAAATTTTATGGTTTTATTAAAAATTATAGTGTTACTACAACTGTAGTCTTTTCCTAAAGATTTATAAATTTTATTATAAACCTCTTTTTTTACACATCTATAAGTATCGGTAGTTTTTCAATACAACATCCGAACAAGATCTTAGTGTTTGGTTCGTCATTTTGTAACGTAATTGGAGAACGGACGGTAAACGTGTTTGGTTCACTTACTCCGACCGTAATCGGGTACCGTCGCTATACAGTCCCATCCCGCTCCAGTTGGACCTATATCAGATTAGTATTACGATGCTGGCGATTCTCAAATGAAAAAGGGGGGGGGGGGGGGGGGGGGATATTAGGATACCAGGGCTTGTTCCTCGCTCCAGGCCAGCAGCCGCGCCGCCACATCCTCGTCTCCCCTCCTTGCCAGCTGCCGCTTCATCAGGCTATAGTAGCCGCGGCAGCATGCTGCTTGTGCCGCTACACGTGGGCGCAGTGATCGGCGTCTGCCCATCACGAGCCGCCTCAACGTGATGCTGTATCGCTGAATGTTGATACTACGGGTAATAATTATAGAGAAGACATGTTATGAAAATATAATTGATAACGAACTTAATAATATTTAGTTGACATCATAAATGTTACTATATTGACATAAAATTTTAGTCAAAGTTGAGATAGTTTGACTCTCCAAGATTTTTGGAACGTATTTGAGTTATAATTTGGGAAAGAGGGAGTACCTCTTTGTGCAATTAATTTTGATTGACATAAGGCTTGTTTCAATGAAGTTTCATGTGAGATTTCATACACATTAAATATGGTGCCACGTCATAAAAAAAAACTGCATGAAACTTAGAGGATAGAGAAAGGAAAGGTTTCATGGGGATGAAATTTATCAGCGTTGTTTCCAACGTCTTGGTAACATAATGAAACCCCCATTAAGGCACTCAAGTAATTTCATCACATTAAAAGAGAATATAGTAAAATAAGCTATGAAATTATGCGAGTCTTGTTTCATAACAAAGTTTCATATGTTAGAAAACGTGAGATGAAACTTACCATTGAGACTGGCCTAAGGTAACCGATATACCATCCAAACAACATCTAATATGTGCGTTTAGGCGCAAGGCAAAACTAAGCTATTCCACCCTCCATTCCTCCGCAGCAACCAAACGCCATCCAATATGTGCATTTAGGCGCAAGGCAAAACTAAGGTAAGGGCACGTAAACAAAACTAAGGGCACGTTTGATGCATTAATAACCTAAATTGGTTGTAGTCAGCTAGATAGTTGGCTAACGAAGAAAATAGTCCTGTTTAAGATAAAATTTGGAAGGCCGATGTGCTGACACAAACGGTACTGCCAGTGCCAAAATTAGTAACCGTTGGATGGGGATGTGCCGACTTGGATGGCATGCTGCTGGTAGCAAAAACTGAAGAGAGCTGTTGCCTGACAGAGCAAGTAATCTTAACTGAACTACTCTCGTAGAAGACCCCCATCCAACGGTTTAGGGCATAGCAACTAGCAAAATGACCATATAACATGAAAACTATGCCATGTTTGCCGCTACAAGAGCCGACATGCAACACACGCTTTAAAAGTTCCACAACTCCGACTCGAACTCAACATAAAACACTTAAGACTGTCCCATTATTTAGACATTAGACGACTACCATGTTAACAGGAAACACTACCCAATACATATCGTTCTGGAATCGTATCTTGATGAGCACCCTTGCCTCGTTTGTTGGACACAAACTAGCTCCTCTTGTCCGCGTAGCTGTCAGGCTCTTCGTCCTTGAAGAAATCCTCCATGATTTCTTCATTCTTGTTACCGCTCAAGTTGCCACCAAGTGCGCCAGCAGAGAACTCATCAGCGCCAGTGGAACCACTGGTTGCGCCAAAGCTACCAGCAGGGTTTCCACCAAAACCACTATCAGCACCAAAGTTACTGCTGGCAAAGCTGTTACTACCACCAGCAGCAACGTTGCCTCCAGCTCCATAATCACCACCAGCACCACCATAGCCGCCACCACCCCTGTTGCCACCATAGCCACCGGCGTATCCACCACCGCCACTACCATAGCCGCCGCCACCATAGCTGCCGCCACCATAGCCGCCGCCTCCTCCACCGCCATAGCCACCACCACCATAACCGCCGCCGCCGCCGCCTGTCCTCTCGTTAGCATGATTAACCCGTATGCTCCGTCCATCGAGACTCTAGTACAAGAAAGAGTCAGGTGTAAGCAAAGTAATCAAATGTTTCAAGTGCAACCTACCTAAATATAAACATTAATGTACAGAGCAAACAAATATGAATCTGAGATAAATAAAAAGTTGAAGGATAATTATAGTGCCAGAAAAATACCCTACATCTCAAAAAACATGTTATTCTATGTTTGTACTAAGTTTGTTATTTTATAAGCTTGACCAAGTTTATAGAGATAGTCATCATTTACAAGACCAAATAGATATAATGCGAACAGCTTTACTAATTACTAAGTTTATAAAGATTGTCATAATTTACGAGACCAAATAGATATAATATGAAAATATGTTCCATGAATTTTTTTAATTTGGTAATATAAGTCTCAGAAATTTTTGCATGAACTTATTCAAACTTAAGATGGGTCTGACTTAGAACAGAATTACAATGCCAAGTTTATTGGGACAGGGGTAGTAACTCATTAGTGCTGCCCAGGGTACAAGTTACAACTGACTGGAATTCATCTTAGCAACACACTTGAACTAAACTTCTTAGTGTTATGATATAACCACTACCATGACCATGAATAACAAGCAACACAAGATCACTATATATTTCAAAAATCCCTTACTAGCTATCAATACCCTAAATCTATCATAGCTTCTATTCTAGTATAATGCATAAAAATTAAGCAGACAACGAGGCCAGTTAGAATTAATAGATTCTGGATAAATTACCAAAATTAATGTTGAGGGTGCAAATCTTATAAGAATTAGCTGGTCATAGGCAATATCCTAACTGAGACATGATGAAATATCACCACCATGCTAATCGAAAACAGATAAATCACAATCATTCAAAGTATGACCTAACCTTTCCATCCATGGCAGTGATGGCAGCTGAAGCCTCCTCAGAAGATGTGAAAGTTACAAAACCAAAACCTCTAGACCTCCCAGACTCACGGTCAAGGATAATCCTAGCTGGACAGATTCACGGATAACTGATCAGCAAAAAGTAGAGCCAAGGTAAGTGCAGTAAAGGGCATGATACCTTCAATGACTTCTCCATATTGGGCAAATTCGTTTCTGAGACTGTGATCATCAGTTCCATAAGAAAGCCCTGAACAATATTTACAGCTATCAGCAAACTATACAGGGACAGAGAGTTTTGACAAGCAGATACAAATTATAAACAGGCTAGAACCTCCAACAAAGAGCTTGGATGACATGCATCTGATTGTCTGATAGACAGAAGGATTTGAACTCGTAGCTTTCTTGAGCAGACCACCAAGCTTATTAGCCAGCGCCATTGTGCCAAACTTCAACAGGGTAAGATTCTGAGATATCAACAGATAATCCATTACACATATACAATAAAGGAGGGGTTGATGTTTGATAAAGTACACATGTCCTAAATTCACAAGGTTAAATGTTCTAATCCGACATAACTAAATGAATGGCTACCTTCCAATTGGTTAAAAAGTTGTATTGATTGCAATATTATAAATGTGAACAAGCATCGATACCAAAGGGAAAAGAAATGGTTGCCGACCATCTTGTTATAAGAGAGGATGATAGAAACATGCATCCTTGCCGCCTTGTTTAAGGCATTAAAAAATGCACACAACGTTCTAGAAAACATAACTGTAGCAAAGACTATAAACATAATGGAGACACTATTGTATGGTGATAGCAAGAGAGAAGATAATTATGGTAACAAGTTTTTGTCAAAAAAAAAAGCTTCCATGACACTTATCTGAGAATTTACTATTCATGGTCATGGGAACAGCATCAAGTGACAGCAAAAGAAACAGCAGAAGCTTGGTTGTTACACAGTGCTTGATTAAAGCTACCTAATATACACCATGTCTTATGATAAAACATTGTAATCAAAAGAAAACAAAATGAAAGCAATCCATTTGCACCATAAAGACCCATTCAACATGTCGCACAAAATGGCTACAAACGCAAAAGGACGCTGGAAAACAGCAGCTTCATGACCACACAGGCACGATAACATTCATGTCCACACAGGCACAATAACATGCCGCGAGTGAAGTAATAGCAAGTTAATCACCCATCATAGAAGTTCGGAACCACGAAGCCGATCGATAATAAATAAAGACAAAAAAAACATGAAGCAAACCCTAATCAACGAGCCGTGCACGAGCGCGAAAAGCCATAGACGGCCCGCGTCCAAACTAACAATACACAAAATCAAAAACCCTAGAACACACTACTTCTACAGTTCTACTCCCCCAAATGCCCCCAAACGAGTCAACGACGCAAGGAAGACGAAAAAGACACGGATCGACAACGCTCGCGGCATGGGGGGCGCATCATCCCGCGCGACGGGTTACATCAGCGCGACGGAGAACATGCTGAATGAAACGAAATAAATCAAAAATTTAGCCGCTAGGGTTTAAGCACGCACCTGAGGAGGAGGGGGAAGGGGGTTGGGGACGAGGGTTTAGCAGACGGGACGAAAGGCGGCGGCGGCGGCGGCGGGGGGTGGACGCGAGTGAGGCGCAGGAGGTGCGGGGAGAGGATCGTGATATAGGGCTCCTGGTATCCTCCCGGCCGTCCGATGGGCTCGAGCGCCGCTAGATCAGCCGTCCATTCGATCCTCGCTATTCAACTGCCGACGGATATTTTTGGAGGTGCAGGGGTTGCGTGTAACGTCGATGGCATGTGGGGTCCACTCCACATACGAGTTGATCGCAGTGTAATTTCGAGTTAGCATAGGGGCCCAAGCGGAAAAGGGAGATAAGCCGACTGACTTGACTCCGCCGAGATCGGCGGCGGCGATCATGGCCGCGCAGAGGGAGAAGTCCGCGGTCGCCGCAGCGCACGGCGGTGCGGTGTCGGGGTCTCCATCTCCTTCGTCCTCATCCGGAGGTGCGGCGGCGGTGGCGGCGTCCTCGTCGGGAGAGCGGTGGAGCGCCGCGATCGGGAACCTGGGGGGGCTCGGCGCCAACGTGGACGCGCTGCAGAAGCTGCTCGGGCGGAAGGCCGTCTTCGTCGACGACGACATCTTCTCCAAGGCCTCCCTCGCCGCCGACCAGGCCCGCACCATTAAGGTAATAGACAGACGTACGTACGGTACTACCCATTCGCTGCTGGATCAGACTATCAGCCCACTATCGTTGTTCTACCCTCTCTATGCTCGGCGTCTGTCCGGGTTCTTGGATCAGCGGATGCCGCGTCGTGAAGGGCGTGGACACTTCAAATGTGGAATTCACTGCTCAGAAAGCAAGAGGGGATCTTGAGCTGGGTTGTGGTTTTGAGTGCTTGAGTGATTCAGTTTAGTGTGACTTGTGTCTCGTTGGCATAGGCATGTAGAGCTACGCGAACCTAGTGACACGGAATTGATTGACCTTTCGTGGAACGGAAAAATGGATTGTTGCAAATCAGAATTCAAAAGTGATTGGTATTACTGGAATGCAAAAGATGGTACTTTGTGTCCCATTTTCACAAATCAGATCCTCTGCTTTTGTTATTGTTGTAGGAGAATGTGTTAGACTTGATACATCCAAAGGCGAGGTTTAATGTAATGATAAATGATAAATGGATGTAAAAAGTGAGCAGCGCGGACTTTTTTTTCTCAAACATGCACGGGAGCTGTGTATCTTAGTATTAAGAAGAAAAAGGGGGCAAGAGCCCTTACAACGCACACCCACACTTCTAAGCTCTTAGAAAAACAGACACGCCTTTTACTAAGACAGAAAAAATCACTTCCATAAAAGGAACGTACTGGCTATCTACAGCCTCAAGAATATGGAAGGAGCTTCCCTGAGCCTTTGCAAGACTCCAGTAACGTTGTTCCTCACTTGCGAGCAGCAATGCTCCCGCCAAGTTAGGAGTAGTACCATAAAAAACACATCGATTGCGATGGTTCCAAATTGTTCATGCCCCAAGGATGATAAGCGAGTTGAGGAACTATCACAAAAGTTAGACACGAATTTATGTGATGTGGCCATGTCGTGGACACAAATTTATGTTCGCTCAAAATTTGTTCCTTTGAATTTCTGTATTTTGTCAATTTGGAGATATGGAAGATATAATAACCTAACCCTCACAAACAAAAGTTCATATTATGTTGTAAATTTGTATAGGTTATAATATGGTGTGTCGTGGTTTTTTTACCACAGAAGATTGCTTGGAGCATGTGACTCTAGCTTGATTTGCTCATAGTGATGTAGTTTTAAGTCATTTAAAGCAAAAGCTTAAGACATCTGTATTTAGTTGGATTTGTTGTAAAATTGTATTTCTTATTTTGAGTTCATATGAAGTTAGTTTATTTAGATTGCAGAAACTTCCACATAATGGGATTAGAGCAATTATTAACAAGTCGATGAATAAACGTTAAAGTTCTTATCAACTATCATTTAGTTTATATGTGGCAATTAATTGGTAGTGTGTTAGGCTGGTAAGGTAATTATTAGAAACAATGTAGATACCACAACCACACAAGACTAAAACATATTGTTTCCTTGATTCCCATGCACTGATCAGGTTTAACAAGTGTAACCAGAGGAACTACATAACTGCTAATGTGGTTGACCATTTGACTCTGAGATGGTACAATTTGTTCTTGATGGGGAAATAGCCAAATAGGCGATCATGTCTTCCAAGTTTACCATCATCCCATAAATCATTGAACAAGTTTATTCTTGTTTCTGCGATCAGGTTCTTGACCAGAGGGTGCAGTCTCTGGAACATGAACTCGATGCTGCCATTTCTGCAGCAGCTCGAGCTCGTACAGAGAAATGTCAGGCCGAAGCTGCGCAACGAGCTGCAGAGTTACGCACACATGAGGTCACAAAGGAACTGGAGAACACTGCGAGTATGTACTATCCTGTTACTGCTCTAGCATTAGCATGCATAGCATTTGATTAGCTAGCACTTTTCGAGAAAATGCTGTCTTTGATTGTGATTACATCTTGCAGGAGTTTTTGAGCTGCATATGGAGGAGTTGCGGCTGAAGCAAGAGGAGATTGCGAAGAAAGATAGTGATATCAAGGTGTTAGAAGCAATAATACGAACCCTTAGTAGCAAAGATGACACCCTTAGTAGCAAAGACGATGATGGATCCAGCGAATAATTGTCATGCACAGGGAGTGATGCTTTTATGTTCGAGTATCTCAAGGCATGTTTATGATTATGTATATTTCCATTTCCATTGTGGGGTTTAATCCCTTCTGTTACTCAGATGGATGTAAATTGTTTCGACAAGATTGAAATTCAGAGAGCTTTCAGAGGAACATAAACATTCATACGTTTATCTGTTTATATCAATATATCAATACTAGTGACATGTTCTCCTCCAGTTGTTTACCTGTGCATAATCGTTATCTGTCAGTCCTCGATATGACCATGCCCATACGGGGAAGAGCAGAGAGAGAAATAGGAGGTTTGCTGTGCTCCTGTGTGTCATACTGTCATTACATTTCCTTTAGAAAGAGTTGGTTTTTGCCCACTTTTCTGAATCAACTGCAGAGTACAAAATGTTTCAAAGGCATCATAATCACTATGATTACCCCACTATTCATGTGTATCGCCCCACCCTCATCCACCCACCCGGCCACCCCACACACATCATTTTCTAGCTGCCGGAGCCCTCCATCTCTTCGAGTATGCCAATCAAACACTTCTCTTCGAGTATGTCAATCAAACCAAGGGTTCTGTCCTTCAAATTTCATCAGAGATAGAGAGCCGACAATTCAACAAATAACTTGATTGTTTTATTATACCATCATCAAATCAAAGCAGAGAGTCGCGAAAGAGCTAAGACAAATAATTTTTAAAAGAAAAGCGAGAAAAATGAAATGCAATATGTAGACTTTAAATTATGTTGGATATATACTTCTATCACTACCTCCCAGTCTCCCACCCCACATTAAAAGCTACTTGTGAACCTACACAGCGAAGCCACTTACAAGTTTGTTACAACGAATCACCTTCCATCATACCCACCTGATACAAACCACACAACCTGAATGCACACACCTAACAAATAGGCCTATGCCTCTCGCGAACAAATCTATGGCATGTTGCTGCTCCAATGAAATTGCTTTCACACTTAATAAAGAGAGCAAGAAAAACACATTAATTTTTTATCCTAACATATAAGAAAACTACCAGGTGTATGGTATACCTAAGCGTATACTGCCTCCGTACCTATATTAGTTGACGTTTAGGACAATAACACGGTCTTCAAAGCGTAACTTTGATTGCTTAAAATTTGAAAAATATTAAAATATAATATATGTATTATTTTTGTGAAAGTATTTTTCAAGACAAATCTATTAGTATGATTTTATTTTTCCAAACTTAATAACTTAAAAGTTATTTATAATTTATATTCTCGACTCAAGCCTTTTCTAAAACATCAACTAATATAGGTATTGAGGGAGCATATAAATTGTAATCATTTGTATATGGCTCTATTAGTTGTTGCTAATTGGGAGACCATTTGCTCCGTTTTTGTTTTATTTTAAGTCAAATATTTCTGTCTTTGACCATCAATTTTAAATTCACTATAAGAAATACTTTCATAATACGCAGTTCACATGTTGTGATACTAATGACCTAAGTTAGGAATTTTTGTCTTAGGACAAAAAAAACGGAAGTAGTAGTTTCAATAGAAAGGCTTAGTAGTAATTAAAAATGTAAAAGTTTGGTCATAACTAGGCAAAGGCTTAGCATATAAAATAAGATTGGACCTTTTTATTGTTGCTTTCATAGACTAAACAAAGTATGTTCTGATTGATAGTGGCTTTTTATAGTTCAAAACATGACTTATATTATAATCATTATAAAATCTACTACCCCATTGTTATCTAGCTATCAAAATCCATTGCAAGCACCTGGCATTGGGGCCTCTAGGATTTTTGTGTGGCCTGCCGAAACATGCTAGAGAACACATTATCTTTTGTCCCTTAATGAGAACTAACAAATTGATGAATCAAATATAGAAGTTTCTATCAGATTGAAGTTACCAGTAAAATATTATTGTAACCATCCTAGGTTTCACTAAGCCAATTTTTTTTTGATGTGGTTGTTGTATTTTGTAAATCAGTGGCAAAGTTGAAAATTAGAGTACCTACCTTGTGGTGCATAGACTTAGACTAGCCACTAAGTAATGTATGCACGATGCATGAACGAAGAGAGAGAGAGAACTAGGGATCAGGGTAGAAACGTTGCCAATGGTTGCTTTCAAATTACATGACCCAAAGCATTTAGGTTCCCGGGTGCTTGGGAGATAAAAAAAAAATTATAACCCAGGCACATGCAAAAGCATCGAGAACGAAAGGGTTGGTACTGTGGTTAGGGCCCACACATATGCAAGTATCGGTGCCGACACTCTTATGTCAATACATGGTGACGGATATATTTTTTTCACATCACAACGTCGTGGACAATCTTATATCACGGAATGTATATATACTAACATTTTACTTTTAGTTAAAATGATCGATTTTAGGTTTGGAGAATCACTTAAAATTATCATGGAATGTGATATATATATTTAGAATAGTATTCAAATCATTTATATATTTTTTAGGGGCTCATTTGCATTTGCACCCCTACCTTCTAGTACCTACCATCTACTTTTGCCCCTGCTGTAAATCATCCATCACCATGTCGCTTGTTACCTTGTCAATGTCAAAGGGTAGCAACGATTAAATCATATTGTCGAATACCTTAGGGTGTGTAACGCAAAAGTTCCACCCACTAAAATAAGACGCTGCGAGCCAACCATGGGAGGCCCTCCGTGGTCCGTGCCTTCCTCCTCCTGTGGCTCTGGGCAGTGAGCAGTGGTGGCAGCGGGATCCCCCGCCTCCTCCCGGATCCGGCGACGAAGGTACGTTTCCTTCTCCAAATCTGGCCCCGTGCCTTGGCCAGCTCCCGATACCCGCTCCCCTTTGCCGCCATTCGGGCGATCCGGTAGAAATTCATCCCGTTGTTGTGGGTCGGGCGGGAATGGGGGTAGGATCTTCGCCTGAATTTGCTGCTCGAGCGAGGTCTATGGAATGTGTCGGCGTTCGAGCCTCGCCTCGTTGTTAGGTTGCGGCCTTCACGCTGTGATCTGGGCTCGCGGCTTGCGGATTCAGACCCCAACGTGAAGATTTGGCTCGCTTTTCCAGTCACCTGTCGTGGATCGGGATTAGGCCTGGAGATTCGCTGAATCTGTTCCTGAATTGTTTGTTGCACGCTGCAAATTTAGTTGTTCTTTTCCTTTTGTGTGTAAGGTTTTCTCTTGTCGGTGTGATGATGACGAATGGAATTTATGTTGGAACAGTGCCGTTGCCCAATTGGCCTCGCTGTATCACTATAGATGGGAAATTCTATATGCCACCATTTGTTGTTTGCTGCCACTATCAGTTACTAACCCATCAGGAGGGAGTTGAGGTGGATACATCAACAGGCTGTACCTGACCAATTTCTTTAGCCACACAACACTTTTCTCTCAACCAATAATTGAGCAAATCTTGTCGCACTAGTTTAGTATTCCTTGTTGGTGGTTTGACAACATTGCTTAAAAAGGAAGCAAGCAAAAGTATTAAACCACAGTCAAGTAACTGTTGCAGTTTTATGGACTCAGTCAGAATCATCCACCTAAGTAATTTCTTCTTTTTTGGTGGGAGCTAGGGGGTGCCCTCTGTCCCCAAAAGAATGCAATTCTAGAATAGTGCTATGTTTTAGTATGTCAAGTTTGAGCAAGTGTATATTGTATAAAAAAATATTAATGTTTATCGTACAAAATAGGTACCATTAATTTCATCATGAAACATACATTTATTATAAACATTAATATTTAGTATCCCTATATATATGAAATATGAATCATTAATATTTATCATGAAACACATATATATGATGTCATAACATTAATATTTGTATTTATATATTTAGTCAAAACTTTAGGCACTTCAATCGATAATGCACCTAGAACTACATTCTTTTTGGGACGAAGGTAGTAAATCATTATTGGTGTAATGTGTTATTGACAACCTGCCCCTTAGCTTAGGAAATTGAGTCACTAGATGCTGACAACAAAAGAGATTTAAGTTAAAGTGTTTGTAGGGACAAATAAAAGAGCATCAGTGGAACTCCTTTGTTTGTTTTAAGCACGGATGCTGTCTTTGGAACTTTATTATTTTGCTGCGTGCTGCTTGAGCTTTTTGGTTCCAGCATTTGAAACTGATTTTTTGCAGATTAATTGAAAAGCTTCGATAAGATGGGTCGTGGTGTTAGCAGTGGAGGTGGTCAGAGTTCCTTGGGCTATCTCTTTGGCAGTGACGAAGCTCCAAAATCAGCTGAGAAGCCTGCACCCCAAAAGCCAACTCCTCCTCCATCCTCTGCAGAGAGACTAAAAGATATCCCTGCTGGTATTCAAAGTAGTAAATCAAACAATTACATAAGAGCTGAAGGCCAGAACTGTGGAAATTTCCTTACGGTCAGTATCCATTGACACTTATGAACATTTTGATTATGCTCTTTTGGAGCACCAATTGAGTGTGTGCAGGTGGAGCAAGAAAAAGTTTATATTTGCTCTTGTTCATAGTTTGTTCATAGCCTATGATCCAGAAGTACTTGTTTAGGTTTTGCTGTAAGAAGCACCCTTCATAATATGATTACGGTGCTGTGTTCTACATTTACATTTATATGAGTATGGTTACATTGACAAGTTCTCTCTACTGATCTCACATTTTTGTACTTTTATGTTTGTCCCCTTTTCTGTGTTAGATGGAATTTTAGTAAATCATTGACAGTTAATAAGAGCCTGATATTTTGACATTTTAGCAATAATGGTTGTTAACCCTAGCACGCCATTAATACCTGCCAGAATAATCTCTATTGTTTGTTGGTATGTGTTGACAAGAGTTCAACTTGTTGGTTTACTTATGCCTTGCAGTGATCGAAAATTTCCAAATTCCTGCACCAGTAAATTTCAATGTCACGCGCTGATGCAATTTGCATCAATATATCTCCTTAGTTTTTTGTCCTTAGAATATCCACATGGATAGTCCCTTCGATTCTTTTTATTCTTTGCTTATGCACTTCTACTCTCATAGTGAGTAGTTTGCAAATTCCTGGTATATAACAACGGAATCTTCATGACCATTTATCTAGACCGGTTGTTAACGTTCTTAGTTTGTGGCTGAAAATGCACAAAGGCAGTTACAAAACTCTACCTTGAAATATTTGTGCTTTTGCTGACATTTGCTGTTGTGCGATGCTGCAGGACCGTCCGTCAACCAAGGTGCAAGCTGCTCCAGGTGGTGGCTCTTCACTTGATTATCTTTTCAGTGGCAGCAAGGATGGCAAGTGATGTACACCCGCAATCAGTTTTTGCCATGAGCATCGCTTAAGATAAGAAAAAGAAAAGAAAAAAGAAGTGTATTCCCATGAGTAACTATCAAACTGCTCATGTTATCTGTGTTGTTGTTGGGATTGCTTGTATGTGTGCATGTGTTCGAGTGTGCTGTGTGTTGATCCACAGCTACTGGTACTAAGAGCTTCTATCCCTGTTGATTGAATTGGGTGTTATGCCAATGTTGACATTACCGTGGGTGATGCTATTATGTATAAACCTGTTCAAGTTGTGGTGTATTGTATCTATTGTTGTTTAATGCACATTGTTGTAGAAAAAAATCATCCAAAGTTCTGTTCAATTTCAGAGTTCCCTTCTGTTCAGTTTTCATTTCATCGAAGAGGTGGCTTGCGCCGAATATTTTTCCAATGGAATCACGAGTCGACATCAAATTTTCATTTCATCGAAGAGGTGGCATTGTTTATTAGCAGTATTTATTTTTCCAATGGAATCACGAGTCGACATCAAATTTTCATTTCATCGAAGAGGTGGCCTTGTTTATTAGCAGTATTTTTCCAGTGAACGAACTGTTTGGCTGATCTTTTATACGGCTGATAAGCTGCTGTTTTTAGATATTTTATTCTGAGATAAAATACTATACTACGACTGATAAGTCAAGCAAATGGCTAATAAGTCGGATTGATAAGCCAAACAAATAAGGTGATTAATGTTTTTTTTCTCTCATAACAAATTTTAGTTTTTGGACATGCCTCTTGAAACTTTATAAGGAAAAACAAGTCGTCGCACTGAATAGTGATCAAGAAAACTCACTGGATGATTACTGCTGTTTGAGTGTGCGAACACATGGTTTGATATGTGCCCATGTTATTCAGTTTTGATGATGAGTGATTGATCAATATTTGAGTGTTTTAGTTTGAGCGGTTTCACTAACCTATTTGCGAAAGCAAAAGTGTATCGGCTCGTGGTGTGCAGGAGCTAAGTCCGGAGACGCTAGTCAATGACGAGGTGAAGTTCGAGTAGAGGCTTGCCGTGCCGACGGACCGGGAGCGGTGAAGGGCGGAAGCGAGGCTCGGACCGATAGACCGGAGGGCCGGAGGACTAGCCGTGCTGGCTAGCACTTGGCATCAACAAGTGCGAGAAGACATGGAGGTAGACTGTGTTGACCAAGTCAAGACGACGGTTGTGCAAGTAGAGCACGGGGGACGCGTCAGGAGGACGATACTCGGCTCAAGACTTGACGACCGACCGGGCAAGGCGCAGTGCCACGCCTCGATCGGTTTCCGAGTTTGGGCCTCTAAACTCGGGGTTCGGTAGTTGAGCCAAAAGCTACCGGTGAACGGTTTCCAAGTTTGGGCCTAAAAAATCGGAGTTCGATGATTGAGCCCAAAGTCACTGGTGGCGGGTTTACGGGTTTGGGCCTCAAAACTCGAGCGGAGCTACCGAAGAAGCAGGGGTGGCACGTGGCGGAATCCTAGAGGTTGCGTCGAGGCGACGACAAGTCCGGGCAGGAAGCAAGGCCGTCCAATCAAGGCGAGGAAAATATCTGCCGAGTTGGATTACAGTGTCTCAGGACTAGGTAATTCGCTCATGTATCTATGGGGTGTTTTGGATATGTCCAAGTATCGTTAAGTAGTGACCGATGGGCGCTTAGCACCCTCACCTCTTTCATTCCATCATTCCTCCCTCCCACTCTCTCTAGTATCCTCCCCCTTAGGTTCTTGCTTATGAGGTCCCTAGATTGATTTTCTGGTCAATCTTTGTAAACACCAAGAACATGTTTTGTGCGGGAATTGGAGGCCCTATCCCTCCGTGTGCCATGGTTGATTCACCCTTGTGATTTTGTCTCCTGATTGCTTGTGTTCTTTGAAAGGATCAAGATGCCCAAGAGGGGGAGTGAATTGAGATTCTTTTAAATTTCTAAATAAATATTAAAATCTAACAATGTCAATCACCCCCTAATGCCTACCCCAATGTGTGTCCTAACTAGAAAGCAATAGCAAGCCAAGGAAGTGAAAGACAACCTAAGCAATTATAGTAGGAAATGAAAGAACAAATCGGAAAGGAAATGCAGAAATGTAAAGAGCTAGGGAAAGAGAATTCTTGACACTCCCCTAGTCCTCGTTGGAGCACCTCACAAGGTATAGCTCTCCCTCAATCCCGCGCAAGGGATGAGTGCTCTCTATGGGCTGATTCTTCGCCACTCCGGCTCGGTGAATCACCCACAACCGGTCACAGAAGCTTGGAGAAGGGTCACCAACAATCTTCCGTCGATCACCTTCCTCCGATCACCACCAAACCGTCTAGGTGCTGTCAAACACCAAGAGTAACAAGCACAAGACCTTCTGAAAGGACCTTGATGTCGCCTAACAGGACTAGAGGGGGGGGGGTGAATAGGCCTGTTTAAAATAGACTTGCAAACTTTCTGTCAGTACAGGTCCGGCACTGCCGGGGTGCCCGACACTGCTGCTCTAAAGCCCGACAGTGCTGGCCTCCAGGACAGAACTGAGCACAATTCAAAATGTATAACTAGAATAGAAATTGTGCTTGAATGAAAACCTTTCTAGAGGTGTAGGGAACTTCTAGCACCACTTGAAAGTGGTAGGAGCTGCACCACCAAGTAGATCGGGACCAAACCCTAGAAATCACCTTGAGGACAAATGCAAGCAACACAAATAACACAAACACAAGTGACACAAGATTTATCCCGTGGTTCAGCGTCGCCACCAAGGCTGGCCTAAGTCCACGTTGTTGAGGTTCGCCACACAAGGCTTAGGCTCGCCATACAAGGTTTGCCTTTCCCTCGTTCTCAAATCAAGAGAGTGAACTCTTGAAGTGAGGGGTGATTTACTAGCTTCAATGAGATGGTTACAAACCTCCCGGGGCTGCCCCACAAAGTTGGCAAGCTCCACGGGCGACGCTCTAGCCGGCTAGGAGCAAGCTCCAAGAGTAACAAATGCAATCCACCGACTTGAACGCGAACCAAGTGCTCTAGACAATGAAGAACAGTTTGAGCTGCTCTCTAATGGAGTTTGGAGGCTCAATCTCTCAAAGGATTGGAGAGAAATCAAAGGGAGAAGCTTGAGGGGCTCCAATGGAGTTAGAGAGAAGGAGAGAGCTTTCTGTTTCAGCACTAGTTAGGGAAAGGTCGAGATGACCGTTGGGGGCAGCAGGAAGGGGAAATAAATACCCTCTGCTGTCCAACGGACACTTCAAGTCCCGGCACTGCTGCCCTACAGCCCGGCACTGCTGCTCAGGGGAACAGCACCGCTGCGCTGCCCAAAAATGCTCCGAATGAAAAACTGTTTTGCATGGAGACTGGGCATGGTATGAGAGGATGTTTGGTGGAATTTGAGCACTTGGTTGCACATTTAAGCATGCACATTGCACCCCCCTTTGTAGTACGACATTTCCTAAACTCAAATTCAAAACATCAAATGATTTAAATGCTTTTGAGTTGGTCACCGCATCCTTTGATAATTTGGGGCTGCACCATTGAATGTATTGTCCTCATTCTTGTAATACCTTGAGCATGTGTTTGCAATCATCCTTATCTCATCTCTTTGAGCAAACACACCTTAGAGCTTGTGACTTGAATTTTCCAACACATATGAGTTCAACCCATGGCTTCAAGTCACTTCCACTAATAAATTGATCCTCAACATAATATGACTCCTCATAGCTCGATTAGTACTTCGACTCAATGCAAGTACTCTCTTCTTCACCTTAGCCATAGTACCTCGGTCTTCTTGACCTTCACCTTTGCTTAGTATCCCGAAGTCCTTTCCTTGCTATCTTCACCCTATCAAGCCATACTCAAGTCACATCATATTAAGCATCGATTGAAAACCCTTTCTTCAATATTGTGATCCTTGCTTGAATATCTTGTAGATATGAATGTTGAGATCAATCAAGCTTTGATATATGAGATTTCATATCAATATGGTCAAGCCAATTCACAATTCCTTAGATCTTCTTTATTTTGGCTTGACACTCCCATCAATCACTACAATCTCTATCTTCATACTTCTAGCTTGATCATATTAATGCAGAGTGATTCTCCAAATCTTTGTCCATACAAGCAAACTAAAGCAGAGACCATATTATATCCAATATACATTGTCTCCTTTGTCATTTGACCTTTGCTTTGTGTTTTCTCACTAATGCACTATTGATTCATTATTCAATCCTTGATCAACACTAGTCCAGTATCCAACTCTTCTTGTTCATGTAAAGCAAGCTAATATATAGACCAATCCATAGCTATCAACTCATGTCTCATTTGCCATTTACCAAACATGCTTGCTTTCACATGATACTATGATATCTCACAACATAGAGGCCATTTCATTGATTTCATTTGCATTGTTGTCTTTTGCATGACTTAGATTATTCCCATGATCTTCCAATACAACTATACACAATTTGATCTTCATCTCAACACTGTGTGGAATACCATCAAGTTTGCTTTTCTTGTTTAACCTTTGATACACTTAGCAAACTTGTTAGACCTTTAATTGTGTTGTCACTCAATTTACCAAAATCCACTAAAGGGCTAGATGCACTTTCAATCTCCCCTTTTTTGGTGATTGATGACAACACAATTAAAGCTTACAAGAGGTTGAAAAATGATAAGATTTTAGATCCTATGATATAGTGAGCTCCCCCTAAATGTGTGCATTGAATGGAATTCAAATTTAGCCTCAAATGCCAAATGCACATATCTAAGAACAAGTGTGAGAACTCTCCTATATCATAGCATCTGTGGGGTGCAAGGTGTCATCATGATAAACGTGATGCTCATGATAGTTATACACAACAGAGATAAAAAAATACTGAGATTACACTGGGTGGCACTGCCGCATCTGTGGCAGTCAGCACAACTATCCTTGCACACACAATATATTTCTCCCCTTTACATATCTTTTTTATACCCCTTACACTTTTAATATTTCTCCCCCTTTGGCATTAATCTCCAAAAAGGATCTCTCTTCCAAAGGAAGAAATCATGTTAGACAAGTGAGGGCAAGAGGTAGGTTAAGGTTTTAGCATATAAGATTTCTCTTCTATGTTTGCTACCAAACAAAGTATGCAACAAATTAAGTCAAGATTCTTGAGAAGATAGCATATTTGGCTCATACCTCACTTAGATGACAGTTTTATTATAAGACAAACTCATGCTATCACCACAAGAGGTATCAACCAAATATCTAACTCATTCTCTAATCGTCACCACAAGAACAAACTTATGGTGTGGCTCAAATTATTGTATACACATGCACACACTAGCATATAAGGGCCTAGATGCACAAAGGTAGTACAAGAGTTCATGGAGTGATATACCTTTGTTCTAAGCCTCATAATCTCCATCATGATGATCATTTTGAATTTAGTGCTTTGATGGGCTTGGCACTTGCTTAAGCAAACATATCTCAATTGTTCTCATCTATCTTTATCATCATCTTGAAGGAAATATCACAAACTTGTGCTTGATTTCAGTTGAGAGTCCATTGCTAGCTCTTGTTGTCATTTTGAGATACCAATTGAACACATATTTCTTGATATACCAAATTGAAAGATTGTCCATAAATATCAATTGAAATATGTTCTTCATAGTATGACACCAATTGAAGGAATCTTCCCAAGTTGATGCCAATTGGAATGGATGCTTGTATCTCATAATGTCACATAGATGTCACCTAGTAAATGCTTATAAAAACAAGAGATGACATGAAATTGCACAAGCTAGAGTTTCACAACTAGTGATCATTTGGATGTGGAAGGCATGTAGATCACTAATTGCAAAACCTCATAACATAGACTAAGTTCCCCCTTTTTGATAGTGCATGCATATATATGTGGAAGACAAGAACATATGCACTTTTGGTCATTTAAGTCCAAACAAGGGAATTTAATCTATATTATGGAGAGTAGCTACTAACAAGATAAGATTGCAATCCAGGGGTATACGGACAGTCCGGGGTATACCCGCGGACAGTTCGTCGATCGGGCCCGAGCAGAGCTCCTCGATTGCTCAAAGTCGAGGTGTTTGCGGACTGTCCGGGCCTTCCCCGCGGACTGTCTGCCGTGCATTTCTTCGGAGCAACAATGTTGATGTTTTCTCTGCTGAGCATTTTCTAGAACACTCGTGGACAGCCCGGGATCCCACCGCGGACAGTCTGGGAAGGGCACCAGTAGCCATACGGAAACTTGTGTCTTCGGGCATCTGAACTGCGGATAGTCCGAGGCTTCTCGCGGACTGTCCACCGTGCTTTTTTCTGTTAGGGGCGGACAGTCGAGACCCTGAGGCCGGATAGTCCGGGAATCCCCAGTGTTGTTGTTTTGCCTTGCCTCTTCCATGGCTTGTTTGTCGACGTCTTACGATCGCTCCGTTGTACCTCTAGGATCATTTCTAAGGTATCCACCTACATGTTGGGTCATGTGCGCGTCATTTTTGTCGAGCTTGGGTTTTGGGTGTGATTTTGGGACAAGGGCCAAGTGTGAGAAGAGATTTTGAATTGGCGCCCATTCACCCCCCTCTAGTCGCCGTTCTCGGTCCTTCAGAGTGTTTTTAAAGTACTGTTTAAGTGTTTTGTACACAGTGTGTAAGAAAATATTCCATCCAAAATTATTAGACATTGCATACTCTCTCCATCCAAATTATAAGATATTTAAAGAATCTTAGAGAGTCAAAGTATCACTAAACTTTTATGATAATATAATAATATTTATGATATCAACTAAATAGCATTAGTGAAGGACCGAGAACGGCAACCCGAGGGGAGGGGGGGGGGTGAATGGGAGCCAAATCAAATTTCTTTTCACACTTGGCCCTTGGCCCTTGTCCCAAAATCATGTCCAAAACTCGAGCTCAAGAGAAACGACACGCACACGACCCAACACGTGGGTGGACACCTTAGGAAGAACCCTAGAGGTGCAGTGGAGCGGTCAGAAAACATCAACGAACAAGTCACAAAAGATCCAAGCCAAAACAAGCAAACTGGGCAATCTCAGAGTGTCAGGCCTAGTGAGTCCAGACTGTCCCCCCTTGGCAGAAAAAGAACGACAAACTGTGTAACACTCCAAAATTTGCATATTTTTGGAAATGTTAAATTGATTTAATTATGCTTCTTTTGTTTTTGCATTCAATTTAATTGAAACGATAAATGTTTTGGTATATTAAAACTGGCATATAGTGACATGATATGCATTGCATGCTGGTGCATTCTATTCTTGTTTGAGTGGGTTTTGAAAAGTATCCAAAACTATATTTGAAAATGCTTTGGAAATTTATTTGGAAATTCTTTTGCAAAATCAAATTTGGAAAATGGAAAAGGTATTCCTTTTTCTCTCTCCCTGCTGCTGCCCATCTGGCCCAAGGCCACTTCCCCCCCCCCCTCTCCTTTGATCGCAGCCCAGCCCGTTGTGGCCTTCTCCCTCTCCCCCTTCCTCTCTGGGACGACGGCATAAGGCCCAAAGCGGGATGCCGCACTCCTCCTCCCCTCTGCACTGCTGACAGCAGGGGTCCACCGGTCAGCCCTCCCCCTCCTTTCCTTTCCTCTCTCTGTGTCACTGCCCGGCTTGGCCCACACGTCAGTCCCCTTCCTCCCCATTCCCTTTCTTCTCCGCGTCGACGCAGAGGACGACCGCGAGGCCAACTTCCCAGCCCGGCCGTGAAGCGCGCGGGGGCACCTTCCTTTCCTTCCTCGCTGTGCCGCTAACCCCTCTGGTCCATGCGTCAACGTTCCCCCTCCTTTTCCTTCCGTATCCGAACAGTACGCGACGAGCAGAGCTCGGATCGCATGAAATCAAATCCCTCAATCTCCAGGATTGCTTGCCATAGCGGTTCGGGGTCCTACAAGTAGCTCCGCCTCCTTCCCCCGAACCGGTTCTTCCCATCTACGAGCTGTTTTGGCCTTTCCCTAGCTGTGCAGCGCGTTCCCGAGCTCGAACACCGCCGCCGTCGCCATTGAAGCCGCCAGAGCTCCTCGGGCCGCCGCTAGCTCTCCATCTTCCTCAAAGCAAGGTTGGGAGCCTTTCGCAACGCCTCCCCGTTCTCAATTTCATCTCAGCTTGCCCTCACTGTCTCGCCATCGGGTGCAGGGAGTCCACATCCGCCTCGCCACGTCGTCAGACGTCCCTGCTCCGTAATCGGCCGCGTCAAGCCCTCAGGTAGATTCGCCCTTTCTTCCTCGTTCTCCCGGACCAATCGGTTCACTGTTTGGTGCCCGGTAGCCCCTGTTCCGATTGCGCCGCCGATCTCCTCGCCGGCGGCCATGGCGAACCGCCGCGACTGCTCTGTTCCCGCCGGTGCCGCCTCTTTCCCCCTCAGCTCTAATCCGGGCCGTTCCCTTCAGATCGGGCGATCTAAATTGCCCGATACCCCTTCGATCTTCTGATCTAATCTAGGCACTCCAATCTGAGATCGACGATCCAGATTAGAAGATACCCCTTCGCGGGAGAAACTTGTTAAAGAGCCCCTGACTGTTTTCAAGTCTCAACCCGCCGTCCTTAGCGCCTTCCCCGTATACGTCTTCCCTTTTTGAAAACGTATTTTCTCTCGGCAGTATTCTAATTGGATTTAAAAAGGAAAATCCTTATTTACAAAATTGCCACTCCTATTCAAATGCTTCTATTTCACTCATTTTAAATCCAAATCGCTCCGTTCAAGTTGCGTTAGATCCGTATTTTCTTGCTCTATCCAGTAGTATAGTTTTCATCTATGTTAATTACTTTTGAAAATCAAAGAAAATTATTTCCGTAGTGCTTTAATCTTGCTCTATTCAAAATCCCGTTTAATTCCTAACTTTTTCGTTACAGCTCCGTTTTTCGTGATTCAAGCATCTATGTGATCGTAGTGTTACGTAGAATAGTTTTGTAAACCTTTTATCTTGTTTTATTAATGATGGTGTACTGTTCTAATCATAATCTTGTTTGCTTCGTGTATGATTGCCGTTGATTGAATGGTGTTGATTGTCGATCGGAGTAGACGTTGAGCAATCCGTTGAAGAACCGGAGTTTCTCTTTGATCAAGACCCGCAGAATCAACAAGAGTTCTTCGAAGAAGGCAAGTATAACATGGGATTATCCTTGATGCCCTATTCACACATAGTATAACTTATATGCATGATATTCCTTGTTTACCATAGTTGATCCTAGAGTTTGTTACCCTGATACCTTGTCACCTATGACTTGATCCACCACATATGATTAGTATTGCTAGCGCTCATATCAGATGTACATGATCTTAATTGTTAATGACTATATGCAATGATGGTAAAACTTGCTTTTTAGCAACATGGATTATAGGAGCTTATCTGTCGGCAAAAGCTGGGACATACAGTACAACCACGAGGGCTATTATGGCTCTGGCTTTAGCTAAGTATGGGGACCTTTTCTAGCTTGTCAGTGGTTACCTTTTTGGCGCAAGTAGGAACATGCCAAGACGGGTATAGTGTGGTTCCTAATCTACGGGCCAGCCGCGAAGGAGTGTGACCGTAGACAGGTTGACTCTACATCCCCCTGCCACGAGCCTTGCGGCCCTGACTTGTTAGACGAACCCTTGGAAGGCTTCATAGTGTACCCTGCCCGCTCACCTTGGGAGTGTTTTGGGAGTAATTAACCCGGGCATCTGGGCAACACGACTTGTGGGTAAAGTGTACACCTCTGATCAGAGTTAATAAACTATCATGATAACCGTGCTCACGGACACGAGCGGCTCGGAAAACTCACAGAATTATTTGGTTCTTACTTCTTTGTGGCTTACGCATGTGTTATTTAATTGTTGTATATTTCTGTCATTTACTTTATGATCATGGATATTTGAGCTTATGCAATTTACCTTGGAAATTGTTGATAATAATATGAATTTGATCTACTTAAAATGCTTACCGCTATGAACCCTGCATATCCTTTTGAGCTTCATAAAACCCCGTGTTATATTTGTTGAGTACGTATGTGCTCACCCTTGCATTCAAACACCACAGATGAAGATTGGGTTGATGACTACAGCAATGAGTACTAGACTTGGAGTCAACCAGTCAACCAGTCCCTTGGAGCTTCCACAGTTATCGTCGTTTAGTTGAAGTTATTTGTTTCAGACTATGTAATGAATATTTATTCGATATGTAATAAGCACTGTGATGGTACTCTTTATAATTTGTCAACTCATGTGTGCGACTATTCCTGGGGTGCACATGAGCCTTTTATGCACTTGTTTTTGTTCTTGAAAACGGGTGTGACAAACTGTCCGCGGGTGAGGCCCGAATTGTCCGCAGGCAAGCTCACCGAAAACCAAATATTCTAGAACAGTCCCTGTCCAGTTGTCAGACTGTCCGGGCTTAGACGCCGGACTGTCCACGTCCGATAACAGGGGAAGCCCGAACTGTCTGCGGTTTGTGCCAGACTGTCCGCCGACTAAAAGAGGAAAAGCACACTTCTCTGATGTGTTGCTGGTCGAGCTACAGGGCACTCACGGACTTTCCGCGGCTTGGCGCCAGACTGTCCGTGGCCAGCTCAAAAAAACAACCCGAGGGTACTCCGACTCAACCACGATCGGCGGACTGTCCGCGGGTTGAGCCCGGATTGTCCGCGACCTCTTGGACACATGCGATTTGGGGGCGATTTTGAATCACCTCCCCAAAATCCTTCCACAAATCCTCACCGAATCTTCACCAATAGCCACCAAAGTTTGTGGTCATGATACCAAGGCTATGGAGGAGCTATCCAGAAGAAACCATCGATCAATTTGGATCGAATCAACGGGAACAAGAGGATTTCGGGAAAAAGCTCAAGAACAACAACTCGAAATTGAAATTGCCCGATCTATGTGCTTGTGAGGATTCAAGTGAAACCCTTCGGTGGAAATGATCAACTCACGTCCTCGCACAAAATGATTCAAGCGGAATCAACCAACACACCTCAATTTAAAAGATCTTGCGTCATGAACATAGAGGGAAAAGAGGAGCAAAACATGAATGCGAAGAACACAAGCAATTGGAGACACAATCAAGAAATCAAAGCAACCATGGCTTACGGAGATTAAGGCCTTCGATTCCTAAACAAACGAGTTGCAAGTGTTTACAGGAAATGACGAAAAAATTGATCCATGGACCTCTAAGCAAGAGCACCTAAGGGGGAGGAGACTAGAGAGTGGACAGGGAGGAAATGAGGGAATGAAAGAGGTGAGGGTGTTAAGCGCCCTTCATCCACTACTTATCGGCGCTTGGACATTTCCAAAACACCCCCTAGATACATGGCCGAATTACCTAGTCCTGAGACATTGTAATTCAAGTCGGAGATATTTTCCTCACCTTTTGATCGGACGACCCCGCTTCCTGCCCGAACTTGTCGTCGACTCGACGCAACCTCTAGGATTCCGCCATGTGCCACCCTTGTTTCCTCGGAAGCTCCTCCCGAGTTTTGAGGCCCAAACCCATAAACCCGCCACTGGTGACTTTGGGCTCAATCATCGAACCCCGAGTTTTGAGGCCCAAACTCGGAAACCGTCCAGTGGTAGCTTTTGGCTCAACTGCCGAACCGCGAGTTTAGAGGCCCAAACTCAGAAACCGCTCGATGCGTGTCACCGCGTCCTCGCCCGGTCGGTCTCCAAGTCTTGAGCCGAGTATCATCCTCGTGATGCGTCCCCCGCGCTCTACTTGCACAACTGTTGTCCTGACTTGGTCAACACAATCTACCTCCATGTCTTCTCGCACTTGTTGATGCCAAGTGCTAGCCACCACAGCTAGTCCTCCGGCCCTTCGTTCCGTTAGTCCGAGCCTCGCTTCTGCCCTTCACCACTCCCAGTCCGTCGGCATGGCAAGCCTCTACTTGACCTTCACCTCGCCATCGACTACCGTCTTGAGGCTCAGCTCTTGCACACCACAAGCCGATAGACAGACACACAGTTTTTGCTTTCGCAACAAGGTTAGTGAAACCACTCAAACTGAAACACTCGAATGTTGAGCAATCACTCATCACAAAACTGAACATCATAGGCACATATTAACCATGTGTTCACAATCTCCCCCTTGATGAGTGCATTGTCAACACAAGTGCATTTCAGATTTGAGCCAACAAGGTAAAGCTCTCCAAATGACCAAAAGCTAAACAAAGCCAAACGGGGTCACTTGAGAGAAGCAAAACGCATCCAAAACTTGGTTCCCAAAGACATGGTCAACGGCTCGTTGCAACCAAGCAAAACATAGCTAGCCCTCAAGAAGAGGTAGAACAGGCTCAACACCTCTAGCATAGCAAAGATACCAACAAAGGCTCAAAAAGCCAAACAAAACCTTCTGAAGCCAAACTCAAATGCTAGACCCTCTAGAAGAGGCAAAGGCTCAACATATCTACACTACTACAAAAAAGAACTTGCGCAACGTCTCAAATATGCCCTCCGTGGTGGACTCCAATTTCTGCCCGTTGCGGTAAATCCCATGATTTACCGCAGCGGACATTTTTTATTTACCGTAGCGGACAATTTTGCCCGCTGCGGTAGATCGATTTACCGTGGCAGGCGTCATAAGATGACCGCCACGGTAAATACCCTATTTACCGCAGCGGGCGTCCTTTAAGGCCCGTCACGAAAATTCGAGGCCCAATAGGCCCAAAGCGAGACCCATTTCCATCGTCGTATATATATACACGGTAGGGTTTCGTAGCCGCCTCCCTCTCTCCCTCCTCACGACAACGCCTCATCTCCCTCTGCTCGCGACAACGCCGTCTACACCCTCCCTCTCACCTCATCCCTCTCCCTCCCTCTCGTCTCATCCCTCACCCTCCCATGGCGCACGACGACCCATGGTGCACGGCGGCGGGATCCCTCTCCTTCTCATGGCGCACGGCGACTGCCTCCTCTCCTTCCCATGGCACACGGCGGCGGCCTCCTCTCCCTCCCCAACCTTAGGAGCAGCGGCGGAGGATCCATGCGGCGCTCCTCCCCAACCTTAGGAGGTGGCAGATCTGGCACAGATCCGGCGGTGGCGCACCTTAGGCACGGCGGATCTGGCACAGATCCGGCGTGGCGGGTCTAGCACGACGAAGGCGGCCTGCGACGGCTCCATGGTGGCACCGCACGGCAGATCTAGCGGCAGATCGAGCTCCACGGTGGCGGATTCGGCATGGTAGGTCCAGGCGGCGCGGGCCACGACGAAGGCGGCCTACGGCGGCTCCACAGTGGCGCTGCATGGCAGATCCGGCGGCAAAACGAGCTCCACGGTGGCGGATCCGGCGTGGCGGGTCCAGGCGGCGCGGGCCACGACGAAGGCGGCCTACGACGGCTCCACGGTGGCGCTGCACGGCGGATCCGGCGGCGGATTGAGCAGCGGCGTGGGATCTGGCGATGCGGATGGATCTGGCGACGGCCCATATCCAGGCCTGGTGTGGGTTTTTTTCTTTTTTTTTAATTATTTACATCGATTAACCACAGCGGGCATTTGCCACCCGCCTTGTAAAAACAACTATTTACTGTGACCTTGTAGTAATGGCGGGCGCAGTTGCCTGCCGTGGAAAATGCAAAATGTCCGCTACAGAAAACACTTTATGTAGTAGTGCTAGCACGAGCTCCCCTCACAAGATACCAATTGAGATCCTTACAAAACCAGCATAGAAGCACGAAGAGCTAGATACCAATTGAAGCACAAGATCAAAAAGAGGCAAAGAAAGCAGTTACTCCCCCTTGACATGAAACCAATGAGAAGACATCTAAAATGCAAAAATGCACAGAAGCTCCCCCTTGTCGCTAGATAGGTGAAATGCATGTTTCTCTCCCCCTTGGATGAAAGATGACTGAAATGCAAGTTTTTCTCCCCCTTGTTGATATATGCACCTCATCAACTCATAATACAAGCTCTCCGGCCACACATGCTAAGAATGCAATATGAATGCACAAGCTTCATAAATAGAGCCAATACAATGAAAAGATGCTCTAAGTGGTGCGATCCTGTGAGAAAGCATGTAAGCTAAATGTGCTTAGCAAAGGCTCAAATTGATCTAAAATCACTCATGAAGCTAGAGCAAGAAAGTATCATGTGTGAGCATATGAAATAGATATCACCACTGAAAAGACAACTAGCATGGTATAAGGAATAAGATCAACCTTAGATGATCCCATGTATAAAAAGTGATCTATCCCTAGCAAAAATCATACATCATGCCAAAGACCCAAAACTTGTACCAATTCAATTTCATTCACAATTTATCAGAGTTGCAGCAAAAGTCAAGTTTTAGGCACAAGACAAGTGTATGCGAGAGGTTGTAAGCACAGTTAAGCCACTTATCAACCGGGCAAAGCCTATGTCAAAAGACAATCAGAATATTAAAGCACTGATTTCGGTCATACACTACACCGCTCAAGTTTGACTCAATGTGCAAAGAGAAGCAGTCTCGATACGGTGAGGTGCTAACATGTGTGAACCCATCTCGATCTTTTCAATTCACTATTTAGAGCTACTTTCATTTTAGATCAAAACATAAGCATGGCGCTCTAAGGAAGTGCATGATTCAAAGTAAGAGCCATAGACACAGTACATACAAGAGATAATCGTAGGGATCTATAATAAGCTCTACACATGCTAGTTCTCAACTCAGAGGTGATTATAGAATGAAAGTCAATTTTAAAAGCTTTCAAGCTTAGCTCAAATGTGCATCACAAGATCAAGGTGAGTCTAGGCTAAGCATCTCAATAAGCACATAAATCATCTCCAATAGAGCATAGTTTCATTATACAAGCTATATATGTGAAGCTCAAAATGCTCTATGTGACAATATGTATGAGATGCAAAATGCAATATGATACAAAGGAAAAGTCAAATAAAAACTAAAGAAGAATCAGAGAAACTAAGATACAAAGCTTCCCTCAACTAAAAAGGAAAGCAAACACCCAATTCCCCTCGCAAATGGGAAAATACAACTTGGTCTAAGGGTTTTGTGAGAATGCCAGCCAACTGGTTATGGGTGTTGACATGCTGGAGGTCAATGTTGCCCTTCTCATAGTGGTATCTCAAGAAATGGAACCTCACGTCAATATGCTTTGTCTTGGAGTGTAAAACTGGATTCTTGGCAACACTTATGGCACTTGTGCTATTGCAAAGCAAAGGCACTAACTTAAGCTCTAAGCCAAAATCCCGCAAGGTAGCGATCGTCCAAAGCAATTGTGAGCAACAACTAGAGGCGACAATGTACTCAACCTCTGTGGTGGATTGGGCGACGGTAGACTATTCGCAAGAGGACCAAGAAACAAGAGAAGATCCAAGAAATTGACAAGTCCCTGACGTGGACTTTCGATCAAGATGACAACCGGCAAAATCGGCATAGGAATAGTCGCAAAGCACAAGAGAGGAGGAGGCTGAAAACCACAAGACAAATTCAGGGTAAAGTGCAAGTACCTCATGATGCATTTCACCGCCTGCTTGTGAGAAGTGCGCGGCGACGCCTGAAAGCGCGCACACAAGCAGACGGCGATCTGTATGTCCAGCCGGGTCGCAGTCAAGTACAAGAGCGACCCAATCATGCTTCGGTACTCCGTTTGATCCAACGGCTCTCCTTCCTCGTCTGCATCCAAGGCCGTCGTGGTCGACATGGGCGTCGAAAGAGGCTTGGCCTAACCATCGAACTTATTTAGAATGTCTTTCGTGTACTTGCCTTGGTGCACAAACATCCCTTCCCGGGTTAACTTGATTTGCAACCCGAGGAAGAACGTCAACTCTCCCATCATGCTCATTTCAAATTCCCTGCTCATAAGATCTGCAAACTTGGCAACAAGAGCATGAGAAGAATCACCAAAGATGATATCATCCACGTAAATTTGGACTAGGAGAGTGTCATTGCCTTGCTTGAGGAGAAAAAGCATTTTATCAACCGATCCCATTTTAAAACCCTTTCGGAGGAAAAACATTTTCAACCTGTCATACCTCTAGGGGCTTGTTTAAAACCATACAAAACCTTATGCAGTTTAAATACATGGTTAGGAAACTTGGGATTTTCGAAACCGGGAGGTTGCCTTACATACACCTCTTCCTCTATGTAGCCGTTTAAGAAAGCACTTTTAACGTCCATTTGAAAAAGCTTAAAACCTTTAGAAGCCACAAAAGCTAAAAGGATTCTAATGACTTCTAAACGAGCTATGAGAGCAAAGGTTCCCTCATAGTCTATTCCCTCCTTTTGACAAAAGCCTTGTGCTACCAGCCTAGCCTTGTTTCGCACTACCACCCCATCCTCACTTTGTTTATTTTTGAAAACCCACTTGGTTCCTATAGGGTGGCAACTTGGTGGTGGTGGCACTAATACCCAAATGCAGTTCCGCTCAAAGTTTTCTAACTCCTTATGCATGACGTTGACCCAATCCAGATCCATCAAGGCGTGTCCAACATCTCGGGGCTCGAAAGAAGCGACAAAAGCTGAATGAGCAAAGTGAGAGAGATAGGACCTGGACCAGGTGAATCGCCGATCAATGTCGCCGATGATGTTCTCCGGCGGTGCTGCTGCTGAATGTACCGAGGGGCTTGCCTGGAAGAAGTCGCCTCCTTCTCGAAAGCAACCGGGGCTCCCCCAGGTGCAATGGGCGCTGATTGAGGGAGCTGCTCGAACGATCCCCAAGTGGCCGAAGTAGAGGGATTGGGACCATGAGCGGACATCGTCATCGCAGGGTCGACGAGGGTAGCCGGTGGAGTCGGCTCGAGATCACCCCAGTCGGCGTCGTCCTGCTCCTCCTCCACGAAGATGCTAGTGCCCAAATCATCCTCACCTGCAGACTCAAAAGCAGACAAACTACAAGGCATGGTCTCATCGAAAGTAACCTCACAAGTCTCCATCACGTGGTTAGTCTCAAGGTTAAGAACACGGTAAGCACGAGAGTGAGTAGAGTAACCGAGAAATATACCGTCAGAAGACCGAGGTTCAAACTTGTCAAACTTACCTTGCTTGAGAATGAAGCACTTGCACCCAAACATCCATAGATGTTTTACCTTGTGTGGTCTTCCAAAACGCAACTCATAAGATCTTTTCTCCTTGAAAGCACGGAGGAAAATTTTTCTGGAGACATAGCAAGCAGAACTGATCGCTTCAGTCCAATATCGCCTATGAGTCCTATGCTCATCGAGCATTGTCCTGGCCATCTCAAGAAGGGTCTGATTCTTGCGCTCAACAACACCATTCTGCTGGGGAGTGTAAGGAGACGAAAACTGGTGGTCGAGACCCAAAGAAGAACAAAGAATAGCAAATTGAGCATTCTTGAATTCAGTGCCATTGTCACTACGTATCACTCTCATGGCATGCTTGGGTAGCTTATTTTGCAATCTCAAAATCAAACCTTGAACATGCGAAAAAGCCTCATCCTTACTCTCCAAAAAGAACACCCAAGAGTATCTCGAATAGTCATCAACGACTAGAACCACATACCACTTCCCTCCCTCCGACCTAACCCGAGCTAGACCTGCTGTGTCCATGTGTAAGAGTTGGCCGGGTTGTTTGGTCATGATCTCAGTCATAGGAGGATGGGAAGCGGCAACCATCTTGCCATGCCTGCAAGGATGACAAACCAAGTCCTTCTCGAACTTCAGCTTTGACAATCCTTGGATAAGGTCCATCGAGCTAAGCCTTGCAAGCAAGTAGAAGCTAAGATGCCCCAGTCTACTATGCCACTTCCAAAGATCGGAAGAAGAACCGACAAGAAGACAACGAGAAGGTCCAGAAGAGATAGAAAAATCTGCATGAAAGACCTTCCTAAAAGGCATGATCTGACAAACAAGATCACCCCAAGAGTCAAGAATCTAAGAAAATCCAATCTTCAAATTTACTTCAAACCCATCATCCAAGAGTCGCGAAACCGGGAGAAGGTTAAAATGCAAATTCACAACTAGTGTAACATCTTTGAGGACAAAAGACGAATTGACATGGATTGACCCTTGGGATACTACCTTACCTCTACTCTTATCCCCAAATGTGATGTACTCGGTGTGGCCCACGAGGTCGAGGCTAGAGAACAACTTGACACTTCCGGTCATATGGCGTGAACATTCGGAATCCACAAGCCAAGTGCTCTCCAGTCCTCCTTCCTACATCAATAGAAAAACTTTGTCGATGGGATATCCTATAGGGTACCTATGGACTGACTTAACTGAACTTTGGGCCTCCTTTCCTCGGCCCACGAAGGAAGATGGACAGGAGAAACCGAATTCTACTTGGTAAAGACGACAAGACCAAAGCGCAGCTTAGGACTCTAAGTTTGTAACCGAGTAGGATTAGAGTAGCCCTCGACCAGTTCCTGGACTATAAAGGGCTGGTCCTTGAACATACTACGCAACACCTGATACGTAGAGCGACACACAACACCTTGTATTACGATCAGAGCAATAACAAACGACCCAACTGGACGTAGGGCTATTACTTGACTGTGTCGAGGGCCTGAACCAATATAAATCGTGTATCCCTGCGTGTCCAACCATTACCACCAAGATTTCACTATTTGCCGAGGCACGAACTACTGTCTCGGGTAACCCCGTGGCAGGCTATCGGTGGTAAAACATCGACAGTTGGCGCACTAGGTAGGGGCTTTCGGTGAATTTTTTCTCGAAAGCTTGGTGGACCACGACCTCAAGATGACGAAATCGACGGGATCAACATTTTTCTTCGGATCATGGATCTGCAAGATCAATGACGATGGAAAAATTCAAAGCCGACTCCGAGAAGAAGAAGAGGTTGATCAAGATCTTCAAAAACTGAATCAAAAGACCCAAAATCTCACAATTTCGAAACCAGTGGATGAAGATGGATATGAAACCGACTCGGAAAAGGAGACATCACCGTATGCCAACTCCGAGAATAACACGAGAGAACTCAGTGCAAGTCAAGTCGGAATAAACAACCGGACCTGAGTCAAAAAAGGGAACAACTCGGAAGCAACCAAGTACTCAAGTTTGGACGGGCTGCATAATTCAGCATCCACGTATGGAAATTTCATCTGGAAGAAGATGACAAGAAGCATAACCCTAAAAGGGGCCCAAGAAGGAATTATTATGTCAACAACTCCAGAAGGATGTATCGTGCACTGGCCAAACCAATCCTCAAAAACACAAGGCCAAGATACGAAACTACCATTCCAAGTAGGAAAAGAACTCGGGCTCTACCAGGAGTTATCATGCAAGACAAGAAAAAGCCAACAAGCGAAAAGAACCCGGAGAGTGCATACTATATACATGGCAGAACTGGAACCTATATTAGAGCCACCGCAAATACCCGACTTAAAATCATCAGATGAATAAGAAGGAGATATCTCGGACGACGAGGAAGGCGACGACAATGAAACCAACGATCACAAAGCAGCAAGGCTAAAAAAGAACAAGGCTAGAGCAGGAAGAAGAAATCGAGTTGCCCAGAGAAAACAAATCTAGAACAAATACAAAGCAGAGTTGACAGAATACAACAAGAAGAAGGTGGAAAGAGAATCCATGAAAACACGAAGAGAGAAAGAATTGAAGAATTGACAAAAGAACTAAACATCCTCACTAAAGAGGAAAGAATCACAGGTGAGCCAACAAAAGAAGATGGAGACCCCAACAAACAACCTGATGACAATATACCTCAAGAAGGACAAGGAGAAAAACAAGAGGAACCACCCAAGAAGTCGATATTCCACAGACTAGGGAAGTCAAAAGTACCACAACCATCGGAAAGACAGGAACAACATCTCGGATTGGTAAAACAAAACGACCCAGATTGGGGCCAACGCTATTCAGAAGACTACAGTGAATCCGAATACAGAGGGGACATGGATTATTACAGAAGAGATTGGTCACCAGACTTCAACAGAACAGAACAGTATGACAGATTCCCATGCTTTGCAAGAAGACTGCAGACGTTGAAATTACCACACAAATTCAAGCCGGCAAATCACTCCAAGTGCAATGGAAAAGTGGAACCCAGACAATGGATAAGAGTATATTCCCAATCCATTGAACTCACTGGAGGAAACAATGACATCAAAGCCTCATACTTTCCAATGACGCTCGAAGCCATGCCTTTGCAATGGTTCGACAAGCTGAAACCAAGATCAATCAAGTATTGGGAAGATTTGCAAGAAGCTTTCTGAAACAACTTTGTAGGAATAATAACACATCCCATGACATTGGCAGAATTGAAGAATGTAAAGCAAAGAAAAGGGGAAACTTTGAGGGAATATTATCGAAGGTTTGGAGAACTCAAAGCTCAGATACACGACATCACCGACAGGGAAGTAATAGAAACATTTGTGGACGAAATCATAGCAAATTGGCCGTTCAGAGATTATTTCAACAAAAACTCAAGATCTAATGAAGACTTCAAAAGAGTTGTCGAAAAAATGATATCGTCAGAAGAAAGAGCTCGACATAGATTCACTCGAGATTTTCATGAAAATAAAAAGACCAGATTTCAGACCAAATGACAAAAGACCAAGACAAGAAAACATGGTAGCAGCAACAGACAACAAAAGAAGATACAACGACAACGACAACGACAAAGGAGGGTATAACAACAATTACAACAACAACAATTACAACAACAGAAACACAAACAATAGATACTCAAACAACAACTACCAGGGCAACAATTACGCAAAAAGACCAGCAGAAAGGATAGAGGACCTACCCTGCTACATACATCCTAACGCAGGACACAAGCTAGTTGAATGCGATGCTTTTCAACGAAGATTCACAAAGAAAGAAGGTACACGAGCAAACAACTCGGAACAAAGAATAGATGAATCAGGAAAGGACACAAAGAAAGCAGAGGGAAATTATCAAGAACCCCAACGGCAAATAACAATAATCTTTTCTGGAGCATCATACACAAGAAATAAAAGACAGGAAAAGCTAGCACACAGAACCAGCATGGCAGCAGAACCAGCTACCCCAAGATATTTAGATTGGTTAGAATACCCAATTCAATTCATGAGATAAGATCAATGGACAAGTGCAACAAACGCTGGCTATTACCTCCTAGTAATGGGACCAACAATAGCAGGAGTGGCAGTTTCCAAAGTACTCATCGACGGAGGAGCAGGATTAAACAAAATATTCACAGATACCCTAAGGAAGATGAACTTGAACTATGAAGGCATGATCACACCGACAAGTATCCCCTTCTATGGGATAGTACCCGGAAAGGCTTCCATACCTTTGGGACAAATCACCTTACCAGTCACCTTTAGAACACCCGACAAATATCGAACCGAGTTCATCAAATTTGAAGTAGCCGACTTCGAATCATGTTATCATGCAATCCTTGGAAGACCAGCACTCACAAGATACATGGCAATGCCCCACTACCCATATCTACTGCTCAAGATGCCGACAACAAAAGAAGTCCTTTCACTAAAGGGAGATCTAAGGAAGGCATATGACTGTGATGTACAGGCCATCCAAATATCAGAAAAGTTACAAGATTACAAGGAGAAAGAAGACATTACGAAGAAGGTTGAGATAATGAACCAGACAAAATCCAAATACCGGCAAAGAAGCCAAGCAACTTTACACCTCCAAAAGAAGTAGACACGAATACAATCGACCTATTAACTGGAGATTCAGAGAAGACTGCAATAATAAGTGCAAACCTGGATCCCAAATAGGAACTCGCGCTCACCAACTTTCTAAGGGACAACAAAGACATATGTGCATGGAAACCAGCAGACATGCAGGAGTCCCAAAGGAGTTGGCTGAGCACAAAATTGATACAAACAAAGGATCAAGACAAGTAAAATAGAAGCTACGCAGATTCACACCAGACAGGAAAACAACAATCAAAAAGGAAATTACAAAACTACTGGCAGCAGGATTTATCAGGGAAATAATCAACCCAGACTGGCTAGCTAACCCAGTATTGGTGGAGAAAAAGAACTTGAAAGAATGGCATATATGTGTGGACTACACAGATCTTAACAAACATTGCTCCAAAGACTCATATGGACCACCAAGAATTGACCAAGTCATAGACTCAACAGCGGGATCATCATTGCTATCTTTCCTCTACTGCTACTCAGGATATCATCAAATATCATTGAGAGAAGAAGATCAAAGAAAAACATCTTTCATAACACCCTTCGGGGCATATTGCTAAAAATCAATGTTGTTTGGACTGAAAAACACAGGACCAACATATCAAAGAGCAATACAAACCTACCTTGGAGATCAAATCGGAAGAAACGTCGAGGCCTACATTGATGACGTAGTAGTCAAAACAAAAGAACCTGAATCACTATTGAAAGACCTAGAAGAGACCTTCAAGAATCTGAAAGCGTGGAAGCGGAAACTCAATCCCACAAAATGTGTCTTTGGTGTACCATCAGGACAACTACTCGGCTTTTTAGTCAGCAATAGAGGGATTGAAGGTAGCACAAAGCAAGTCAAAGCAATAATGGATATGAAGCCACCCAAAAAGGTCAAGGACATACAAAAGCTAACAGGTTGTATGGTAGCTCTCAACAGATTTATATCAAAATTGGGAGAAAAAGAACTATCCTTCTTCAAACTCCTAAAAAGATGCCACATGCCGGATATCAAAATGGGCAGTAGAACTCGGATCTCTAAATATAGACTTCAAACCAAGAAAACTGAGGCATTATTTCCACGAGCACAAAGTAACAGTAGCAACCAACTTTCCATTACAAGACATACTCAGAAACAAAGACGCCACAGGCCGGATATCAAAATGGGCAGTAGAACTCGGATCTCTAAATATAGACTTCAAACCAAGGACAACAATCAAGTCGCAGATATTACCCGACTTCATCGCAGAATGGACATAAATTGCACAAAAAGAACCCGAGCCAATACAAGACCACTGGAAGATGTACTTTGATGGTTCTCTAAAGCTTGGAGGGGCAGGAGTAGGTGTGCTACTGATCTCCCCAGAAGGAAGACAATTAAAATACATGCTACAAATATTATGGCAAGCAACAAATAATGAAGTAGAATATGAAGCGCTCATACACGGATTAAAAGTAGCAACTACCCTGGGAATCAAAAGAGTTCTCTCTTATGGAGATTCAATAGTAGTAATCAATCAAGTAAACAAAGAGTGAGATTGCACAAAAATAACATGGATGCATACTGTGCAGAAATAAGGAAACTTGAAGAAACTTCGAGGACTAGAAATCCACCACGTCTTAAGAGATTCAAACATGGCAACAGATATCTTGTCTAAGTAGGGGTCAGACAGAGCAAAAGTATCACCGTGAGTATTCGTAGAAGAGCTCGCAAAGCCATCAATCCAAGAAATCAGTAAACAAAAAGAAGACCTAATGGACATAGACAAGATAAAAGAACCCAACAGCTCAAGACAGATCCTCAACATAGAAAGCGATTGGAGACAACCATACATCGATCATAAAAGCGAAAACAAACTACCCGGAGACAAAGTAGAGGCAACAAGGATTGTAAGGAAAGGCAAAGCATACATCCTCGTAAAAGATAAATTATATAAGAGGGCAACATCTTCTGGAGTATTATTGAAATGCGTATCTACGCAGGAAGGAAAAGAAATATTGGAGGAAATCCACTCGGGATGCTACGGAAATCATGCAACGTCTAGAACACTAATCAACAAAACATTTAGAAGTGGATTCTATTGGCCAACCGCACTAAAAGATGCAGAACAATTAGTCAAGACATGCAAAAATTGTCAAATGTTTGCAAGACAATCACACGTTCCAACACACAATCTAATCTGCATACCGCCAGCCTGGCCTTTCTCATGCTGGGGGCTACATCAAGTCGGACCTCTCAAAAAGGAAAAAGGAGGATTTGAATACATATTCGTGGCAGTAGACAAATTCACCAAATGGATCGAATATAAACCACTAGTCAAATACAACGCAGAAAAAGCAACAGAGTTCATACAAGACATCATGCATAGATTCGGGATGCCCAACAGAATAATCACAGATCTTGGATCACCGTTTACAACAAAGGAATTCCAATATTGGGCGAGAGATTGCGGAATAGAGATAGACTATGCATCAGTAGCTCACCCCCAAGCAAACGGACAAGTTGAAAGAGCCAATGGGCTATTATTACAAGGCCTAAAACTAAGACTATATGAAGACCCAAAAGACTACGGAGGTAAATGGATAGAAGAATTACAAAAAGTGGTATGGGGCTTAAGAACTCAAATCAGTAGAGCAACAAGATATTCACCTTTCTTCTTGGTATACGGATCAGAAGCCGTATTACCAATTGACTTAATATGGCAATTACCAAGAATCGAACAATACGATGAAGGAGAAGCCGAAGAAACAAAACGGCTAGAGATCGACACAATCGAAGAAATAAGAGACAGTTCAGTAATACAAAACACAAGATACTTACAAGGCTTGCGAAGACATTACGATAGAAATATGCATCCAAGAACACTAAAGCTAGGAGATCTAGTACTACGGTTAATTCAAAAGAAAGAAGGAAGACATAAGCTACTCAACTCATGGGAGGTTCCTTTTATCATCAAGACAGCAATACAACCCGGAACTTACGAGCTAATGACAGAAGATGGAATTCAACTAAGCAACACTTGGCATATCAGCCATCTCAAGAAATTCTACAACTAAAGACATAAGATACAAGACATCAAGAACAAAGGATCTACAAGTCAACCGTTTTGTGAGACGACATAACAAACTGGCAGTTTTGCACAATGAGAAGCATTGTCTGGCATTTTAAGTCAGTTGTTTCGTGAGACAACTTGACAAATCGACTACTTTGCACCATGAGCGGCATAGTCTGGTTCATATATATAAAGTCTACCGTATCGTGAGGCGGCATGAAAAGCTAACAGCTTTGCACCATGAGCGGCACTGTCTAACATTTTTAAGTCAATTGTTTCGTGAGACAATTTGACAAACCGACTGCTTTGCACCATGAACGACACAGTCTGGTTCATATATATAAAGTCTACCGTTTCGTGAGGCGGCATGACAAGCGGACAACTTTGCACCATGAGCGGCACTGTCTAGCATTTTTAAGTCAAGTTGTTTCGTGAGGCAACTTGACAAATCAACTGCTTTGCACCATGAGCGGCACAGTCTGGTTCATATATCTACAAGTCTACCGTTTCGTGAGGCGGTATGACAAATATCAAACTACTCGGCGCAACAAAAAAGTATCAGTCCACCTCGACGACATCAAAGTTAATCACTTGTACAAAGTGGCACAACACAATTGCTTGAAGAGCAGCACAAACTCGGCGCAACAAAGACTGCAAGCCAAATACTATCCTGTCGGAAGG
The DNA here is from genome assembly GCA_022036555.1 of Microstegium vimineum. Classification (NCBI taxonomy): domain Eukaryota; kingdom Viridiplantae; phylum Streptophyta; class Magnoliopsida; order Poales; family Poaceae; genus Microstegium; species Microstegium vimineum. The sequence continues at coordinate 30,060,959 of CM039129.1, read as the reverse complement.
TGACATTTACTACTCCAACATCGGAAACTACTCGTCCAAAATGACAATGTTACCTCGAAACTATTCGGAGATTATTAAATACAAAGACAGAGATCTACAAAGCCTAGCTCAGAAGCGTAAGGCATTTTATGAACAACAATATCTTCAACATAGTCATCAAGGCACGAAGGCCAATAAAATTACCAAGAAAGAACTCGAGAATTCAGAGTCATCTTCAAAGCCTAATACAGAGGCACAATACTACAAATATTAATCAAAAGAACTCGGCATGACTCACAAAGATTTGGAAAATAAGGTATTCGTCAGAAGGACAAACATATCAGTTAGATAACAAACTACGCATCATCGGTAAACAAATACGAGGACAGTACACTATCAGGGCGAAGCCTGACAATATATTAAGCAAAAATATCATTCAGAGTATATTACAGAACCATCACTCAAGGACAAGTAAATGTTATCAAGGAGAATATGGCAACGCTTTCATCTGACCAAGTATCTCACTACAAAGACTCTTAACCTCAGGTTTCGATTGCTCCCACTTAGTCAAAAGATCGGCCTCCATAGGATCTTCAAGAATCCGGGACAAGGGGACCTCAGGGGCAAGAGCCCGAACAAAGGAAACGACATTTCCAATACATCGTTCAAATCCATTCTGCACAAACTCACGGAATCGAGAGGACAACACTGGAATTATACTATCTATACCGGCACTATCATCTCCAAGATGACAAACAACAGTAATAATAGGCTTCACAACCTCAAGCAGAGATTTAAGTTGCGCTCGAGCGGAAGTCAACTTCCCTTGCAAAATCTGAACAGATTGTAAGGCCTGGACAAGATCACGATCAGCACCGCTTCAAATCAGCTGAGCTTCAGCTAGCAAATCTTGAGCCTTTTTTAAAGTGGCATCAGCAGATTCACTTACATGCTTGTAATGGAACCGCCCAAATTATAAGAGATCAAATACTAAAGTAGCTGAATTAACTGCCACTAAGAGAACTTGAGCCCATATAATCCCGGTAGTCCACCGAGTGTTCCGAAAAACCTCAGTAATTCATCTTTACAACCAAGATCGCATGATCAAGTAAATACAAATCACTTACACAGAGTTTTCAGCAGAAATAAATTACATTTGAGTTCATAATAAATAATACAAGTATGAGTTTCAAACCATTTATTGAAATACATTGCTAGCTTATAGTGACATCCTCCAACAACAACATTAAGATGAGAGATAATATAGAGTCACCGAGCCCACCGGTGGTTAGCTACACCTTTAGCAGCATGAGACCTTCACCTGCAACAAGGTGGGATAAACCCTGAGTACTCAAATGTACTCAGCTAGACTTACCCGTCATAAACTAAAATAAATGACACCAAGGATTATGCAAGGCTTTATGGTAGTGGATTGGCTTGACTCGTTTTGCGGAAAAACATAATAATTCTTTTAACCTTTAGTAAAGATGTAGCATCAACTTTTAATCATTATTACATGTCATCTACATTAGCCACTAGTCTATGCCATACAAGTTGATTAAAGCATACAATAGATTCCATCATCCTTCCAGGCTTTCCATTAACCGGATCACCAACATTAGTTTCATAGTCGTGTAAATGTTGTCATCACCCTAGTCAAGTGCTCTCTAACCAGGAGCGATGGCGATTCGAATCGGATTCCTACTCAGTTGAGGGGGTATTCCCTACACAAACCACACTCACAAGCCACGTGAGTTACAGGTCACCGAAGACACTATTCGAGTAAAGTCGCAGGATGAATAGGGACCACCGACACCCAGGGGCCGCCCGAAAGCCAGAACGTTAGAAGGTCTTAGATCGCGCCCCTGTGTCCGAACCCCGACTCGCACCAACACGATGCGTAACGATCCAAACCCGGCCCGAATAATGTACCAGCTTCACGATCAGAATGAGTTATCCTTCCAGTTAAGTGTAAGGCATGCGTTCAACATGACCAGACGAACAACAACATAAACAGTCATTAGTTGACACAGTCGAGTCACCCCCATCCAAAGTACAAAGAATTTCCCACCGATCTTAGTTCCATTAATCATTCCAGCTATCATTCCGAGATAAGCCATAACATGTGATGAGGATATTCACCTACATCTTGCGGGCAATGGGAATCACCCGACTTTTACCGAACTATGCCAACTAAGCATGACTGACATATAATTGATAGGGTAACAAGGGTAGTGGTAATAGTAGAGTGAGCAAGGTATAATGCAACAACTGTTTCACCCAACTCCTAAACTTAATGCATCAATAATAATAACTTAATTAAGATTGCATTTGTAAAGATAGGAGGTTGGTAATGCTCCGGGGCTTGCCTGGGAATCGACACTGTGTCAGTGCATGTTAGATGATACTCGGTTGGCGAGCATCACTGATCCAACTTGTTACTTTGATGGTCCTTCCATCTTCTGTATCCATCCATCAACACCACCTTTAGGTTAGGTCCAATCATCACGTCCTTTACATATGCACTTATCGTACCTAAATGAGATGCGAGATGCATGTGCATGAATATGAAGAATGGTAACACAAGATACACATATACAACCATTGAAGACAAGCTCAAGATCATGAAATGCATAAACAAGCAATTAGAGTTATTCATCTAGTTATAACACGATCATAACATAAAGGAGAGAAACACATCAAACATGACTTACTATTTAATTTAAGTTAAACCATGGCAAATATTCATCCAACAAGTTTACTTAACATATTTAGCTAGCAAGAACAAGTTAAAGCATTTAACTTACACATGCAAGTTTGGGACAGCAACATGCAGTCACAGTTTTAATCATAACTGGAGTTATACTAATCCAACAAACATGATTCTTACATATTTGGAAAGCTAATTAAGTTTTCTACAACTTTCTTAATACCCAGAAAAGAAGATTTAATAGTTAAACAACTCGAATTAAATGAAGAAGGCATCTCTGTCCAAAAGGTGGACAGATTTGACACCTCTTCTTAAAGCAGTTATAACTCAAGTTATAGACCTCCTAAAAATATGTATCAAGACAATCTGGAAAGCTTATGAAAAGTTATCCAATTAATTCAACATTAGAAATTCATGATTCATATTTTAACTTAGTCAAAAAGCACGGTTTTCACAGGAAAACAACGGGACGGCGGAGCTCGGCGGCCGGGGATGGAGCTGCAGCGGTTGCTGGAGGGCTGTGGCCGGCCAAGGCCACCCCATGGAGTTGCTCTCGGCTGACATCAGCATCATCACGGAGGGGCGATGGCGGCAGCCGGCCTCGGCCGAGGGAGTGTGGCGCTCAGCAGCGGGCGACACGCGGCCTCGCGAGCGGGGCCAGCGACCAGGCTCGGCCGCGTGGCAAGAGGCGTGTGGGCCTGTGCGCTCGGCAGGGCGAGCGGCTGCAGCATCGGCAGCTGCAGCAGGCAGCACGGGGAGCCAGTGGCTCGGTGAGCCCTCGCGCGGGGCATGGGGCCTCGGCAGGGCGCCGGCCAGAGGCGCGCGGGGCGAGCAGCGGGGAGGCGAGGGCCTGCTCGTCCATGGGAGGGAGGAAGAAAAAGGGGGGAGCTTCTCCTGCCATGGGTGAGGGAGAGGAGCTCTGCTGGTGAGGGAGATAAAGGAGCCGGACAGGAGGAGGAGAGACCAGTGCCTTTTCACGGCACAGGCACGGGCGGTGCCGCCCCAACCGGCTGGTGGGAGGGGGACACGTGGCGCCCAGGGACTGGGTCGGCCAGGCCACAACACAGAAAAATGCCCACAGGAATTTGAAGAATTACACAAAATGCCACTGCGTGCACATTTTTGGTTTCCGGATTTCAAACCGCTGACTGAACAGTTCGCGGGAACATACCGTTGCAAAGGTCTCGTCGAATCGAGAAACTTTGCTTTAAACGGCATAGTCAATTTCCAAACGGTTTACAATTTATGAGTTCGTGGAGAAAATCTCGCGGGGACCAAAAACTCGCATTCCGGTGATCTTCGGGCATCTGCTTCACTATTTTCAGCTCTGATTCGAGTCTCAACAGTTGAACGAGTTTTGTTCGTCTCGATCCGATCTACAACTTCTCTTCAAGTTGCGTGGACATGCGAGATCTCCAAATTGTCGGTCAACGACGGCCAAGATCGTTGTCGGTTGCGCTCGGATCTTGGCTCGGAATATTTTCCGGACATTTTCTCTATTTCCGGGCAACACGAACCTTTCATGAATTTTGTTGTAGAGTTCAACTGGAATATTTCGAGCAAAGTCTTGAGACTTGATCGAGCTTGTATAATTATATCTGATTTATAAAGTAAACCGGTTAATTATTAAAGTCGTCATTCCATGTGTTGTTTTGATTCCGAAGTTCACGAAACTTTTCCAAAGGTTCATATAGATGGAAATAGAGATAAGACACGTAGCAAAAATACTTTCTCATAATTTCCCGATATATGAACTATTGTCTCTGATTATCGTTTGATCCGATATAAATAGGCTTAATCACTTTTTAGCCCATGATTAACATCGAGGGTGTTACAATGCTCAGTCTTGTTTTTAGAAGACCGAAGGGTCTCAGTCATCACCTCCCGATCCTTTTTCCAAGCTTCACATTGGCGTTCAGCATCTGACAAATATCAAACAAATAAACAAAGGTAATCTAGGAAAAACGAAAAACAAGTAAGTAGAAGAGCAAAAGATACCATCAAGCCGGGACTTTAGATCATCAATTTCGTCAGAAGCTCGGGCAGCAGCAGTGTCCCACATTTCTTTCACTCGAACCAACTCAGCTTTTACGAGAGACAACTCAGCCCCAGCTTTACCAAGGCTACCCTGAATAAGGTTAGCCGACCTCTCTTCTTGAGGATCAAATAGAATATCTTGATCTTGATGGAAAGTCTGCTGACCAAAGATAAAGATAAGAAGATAACAAGAAAAACGGCAATACGGGACAAGAAGTATCGAAAGTACCTTGAGCTCCGCGTCATATTCTGAACAAAAAGATTCTCAAGTTGAAAGCAACCTACCAATCCGCTTAGACCGGGCAGACAAAGGAACATAATGATCAACCGCAGGAAAAACTTGTGCATCAGGTCGGGAAGTCAAGAAAGACTTCCCAAAAGACACCTCGGTCAAACCAACATCATGGGAAGCCGTCGGATCACCTACAACAAAGAAGTTAGCACAGAGATATGTGAAAAGATAAAACCCAGAAGGACAGAAAATAAATATACCTTGAGAAGACAACTGCAAATCTACAACAACTTTAGAAGAAGAGGATCCATCTAAAGCAACACTACAATCAAAAATATCACAAGTCTTTACAAAGAACTTGACAAAAATCAAAGAAACAAGCAAAATAAAGGAAATATACCTAGAAGATTTCTTTATTTCAGCCACAGCTTGGGAGAAGGGTAACATCGGAATAGCGAAGTCAAAACTACCATCAAAAGACGGTAACACAAAAGAAGAAGGTACAACAGAGCAAGAAGCAAGGGGGACATCAACAGACACCCGACTACATCAAAAAATAACAAATATCAATATGCATCATGAAAACACATAAAAAGGAGAAAATAAAAAGTACTCACCCAGAAGAACTCAAAAAGTCGCCAGATTCATCCTCAGTTGAGAGAGCCGAATGTCCATCTACAAATAGCAGAATAAAGAAACAAAGATATACAGAAGAGACAAAAAGAACTCGGTATAAAGATAACCTGACAAAGAACCCCGGCGAGAAGACCGCCGTCTTTTTGGCCGAGGAATACTAAGAGCAACATCTAAACGTCCTCCAGCACGAGAACCAGTAGCAACATCAGTATCATCATCATCCAAATTCTCACAGTCATCAACAGCAGGCACATCAAGAGCAAAGTCCCGACCATGACCCTACAAAACAATAGCACATCAGATCAAGACAGGAAAACAAAACAAAGAGGTCAAGGATACAAAACTTACAACAGGCGGAGGATTGGCAGCACTATACTCCTGAATCGCAACAGGAAGGATAACAACACCACCCAATACTAAATTCATCATCTCAAGAACAGCATCATCCGAAAGTTCAGTCTCAAGGATAAGGCAAGACGAATCAGAAGGACCAATATATTCAAAACCTAAATGATCCCTTTTCATCAAGGGTTGAATCCGACGATGTAAGAAGCTAGCAACAATACCATTACCTATCAAACCAGATTGCTTCAAGAAACTGAGACGAACGATCAAAGGCTTAAGAGTTCGCTTCTCAGAAGAAGTAATGTTTTCATACCAACAAGCAAGAGAAACCGGAAGAGAAGACATATCAACAGGCTTAGGAAAAATGGTTGAGAAACATAAAACCACTTCTCAGCCCAGTCACGAGCAGAATCAGACAAAGACAAAGAAGGAAATGCATTCTTGTGGCTATGCCTAGATTGAATCATGCAGCAACCACAACTGGGAACCTTAGACCTACCAGTAAAATGGACTCGAAAAAAGAAACGGAAGAACAAGAGGCAAGGAGGAATTCCTATGAAAGCCTCACAAAGATGAAAGAAGTAGGAAAGGAAGAGGATAACATATTGGGAACAAGATGGTGAAGCTAGAGACCATAGAAATTGAGAAACTAAACTAAGAAGTCAGACGGAGGAAAACAAAGTCCAGATCTGACATAAGAAACAAAAAGAAGAGATTGATCAGGAGAAGGATTCGGAGACAATTGATCACCAGGCAATTTGCAAGAAGAAAGAGTCGATCTTGGAAGAAGTCCTTGCGCAACCAAGAGATCAAGATCACCCTGCTGAATGGAAGACTTCGGAATCCCTCTGCCCTTCATTGCAGAATTATCGCAAGAAGAATGACAGAAGAAGGTTAAGCCGAAGGCAAAGAGCAGAGATTTCAAGATTAAGCGAAGAAAAAGACAATAACGAAAGGCAAAGAAATTTATATAAGATTGGTTACCATAGATAGAGGCCAGACAGAAGTGGTAATTACGGGAAAATAGCGGAACAGTTACCAAAACCATCGCTCCCAAAAATCATACAATGGAAAAGGAAAAAATAACGGTCAAATTAGGCCAAATACAATCACACCCTGCAGAGTACAACATGACAAAGAACTAGCTAGTCGAAAATGAAAAGAACTCGGCAAGACATAAGAGACACAGATCAAGAAGAGTCCTTTATTAAGAAATATCAGCACCATCACACAGCCGAATTACACCAGAATATGTTCGCGAAAAAAAAGAATTACACTAGAATACAATGCTTCAACAGATATAAAAGTACCCTGAGCAGTAGGGAAGAGGTGAAAATTACATAAACCAGAACCGGTAATTGTCGTGTAGGAAGCAGCAGCTTGGAAATACTTGATTTTAGACATGAAGGAGCCCATCCTTGCTGATTGCAAGCAGTAAAACCAAGAAGTCGTCCAAGATGAGCATCATCAAGGGTCGCAAACCTAGAACAACCCGGAGGAGAACACAAACAAACAACTAAAGGGTCCATGACAGTACACACCAATACCATCACAAGGCCTACACCATTTGCTCCGGTTTCCTCCACAAAATTTTACTACCTCGAAACTAGCTATCTGCTAATTTCCATCACAAGAGCTACACCATTCACCAGATTACAACCCAGAAGAGAAAGAAAGAAGCCCGGGAGCTCGTCAAACTCGCCAACTACAATATCCATGATACAGCAAAGACCTTTACAAGAGAAAGAAGAAGACATATGACAAGGGAACCATACTACAGATATTTATAGAAGAACAAGGGGTGCACATGCACCAAGTCCAGGGAGAAAAGACAACAACAACAATAATAATACATGAAGCAGTAAAAAGGCAAAAGATTCTACAAAGACTACATTGATAAGATGAAAACAGCTACAATAAAGGCAGTACACCAGGGTACTATACAGAATATCCAGAAGAATATTCTAAGGACAATCATACAACCAGCAACAGCTCTGCATGCCATAAAAACAACTCGGTCGATAATCTTACAATAACCAGACAAGACCAGACTAAGCCTCACCTACAACAAAAGACCACAAATGACAAAATATAAAGGTTAAAACTAAGGACAAATCAGGTCTACCACTAAAGAAGACCCAGCACTTGGTGAAAACCTTGCATAGTAAAACAACTCAGAACCTCCGCACAACATGAGGAAAGTTCTAGGTGACGGGCAGAAAAGCCACTCCCAACAAATGAGATTAGACAGCTCCAACTCTAGCCTTTCCAGCAGGAGTTCGATGCAAGCATGCACAACCAGGAAGATGGAGTGTACAACTTCAATCAACTCAGGAGCGGCAACGGTTAGAGCCCGATGTTCAGCAGTTAGACAGAGAAGGCATGGAAGCCACATCACAAGACTTCTTCTGCCTGCCACACCAAACTTCTCAGGAAAATCTAACCGAAGAGTTAGTCTACCTCTAACTCTGTTCACAAGAATTCTTCTACCCACTCAACTACCAGAAGGCAGGCATAAGCCTAGGGGTTGCTCAGTTTCACTCAGCAGCATGATCATCAGGATAAAGAAGAGAACCCTAAAGATCAAGCCATCAGTGCAAGCACAGCGGAATATATAGCAAGGAAGGACCACCAAAAGCCAAAAGTCACGAGAAAGAAAAGCAAGAAAAAGGCAAAAGCTGACCAAAGAAAACAGTAAAAGAAAGATTCTACATACCTGTGAAAACACAGTACCCACCCGTGAACAAAAAAGGACAAGAGCAGACTATTTTAGATCCTTTCGCCAAGCTCTTTTCTGATAAAAAGAACTCAGAGAATTGCTTGGGGGCTGGAAATACCTACCTTACAATACTTTTTTTCTCAGATCCTCCGAATACTTGTACCAAGTATCCAGAGGCTCGGGGGCTACACTCAATGAGTGCACATTTTGTCCAGAAACAAAATGTGTAGAAAAGACCACAAGGCAAAGACTTTTTTCTCAGATCCTCTGAATACTTGTACCAAGTATCCAGAGGCTCGGGGGCTACACTCAATGAGTGCACCAAAGGTGCATAAAAACCACAAGACGAAGAACACATAGGCTGGCCTACCAGAACCTCAGGCCTCCTTCACTTGGCCCACGGAGGGAGGCAGGTGGACAAAACCGAATTCTACTCGGTTAGGACGACAGGACCGAAGCGCAGCTTAGGACCCCAAGTTTGTAACCAAGTAGGATTAGAGCAGCCCTCGACCAGTTCCTGGACTATAAAGGGTTGGTGAGGGTATCACCCAAAAAGCACCTGAACATACTACGCAACACCCGATACGTAGAGCGACACACAACACCTTGTATTACGATCAAAGCAATAACAAACGACCCAATTGGATGTAGGGCTATACTCGACTGTGTCGAGGGCCTGAACCAGTATAAATCGTGTGTCCCTGCGTGTCCAACCACCAAGGTTTCACTATTCGCCGAGGCACAAACTACTGTCTCGGGTAACCCCGTGGCAGACTATCGGTGGTAAAACATCGACAAACATATGATGAGCAGATAAAGCAATACTGGGGTTAGTAAACTGTGAAGGATACCGATGTTGGTTCATTTGCCCAAAGAATGGGTTAGGAGACGCACCAAACATCCCTTGTCCTATGGGAGGATAACGATCACCACAATAGGAAAAATGTGGTCCGCTAAAGCTGGGGGGAGTGAAGCCACCGCCACAAGGTCCATAGTCGTATGGCTCACAACTCGTACCTCGCTGGGCACGACCATCTCGTGGTCTCACCTCCTGAGACCAAGCACCTTGAGGTCTTGCACCTCTTGGCCTAGCATTGGGCCTCTGAACTTCCGGTTCACGCACCCCAACCGGTGGGTGGTACATGCTCCGATTGTTCATCTCAACGTGATGCCTCTCATCTCTTCCTCCTAAAGAAAAACTCAGCCAAGTGCACATCCCGCTCATAGTACTCACAATGGTACCTCATCGCTCTCTTGGGTGGCACTCTCTTGTTGGGTTGGGTGGCTTTAGCTGTCTTGTTCTTAGGAAGGGGATCACTAGAGATGTCGGGCAAAGTGTCAAGTGGGTTTCGAAGGTGGTTCGGTTTTAAAATCCACACTTGCTTCTGCGGAGTGGTTTTGGGTGGCTCCTCAAACACACCATCTCTCACGGGAAACTCTGTAGGCTTAGGTGGGGTGATCTTGATAAGCTTGGGAGTTGTGGTGGGTTTCTCACTCTCACTCAAACCTCTGTACTCATCGATCTTACCAAACAAGCTATCATACTTCCCACCTATAGCAAAGTCTAATCCCGCGCTGCCAGTTCCCCGCCTACACTAGCTAAGCAACATGCCCAACTACGGCTCTCTGCAAAGACACCCACTCAAGACCGGCTGAAGGAATGTGTTGTCCTCCTCGGAACACATCTTGTCGTGCCTGGAAGACGTGATCTCAAGCTCCAAAGCCTCAAAGTGATCTGACTCTAGGGTGCTATCTAAGCTGGACTTCTCTAGCACAACAATCCTAGCATCCTTCTGTGCCAACTCAGATCGCAAGCCTACACAAGACTTACACGCACCAAGAAAGCTAAGCCTAGCCTTCAACTCACTAAGCTCCTCAAGTAGAGTGCTATACTTGTCATGGAGAGTGATAAGACTAGACATGTGAATGGCGCAGCATCACACTCTACCTCCTCGGTAACCACCACCACCACCTTAGCAAACTCAAGCTCATCTAGCGTTTTGAGATACTTAGCCTTAAACTCATTTCTCTCATGAGCCGCACGTTTGAGAAAAGCGTCCTGACTAAGCAAGGTGACATTCAAGGACTCAAGCTCAGAAGAGAGAGACTCGATGGTGGGTGATACCTCGGGTGTGTCAGAGTTGTTGTCGAATGCGTCCTCCTTCTTGCCGACCTTGTCAGCTCTAATTGCAATGGTGTAGAAACCACCATGTTTGGCATCGGCGTAGAAGTAGAGGCCATTGAGCTTGTCCTCAACCTTCCCCTTTGACTCATCATCGCTCAAAGAAGAGTGTCTGTCATTGGAGCACTCGATGTCGCTGAGGGAGGCGAGGAAGGCTCGCTGGTTGGCCTTTACCTTGGTGAGCACCTTCTTCGTTGTTCTCCGGTTGTAGCCGCCCTTGGCTTTCTGCTTGTCATCGAAGCGGTGATCGTGCTTGTCCATGTGCTTGGTGAAGTCACCCGAAGCTTTCTTGGGGCAGTTGGTGATGAAGTGATCCAAGTCACTGCACCAGTAGCACCCCTGGGCCACACCACCACGTTGCCGGTTCACGCAGTTGTTGTGAAACCGCGAGAATCTAGTGATGACCAAAGCTAACTCGTCATCTGTAAGAGCCTCCACTTGTTCCTCTGTCACAGAGATCAAAGAAGATAAAGTGGACAAGGCTTGTGATGTATGGGTTTATAGAAACTCATTTCAATCTAGTCTATTCATCTCTCAAAACAAGTGTCACCGTGGTATCCCTGATGGTCAAAAACTTTGTAAATTTAACTAAGTTCATAGAAAATATTTAACAAAAATCTGTATTGATAAATAGAAAATATTTGATTTTGTTCACTTGAACTACTTTTTAGCTTATTTTAGCTTAACACTATTAAATCAATTTATTCTCTCTCATATAACATTATTTAATTAGCCGGTTTGTCCACAAACCAAACAGAGCCCTAATGAAATTATAAGCGTGTATTATGAATATTAATATATTTTTTTCTATATAATAAGCGAATGAGGTACTCCCTCTGTCTCTTATTAAGTGTCGTTTTGGATTTCCGTGCCACAACTTTGACTAGATTTATACAAAATACGTATAACATTTATGTCTTTAAATAAATTTATTAAAAAATTAAATCAAAAGATCTATTTAATGATATAAATTATGTATCATAAATATTAATAGTTTTTTATATAAAATTAATCTAAGTTATTTTTCGGAAAGTGAGAAAGATAGTTATTTAGAGACGGAGGGAGTAGATAGGTGTAAATCCATCCCACGTCCCATCGCATGCACATTTGGGCAGACAGGGAAAGGGGTGGGGAAGCAGGCCATCCTATTGCTATCTGTCAGCTCAGCAGGGTCAGGGATACCGCGCATCCTGTGACTAGAGGAGCTATGATGAGTCGGCGATACCGCGCATTTGCATTGGCTGCGCCTGCGCCCCAGCCACCAGCGAGGCGAGCATGCAGCCACAAAAACAAAGAAAGAAAGGCACGGCCGGCCGGCCGGCAGGCAGGAGGAGGACGGGAATCTGGCTGTTCCTCCGCGGGTCCCGGCCGTCTGTGCGCGCTACGGCCCTCCGGCCACTCTTGGCCGCGCCGTACGCGGTGGCCCACCGGTGGCAGGCGCCGCAGCCAACCGGCGGTCAACAACGACGCCGCCCGCGCAGAGGAGGAGCGAGTGAGCGTGCAGACGCCACTAGTCACGTACAGTACGTACCTGTGTACTCCTCCCGATCCAATTCCGGCCTTGCATTGCCGGCCTGCGTCTGCGTCTCCGTGCGTGCTGCTATAAATAGCAAAGGCTGCCTTTGGCTCTCGGCCACCGATCCTCGGCGGCTGCGCGTTTGATTCTTTCCATTTCTATATATCTCCGGGGTTCCGGCCGGCCGTCGTCCATCGCCGCCGGCCGGCTGCTGTGCCTGTGTGTAAGCACTACTAGCTAGCTAGCTGGCTGGTTGATATATATAGATACAGCAGGTGCTCGCGACATATATATCGAAAAAATAATAAAGCCAGCCAGCCAGCCAGCCGGCCGACGATGGGTCGCGGGCGCGGCAAGGTGGAGGTGCGGCGGATCGACAACAGCGTGAGCCGGCAGGTGACCTTCTCCAAGCGGCGGCGCGGGCTGGCGAAGAAGGCGCAGGAGCTGGCCGTGCTCTGCGACGCCGACGTCGCGCTGCTCATCTTCTCCGACAAGGGCAGGCTCCACGACTTCGCCGCGCCACGCCAGGTATGCATCTTATGGTACTTATTGTAGCTAGTACGATCGACGCCGTCGTCGTCTACGTGCTCCCGGCCGTTCGCGTCGTGCATGCAGAAAGCATTGCATATTTATTTGCATCGATCGTTTCGTCTCATCCGCCTACACGTACATACGCCCACCATTTCATTTCTAGTAAATAGTCCCTCAGCTTCAAAGTAGGATGTAGGTTATTTTTTAAAAAACTTTTACTAGGTCGTAGAAAGAATACTTTATATATATCTTTGAATAAATTTATTATGAATATATATATATATATAATGATATTGATCACTATATTAGTATTCTTTTATATGTAGGTTGTGTTTAGATCCGCGAAAACCCATCCGAAATTTCAACACTTTACAAGATTCCCCATCACATCAAATTTCTATTTTCCGTCATATCAAAATACCGGCACAAATATGGAGTACTAAATATAGATGAAATAAAAAATTAATTGCACAGTTTTGTTGTACTTTGCGAGACGAACATTTTAAGCCTAATTAATCAATGTTTGGACAATTATTATCAAATAAAAACAAAATTACTACAGTGTGACGTGACAAGTGCTACATAATTTTTTTCACCCTCTTTTCACCATCTAACCACCCTCTTAGAGTAATTGGTTAAAGTAAAGGAAAAGTTGACTTTTCTGGAGATGGGATCCCCTTCCATTTTGAGCCCAAGAGGCTACCGCAGCAGTAATAGTCTGGTCTGGTGTGGTGACTGGTGAGTCCGTGAGTGGGGTGGCACCTACAGTACCGCACGGCATGCAATTATTTTAGAGGCAGGCACCCAACACTACACCCTAGTACTGTAGGAGTACGCGCTATTTATGGGAAGTATAGTACACTCCTGTTCAGGGTGGTGTACGGCACTGTGTGTGTTTCTGTTCTGTACAACTGCACTGCACATGGCATGATGGCCACACCACACCAGCTTTATTGGACTCCCTCCCTCCCGTATCATCCGGCCGGGACATGCATGCATGTTCCATCCAAAAAAAAGCTAGCTCAGCTCAGCTCCGCGTCGCTGTTGCTGTTGGACTCTGGCCTGGCCGCCTCTGCTGACCTGAGAGACTCTCACTGATGTGTGTGTGTGTGGCACAGAGATGAGAGATGAACATGCATGCCCATTGGCGGCCATTGCATTGGTATACCAACTGACACCGAGATTCCGTCGTCGGCCAAAAAAACATTGTCCTGCTCACAAATCGTGACGCTACGGGGGCGACGAGTGGCCCTTGCTCGCTTTTGCATTGGATCTTGCTACTCCATCGCTATCTAAGCCATTCTCCAAGGAAAACGACTTCAATCTAATCTATGTGGGAAGTGGTGCCCAATTAGCAAGTCATTATGTTAGGGGAAACTCTTTTATTTTATTACACGGTACAAACATAAGACGTACACTCTCACCTCTATGAGCATCTTCCAAGATAGTATCAGTAAATCTTAGAGATTGATCAGGTCAACACCCACAGACGTCTCGTTGTCAATGAAAACATCGTCTACTATTAAAAATACAGTGCCCCGTTATATCATAATGAAATATTTGTTCTCATTGCGACCTGGTATGCTACACTAAGGCTCTTGTAAACACTAAACAGGAGGATGAACTAATATGGACCATGACTCTTATGCAAAGAAACTAATCAGGAGGATGAACTAAAAAAAAAATCTGTGACCATTTTTTCATGCAAGAAAATTAAGTAAGAGATTAATTAAGAAGCTGACTTGTGGACAAACTTTTTTTATAGATTAATTAGTGTCAGTAAATTTTTTATAGATTTGACGAAACTTCAAGCTAATTGACTTGTGGACAAGCTAGAATTGCACTATTTTGGCACAAACGGAGTGCGTTTTATTGGAGATTTGTTTTTCCTATCGAACTAAATTTTATAGTCCTTTTATTCCAAATTGTAAGTTGTTGTGGCTTGGTGTTACAAATGAGGATAGAGAGGAACTTATAAATTGATATATAATAGGGTGATATAGTATCAATAAATATTTCTTTTTTTTTCTTTTTACAAATAACAGCATGGAGAGAATCCTTGATCGATATGAGAGGTACTTACTATGTGAAGATATGGATGTGACAAAAGATTACCCTGACGAATTGCAGGTAGGGATATAAGTGGGGATACTCTATGTGTGTGCTTTGTGTTCTTGATCTTACTATCACTCTCCTCTGGAACTTTTATTAGGGGAACATGAGCTATGACCACATCAAGTTGAGGTCCAAACTTGAAGCTCTACAGAAGAGCCAAAGGTAACAAGTTGCAAATAATTAATTACTGGCAAGAAATTAAAAACAGCGCGCTGTTAAGCTTAATCAATTCAATTTGGATATAAATCGAACTAACCAAGCAATCTCTGAAAAACACACATGTGCACTTGCCTGATAACAAGCCTCCCTGTGTCACTCAACATGTCTCATATATAAGTGAGATGTGAACAATAGGGCCCTCATCTGCTGACACTTGTGATATGCTTATCCAATGCATGTTTCAGGAATCTCATGGGGGAGCAACTTGAGTCCCTGACATTCAGAGAGGTACAGCAGCTTGAGCACCAGATAGACAGCGCTCTGAGGAACATCAGATCCAGGAAGGTACAGTACAGGTCACATGCACGGTGATTGTACACATGCATGCATATATGTTACAAACTGTTACTCCATCACAAGTCAGTGCTCACACAGTGCCTTTTTTATGCCTACTTTATTTCAGGACCACATCTTGCTCAACTCGATCGAGGAGCTCCGAAACAAGGCAAATATGCCAAATAAAGCAATTACCTTTTACATCGATCGTTAAAAGAACAACTTTATTGCATCGACGCAGAGTAGCTACTAGGATGTTGGTCGTTTTTTTTTTTTTGGTTCTAGTTCTTCAAATTCTTTATTATTGCATGTTTTGGTCCTCATGCTTTCATTTAATTAATTTATGAGAGGTGGCAGTAACCAGAAGTTTTCTATTTTTGGATCCCAAACTTGCAGGAAACTTTGCTGATGGAACAAAATAGCATTCTAGAGAAGGTAATGAATCTTCTTAATACACCCTGCAGAACAAAAAGCATCATTGGTTCAGTTCCTAGTTCAAGGTTGGGTTAGTTTTGAATAAGTTGGCTAAATATGTCATACATGTGCCACTAGTGGTGTGAAGTTAATTAATTGGTTGTTGTACCAAAGTTGTACGGGGTGGTAGCAGGCTCTCCCTAGCCAAATGGTTTTCGGCCTCAGTTTTCACTCAGAAAATTAATTTTCT
This sequence comes from Microstegium vimineum, assembly GCA_022036555.1. Classification (NCBI taxonomy): domain Eukaryota; kingdom Viridiplantae; phylum Streptophyta; class Magnoliopsida; order Poales; family Poaceae; genus Microstegium; species Microstegium vimineum. The sequence goes on along the minus strand of CM039129.1, from coordinate 30,044,798 downwards.
TCTTTTCTTTCTAATAAAAAACACAAAAAAAAACATCCTTGGTAGTGCAGGTAATCACATAACACGCATTTTTTAGCACTCTTTTATATAGTACGTCTCCAATTCTCACATGTACTTCTGAAAGTGGTGAAGCGATGTGCACTTGGCTAAATATGGTTGTTTTAGTTTTAGTTAATTTCCTCAGTTAATTCCCTCCCAATGCATTGTTCTTGTGGTTCGAGCTCAGCTTAACTGATCTGACTTGGAGTGCTTCTAGTGTTCATGTGACAAGGAGAAGCTTGCACTGGGGGCATCCCTGCACACCACCAACACCGCAGCTTCCTCTCCTGCAGTAGCAGCTGCCCTTCCAAACCTCAACATCTGGTGAGCATCGGGTGCTTGTGCTTGGCACGTTCTTTGTTCAGTTCCTTCTTCAACTGAAGAAACTCCCCACCTGAACACTTGCCGGTAAAACCTGCAGTGCCGACGACTCCGACGAGCCAGGAAGGGCGGCGGCGCCACCAGGAGCGGCGATCACCTTGCCGTGGTGGATGCTCCAGCCACCTGCCGTCAGCCAACGGCAAGAGCAGGAGTAGCACCTGAACTGCATGTCTTCAGATGACGCATGCTGTTGGTTCGAGCTCCATTCTACTGATCTACCGTTCTTATTGGGTTGCTAGATTTCATCCTGTCTTTTTAGTATCTGAACCTCTGGTCTGTCATTTGTTGTAGTTTTGGTCGCAAATACTCCAGTTTGCGTCTCAGTTTAATTTCGTTTCTGTAAAATCTGCTGCAGTCCTCCATGTCATTTCAGCTATTGTTTCCCACCCTGACCTCTGCAGGCCAGTCGGATTATCACTTCCATTTTTCAGGCATCAAGGCTCAAGAGGGCC